>CM060945.1:133713939-134963939 GCA_030765085.1 Allium cepa | reverse complement strand
AATTTTTCGTGATTTCCATTGATAAGTCTTATCGATATTTGTGCATTGGTGAATTTTTGTGTCATTGACTTTAGTGATTTCTGGATTTCTTGTGTAGTCTTCTGGAATTTGTGCGTCATTGACTTTTCGATTGACATTGATATTATCGTCAATATTTGTGGTTTGATGAACGAAATAAAGAGTATGACACTTCTTGGATTCTTGTATAGATTTTGTGATATTGATTAATCTCTTGTTGATTATCAACTACTTATATATCACAGCTTGGCCTTGTGATTATTATATGTTTAGTCATAACTCTGATTCTATATCGTTTCATCTGATATCTATAGTTAGACTGATCCGTTTATTATTTTCTTATTAAATAATACTCGGGTCAGACCGAGATGTTACAGGTGCTTCTGCTTGACTTCTCTCTTGGGATTGATTTCTCTTGCTTTTGGTTAACTACTTAGATTAGTAGTTTTTGTTGTATACATTTGAGATATAGACTCCATAATGTATACTTATTCTTTTGTGTAGTTCATGCAACTATTCTTTTGTGATATTGTGGATCTTTTTAGACCACTACTCTGATGTACACTTCCAAGTGTAATATTCATATCTATTTCCGCCTTTGTGATATGAATTGTCTGTGACTGATTTGTGTTATGCTTATTTCTATATTTGTTTTCCGAAGGATTTATATAGCCACCGTGTAGTAGCTTTGAGTTTGTGTCGGTATGTCGGATTTCCTCTTGAAATAGAATGCATGTTATATTATCTGACATATCGGTGCTCGCGCAAAGAAATTACACGGATGGTCGCTCCTCAACAGCCTTATTCTCCGTGCTAGTCGACAGCATTCACCGTAATGTTCTTGGCTAGCGTGGGTATAGAGGTGGGGCGCCACATCGCCCGTCACAGTACCTGGTCTAGATCAGAGTACCGAGGAGCCACCCTAACTCCCCTGCAACATAAGACCGGAACCATCCCTTACTGGACAGTCCCAAGCAAGATCACCCCGTGATTGGCGCGACCAACCACCCACTAAGCTGAAATAAAAGGGACATCTAGACAGGGGAAACCTTACTCTCCAGTGGGGGCTACCCACGAAGCCTTGCTGCACCTCCCCTGTTTTAGCCATTCCCAGTTGATGAGGCTTGAGGCTAAGCGTTACCTTTCAAGAACGAGTCCCACTTCGAATGCTCATCGTCCTCCTGACGATGTTTTGAAAGCATTCAATCCATACAAATTGCCCTGGGTTTGGACAAACTGAATCACCGTCTTTAACTCTTCACGGTCTTCATTCGTAATCGTTCAAACCGGATCGAAGTGGTTTTCGGATAATTAAATCCGATTCCGGACTCTTCGAAACGATCAACGCATTGGCCAAATATTGATAGTCGGTGATTTAACTATCAATTAATCATTCACAAGCAACCATCAAATAATTTCCTTAAATTATTTATCTCAAATATCATTCAGATATTATTTCCATTTTAACCCATTTGAAATGAATTTTCAAAGTCCTTTTATCTCCTTGAAATCATTTAACTGATTTCTTATACTCACCCACGTTTTGATTTACCCTTTGAAAATATCCTTTATTTTCTCATTCCTTCCTCAAAAATAAATTTATACTTCTGCTTATAAATTTTCAAACCCAATTTCTCCACTTTATAAGATTTCTCCTAAATCTTATCTCATGTCAATTATTTTGCTTACCATCACAAGAGGATTTTAATTGGATTTTAAAAACATTTTGAAAACATATAGATTTATAAAATAAGTAATATTAAATATTAAAATTTATATCTAGTTATTTATAAGTTTCAAAGCTGGTTTTAGAAAAATTAGGATTTATTACAGATAATTGCTAAGCCTTCGAAAATAACAAAATTTGAAATATACAAAATCTAAATAATAGTTCATAAAAATTTATATAGTATAGTAATTTAAAAATATTCCTTTTAAAATAACTTTATAATTTAGGAAATCCAATATCCATCTATAAATGCCTCTTGTCCACATTCACCTTCTTTCTTTCGGAAATATTCTACTATTTCCATTTTAATCAAATTTATAACTCAATATAAGTTCACCTTGACTTATCCTTACCAATATACACTGATATTTTCCTATCTCGTTTATAAACTCCATTTAAATTTAGAAAATCTCCTTGAGTTCACTTTATTTATAAAGATAGTTAAAGAATTCCACCTTAATAATTTATTTATTTTATATAAATTTTCATATTGCCCTTTAAATAAATTCCATTCATTACTTAATAAAATTCCTTTTTATTTCTTAATAAAAATCCCTTATTTGTACTTCTTAACAACATTTTCTTTTTATTCTTAAATAAAATTTTACTTGTTGATTACAATAATTCTTCCAGTGTTTAATATATTAAATATTCCCAAAAACTCAACTTTAACCAATTTCAGTTTATAAGATGCTTTTATTTCTTTTTCTTCATTCTCAAGTTGAAGTTTCAAATTCCAATAATATTTCCTATTTGAGTTTTATTTAACTTCTTTGAATTAATTTATCAATAGTAGTAAAATTTCAAATTTCGGCTTCTTTGTTATTCAACGGTTAATAATTCAATTTATATACACGGCCACCCATCTCAGTTTATCATCTTGTCACAGAACATCATATATATGAGATAAAATAAATATCTTTGAGGAATCCTGTTGGATCCCTCCAACCTATTTCCCTGCATCCATAGATGTTAGCACAAATAAAATACCAATTCCACTTCAATGGTGGAATATTGCAGTATATGGGATTCATATATTATAATCCGCTATTATGCGGCATATAGGGTCTATTTAATTATTCACTAATTTCAACCATCATTCAAGCAATTCAACAATAAATTTAAATTCAACAATTTAAATTTAAAATCAACTGAGTGAGATTAACTCACCTTTGATTTTGGGTTTGCCAAACCGATCCAATCCTGACTCGTTTCCATATTTTTGACCTTGAATAACAATTGCATGGATTTTATTAATATTTGGACAGATCAACAATTAATTTCTGTTTAAATAAATTTATTCTCTAACTTTAATAATTTAATTTAACCCACGATTTATTTCAACAAATAATTAAATAAGTAAATTAACAAATTAATCACCTAAGTAAATTATTTTTGAACGAACTAACAATATTTAAAATGTAGAGATGTATATTTATTTTATTTTTATTTTTATATTTTTCTCTTTGAACCTACTTATCCCAAATTGACATATATTGATTTTATTTTGAAACTACATATATATACTTATAAAAATAAGTAAATAGATTTCAAAAATCAAATTTTTATGTAGACTTCAAATAGTTTAAAATTCATATTTACTCTTAAAAATCTTATATATATATACATATATTTTTAAATTAAACTAGAATAAATTCTGAAGATCTAAACTATTTAACAGTAAAAATAATTTTTTTTTCAGAATCAAAACCCAAATTTACTGTAAATTTAAATTTAATCCTCAAATTTAAAATTTAAATTAACTGACTATAAAAATTATACCTCACCGAAGCGTGGCGCAAAACCCTCATCAGCTTCGCCTCCGAGATGCCGTTCGAACCACTTCGTCGCGAGTTCCTGAGTCGCGCACGTCATCACCAAACCCCACGCGAAGCCGCCGCCACTGGCATACATCTCATGTTCGCTTACCCCAGTGCGATGCTGCCTCGCGCTTGAATCACGCCGCCGCCAACCTCTTCGATTCGAGACCAAGCTTCCAGCGACGCGCCTTGAGACACGACCGCTCCCTCCCTTTCATGCAGCTCGAACTCAATTTAGGTTTTTTTTTATTTTAAATGCCGTTGAATTCGGCTTGAGGGAAGAATAGGGGAAACGAAAAGGATTTCGAAAATAAAATATGAGGAAGGGTTTGGTTTCGCAACTAAAAAGAAGGGAAAGCAGCCATTGTCTCGACTGATGAAAAAAAAACGAAGCGAGAAACAAGAAGCATCGTGATTTAAAGAAAATGGGAAGCATATAGGAGAAGACGAACGATAGTGTTCTGATGGGACGAAAGTGTATTGAGGAAGCTACGTTAATTATTTTAATTTGAATTTTAAATTAAAAAAAATCTTCTCGAATTTCACTTAAATTATAGCGCGTTTGTTTATCGTACAATCACACGGTAGCTCCGAAAATTATGAAATTTGAAATCCGATAATAATTCAATATTACGGATTCAACGGAACTGATTTCGTCGAATTCCGAGACTGTGCCTCGGATGGCTATTTTTAAACGTCAATCTAAACTATGAAATTTTAAAATCGGACAAACCACTGTTAAATTCAAATTTTAACTCATCTATTATTTTCAGTATTATTATATAAATTCTGTAAGCCTTTAAAATATTTTAAACAAGCTTACTACCCCCGATTTAATATTTTACCCGATATTCAATTACTATTTTAATAATTAATTAATTCAACAGGTCGTTATATTTAAATTCTGAATTCTTTCTATCATATAAAACCAAACTATCCATATTAAAATCGAATTAAAGTTCAAATTAAATATTTAAATAATGCAAATTAATCGTTCAAAAATCTGGGTCGTTACAGTGACACTAAAATATCTTATTTTTATTTTGAAGTAAAATAATAATACTATTACCTTGAAAAGTAATTATATGTAAATTACTCATTTTGGTGGAAAACATGACGTTTCAAGGGATTTGAAGTAAGAGGTTATAATAAAGTTTTTCTAAATTATTAAACTGTTTTAATGGATTACTATTGTTTTGAGACAAACAAAGGTGTTTTTATAATTAACAATGATAAAATGATTATTATACTTAAGGAAAAATAATTGTTGTGAATACAGTGCTAGAAGAATATAATATGTGTTATGTTTGTATTATAATGATGGAATCACATTAGGATGTGGATGCGATATTTTACCCTTATTACTACTAGATGATGGATAATTAATTGTGGCTGATATCGATGTTTTTTTTACTAATGTGGATTGGCTAGCGAACACTTGATGATTTAATGTTTGTGTTACTGTGGAATGATTAACACACATTAAATGGCTTATGCTTACATTGATGATGCATTTATACAATTAATAATTGGTATGCATGCAAGTATATCTACGTCATTTCTCTGTTTGATTACTAGGGTTAGCATTGGGTGTTTTTTATTTTTAATGGCTATATGCTATTTTTTTACCTGATATAATGATTGTTATGCTGGATGAGTAGGAGCATTGTTTTCTACTTACTTTGATTACATTGATTGGATTGGTTGCAATAGTTGCATTCGTTGCAGTGGTTGCTTAGATGCCATAGTTATTATGCACTAATAAGTATTTGGATGCAGGAGAAGAGCAAGACATAATACCACACGGGATTGATCCCCTGAATTGGTACGAGCTAGCCTTTTCCTATGTAATAGCCACTATATCTGTTAAGTTAGGTTGTGTTACATAGGGTTAGGCATAATCCAAACATAGTTAAACAGTTTTTCTTTTTCTATGCAATCGTACAGTCATATGTAGGAGCAGTGGATGGAGCAAAGGTCACTGTTAACGAATTTCTTCATTAACCCCAAAAGTGTGAGAAAAATAAAGTTGATCAAGGGAGGCTAAGGCAAGACTAAACTAAACCGTTAGGATAAAGTACGTTCAATGTCAAGTCCATAGCTATTTTGGCATGCATTCAATATCAAGGCAAAAATCATGGTGAATACCATATTTGAACAAAGCCGATATGCAAGTTACAATCAAGTCAATATGTAAGTCACAAGTCATAAGTCTTCATGTTGATATGCTACGCAATTTTTTATTATTCACTTCCTTATGTATATAAAGTTTGATGTGACAATCGGCAAAATATTCCCCAAATTGATTATGGGTTATAAAAGTGAAAAAAGTAAGAAGAGATAGAATGATCCGCCCCTCCAAAGTTCTTCGCATGCCATTAGCTTCGATGTTGCATGGTCGAGCTTTTATGTTGCTTCAGTAATATTCGACATTGTAAAACTTATGTACCGAGATGCTCTTTATTAGCAGCATCAGTTGAAGGTGGCACTAAGAATTGATAAAGAGCGGCATTGATATATGACAGTATTGAGAAAGAGAAACTTCATCCAATTTAGTGTTGGTATTGTTAACTTCTATAGACATTGACGACGTTCACCACCGACATCACATTTATTGGTATGTGGCATCCTCCAAGTGTCGATGGAATGTGCTATGTAAAAGATGGTGTGTGGCATTGACCATTAGCGATGTCAATGATGGATGGTTCTATATGGAGGAAAACTCTAACAAGCGATGACGTTGGAGTTGAGGTAACATCTTCGGGATGTGACTTCATTATTTAACATCATAGATGAATAGCAGTGATATCGATGAAGACATTATTAACTTCGAGCAGCATTATTGGAGAAGCATCAGCCAAAAACCTCTTCCGGTGATAATGGTACACGTCATCGCTTACTAAGTGGATGGGGACATTGGCATGGCTTCAATGAGACATGATGTAGGTTATGTTGACATTCAACGATGGCTTACGATGCTGATTTCATTTGACATTGTCGCTTCTTTGAAGAGGTGGGTCATTGGTTACATATGGTATATTAACCCACAACTATACCAATGAAGGTCGACATAGTTGATAAGCGTATGGACAATAATCAACATAGATGATGTGTGATATCCTTAACAATATACGGCATTGCATATATATCCTTGTTGCTAAAATGCATTGTTCTTCAATCCCTCGACATTGATTACTGGTGTGACATCATGATCATACTGCATGTCACGTATCTTCAAGGTTAATATTAGTGATAACATTTTCCCTTAGCATAGAGGAAGCATTGACTTTTCAAGTCAATAGTTTCAACATCATTTTTTGCCGCCTATTAGTCTTCTTACGCTTATCTAACCGTTCATTTAAAATTAATCCAACGGCTTCTGTGCACCTTTTTCTTCCTATAAATATACACATTTCTTCTCCTTTCCTCGTTTACCTGCAATTGGGATCTCAAGCAAGAAATCAATAATTCCAAGAAAATTACAACTTTTCTAACTATCAATCAACCGATTTTTCAGCAACTATGATTTTATATTTATCTAATTAACAAGTTGATCCAAATGATTTGGTATTGAGATTGCTATTAGGCTTTATGTGACGACCCGGAATTTTTAAGCATATAAAATTGGAATATTTAATTGATTTTAAATATTCAATTGGGTAATTTTAACTCGAATTACGAATATCACAATTTATTTGACAATTAAATCGTTGAATTAAATAATTTGAATTGAATAAGATATGAAAACCTGAGATTTTAAGCATGTTAAAAATAATTTGAAGGCTTATAAAATTTATATTGACAACACTGAGTATAATAGGAGTGTTAAAATGGAATCTAACACTGAATTGGTCAGTTTTGAAATTTAATCGTTTAAATTGAATTTAAATATAACCCTCCGAGGCACAGTCTCGGAATTCGACGAAACCAGTCCCGTTGGTTTCGTAATATTTTATTATTATCGCATTTCAATTTCCGCAGTGTTTGGAGTTACGGTTAGGTCGTACAACCCGTAAATACACAAGAAGAATCTAATTAAGTTTAAATTTACATAGTCAAACCCTTTCTTTGAAGCCACACTCTCGTAGCTTCCAACGCAATCTTCTTTCCTCTCTCTTCAGATTTATTTTCACTTAAATAATTGGCCAAGCCTTATTCTCCAAGATTGAAACCCGCAGTTAATAAAAAACAAAAATCAAAATCGAATCAAAGTTCAGGAAATAAAAATGGTCGCACCCTCTCCTTTTCAAAGCCCCATCCAGTTCGCAAAAAAAAATAAAATAAAAAAATGGCAGAACGAATTGTCTGAGTTTTTAATCGCAAGGATGTTCCCTTCTTCTCAAGCCAAGACCGATGTCGAATCACTCTTCGATGTAGCCGTTTCAATCTGGAGTTTCTGACCTAAAATCCAGATGGTTCGCGTCGTCGCGTGGAAGGAGGTAGATCGACGCAGCGTAGTCTGGGTGGCTCCGATGTTTTCGAGGTCCTTGGAGTCGACTTGCTTGGGTGTTGCAGGGGATTAGGGTTGTGGGTTCACGCGGCTAATGGCGATGTTGGTCGTCAGGACGTGTTCGTGAGTCATACGCGCGAGCAGTGGAAGGAGATTGCAGATAGGGGCGGTATGTTTAGGGTAGAGACCGAAGACAAGTGGAGTTTGGGGGATAATCGACGAGGGCTGAAGGGGTGGCTTGGCGGTTGTTCGATCAAGGCAGTGAAGTTTCGTTCGTGGAGGCGACGCCTAGGGCAGAAAGGCGAGCACGTGGAGGCAGTTCGGTTTGGGTTTGTAAAGCTAGTAAGGTATTGTTTTTAAATTTCAATATATATGTATATATTAACAGAAACAGAAAAGAAAATATAAGAAAATGAGGTAAGAAATAAAAGTATACATATGTACATTTTAAAAACCTTCTAGCTTAGCTCAAAAATAAAAATAAAGATTAAATATAACAAAATGTATTATAGTGATTAACCCATTTATTTTATTTAAATTAAACAAGCATTCATAGGTTGGAGGAAAAAAAAAGATTTACAGTAAAATTAATTTTGATTTGTAATAATAATTATCATTTTGTTTTACCGGAAAGAAATTAATTTGGCAGATAGATTTTGATAATAAATTTTGGTTACTAAAATTAATCATTAAAGAGAAAATAATATATTTAGGATGATTAATTAATTTAAGTTACCAAAAATATTTGTTATAGGAAAATTAGTTTGAGATTAAATCATTAGTTAACCCAAATTTATAAATGGTAATTAATTAGTTTGATTATTTAAAAATATTAATAAATCGTATAAACTGTTATTCAAGGTTCAATTCTTGAGGGAAAACTAATCGGGATAGATCGGATTGCAAGTGGAAAACAATGGTGAGTTAATCTCACTCAGTTTAAATTTAAATTTAAAATGATTAAATTTAAATAATTGTTTGAATGGTTGAATTGATTGATGTGATATAGTATGATATTTTGGAATTGGTATATTATTTTGTGCTAACGTCTGTGGATGCAGGGAAAAAACAGGTTGGAGGGATCCAACTGGATCCCTCAACATTTATTTAAATTATTTAAATTCCCCTGTTATGATGATTGGATATTTTATGATGGATTATGTTGAAAATTTGAATGCTATGGTTTGATTGGATAATTGGATATAATGAATTTCCAGAAAATATATAACTTGGTTGTTGGAAAGAAAAGAAAGGAAGTGAATTTGTAAGTAAAATAATTATGGAAATTTGAATAAATTTAAGAATGAAATAAAGATAAAACAAAGTGACATAAGAATTCTAATTAATAAATCTTGAATATAGAAAGGAGATAATTGAATTAATAGAAAGTGAATGAATTGTAAACTCCAATGCTAATATCTAAAAGAACAGAACTTTTATTTTAAATTTAAGATTTTAAATTTTGAAGGTAACAAAGAAGAAAATGGGAAAAATCTGAAATTTGTATATTTCAGTTAAAGATTTAAAATCGAACAGCAAATAAAAATAAAGTCCATAATTAATGAATTTTGAAATGAACCGAGCAAGTAAAGAAATTTATTTCAAATAGAATGTATTCGAAATCAATTCGGGAAATTGATTTAAGTGCTTGAAGTTGGAATTCTCTCTGGATGGCCAAGTACACGTTTTTAAAAGTAAATTTGTAAATATAAATTAAATGGTTTAAAGTTATTTTTAAAGAAAACAAGGTTTGTAAAATTTATTATTTCTAATAATTAAGTTCTAAAGCAAATATTTCATTTTAATGTATTATAACATTAATTATTTAAAAAGAGACTTAGTATTTGTTTTAAAGGTGAAAACCTGGTTTTATGTTTTATAAAGTAACCTTATTTTCTCTAATTCATATAGTATGTATTTTTAACAAATTATTTAAGTAGTTTTATCCTAAATGTTTTAAAGTATATATTTCAAAGTAAAGTGTTTTAAATTATTTTAAATGAATCTATTTTTGTGCTTGATGATTTCAGAAGAGATAGAAAATATTTGGGAAAGTTGATTCTGAAAAGAAAGATGGTTTTGAAAAACTGTTTTCAAAGGATTGAAAATAGAAATATATCTTGTGAAGATATTTTTGGAGATAAATAAATAATTTGGAAAATTATTTAATGGTTGATGGTTGTTTTTGTGAATATAAATTGATAGTTAAATAACCGACTATCAATATTGGACAAACACGTTGATCGTTTCGAAGAGACCGGGATCGAGATTTATTTCTCGAAAACCACTTCGATCCGGTTTGTACGTTTCGTGTAAACGATTTTGGATTCGAAGAAGGAGTGGTGAAGTGCAAGGGCTAGTCGCTACTAATCCTGAGGATATTTCCAAAATGGATGTAGTAGGAATAGTGCCTTCGGTTCCGTTCGAACCCGGGACGGACTTGTATGGACGAATGCTTGCGAAAACATCGTCAGGTGGACGATGGGCATTCTAAGTGAAAACGTGCTAAAGGTAACGCTTAGCCTCAAGCCTCATCAAATGGGAATGACTGAAAATCAGGGGATATGCAGCAAGGTTAGGTGGGTCATGCCCAAGCAGGACAAGATAATTCCCCTGTCTAGATGTCCCTTATATATTTCGGCTTAGTGGGTGGTTGGTCGCGCCAACCACGGGGTTTATCTTGTTCGGGACTGTTCAGTAAGGAATGGTTCCGGCCTTGTGTTGCAGGGGATGAAGGGAGTAGTCCTCGGTACGGTGATCTAGGCCCCGTACTGTGACAGGTGGTACCCCAGTGCCTAGTCATTGTTGGAAATCCATTTTCCCTACGAGCCTTGTACGAGTTTTGTTTGTATTACCCACTCTGTGGCTAGTAGCTGGAATTTAATCATGTAACAATTTCGGCTATTTTATAAGTATTTGTATATAGACCCTATTATAATATCAGAGGATTTCTATAAAAATTGTTTTAGCTATCGTAAGGTAAAAACCCGACATGTTTATTTGTGGCGCGGTCTTACGAGATGCTTTTGTTTTCGAAGGGATTTTTGAAACTTTAATAATCAATTGGGTGTGATTTTCTCACGCTGGTATTCCAGACTGACTCGGGTGTTATTTAACTGTAATGCTCGGGTCAGACCGAGTATTATAGAATACAGGATATGATGCTGTGGAGCTCAGGAGACGAGCTGGATGACGATACGTATTCTCGTATTTGTATATACATATTTCCGCTGTTTGAGTTGTTGTGTATTCATTGCATGTTACTGATGTGAGCTGTGACTGATGTACTCTGATGATGTAATGTATGTAAACAGATATATTTGTTTTTGTGTAAAGATTATTTATTATCTATTATATTTTATTCCGCTGCGATGGTTAGATTCTGATGTTGATTTTGTTTTCTCTTCTTCTACCTCTTCTTCTTTAACCAAAATGGTTCGTATTTCTGTACAACTTGAGTTGTTATGTGTAGAATAGAGTGACTCAAGGGGTACGGATTTGCGGGCTGTTACACTTGGTATCACAGCTTAGGTTGGAGATAACCTTGGCTCTGGTGGGAATTACTCAAATAGAGTCCGAAGTACTCTAGAATGAGTTTGAGCGTGTTAATAGATATGAGCGCGTATTTGTTAGTGTATATAAATTGTTTTAATATTGTGTTGATTGATTTATTGAGTGGCATATGAACCTTCGTCGACACAGTCTGCGCAACTGTATCGAAAGGGTTTCTAAACATTTGAATAGAACATCGACACGATATTGTTTTAAATATGGGTAAATGAAATAATTTTACCCAAAAACATATTTTGATATAAAGAATAGCTTTTGAAAACTATTTAGCTAATATATGGTTGCTTGGATGTTAGGAATGATAATATTAAAGTATTATCATTTTTAGGTGAAAATTTAAATAGAAATTGTAAATATAATCAAAGATTGAGAAGATAAATTCAATTATGAAATGAAATTTATAAATGTGAATTATAAATGTAAATTATAAATTGGAATATAATCAAATAAGAATTTGTATGAACATAAGCTATGCAGATGAATTATAGAAAAAAATTTGATTTAAGCAGGATTTGGAAATTTAAATCCCGAAAATTTGGAAGTGTTTTGGAGATAAATAATAGCATTATTGTTTTGGAGATATTTCTGAATGGAAATTTGTTTTAAATGGATTTTGAAACTGATATAACATTGAAATCACTTGGATTATAGGAAAATAATTCTGATGATGACGGCCGCATCATCAGTATTCATTTTCGAATTTCTGAGTGAAGAATTGCTACCAAAATGATTTGTTTAGGAAAGCCGATGTTCTTGAAAATTTCAAAGGAAATTTGTTGCAAATAAAAGCCAGAATTGGATTAAAATTTTTGAGAAATGTGATTTGAGATATTGGAGATTTCAAAATGATTTGAAGCCAAAGCCAGAAGTTTAAAAATCCTGATGAGATAAATTGTAAGCTTATAAAATTGAGTTGAGTTTTAAATCAGGAAGGAAATATAGGCTTTGAATGTTGGAATTAAAATTTAAAGAGAAAAGTTGAAAATGAAATTAACTTGGATTTGAAAATAAAAATTTGACTGGATTGAAATTAATTGAATAAGCTGAAAGAATATCCAGTTGTATTCGAATTGAGTGGAAATCGAATTGAGTTAAATAAATCCGAGTTAAAAGTAAAATTGAGTTGGGATGAGAATTCAGTTGAATTAATTAATGAAATTAAATTCTTACCTGAATAAATGGGAAATAAATTGAATAAGGATTGGAATTGAAATAAATAAATTAGAATAACTTGTAAGAGAATTAAAAATCCATAGAAATAAAATATGCTTGGGCTATAAATAAATAGAAGGCTTGAGTTAAAAATAAAGGATGAATATATTCAAGCCTATAATGGATGGAATTGTGTAAATAATAAGTTGTGGCTTATAAATTTTGAAAGTGGAATAGAAAATCCAAAATAAATATTGTTTGATGTTTTGGATAATGAAAAGAAATTTGAATAAAATTTCAAGTGTTGGATTATGAATCAGGGGAGAACTAATTGGATAATAAATTAGTTAATGGAATTGAATTGTAAGTTTATGATGAAGTTGAAAATAAACTCAAGTTATAAATTAAAATTGATTCAAATTGTTGATGAAGTGAAATTAATTGAGAATGAGGTTGAATTGTGAGTTAGTAAATTGGATGGTAAATTAAAAGTGAATAATAGAATCAGAACTTGAGTTATTAATTAAAATTAGACTTGAAGTGTAAACAAAGTAAATATAATTAGGGAAGTATAGAATAAAAATGAAATGGATTAAAATAGTGATGGAATGAATTACAAATAAAATCCATATAAGTGTAAGTAAATTGGAAACGGCCTTGTAATAAATTGAATAAGTTAAATCTGGAAAGTTAAATTTTATAATAACTAATCAAATAAATTTGTAGCTTGAAATGAGATTGGATTGAGATAAACTCAAATTAAATTGAAAAGAGAAATTTATTTGCAAAAGGAAGTGAGTTAAAAAAAAAAAGAGAATTTACTTGAAAATAAAATGGGCTTAAGTATAAAATTGGAGTGAATAAACTTAAGCTAAAAGATGGAAAGGAGTTGAATTGAATTCAACTTAAAACAAAGTTTAATAATATTGGATTGGTTTTAAACCAAGTAAAAATAAATTTGGATCGGAATAAAATTTGGTGGGTTGTAAATAAAATTTAAGAATTAAATGAAGTATGGTTTAAGTGAATGTGGATAAATTAATTTTATTGAATAAATATAAATGGATGGAATAAATAAGTATCAAATGAAATGTGATTTAAATAAGTTGAGAAATGGTTATTGAATGAAATAGCCTGGATTGTCCTCGAGCTAAATAAAATAGTTTGGAATAAACAAATATGGAATGAAATGTAAATAAATGGATTGTGAATGAAATTTAAATGGAATGTGTCGAGCTAATTAAATAATTGTGAATGAATTTAAAAAAAAAAATTATTGGTAATAAAGATGAACCTAAGGTGTTAATGGTTTTAATGGAACCTGTTTGAATAATGAAGTGAATGGATTTAAACTTGAAATGCAATGAATATGAGAATATACAGAGTGTGAATAAATTTAAATGGAATAGAATTGAGTAAATTGAGCTGAAATCAATTTAAATTGGTTATAAACATAAATACTTATTTATTCACATAAATCTTGTCAAATTGCATAGAATAAATTGTCATTTGATGTAAATGGAAGTAATTAAAATTTTATGAGTTGATAGAAGTGTAATAAAATTGATTTGAAATCAATTAAATCAAATATGAGATTGATTTGTTTAAAAATAAATAGAATGTAAGCAACAGAATCATAAACCATGTAGATTTGAATGAAATGGCGTGAGCACTAGTTGAAAACAAGTGCGTAAGTGTTAAAACCATATAAGTTACTTATAAACATTGTTAGCTACATTGTTTTAATATTTATGTGATGTAGTTGTTCAAAAAGAGTGGAATGTTAATAAACTGCATATATGTGGCACTTACATGTTTAAATTGAGTAAGTACAGGTACCTGGAAGCCGTGTGGCTGGATTTGGTTGTGCTATTTGCTAAAAATAATAAGCCGCTTGCTTAAAATGCTAAATAAGGTACGCCTACGCAAATAAAATTAGGAAATATGAACTGTTTTTGGTTTTTCCGACCGTGTGGGTTGATGTATATATATTTATCTCTTTTGTCAAATTGCAAAAGCTCCTCCGTACAAAGGAGACTCTGCCAAAAAATTTCAGAAATTTTGGGGAGTTAGAAAATTTTTGAAAATTTTGGAAAGTTTTGTTAACGACAAAACGATTTAGAATTGGAAACTAAAATAAGTTAGTAAATGAGACTAATTAAAGTAATGACTTAAATTAGGAATAAATGAAGCATAAAAATTAAAAATTCAAAGTTGAAAATAAATGAAATACATATGTAATGTGAAAATCGATTTGAATAGAAATAAGTATAAACTAAAAATAAAGATAAGAAACATATAAAATGTTTATATTAACTTAAGAAGGGAATGGTTAATTCTTAATTGGAAATTGATGCTACAAATGTATCCTAAGATAATATTAGAATGAATAGATATTGGCGTTTTGTGAGAAAATCGATAAAATGTTTTGGAATATTGTGATCGGATATTAGTGCTAAGCAGGATATGCAGGTATGATTAAAGGGAAAAGGAAATTGGATTTGATTTCAAGAGATAAAATTTGAAATGCTCGACAAAAAGGTATGTATTTAAATTTGGTATGGAATTTGATTGGGATTTGGATTTGGATTGAGCCACTTGGCTTTTTGTTTTCTTTTTGGATTTGGGAGGCCGTAGAGCCATTTTTGTAGTAGTACCGAGCTAGCCGCGCAAAGGAGACGCTGTCGAAATTTTTCGGAAATTTAGAGAGTTAGAAAATTTTGAGAAAATTTTGATAATTCATAATTTGGTTTTTAAATTGAAACTTGAATGGTTAAACAAATAGTATAGTTTGAAACTTTGGGAGGATTTGGGAAGTTAATAAGAATAATAATGGTCTTTTGTAAAAGATAGTTGGTAAGATGTTGAACTGTTTGGTTTTTGGGAAACAGTAAACGGGTATTGGATCATTCTTCCTAATTAGTAATTTCGGGGACGAAATTCTTTTAAGGGGGAAGGAATGTGACGACCCGGAATTTTTAAGCATATAAAATTGGAATATTTAATTGATTTTAAATATTCAATTGGGTAATTTTAACTCGAATTACGAATATCACAATTTATTTGACAATTAAATCGTTGAATTAAATAATTTGAATTGAATAAGATATGAAAACCTGAGATTTTAAGCATGTTAAAAATAATTTGAAGGCTTATAAAATTTATATTGACAACACTGAGTATAATAGGAGTGTTAAAATGGAATCTAACACTGAACTGGTCAGTTTTGAAATTTAATCGTTTAAATTGAATTTAAATATAACCCTCCGAGGCACAGTCTCGGAATTCGACGAAACCAGTCCTGTTGGTTTCGTAATATTTTATTATTATCGCATTTCAATTTCCGCAGTGTTTGGAGTTACGGTTAGGTCGTACAACCCGTAAATACACAAGAAGAATCTAATTAAGTTTAAATTTACATAGTCAAACCCTTTCTTTGAAGCCACACTCTCGTAGCTTCCAACGCAATCTTCTTTCCTCTCTCTTCAGATTTATTTTCACTTAAATAATTGGCCAAGCCTTATTCTCCAAGATTGAAACCCGCAGTTAATAAAAAACAAAAATCAAAATCGAATCAAAGTTCAGGAAATAAAAATGGTCGCACCCTCTCCTTTTCAAAGCCCCATCCAGTTCGCAAAAAAAAATAAAATAAAAAAATGGCAGAACGAATTGTCTGAGTTTTTAATCGCAAGGATGTTCCCTTCTTCTCAAGCCAAGACCGATGTCGAATCACTCTTCGATGTAGCCGTTTCAATCTGGAGTTTCTGACCTAAAATCCAGATGGTTCGCGTCGTCGCGTGGAAGGAGGTAGATCGACGCAGCGTAGTCTGGGTGGCTCCGATGTTTTCGAGGTCCTTGGAGTCGACTTGCTTGGGTGTTGCAGGGGATTAGGGTTGTGGGTTCGCGCGGCTAATGGCGATGTTGGTCGTCAGGACGTGTTCGTGAGTCATACGCGCGAGCAGTGGAAGGAGATTGCAGATAGGGGCGGTATGTTTAGGGTAGAGACCGAAGACAAGTGGAGTTTGGGGGATAATCGACGAGGGCTGAGGGGGTGGCTTGGCGGTTGTTCGATCAAGGCAGTGAAGTTTCGTTCGTGGAGGCGACGCCTAGGGCAGAAAGGCGAGCACGTGGAGGCAGTTCGGTTTGGGTTTGTAAAGCTAGTAAGGTATTGTTTTTAAATTTCAATATATATGTATATATTAACAGAAACAGAAAAGAAAATATAAGAAAATGAGGTAATAAATAAAAGTATACATATGTACATTTTAAAAACCTTCTAGCTTAGCTCAAAAATAAAAATAAAGATTAAATATAACAAAATGTATTATAGTGATTAACCCATTTATTTTATTTAAATTAAACAAGCATTCATAGGTTGGAGGAAAAAAAAAGATTTACAGTAAAATTAATTTTGATTTGTAATAATAATTATCATTTTGTTTTACCGGAAAGAAATTAATTTGGCAGATAGATTTTGATAATAAATTTTGGTTACTAAAATTAATCATTAAAGAGAAAATAATATATTTAGGATGATTAATTAATTTAAGTTACCAAAAATATTTGTTATAGGAAAATTAGTTTGAGATTAAATCATTAGTTAACCCAAATTTATAAATGGTAATTAATTAGTTTGATTATTTAAAAATATTAATAAATCGTATAAACTGTTATTCAAGGTTCAATTCTTGAGGGAAAACTAATCGGGATAGATCGGATTGCAAGTGGAAAACAATGGTGAGTTTATCTCACTCAGTTTAAATTTAAATTTAAAATGATTAAATTTAAATAATTGTTTGAATGGTTGAATTGATTGATGTAATATAGTATGATATTTTGGAATTGGTATATTATTTTGTGCTAACGTCTGTGGATGCAGGGAAAAAACAGGTTGGAGGGATCCAACTGGATCCCTCAACATTTATTTAAATTATTTAAATTCCCCTGTTATGATGATTGGATATTTTATGATGGATTATGTTGAAAATTTGAATGCTATGGTTTGATTGGATAATTGGATATAATGAATTTCCAGAAAATATATAACTTGGTTGTTGGAAAGAAAAGAAAGGAAGTGAATTTGTAAGTAAAATAATTATGGAAATTTGAATAAATTTAAGAATGAAATAAAGATAAAACAAAGTGACATAAGAATTCTAATTAATAAATCTTGAATATAGAAAGGAGATAATTGAATTAATAGAAAGTGAATGAATTGTAAACTCCAATGCTAATATCTAAAAGAACAGAACTTTTATTTTAAATTTAAGATTTTAAATTTTGAAGGTAACAAAGAAGAAAATGGGAAAAATCTGAAATTTGTATATTTCAGTTAAAGATTTAAAATCGAACAGCAAATAAAAATAAAGTCCATAATTAATGAATTTTGAAATGAACCGAGCAAGTAAAGAAATTTATTTCAAATAGAATGTATTCGAAATCAATTCGGGAAATTGATTTAAGTGCTTGAAGTTGGAATTCTCTCTGGATGGCCAAGTACACGTTTTTAAAAGTAAATTTGTAAATATAAATTAAATGGTTTAAAGTTATTTTTAAAGAAAACAAGGTTTGTAAAATTTATTATTTCTAATAATTAAGTTCTAAAGCAAATATTTCATTTTAATGTATTATAACATTAATTATTTAAAAAGAGACTTAGTATTTGTTTTAAAGGTGAAAACCTGGTTTTATGTTTTATAAAGTAACCTTATTTTCTCTAATTCATATAGTATGTATTTTTAACAAATTATTTAAGTAGTTTTATCCTAAATGTTTTAAAGTATATATTTCAAAGTAAAGTGTTTTAAATTATTTTAAATGAATCTATTTTTGTGCTTGGTGATTTCAGAAGAGATAGAAAATATTTGGGAAAGTTGATTCTGAAAAGAAAGATGGTTTTGAAAAACTATTTTCAAAGGATTGAAAATAGAAATATATCTTGTGAAGATATTTTTGGAGATAAATAAATAATTTGGAAAATTATTTAATGGTTGATGGTTGTTTTTGTGAATATAAATTGATAGTTAAATAACCGACTATCAATATTGGACAAACACGTTGATCGTTTCGAAGAGACCGGGATCGAGATTTATTTCTCGAAAACCACTTCGATCCGGTTTGTACGTTTCGTGTAAACGATTTTGGATTCGAAGAAGGAGTGGTGAAGTGCAAGGGCTAGTCGCTACTAATCCTGAGGATATTTCCAAAATGGATGTAGTAGGAATAGTGCCTTCGGTTCCGTTCGAACCCGGGACGGACTTGTATGGACGAATGCTTGCGAAAACATCGTCAGGTGGACGATGGACATTCTAAGTGAAAACGTGCTAAAGGTAACGCTTAGCCTCAAGCCTCATCAAATGGGAATGACTGAAAATCAGGGGATAT
Organism: Allium cepa; assembly: GCA_030765085.1. Lineage (NCBI taxonomy): Eukaryota > Viridiplantae > Streptophyta > Magnoliopsida > Asparagales > Amaryllidaceae > Allium > Allium cepa. The sequence continues at coordinate 134,944,816 of CM060945.1, read as the reverse complement.
GCAGCAAGGTTAGGTGAGTCATGCCCAAGCAGGACAAGATAATTCCCCTGTCTAGATGTCCCTTATATATTTCGGCTTAGTGGGTGGTTGGTCGCGCCAACCACGGGGTTTATCTTGTTCGGGACTGTTCAGTAAGGAATGGTTCCGGCCTTGTGTTGCAGGGGATGAAGGGAGTAGTCCTCGGTACGGTGATCTAGGCCCCGTACTGTGACAGGTGGTACCCCAGTGCCTAGTCATTGTTGGAAATCCATTTTCCCTACGAGCCTTGTACGAGTTTTGTTTGTATTACCCACTCTGTGGCTAGTAGCTGGAATTTAATCATGTAACAATTTCGGCTATTTTATAAGTATTTGTATATAGACCCTATTATAATATCAGAGGATTTCTATAAAAATTGTTTTAGCTATCGTAAGGTAAAAACCCGACATGTTTATTTGTGGCGCGGTCTTACGAGATGCTTTTGTTTTCGAAGGGATTTTTGAAACTTTAATAATCAATTGGGTGTGATTTTCTCACGCTGGTATTCCAGACTGACTCGGGTGTTATTTAACTGTAATGCTCGGGTCAGACCGAGTATTATAGAATACAGGATATGATGCTGTGGAGCTCAGGAGACGAGCTGGATGACGATACGTATTCTCGTATTTGTATATACATATTTCCGCTGTTTGAGTTGTTGTGTATTCATTGCATGTTACTGATGTGAGCTGTGACTGATGTACTCTGATGATGTAATGTATGTAAACAGATATATTTGTTTTTGTGTAAAGATTATTTATTATCTATTATATTTTATTCCGCTGCGATGGTTAGATTCTGATGTTGATTTTGTTTTCTCTTCTTCTACCTCTTCTTCTTTAACCAAAATGGTTCGTATTTCTGTACAACTTGAGTTGTTATGTGTAGAATAGAGTGACTCAAGGGGTACGGATTTGCGGGCTGTTACACTTTAATTTGGGTTTTTCTCGATTTTAGATTGACTTTAGGGTTTAACCATAAAGTTTTGATAATTTTTAACCAAGATGATAACCAATTTGGATTAATTAGCAATAGATCTTTATTTCATATGTATGGGTTTCGGTGTCAATCGACGTGGTATAAAATCCAATATATTCTAGATTATTGATAAAAAGTCAATCCATTAGACCTGAAGCCCAATATGGATTCACTATGTCAACAATGACCATTTACGACGTTATCAATATGATCGGTGCTAATGGTTTTTGATACTGCTATGATACTTGCCGTTAATGAAGTTCTATAACATCTTTTTATCATGATAGTTTGACATTTACATCCCAAGGCTCTTATATTGTTAATGACTTAGATAAGGTGCAAGAAACCTCTTAAAATTTACACCGACTATATGCAACATTACCTAATGTTGACATGGACAGTAATTACAAATGACTCGATAACCCTACAGTTTGTCGTTGTTGTTCTAGCAACTTTAAACACTATACACTAACCCTCATTAAATATCATTGCTTATGACCTTGCTGAATTAACATATTATAAGTTATTTAACCGATTAGCGCATCACCATCTCATGTTTCCACCATTCATTAATATCGACATCGTTATTACTTCAGCATTGGTGATAGTTGCGGGGTTGACTAATGTTTTATTATATAACTACATGACATTCAACATTGATGTAGCTACCGATGCAAACTTATTAATGCTACATGTTAACTCATATTCAATTTTTATACACTTTCATAAGGAATTTCTTTATTAAAGTTCAAGTCTTTTGACGGATTTAATATATACTATTTAAGGGTTATTGACTTATAAGCAAAGATGGTATTATATTTACACTTAAAACATTTTGATGCCATTAACTGGTAGATTAGTCAGATAATAATTTTTAGTTTAACATGCAGTGATTCTTTCATATAATATCAATATTACTATTTCTTAAGTTTGGAATAATGTCACCTAGCAGGCGAATGAAAGGTTAGTAGCCTAGTAAGAAGTCTGTCAAGAGCCTAGCAAAAGGCTCAAACCTTCACCCTCAGCTAGTAAGAAAGAAGATAACCTTTCAAATTCATCATATATCACGACCTAGGAAGAACTAAATTCCATCTTTGAGCAATTTGGAATTATTGGGATTGAAGCCATTCCTACCGCCCCTGTAGACAACATTTATAACCCATAGAGGAGTATTTTGCTTTTGCTCTCATGAATATCTAGCAAATAGGCTACCTTCCTTTTCCCGGCTATCTCCTAAGATATCTAGAACATCTGAACATCTGAACATTGCGCCAATTCAATTCTTGCCAAACTCTTATACATATCCGACATGCTTGGAAGTTATGGCATGCGAGGTAGGACTCCATTCTCTTAGTGCTAAAATTCTTCATTCAGTAGCTAGTCCTGCTAAGGTTGGTGAACAACTAGATCATCAATTATACCGAATCCATCCCCACCTAAAAAAATGATTTTTGAGGGTGTCAACAAATGAGAGGATGAGAAATGCAATTCTTTTTCGTCAAGTGCTTCGCTAACATTAAAAGAACATTTTCTATTTCCAGTAAGTTTCTCATCATTGGTTTTTCAATGTTTGTTTATTATCCTTTACTGATAGGTATTTTCTTCCAAATTCTACCCCTAAAAACCTAAACCCCGATGACCAAAAGATTGTGTAATATTTAACTCAAGTGGTAGAGTAAATGGGGGAATAGGCTCAGATTGTTAACTCCATCCAAGCTTCTTTAATATTCTATCATCTTAGATCATCACAAGATCTTGGGAGAGAAACCACTGGTCAAATATAATAATTGGGGAAAACGATCGCTAGTGATGGGAAAATCACAATCCATTATCTCTAATTCTCCAGTTCAGCCTGAGACATTTAGTAAGATATCACCGCATTTTATACAAAACTTCCTATGATATTATCTCATAAACTTATTTTTCCGATTTAGGCTTGTCTGCTTTAGTAGTTATTTCTACAAAGAAGGAGACCACAAGTGATGCCCCCAAAGATAAATGAGTAAAGACGACTGCTGTGCCCCGTCCAGGCTCCCGAATCCCAATCTCTCAGGGATGTCATTGCTTGTTCATTCGAATCTATATAAAAAACTAAGCGCTGGTTTCGCAGATGCTACCACTTCTAGTGAGAAGCCAACATTGAGGGGATGCATACTTATGTTATTATAGTGGAAGTTCCATTTATGAGTATTGAACTGAGCCCTGAAGCTTCAAACCTTAACATTTCTGGGGAAAAAGCCCAATAGTTGACTGAATCAGAGTAGTCTTAGGACCCACTTCTTTGCATTACTTTTCTAGTTTCTCCTAGAGCTTTGAATCATTTATGTAAAGATCATGGTTCGTGTCTTACTATGGAGGACCCGCTTCCTTCCAAATCTCAATCCCCAACTCATATTAGTAATTTTGATGACCTTCTCCAATTAATCATTCAATCCCCATCTTTCACTGCCCTTAAGCCACCACAGCATTCCCCTTATACTAAGATCATCGATTTGCTATTGTTAAACAATTGCTGTTATTATGTACTTTTCCTGCTGAACCATTTCAGATTGATTAACCTTTTATGCGTAACATCTTCATTCATGTTTACTACTCATCTCAAATTGCTAAACATATGTTTATGATTTCGATGGATGCTTTAGGATCTTTTAATGAATTGTTCAAGCTAAAAGAGCAGCTTTCTTCGCTTAACAATCACATAATTGCCATCTCAAATGGGAGGGATGAGGCTATAAAGAAAAAGAAATGCTCACTACCTCACTTATGAAAATAAAAACTTTACTTCGCGAAGAATGAAATACCAAACAGATTGCAGGTGATAAGGCAAAAGCTTTGAAAATAACACTCGAGGAAGTCAACATGAGGGATTCCAAGCTTATGGAGGAGAATTCATCTCTCAAGAGAAAATTGCAAAAGAAAAAAACCCCCTTAAATATTAGATAGATTTACCATCAAACTAACACCCTAGAGTTATCGGAAGCTTGTTCCAAGAGGATGAAGGTAGATTAAGTAAATGTCGAAACCTAAACAGAAAATAAGCACCGAAAGGTAAAGGAGGCATGAGATTTATAGTGGTCTGGGACCTTGATCCCTACGTCCATTGAAGTTTCTGCCATGAGCTTTTATTCCTCAGCTTGGTATACAATTACATTCGATACTAAGTCCGCCATTAGTGATCTTTTATTTCAAGCTTTTCTAAAAGGGGTAAAGAATAACAAACGTTTGTAAAATTCATTAGCCAGCCCCTTTTTAGTAACATGTTGCTCTTTATTTATAGCAGATTTATGGTTCTTCCAGTGGTGCGGGGGCTTTAACTCAGATTGATGACCTGGCTCACTATAGGAGGCTTCGATTCAAACACTTATCATCATACAATTGAAGTATTCTGACGCGGATAACTAATGGTGCTTTTATATATAGCTTCTTTGATTCCTTTCCTCTATCTTGAAAGTTGATCTTAGTTTGGACTATCTATGTCGTTGATTGTTGAGGCTTCCTGAGATGTCATTGCTCCCAGCAGTTGCCGCTCTCAGCTAATCTTCTTGCTTTATTTGGACAATAGTCTCGGTTTTTGTTGTCGCCTTAATTGATACTTTTGGCCTACATGCTCTTAGATACTGAATCTAGTACCAAGCTCTCGATGGAACCGAACAATGGGTCTCGAAACCATATGCCAAGGCAATCTCTTCTTGAATATTTGTAATCTGTACCTTATAGAAATTATTTTGTAACACATGCCCCCTAAAGTTCACCTCATATGGTTGATATGAGTGGACTTTGGAAAGATATAGTTATGTCATGTTTAGTACGCACTTAGCTTGTTTTTTATATTCCCATTATAAAGTTTATCCTAAGCTTTTGGATGGAGCATTTTGATAAGTAATTGAAGTATTGCTTCACCGAGAAGACATGTGAAGATCTAACCTTGCTTCGAAACCAATTTGCAATTTAACATTATCTAGAGGATTTCGGGATTAATTTGAATTCTAACCCCGTCTAGAGGGTTTTGAAAATAACTTAAAATCTAACCTCATTTGGAGAGTTTTCAAATATAGTTTTAAATGTGTGCCTAGAGGCGAAAATACACTGACACCATGCTCCAGTTATCTAGACTTGGTCGCACATAGGTATCGTGCTTTCTAAAACTATTAGTGGCGATATAATGCCCATATTTTGTAGGCGGTTGATGCGACTCACCATACAACACTATCCATGGTAATTTTGGCCATGGCCACTCTTTGCATGGCACCAATCGGCCATGGCTCACTCTTTGCATAATGCCCTGGTCACGACTTACTTGGTGCGTTTGTCCCGATCGACTTCTCGTAACTCACTCTTTACATGACACTATCGGTCGTGGCTCACTAGTTACACGACACTTTTTGGCTGTGGCTCATTCTTTACATGATCCTATTGGTTGTGGCTCTCTATCATTGAGAATCTATGGCACAACCATGATTTACTATTATTGAGGATCAACCCACTATTCTGACTTTCTTGGGAGTCTACCCAATGCGTGGTACTTTTTAACCATGGCTTACTATATTGTGAATCTACCCAATTTTTCTGGCATTCTCAGAATCTACCCGATGCATGGTACTACTCAACCATGACATACCATATTGGGAATCTACCTAATTTTTCTAACATTCTTGGGAACCTACCAAAACAATATATTTCGGTACAAAGAGGAAAAATCTACTTTGAGACCGTAAGGTCAAAACCTTTGAAAGCTATGCTTGTCACTTAAAGCCATCTAGGCTGAGTGGTAAGCGAAATCATTTGAGTGCTGAAAGGTGATACTTAACTCATGACCATGAGATTAAAGCTTTTAAAAGCCATGCTTATCACTTGAAGCCATCTAAGGTAGGAGGTAAGCGAAATCATTTGAGTGCCGAAAGAAGAAACTTAACTTATAACCGTGAAGTCAAAACTTTTAAAAACTATGCTTGTCACTTGAAGCCGCCTAGGTTAAACGATAAGCGAAATCATTTGATTGTCGAAAGGTAAAACTTAACTTGTGACCATACGGTCAATACTTTTGAAAACTATGCTTGTCACATGAAGCCATCTAAGCTAAGTGGTAAACGAAATCATTTGGTAAGGTAAAGGTTAAACTGGATTGCAAGGTGTATTCCTTCTTTTAATAATTCATTTAAGAATGAAACTCCTTTATGATCAGGAATCAAAACTGAATAACCATTGGATAGCGAAATCATTTACCCGTCTAGGGGTGAAAGCATGACTTTCAAATTCACATGATGCTACTGGATTGGGGTAGTATCATGGCTAAAATATTTGGTGCAATATTTGAGAATTGCATGATATTACTCAATCATGGCAATAATCATGACTAAAACATTTTAATGCAATGTTTAAAAGTTGCGTGATATCGCTTAATCATGGAAATAATCATGACTAAAATATTTTGATGGAATGTTTGAAAGTTGCGTGATATTGCTTGATCACGATAATAATAACGACTAAAATGTTTTGATGCAATGTTTGAATGTTGCATGATATCGCTTGATCACGACAATAATCGTGACTAAAATGTTTTTGATGTAATATTTGATGTGCTTAAGACTTAAGAAAATTGAAATCTTGTGCGACAACTCGAGGCATGGTGAAGATATTGGTTATTGTCTCAAACCTGTGGTCAAAACTTCTATTTATGTAGTAGCTCCATACCGTGGTAATGTCTTAGATGCTCGAGGTATTATATTGCCATCTGGTCTTTTAACCTATATGTTCCTAGGGTATGATGTCATGAACTATCAAGGGTCCTTCCCAATTTGGACCAAGAGGCCCATCTGCCATATCCTTTGTATTGGGCATTATCTTTCGAAGGACGAGGCTCCTTTCTCAAACTTCCAAATTCTGAGGCTCTTTTCTCAAACTTCCTATTTCTGACCCTTTGGTGTAGTATCAGATCATCTTATGGATGTATTCCATCATTCTTAAAGCGGCTTTGTCTCGAAGCTCGAGTAATAGATCCAATGACTCCTCTTAGAGCTTTGCATCTACTGTGATTATAATAATGCCCTCGGTGGGAGGCAACCTCTAATTCAACCGGGAGTATGGATTTGAATTTATAAGCTGAGGAGAAAAGTGTATGTCTCATTGAAGTTTTAGAGCTCGTCTTATAAGTCGTAGAATGAAAGGTAATTCATCTACCCGATTGCCGTTTGCCTTATTTAATCTTTTCTTAAATAAGATTTAATGGTCTTATTGGCTACTTCTTCGACCCCATTAGCTTGTGGGTGTGCCATGAAGGAAAAACTCTTGATGATGCCATGATGTCGACGATATTCTATAAATTATCAGCTTTCGAATTGAGTGTTGTTATAAGTAATAATCTTATATAGGAGACTGAACCATGATACGATGATTTCATCACAAACTTAATTAACTAATGGGAGCTTGTGGTAGCTAGGGGTTTGGCTTCGACCCACTTTTTAAAGTAGTAAATTACCACTACGACATACATATTTTGCTCCTCCATTTGTAGTAGGAAGAGCCTAATAAGATTAATGCCTTAGACTCATCATTGGGATAAGCACACTAGGGGGAGCTCTCGGCACCTTTGCGTAAAAGTGGCAATTTTCACATGTTATTACAGTCTAAGGCATCTTGATTTAGTGTTGGTTAATAGAAGCCTTGTCTAAGTATTTTCTTTGCTAACTTTTCCCCTCCTCAATGGTCTTCACAAATTTCGTCATGAGCTGCTTTTAATAACTGATGCCCTTCCAAGGTTGTCACACACCGAGAGTATAGTATTGAGAACCCCCTTCTATATAGTATTCCATCTATAATACTGAATCTTGTAACGTTATATTTGATTCGTCTTGCCTCAGTGGCATCCAAAGGAAGAACGTCTTCAGTTAAATATTGGATATATGGCGACATCCAGTTTTCTTCAAATATTATTGACGTTATGGCTTTATCTCGTGTAGCTTGAGCTCATTTTATAATTAATCCTTTCTATGGTACTTATATGTTGGGCTTCCAGAAGCGGTAAGTAATTGCTTCACCCTTTTAACAAAGAGAGCTAACCTCGGGTCTCGGACCTGGTAGCAGCCAAGAACTTGATTAACAAGTATCCGAGAGTCATTTAAATTCGAATTTTTGAGATCTTGCTAGAAATATCCATTTGTAAACCCGCAATCAAGGATTCGTACTCAGCTGCATTGTTGGTTGTGGAGAAAGCGAGCTTGATTGCACAGTAAATCCATTGATCATCCGAGGTTACTAGGATATTATTGGCGCCCGCCCCTTGTTCATTTAAGGTTCCATATACATAAAGTTGCCAAGAGAGATGTTTTTCCTTGCTGTTCTCCTTTCTAGTTTTAGCCCCAAAACTAGTGTATTCAGTGACGAAGTCAGCTAGCACTTGACTTTTGATTCTTGTCCTAGGTTCATAAAATATCTTATACTAGATGAGTTCTATTGCTTATTTAATCAACCTTCCTATGGCCTTGTGTTTCCTAAAAACTTTTCAGACTGGTTGATTCGTAAGGACCATAATAGGATGGGCTTAGAAATACGATTGGAGCTTCCTAGCTATAGGCACTAAGCTATAAGCAAGTTTTTCAATTATTGATAGCGCTTCTTGACTGGATTTAACCTTTTTCTCACATAATATACTGGTCTCTGGGTCCCATCACCATTTCATACTAAAGTTGAACTTATGGCCAGATCCATGGTGGCCAAGTAGGGAACAACATGGTTTCTTTATCTGTTGGTTTAGATAACACCGGAGAAGAGCTTAAATGCTTTTGTAGGTCTTCGAGGCTTTTTAGCATTCATCTACCCATTTTAAGGTAACATGTTTCCTTAAGAGGTTGAAGAAATGTACACATTTGTTAGTTGACCGACTTATGAACCTGTTCAGAGCAGCAATTTTCCATTTAATCTCATTAACTCTTTCCTATTAGTCGTAGTTTTCATGTCTGTTATGGATTTTATCATATCTAGATTTATTTTCTGTTCTCCTAGCATTTACTATGAAACCTAGGAATTTTCCAAACTGTATTCCGAAGGTACATTTATGAGGGTTTAACTTCATTTGATATTTTCAGAGTACGTCGAAGGTCTCGGCTAGATTCGAAACATGACTTTCTAATTGCCTAGATTTGACTAACATGTCATCAACATATACTTCCATGTTTTGAATTATATATTTGGTGTACATTTGGTACACTAACCTTTGATATGTTGCCCCTGCATTCTTAAGACCAAAGGGCATCACCTTGTTGTAGAATATGCTCATGTTAGTGATGAAAATTTTGTGCTCTTCATTAGGTTTAAACATGGGAATTTGATTGTACTTGGAATAAGCATCTATACACAAAAGTAACTAGTTCCCATTGGTAGCGTCAACTAATTAGTTAATTCTAGGCAGAGGGAAGCAATACTTCGGGTAAGCTTTGTTTAGATCGTTGAAGTCAATGAAAATCCTCCACTTCCCATTTGATTTCTTGACTAGCACCGGATTGGCTATCCACTTTGGATAATACACGTTTCAAATGAATTGTTCTTTAATGGCCTCTTGCCTCCTTTTATAAAGCCAAATATCGATTCCTGTCCAAGGGTGTCCTTTTCTATCTTACGGGAGTAAATTTTGGATCTATATTTAAGCTATGGCAAATGATTGAGGGGTCGATTCCCACCATATCATCATGAGTCCATGCGAATACATCTTGATTGTGTTTGAGAAAATAAATCAGCCGTTCTTGGATAAAAGGGTGGAAATAAGCCCCTATCTTGATATCTTAGACTTTTCGTTTTCATCGAGGCATATGTCTTCGAAATCCTTGGCTGCTGAAGCTTTCTCGGTCCCTTGTCTCGGATCGAGACCAAGTTTAACTTCTTCTTCTTTTGGAGTTTCCCATACAGTGGGATAACCTTTCTCTTTCTTCTAGGAAGTTTATTATCCTAACCCTGTTATATTTCTTTAAATCTTCCATGATAGCTTGATATGTAAATTAATTCTCTAATCATGAGATCTTTCTGCCATGGGAAAATTCTTAATGATTTCCTTAGGCTTTCCCTAGGTTTAGAACTCATGTTATTGGTTTTTTCCTTAACTTCGAGAAGTGTATACTGATTAACTTTGACATCGTTCTCATAAGATGAAGCTTTTCCTTCATTGATTTTGTTAAGGCTTGCATAATACAATTGTTTGGAGATCCGCTGATCTCCTCTTACAAGCCGTTCTTCTGTTTCGGTAGGAAAATTTAGAAGTAAATTCTTGGCAGAAAAATACCCATCCATACCATTGAGAGTTGGTCTTCCAAAGAAAGTGTTATAGCTGACAAGGTGTCCGTGATAACAAAAGCGGTCTCGAAAATTCTACAGTAAGGATTATTTCCAATTTTGACCATCAGTCTACACTCTCTGAGAGGCATTGTTCCTTCATCATTCAATCATATTTGGGTGTTTGACTAGGCTTGAGTACACTCTCAAATAATTCCATCTTGTTTAATGCATGCTTGAAGATTATGTTGACAGCTACTTTAGTGTCCACCATTATCTTTGCTACTTCCTAAAGCCCACTCTGGGCCATAATCACAAGTGGGTCATTGTAGGGGTGGCAGACACCCCGCCTATCAGAACCTTTTGTATTTTCTCTAATCTTTTCGTCTCATATACCGAGACGTCTCCTTATTTAGTTTCGTTAATATACTCTTCCAACCACCATTACTTTCCCTAGCAATATTAGGTCCCCCTAGAATGATGCCTACAAAATTTCTAGGGGTTGGTAGAGATCTCGGCGGTAATGCTTAAGGTTGCGAGCGTTTGTTTCCTACTGGAGTAATGGTACCTTGAGAATTGTTATCCTTCAAGAATTCATCCAACTTTCTTTCCCTGACCAACTTGTTAATGATGGTCTTTAAAAATGTACATCTTTAGTACTATGGCCATTTTGCCGATGGTAACTACAATATTTTCCACCTCGATTCACTTTAGGTTCTCTTCTTCTAGATGGGTAAGGGATCTAGTCTTGAGTCATAGCATGTACTTACGCATAAGAGTGATTTAGGGGATATACCACCAGGCCTTATGCTTCTTCTTGAATTTATTAGTTAAAATGAACTTCTTATTGTTGCTTCCCCTTTCCCGGTTCTTTTGGACAAACCCCTTGGATTCTCCAATCCGAATTTCTCCCCGTTCTCAATAAAAGAACTCATTCTAGGACTTACACTCTTGCCTTAGAAAATTATCCCAAAAAGGGGGTATACCTCCATAACCCTAAAGTGATATCGACTAGCTTGGGTCTGTTCGACCGACCAATTTCTTATCAGATTAGAAAATAACCGATCAAAATTTTAAATAAAAAATTAACCTAAAGCGGATAGCATACAATTTTAGTACGTGGCGAGTACGGGTCGATCTACAAAGAATTATTTAGATTTTAAAATTCAGTTCAATCAAATTAAACCAATATTTGAAATGTTTTTGAGCTAAAAAAATGTAAATAAACTAGCAAAAGAAAATGAATAAAAATATAAGAGTTTGAAGGCAATTTAGATACAAAGTCCTTCTCATGATCACATAAATCAACATAACATGAAATTATGATCTTCTTTTGGTCATTAGTGAGTTTAATTGACGTGTTTATCATATGTGTGGAATATTTGTGCTATTAATTTGCCCAATATAAACTATCAAACTATAACACACCCATTAAACCACCTTTTTACCCTCATGATAAATGCAATGAAATTAGAATAAACTCTATTCTAAGCATGATATCTTAACTATTGGCTAGAAATATAGACCATCAAATTTTGATTTTAATATTCACTTTATTACTATAGTCATATGTTGATGAAGAGGTAATTTGTGTTTGTGTTTGTTTAAGCATAGCCTATTTGGTGTCAACAACATAGGGTATCAAATTCAAAGCTAAACAACAAAATATTTAACAAATCAAACATTTCCATTAAGCACGAAAAGAGATAAAAAAATTATCAAAATGTTGAATCTACATATTAAGAGAGCTTCATTACGCTGAAATTGAAGAGGTTTAGCCTCTTATATTTGTTATCATTTTAACAAATGTAGATTGCAACATGGAACAAAACAAGAGGTAAATGTTAACAAAGTAAGAAGAGAGCTAATTAAAATAAAGCTAAGCCAATCTACTTGCATAAATAAAAATATCTACAATACTAAAATGAAAAGAAAGAAAGCATGTAAATTGAAAAGTGCACAAATTAACATTTCATAAAAGAAAAATACATGATAGCAAATGGCTAAGTAGTCATGAAAAAGGAAAGAGAATTTTTTGTTTATTTTGGAGCCTAAAACTAAACTACTAAAGTGGAGGCTCAAAGGAGGCTAAGCGATTAATTACATGAAAATATGGGATATTTATACATGTTTAGAAATCCTAATCATATTTTTGGAAGCTACCCAAATTGCCTTGAAGGAACTGTGGCCACCAAGTTACCATTAACATACATCAATCCTCTACTTAAATGTGCATGTAGATTTAATCTTCATTAACATGTGCATTATCTCCTAATTGTGCATCATGATAAGTGGGTAGGTAGTGTCCTCCATATTATCATGAAATGAATTATTTCCATCTTCACTTGCTTGTCTTCTCTTGTTCATGCATATTTTCCATGAAGCCTCTTGTAATTTTTATTCAAATTCCTACAAATAAAAATAACATGTGGAAATAAATATTCTTAAATTAATATATGCACAAAAATGACCATTTTCCCTTATATGAAGATGAATATACGATGAACTAAAAATAAATGAAATTTGGTTTAAACATGTTAAAACACCCTATATGCTCATTTATTTAATTAAATTCAACGAACCGTGGAAGTAAAAATTCGCAAATTTACATGCACATCAAATACTCTCACACTTATCTTTTTATTTATCCTCGAATAAACTAAAACTTAGACAAATCCATTTTCGTAGGAAACACGATTGCATTGAGCGTATGCAACAAGCCGTTAAAGCTATAGGTGTCCCTAGTAGGATAAGTGTTGTCTCATGAGGGTTTTCAACGGGTACTACCCTCAAAATCCAGATGCAAAATGCAAGATTTATTTATAATGGTATGAATGCAAGTTTTTGAAAATATTTATAAATGAAGAATTTACCTTTAAATTAACATGAATAAGTTAAATATAAGTTCTGGTCATTATCAAGAAATTTTAGTCATTTTACTTGTCAAAATTTCCAATAAAAACTAAGTTATCATAACAAATAGACTCTGGTTTGGCTAGTTGTTTTGGTTGATAACACAATGCAAATATGAAATAGAACCTTAGTTGATTATCAAAGTTTTTCAAAGTACTATTTTTATTTCTTTTGAATAACAAGTTAATCACATAAGTTAAAATAGTGCCTATGTGAGGGAAATATATGACCATGCACCGTCTTTCATACTTATGTGAGGGGAATACAGAGCATGACTAGTGCGCACACAAGTGTGTACACCTATCGACTATAGGAGTTATTAATGAAAGACTTTTTATATACATACACCTAACTCAAACAAACTGAGGCCAGGTATACTGATCGTGCACAGCCTTTCGGCTTACGTGAGAAGGGTACAGAGCATGGCGAATGTGCACCGTTTCGTGTGAACACATGACTTTAGGTGTTAATAAAAAATATATACAAATATAAAAATAATTTTTTGTTATATATATATATATATGATTTTTTTTTTGAAGAGAGAGCTTTGCAAAATCATCTTAGCACCATTTTACTTTGAAGATAAAAATATTATATCCTTTTTCTTTAAATTCACCCCATTTTTAGACAAAGATTTTCTGTTAGGATATATTTCATAATTATCACCATGAATCTTTCTATATACTAGTTAAACCATAGTTACTTGTAATCAAACATTATTTCTATTTTCGTCGAGACAAATAGGTTTTTCAAAAATTCAATTTAATAACCAAAACCTATACTTACCTTATAGTGTTTTTTCAAAAATAAATCAAAATGCTTAAAAAAAATCGTATTGGGATTTTTTTTAAAAATTGTCAAGTTTTGGATGGAAAAATGCAAAAATAAACCATGAAAAGCAGAAAGAAGACGAGACTCTTCCCACGCTTGATTTTTATTGTGTCCCCACAATCAACCCAAGTGAAAGGAGAAAAATAAAATAAAAACTAAAATCTGACCTATATTTAAAGAAATGATTATTATTTACAAGACATCAGAAAATATACTGTTAAAGAGTACATGAAACGATCTTCCAAAGACCAACTCGTTTGTCTCGTCAAGTAAGACAGACACAGCTTAAGCCCAGAAAACCAAACCATAAAAGATTTCAAAGTTGAATATTGATCGAAAAAACGAATGTCATTTTATTAAAAATCATATGAGTCGTTTTATTTTTCGATGATTTTTGGGGTTGGAAGAACAATTGGTTGAAGCTCAAACTTATTTTCACCAAATTGAAATTCAAACTTATCATTGAAAATTTCTTTAGAAATATTGATTTCAAAATCAAAATGGTGATTTAAATTTATCTCCTCAGAATTCAACAACTCATCTTCGAAAAGTTCAAAAAATTCGTATTCAATAAATTCGTCTTCCTTTGTTGGATTATCAACAACTTCATTTCATATATCACGTTCAAAATCCAAAGTTGTTATATTGAATTTTTCAAAAGGAAGATCGTATTTTAAATTGAGTTTCTCACGCTTAGAAGAATTGAAATCCAACTCAGTTACCATATTTTCAATAACTTCATTAAGATTGTCATTTTCAATTTCAAAAGTTGAAAATCGTCAATTTTGGTAAAAGATGGATTATCACTTGACTCGTCACACGATGGAAAGTTGATTATGTTGCTCATGTTGTTTCATGTATGTTTCAAACAACAAATCCATATGATCTTTGTAAATTTCGTCCATTTTCTCAATAAAATCAAATTTATGATTATTAATTTGAGGATTTTCAATTTGAAATTGTTGAGAGTAAAAATTGTCAATTAAACTATAGTCGAGATTATTCTCATTACCAAAATTATTTGAAAAGTGGTTCACATTTTGTTTTGATTTTGAAATTCATTTTGGAGTTCCTAATCGTATTGGCATGAGTTGTAATCGAAATCATTTGAATTTGAGGTGAATTCAAATTTTGATTATTTTGAAAACTTTGACTTGAATCATTGCACAAACATGAATTACTAAAATCGTTTATCCTTTGATTTTGTTGTGAGAGAGTACAAGTTAAGGCGAAATCATTTCAATGTTATTTTCAAGAGTTGAAGGTTGGTTATTATTTTGAAAATTTCCTTATTCAAAATTTGAATTGTTTGTCAATAGTTATAATTAAAATATCGATAAGAATTTGGTGTGAAATTATATGGATTATATTTATTTTCACAACCACTATAAAATTCATGTGAGTAGGGAAATTCAGACATTTTCAAAAGTTATTTTTTTTACAAAAGAAAAATGTTTATCAAGAATGATTTATTTTCAAAAGGAAATTTGGTTTTTTTTGGGATTTTTCAATTTTTTTTTGAAAAGATTTTTAATTTATTAGAAATTTTTGATTCTAATTTTAAAATTTCAAAAGAAAGGATTTAAAAACTAAATTAAGGAATATTTAGATTTTTTTTTTTAGTTTTCGATTTTGAATTTTTTTGCTTTTTTCTTAAAATATGTATGAACCAGTGCAACTAAGTGAATGCAAGGGAATTAATTACAATTTTCTATCCCAAGTAGCTTCTAACACAAAATTGTATAATCACACTTTGTTTTAATTCAATAAGATAGTTCTCAGCCAGGTAACAGACATGATTTATCGGTACACCTCGAATCACCATAACAATGCAGCCAAAGTTTTAAGTACCTTTAGAGAAACAACCATTATAATATTTATGAATCACCGTAATATTTACAAATGGTTATTGCTTTGCCATAGTCTAGACACCAAGAAAGTAAATTGTTCAAAGAAGACAACTTGTCAATATACAATTAAGCCCTAGATGAGCTCATGACACCCTTAAGTTTGATGTCTAACTGTTATTATTAATCAAGTTCTAAGATGAAATGCAAAACTGAAATTAAACGTGTATTAACAATGCAACTATGAATGAAATTTGTTTTTGTTTTTGAATTATATATATATATATATGTGTGTGTGTGTGTGTGTGTGTGTGTGTGTGTGTGTATGTGCGCAAATGCAAACAACCAATAATGCAATTAAAATAAAACTGGAGATGAAAGCACGATACCAGAGCGTGCAGATTTATTAGCAATTTAATTTAAGTGGCGATTTTTTTTTAATAAAGCAAGCAATTTATTTTTGGCAAGCAAAACGAAACATGCAACTCTTTCTATCTGTTTTGGCAAGCTAAAATTTTGAACAAGATATATGCAATTGTTATATGTATATATAAGGATGGAACTTAAAACAAATTAAAACAAAAAAATAAATTTAAAATAAATTTTTTAATGTATAAAACAAACTAAAAGAAAATGTTTTTTTTTTTTTTTTTTTTTCGTTTTGATTTTACGAAAGAGATAGAAGAACTTAAAAGAAGAAATGATCTTTAAAATTTAAAAAAACGATTGGCCCGTATAAACGACAGCCCAATCAGCAACTCATTACCAACGAATCGACCCCTCCCTTTTTCTTCTTCTGTTACAAAATTATGCTCAACTTCTCACATTAAACAACAAAACGCACTTCGAATTGCTCATTTGAATTATACTCAACTTCTCAAATTATACTCAACTTCGCAAATCGATTCGAATTGCTCAATTGAACTGATTGAAGTGTTTCGGGGTTTTGAAGTGATGTTCGTATGGTGGATTGCGATTGCGGAATATGATGGCGATGGAACCAAAAACAGTTGATGATGGAATTGTTTGTTGGCGAGTGCTGTAGGATTTTGTAGTGGCGATTGTTGCAGAAGTGTGGGATGAGGTGTTCGATGTGGTTGCAGAAGTGGTTAGGCGATTGTCTATAGGCAGTGGTTTGGTTTGAGGTGATATCTGCTTATGGCGAGGCAGAGGCGAGTGTTTGAAGGGGAGATGTGTATTATGCGATGTTTGAAGGCAGAGATGGTTGCATTAGTAGTCGGAGGCAATACTGACAGAGTTTGTGTGATTGGAAGCAAGGCTGTGGGGCAATGGCGAATTTGAAGGTTATGGAAGTATGCTAGTAATAGGGGAGTATGGTAGTTGTTATTTGCAGTCGATGGTGACTGTGGAGGTCAGTGTACAGGCAGTTGATGAGATGTTGTATGAGGGGGTAAGGTGTTGTGCAGTGTTGGTGAACTGATGGATTGACAGGCAGTTTTGCCGAGGTGATGGGATGACTGGAGAGTGGTTATTCAAGGAGCAAAGGTCATGTGTAGCACAGCGGAATGGCAATGTGGTGCTATGGTGATATATATGGGATGATGGCAATGGTAATGATGGTATCTGATGTATGGAGTTCTGGTGGGCTTAATTGAAGGTAGCAGTTAGGTGTTTGCAGCAGTTGATGGAAGAACTTAACAGTGGTTGTAATGTTGATATGGATGTGGTGACTGGTAGAGGAACAGACAAGTTTGAGGAGAAGTATGAAACAGTGGTAGAGGAGGTGACTGGAAGTCTTGAGGTGTAGGAGTAATGAAGTGTTGGTCAGTTGATGTTGAAAGTGCAGAAACGTAGAAAATGTAGAACCCGCAGATATGTAGAAAGTGTAGATAGTTTTGGGCAGTGACTGGGCTAAATGGAAGGCGGGAATGTGGCACAGTTGCAACAGTTGGTGGAGGAACAGGTAAGGGTTGTTTTTGTTTTTTGTTTTTTTATGATGTAATGAGTTTGAAGTGATAGCATGCAGTGAAGTGTATGAGGTAAATGCTGTAGTGTGATGAAGTTGTTGTATGGAGTGTTGTATGGGTTGATGACTGAAGTGGTTTGTGGGTTGTTGTGATATGTGCAAGAGGAGGCTTTATTGCAGTAGTTAAGTGGATGGTAGATGAAGATGGTTGAGGAACAATGGAGCCTATTGACGAAGTTGTGGGAATGAGGTGCACTGATATATGTGCACAGTTGCACAGTTGTGTGCTGCAAAATGATATGTGGGTAAAGATGGATGATGTTGTAGTGTTGGCCGTTTTGTGAAGTGTTGTGGGCAGTAGTAGGGGGAAATGCAGGCGTGCACTGTCACAGTTTTGAAGGCAGTTAGGTGATATGATAGAAGATGGGGCGGAGGGGATAGGACACTGTTTGATGAGGAAGGCAGTATGAAGAAGTCAGGGATGGCAGTTTTGATTTGTAGTGAGAAGAGGTCAGGGATGACTGCAAGTGTTGAAGTATTTGATGGCTGAAACAGCGGTGTTATGAATTGTATGTGTGATTGTGGATGAAAGTTTGGATTTGATAAAGTAAATGTGTGGCAGAGAAGTAAGTTGAATGGTGGCAGGCAGTTAGAAGTGGGTTGACATGGTGAAATTGTAAACAGTAGTTAGTGGAATTGATGAAGGCAATGCAGTTGTGCTTTGATGTGGGATGCTTGATGGAAGTGCCACTATAGCAACAGTAGGATGGTGTGGCCAGAGCAGTGAATGGCAGCAGTGAATGGCCAGAGCAGCGGCAAGGAGAAGTTCAAATGAAAGTTGTAAATGATGTTTTTTTTTAGAAATATGAAAGTTCCAATGAAAGTTGTAATATGACAATATGAAAGTTGTAAATGCAAAAATGAAGTGAATTTTTTTCTAGAAATGAAATGATGTGTCTTTTTTTTTAAAATGCGATTCAAATGCAACTAGAAAACAAGAACATAACACACAACAATTTTTTTTAAATGCAAAAATAACACATAATACAAACACACAATAAAAGCAAACGAAAACAATTCGAAGAATAGAAAATAAAATAAAATAAAATTACCTGGCAACGGCACCAAAAAGTAGCTCGACCGACCAATTTCTTATCAGATTAGAAAATAGTCGATCAAAATTTTAAATTAAAAATTAACCTCAAGCGCATGACGTATAATTCTAGCACGTGGCATGTACCGATCGATCCATAAGGAATTGTTTAGATTTTAAAATTCTATTTGATCAAATTAAACCAATATTTGAAATGTTTTTAAGCTAAAAAAAGTGTAAATAAACTAGCAAAAGAAAATGGATAAAAATATGAGAGTTTGAACGCAATTTAGAGGCAAAACCCTTCTCATGATCACATAAGTCAACACAACATGAAATTATGATATCTCTTTTGGTCATTAGTGAGTTTAATTGATGTGTTTATCATAAGTATGAAATATTTGTGTTATTAATTATCCCAATATAAACCATCAAACTATAACACACCCATTAAACTACTTTTTAACTCTCATGAAAATTGCAATGAAATTAAACATAAAATCTATCCCAAGCATGATCAATTAACTATTGATTAGAAATACAAACCATCAAAATTTGATTTTAATATTCACCGTATTACTATAATCATATGTTGATGAAGAGGTAATTTGTTTTTGTGTTTATTTAAGCATAGCCTATTTGGTATCAACAACAGACTATCAAATTCAAAGCTAAACAACAAAATATTTACCAAACCAAACATTTCCATTAAGCACAAAAAGAGATCAACAATTATCAAAGTGTTGAATCTACATGATTAAGATAGCTTCATTACCCCTAAATTAAAGGAGTTTTAGCCTATCATATTTGTTATCATTTTAAAAAATGTAGATTGCAATATGAATAAAAAAAAACAAAAGGTAGATGCAAGCAAAGTAAGAAGAGAGCTAATCAAAATAAAAGCTAAGCCAATCTACTTACATAAATAAAAAGGCCTACACTACTAACATGAAAAAAAAGCATGCAAATAGAAAAGAGCATGAATTAACATTGCATCAAAAGAAAAATAAATGAAAGAAAATGGCTAAGTAGCCATGAAAAAGAAAAGATTTTTTTTTTGAATTTTTTTTAGCCTAAAACTAAAATACTAAAGAGGAGGCTCAAAAGAGGCTAAGTGATTAATTACATGAACATATGAGGTATTTATACATGTTTGAAAACCATAACTATATTTTTGGGAACTATCCAAATTGCTCTTGAGGAAGTGTGGTTACCAAATTATCATTAGCATGTATTAATCCTCCACTTAAGTGTGCATGTAGCTTTAATGTTCATTAACATGTGCATTAGCTCCTAATTGTACATCATGATAAGCAAGTAGGTGGGGTCCTCCATGTTGTCATGAAATGAATTATTCCATCTTTACTTGCTTGTCTTCTCTTGTGCAAGCATATTTTCCATAAAGCCTCTTGTAATTTCCATTCAAATTCCTTCAAGTAAAATAAAATGTGGAAATAAATATTCTCAAATTAATATATGCACAAAATGACCATTTGCCCCTATATGAAGATGAATATATAATGATTTGAAAATAATTGAAATTGGTTTAAATATGTTAAAATACGCTATATGCTCATTTATTTAATTTATTCAGTTAAACATGGAAGTAAAAACATGCATATTTACATGCACATCATGGTGTCATCAGTCGTCCGCTTCCACCGGGCAACAACATCATTAAATCTCTTGCAATAATATTTTTGGGATTTGCCTCGTTCTTGCCAGAAATCAGCAAGCAAAGTTAGTCCCCTTATTTTTGTATCTTTTGATGTGGAGAACTGTACTAAAATTTCTGTGGTTAGTTGCTTCTAAGAACTAATAGAATTTGATGGGTAATTTTGGAACCACTTCAAAGCCGGCCCACTAAAGGTTGCGAGCAGAAACCTGCACTTTTCTTCATCTGAAGCTTGAATAGCTTGCACTATATTTCATATACGGCGTAGTGATCTTCGGGGTCAGAGGATCCATCATAAGATAGCTTTGGGATCCTAAATCTTGAAGGCATGGGGTTCTCATAATTTCTTCGGAGAAATGTTGAAACTTCCAAGGCTTTATCTCTAAAGTAAGGCTGAATCAGTTTTCTTGTAGAGTTTGCACTTGTTCTGATAACTTCATCAATAAGGGATCCATCCTCTAGTCCCCGCCAAGCTTCAGAGTCTCAACTTCAATACCTTAGGTTTCTAATCTGCGTGGTTGCTTTCCACTGAAGTTTATCCTTTCCTAGTTTAAAGTTAAGGACTTCCAGAAGGTCCCGCGCTAGCTCGGTCTCGACATTCTTTATTTCTTCCTTAGCGATCATGGGCTCAGCTTCCAAGTCTTCATTAGACTTTGGCTGTTTTTTCAGATTCCATTCTATAGTGAGAGGATTCTCGTCTTCCTCTAGTATTGTCGAGACTTTCTTTTCTAATTCAAAAAAAGTATTCTTAACCTCGGTTTGGTAATCATCCAGTTTGTTGGCTGTATCAAAAACAAATTTTAGCATCATCTGGTGAAAGTCATTTTTGAAAAGGACCGAGTCGTCGGCTTCTTTCAGTGGCAGTTTGATTCACATGGTTTGCTTGATTCACATCGTTCATAGGTAGTTCTTCAACTTCCTCACTTGGGTAGGAAAATGTGGATTTTTTTAAGAGGAAATCTTTAACTTCATGTATGGTTGAAAGGTTGGAATATATTAGATTATAGAAGGATGGAGGTTAGACCCTCCTTCTAGCCCCAAAAATATTGGAGAGATTTTTTATCTAAATAACAACCCAGAGTTCTTGGAAGCTTGTTCCGAGAGGATGTAGGTAGATCAAGTAAATATCAAAACTTGAACAGCACCGAATGGTAAAGGAGACACGAGGTTTATAGTGTTTCGGGACCTTGATCCCTACGTCCACTTTTAAGATTCTTCCATAAGCTTGTATTCCTTAACTTGGTGTACAATTACATTCGATACTATGTCCTCCATTAATGATATTTTAATTGAAGCTTTTCTAAAAAGAGTAAAGAATACTGAATGATTATAGAATGTAATAAATTCGTTAGACATCCCCTTTGCAGTATCCCGTGGCCCTCTATTTATAGCGGATTTAAGGTTCTTCCATTGATGTAGGGGTTTTAACTCAGATTGATGATCTGACTCTGATTCAAATATTTATCATCACTTGCTTGAAAGTATTTTGATAAGGATAGCTGAAGTGATGCTTTATATATACTTTCTTCGATTCCTTTCATCTATCTTGATCGTTGATATCAGTTTAGGTTATCTAAGCCATTGATTATAAAAGCTCATTGAGATGCCACTACTCCCCGTAGCTGCTACTCTCGGCTAAGCTTTTGTTTATTTGGAAATTAGTCCTAATCTTTGTTGTCGCTTTAATTCATACTCTTGGCCTACATGCTCTTGGATATTGAGTTCGGTAACTAAGCTCTTGATGGAAACTGAACAATGTGTCTCGGAACTACAAGCAAGGGAATCTCTTCTCGAATATTCGTAATTTGTTCCTTGTGGAAATTATGGTGTAACACTGAACAAATCAACTGGCGTGATTGTAAACGTAAAGCATAGGGCATCTCATTTCCTTAACTCGGCTCTGAATACCATTATTGAGAGATCTTATGAGAAGTCTCGTTTTATAGCGTATGTTGACAATGCTTACAAATGTCCAAATTTTGACTTCCCTTCTCTTCTCCCAGTTTGGAATTAGAAGTTTATGAAGAAATTAAAAGCAATGCCAAATAAAATTCAAGCACCTGGAGAGGGATCCTTCGAGGAAGAAGAGGAGATTGATCCTAAGAAGCTATTGACTTTTGATGATCTTCCAATCGACGAGGCGATAAAGTGAGATGAGGAAAAGGAGGATGACGATGAGAGCAAAGGCTATGATGGCCATGCTGACGTCGATGGCGATAATAATGATGGCAATGGTGGATGTGACAGAAGTGGTCCCTCTGGACCGCCAGATGATATGGATGGATCGAGAAATGATAACCCAGACTTGGCGACCCAAGGCATGGAAGCTACTGAAATTCCTGATCCCACAACTAGGGATTCTTCCTAGAAAGACGGTGCTTCTCAAAGCCACCAGTCTAAAGGGAATGAGCAAATTTCTTCCTCTCCAATCCCACACTCTCAAGTATGGTTTTATCCATTTAAATGCTTCGAACGACCTAGAAAATTCCTGGTTAATACATTAGTTATTTTAGTCAAGGAGAAAATCAAAATACCATTTTGAAGTTATACTTGAGAAGAAACAAATGGAGATAGACCGATTGAATAGATAGTTGGATAAACAACTAAAAGAGTATAATGAGTTGTCTGAGAGATACAAGAACTATTATATCGCCTTTTGACCAAGCAGTATATCATAAAGTGGGCTAAATGGATTCTTTGATCATCAAAGCAGGAAGCCCGGAGAGACGGTTATTAGGCTCGAAAATCGATGATATTTAGAACTATGGACAATAGTTGGGCGGATTTGGACCAGGTCCTAATCAAGATGCACTCAATATGAAGTGACAAGAAAGGCCCTACGAGGCCACTTTTTAAATTTCAAGTCAATTGGACTTTATATGCTCGAATTATGGGAAAATGATGAATTTATATGGATCGATCTAGAATGATCCATAAAACAACGTAAATCAACGAAGATCGATCAATATCTCAAAATCTACAAAACCAATATACTTGAAACTTCAGAGCATCAACATATGGACGAGTGGAGCCTACACAAACGATTGCATGACAAAACTCCCAAATCTTGGTAAAATAAGTCGATCGTTATTGGAACGATCGTAGAAATAAGCCAGAGCTATTCATAGTTTTACGAAAAATGCGATATCTCACAAATTGTATGTCAGAATTGCACGAGATTTAGAGAGCAAGTAGGGTACATCATGAAGCATGCCCATGATCGATCGTAGCTCAAAACTCCTAAATCTTTGAAAAGTGTCCGATCGTTGTTGGAACGATCATACAAATCAACATAACGATCCATAGTTTTATGGAAAACACGATATCTCACAAACGGTACGTCAGAATAGCATGAAATTTGGAGAGAAAGTAGCTCAAATCATGGAAACCCACATTATCGATTGAAGCTCAAAAGATTTAAGCTTGGAATAATCTACTATGATCCAATTTCTAGTCAAAATCGCGAAGATCGATCGAATCTCACAAATGGTAAGTCAGAATGGTAGGAAACTATGGGAGCATGGACTAGAGGCATGGGGGACCCATAAATATGATCTCAAACCCATTGGAGTTAGTATGGAATGATCGGCCAAGATTATTTTTTGGTGTCCGATCGATCCTAAATTTTGTGGGTCGGGTCGTATGGGCTTGGAGGTTCTTTTGCCGAAATTTCAGCCCGATCCGTGCACGTCTTCAACTTTAAATATAGCAGACTTTACTCATTCCAAAGGACTTTTTAGGGGTTGCCTCTTCTTCATCACTTCTTATCTCTTCCATCATTAATTTTCTAAGGCAAAAATAACTGTACTTGTAATTTTGTAGTATAAATTAAAGATTATAGGAGTGGATGTAGGTCGAAGTTTGCTTAACCACTATAATACCTGCGTGTTCATTTACTTTTCTACGATCTATTCTATGATAGGTGAATCTATATTTCTCTGTTTGGATCTAAATATTGAATAACAGTGCTTTCACATACAATAGGACCTTTATAAACAAATTTGGCGCAAACATTTTGGTGCTTTCATTGAGAGGGACTTGCACCCGAGAATTTGGAAGCTAGGATCTTGGATTTGAAAGCTTGGATACTTGGGTGTATGAAGCAATGGCTAGGCAATCAACAAGGAGAATATTAGAAGATAGGAGTCACCATAGAGGGAATAAGGAGGCTTTTTCTAAAGCTGGAGCAAATCAGACATATATCTACATCACCAGACGAGATGGAAACGATGATGGAAGCTATGCGGGAAATGTTGCTAAATAAAAGAGGGGATGATCCAAAATTTCCTCGAGTAGATGGGACAAGCGAGAGCACAAAACCAAGGAAATGGAGTAATAGGAAATGCTCAAAATATGTACCACGGACTGATGGTAGCAAGAGGCGAGAAAATTAGAATCAGGACCAAGGAAACGAAGCGACATGCAGCTGGATAGTGTAGTGCAGCCAAGGGCAGTCCCCGGCTGACACATAATGATCGGTACCGATCATTCCGGAATGATCGGTGCCGATCTTTCCAGACTCGGGGGCATTCACCTAGGTTATGCAGCATCGATACCAATAGGGGTGTTGGACAAGCAATTTGCTGTTAATCGGAACTTGGATGCAAGTTTGAATGAGTATAATCTAGAATTCCCTTGTAGACTCGGAGGGAAAGATGGAAATGATGATCAGAGACCACTTATGAATGCTGGAATAGCCGGAAATTGGAATCCAGGACTTGGTGTGGAAAGTAGCAGACTTGAATATTGATTGGAGTAACCAGGGGGCCAAGGAGAATGGATCAGCACTGCCCCAATGGAGCTAGGGGAACTGATCTAATTGACTTTGGAAGGAATCAGATAACCATGATCGTATAATAGTGGCCATCATCCACAATAAAACGGAGCGAGTCCGGCTTAAGGGCAGAAATCATCTCTTGATTGGGATGTTAACTAAATAACTAATAAATTCTACATTAAAATGGCTAAGTTACTTACACATGTATGAGATCGAGGACGGTCCCTAAGCATGCTCTGAGATGGCGATGAACCACCATAACTAATGAATCTTAAAACATTTGGATCCACACTACTGTGATATATAATATAGGTCACAGTTGTGGCCCCGACGAGAGAGACAGGGAAATAACCACAAGGTGCGAGTCTCTTCATCGAAGAGCGACAATATGGACTGTACACGCATTAAGTCCTCGACTGGAGATCGAGGCCGGCGAAGGATACCCTAGGGATTAAGTCCTTAGTTGGGGATCGTGGCTAAAGAAGGATAGGCCACGGATTAAGTCTTCGACTGAGGATCGAGGCCGGAGAAGGATACCTATAGATTAAGTCCTCGATCAGAGAGACTAGGCTAAAGAAGGATACCCCACAGATTAAATCCTCGATCAGTGAGTCAAGGCGGGAGAATAAAACTCAACAGGTTATCAGGTATGGATTATGCCTGGCAAGGAATAGGTCGCTCCATCGGAGAACGACGACAAGATCAACCTACTATGGTTGTCGAGTATGGATTATGCTCGGCAAGGGTTAGAAGAGACCACGATCGGCCTAGGCGTTAAGCCAAAACATCACTTAATATTCAAGGACACTGAACCGGAGTATGTGAAGTAACGTCGCTTCGTCGCAGAGCGACAGGATCGGCTTAATCGATCATCGAGTATGGATTGTGCTAGCAAGAACCTGGAGAGAGGTTATGGATTTAGATATCAACTTGGAGAAGCTATGGATTTGGATATAGATCTGGAGCTGTCCCGAATTTGGATAACGATCCAATGAGATCGAGGACTTGGACAACGATCTAGTGAGATCGTGGATTTCGCTATTGGCTTAAGATGGATAGAGATTTGGATAAAATGATCTAGAGAGATACAAATTTGGTTAGTTTATTTAGAATGGATTTAGAATTGGATATCAACTCAAAACAGTCATGGATTTCACTAACGATCCGAAGATATCAAGGAACTGGGTTAGCAACGGAATGGATTCTAGATTGGAATATTTGGCTATTAATAGATTATGGATTTATAGCAATTCAAAAACGCCTTCCTACCGCAAGGTATGTTTTGGAGGGTAAATGTTATACTGCCTATTGACCAGGCAGTATATCATAAAAGTTGGTTAAATGGCTTCTGTGATCATCATGGCAGGAAGCCCGGAGAGGTGGTTATCAGGCTCAGAAATCGATGATATTTGGAACTATGGACAATAGTTGGACGGATTCGGAGCTGGCCCCAATCAAGTTGTAATCAACATGAAGTGATAAGGAAGGCCCTATGAGTCCACATTTCAAGTTAATCGGAGTCCATATGCTGAAGATATGGGCAAGTGAAAATTTTATATGGATCGATCTAGAACGATCCATAAAACAACGTAAATCGGCGAAGATCGATCGGTATCTCAAAATATACAAAGCCAATGCACTTAAAACTTTCAAAGCATCAATATATTAAGGTGTGGATCCCACAAAAATGATAGCATGAAAAAAACTCCTAAATCTTGGAAATAGAGGCCGATCGTTATTGGAAAGATCGTATAAATCAGCCAGAATGATCTATAGTTTCATGGAAAATGCCATATCTCATAAATGGTATGTTGAAATTACATGAAATGTTGAGAGCAAGTAGTTAAGCAACCCCATTGTGATATCCCGGAATTTTGACCCTATTATTATAATAAGTTTTTAATCAAATTTGAATAAAATTCAATATTTTCATTTATAAATAAATAAGATTTTGGACATTATTAGGTGTATATGTGTTATAAAGGAATTTATAATTTCAAAATGTAAAATAGACTCTTTTAACAATATTTAGAATAAAATCTGTTTTATTCAAATAAATTAAAAGTTATGTATTAATGACATTTAATATCAGATATATGAATACAGTTAATAATAATAATATTTACAATAACAAAATTATATTCATATTAAATATAAATATAAAATACATTAATGCAAATATATGTTACAAATCAAATATTGGAAAGATTTAACTTTAAATAAAAATACGATTAAGAAGTGCTTCTAACAACAACTTTTATACTTAAAATAAAATAAGCTTATAAATATTTAGCTTACGTATAACATAAAATATGGTTACAAACATAAGTCTTCAGACATAATAAAACCATAATATATGAACATAAGTACAAAATATGATATGAATATAAATTATAAATAAAAATGTTAACCATGTAAAGACAAACATATAAAATCTGTAAACAAAGAAAGACAAATATCTTTAAACAAAATAAACTTGTCAGCAAACATTTATTTATACGTTAACATAAGTATGAAGACAAAATGAAACCTGCAAGCAAACTTTATATGCATAAGTAAGCCAAGTATTCACATCAAATAAAACATTTTGGTACAAACAAGGTTCTGCAAATATCTTTACAAAATAAACAAAGTTTGTCAGCAAAACATCTTAGTACAAACTAAAACCTGCAAATATCTTTATACAAAATAATGTGTCAGTAAACAATATTGATATGTTAACATAAATGTAAACATAAGCATTTAATTAGCACTACAATCTGTCAAATATAAGCTTTCAGCCGAAATATTTTGCTTAGCTCAGATTTACAGTACCCTATTACAAATAAAAAATGATTAAAGCCAAGTTAAAGCTTGTTCCAGAAGGCATCATTGTTGAAAGTTATATATATGTATATTCATCATTCTGTCTGTTCTTATCCTTTAGTTCATTTGTAACTTCAAAAGCAAAATCTGATAAAGCAAAAGAAATATAAACAAACTTCATATTTTCAAGCTCAATCAAGTTCAAAGCAAAAGAGGAGTTTTCAGAAATTCAACACTTCAAACTGCAGACTTCTATCCTCATCATTCAATACTTCTCTGTTTCAACAGTATTTTGGTGAGTAAACTAACTTTTTGAAATTTAATTTTAATAATTGACTCATGAATGAATTACTGTGTTGATATAACAATGTTCTGTTATGTTTGCAATTACTGGATGAACTATATTTTGTTGTTCTTCAAGTTTCTTTTCATAAATCTGAGGCAAAGAAACAGAGGATGATTATACCTCTCATATAAACAATTTAAAACTCAAAGTTTAACTTATTAAGTGGTATAAACAAAGCATAAGGATCTGGAAATTGTTCTAATTACAACATAGTTACTGTAAAGTTAATTTACAGCACCAAGTAAAACAATGGTCAAAATTCGAATAGCATAAATTGTAAATTCGAATTTATATCTTGAAACAACATACAAAACTATGATTTTTAAGACAAAATTTATAATTTTTAGACAACTATGCATAGAGCAGTTGGTTAGTGAACCAAAAATGCATTTCCATGAAATTCTGATAATTCCTCCGATTATAGTTGTTGTAATTTAACATGAAGCTTGTGTATTGATTCTGGAACACCAGAAAAATGTTAATTTTTTTTTTAATTGCAAGATTTTTGGGGAATGAAGGAAAGTAGGGTTTATGGTTCAGTGTTTGTGGGTTCGGTTCGTGGATGCTCGTGTTGCCATGGAACCACCGAGTGCCGTGAAACTTGGGTAGGTGATAGAGAGTGTTGTCGGCGAGGTATGGCCGAAGCCATGTCGTGTCAGGCGGTCGCGATCGTGAGAGTGTGGCGAATTTATCAATCGTGTTTGAGTAGCTGTGTGAATTTTCTAGCATTTTTTCGATTGAGTTCGTATTGCAAAGATTTGAGTTTAGTTTCAAAGTTTAAAACTTAAGCTTTAAAAAAAAACTGGAGAAGAAAGAACAGAGGAAGAAGAAAAGAAGACAGGGAGGAACGCGAGAAAAGTTCAGGGAAATCTCGAGTTCGACCCGAGTAATTGCGTTGTTATCTTCGGTTTCTAATTCCTGAAGTTTGCTAACTGTAATATTAGGCTGAAGAGTAAACAAGCTAAATATTAATTAAGTTAATAATGTTTACAAATTGTTTTAAGCCAAGATGAGCTTTAAAGCTTTACTGAAACAAGGATGAGTTATTAATCTAAATCAAAGTTAATTAGGGATGTAATAAATTTTATAATTAAGATTTAATAAGTAGTTTAAAATTTAATCAAATTTGTAATTAAAGATTTTAATAATAATCTTGTGTTAACCCATGTGTAATTAAGAATTTCATTAATCATTGGAAGTTAATAATTTAACAAATCGTAGTTAACTAATTAATTAAATAATTAATGATTAAACGATTAAGTTAATTAATAATTAATGATTAATTAAGCAAATAGTAATAATTAAATGTGTAATTGAGTTTTATAAATCAATAATTAAGGTTATTGATTAATAATTAAGAATTAATTAATTAATTAAGTGAATAATTAATAATTAATTCATAAATTGAAATAAGTTAGTTTATTAATAATTGATTAAGCAAGAATAAAATATAGTTTATTCTTGAGCTTGCAATTAAGTTTAAAATAAATCAAACTAAATGTTGATATGAATCGATGATTCTATTTGATTGACTCTGATGTTTATTTATATCCTGTGATGTTCTGTGATATTCTGGATATATCTGTGATGATTGTATATGATTTATCTGTGTGAAATTGCTATGTGAATTCAATTGTTGAATTTAAACTGTATAAGTTAATTAGACAACTTGACCTTTAAAATGGCGTTTGGATTTCGATTAGACCGGGATCGGGTATCGATTTGATATTCCGAAAACCACATCGATCCAAATTAAATGTTAGGCCGTGTAATCTGAAGTGAAGATCGAGATGGTGTTTTCAGAATGCAAGGGTTATTGTCGTTAACTCTGAGGGTGATTCCAAAACGAGTGTAACGAGATAATGCCTTTGGTTTCGTTTGAACCCGGAACAAACTTGTATGGATTGAATGCTTTCAGCCCATCGTCAGGCGGACGATGAGCATTCTAAGAGATATGTTCTATAAAGGTAAACGCAGCCTCAAGCCTCATCAAACGGGAATGGCTAAAACAGGGGATGTGCAGCAAGGTTAGGTGGGTCATGCCCAAGCAGGACGAGGTATACCCCTGTCTAGATGTCCCTTTTATTCGGCTGTGTGGGCAGTTGGTCTGCAGCCAACTACGGGGTTATCTTGTTCAGGACTGTTCAGTAAGGAATGGTTCCGGCCTTGTGGTGCAGGGGAGTTAGGGTGGCTCCTCGGTACGGTGATCTAGGCCACGTACTGTGACGGGCGGTACCCCAGTAGCCCTGCCATTGTATGAGATCCAATTTCCAAAAGAGCCGTACGTTTTGATTGTGCCCAACTACGTTGGAATTGTTGAATATGCGCTTTGCGCTATATGATTTTTGTTTGATGATAATAAACATATATACATTCATTTAAATGTATTTGTTAATGTACTATTTTTCATAGAATAAATAAATATTTGTTGAATAAAATTAAATTACACAGAATTCGAATTTGAATTCAAATAGAACAAGTTAAACAGATTTTGAATTCAAACAGAAATTTTTATTCAAACAAATATTTATTACAACTTTGATAGTACAATTTCAAGCTCTCACTATACATATACAATTTTGACTATAATACATGACATTTCACATTTACATCACAACCTTACTACATATCACTCACACTCATATTTTTGTCTTCAACTATAATCCAGTTTGAATCCATCATCTGAGTAATCTGCAAAAATATTTTCAAACGCAGTAAAATTGAAAGAGAAATATTTTTGAAATTTGAAAGAAACGATGATTTTGAAAACATTGTTTGCCTCAGTTATTTGGGTTGTTCGTCATCATTTTTGACTGTGCAATATCTGCGCATATCAGTATTTTTTATCAGGGACAGGTAATTATAAGTGGCTGCAGTACACACGTGTACATTCGTATACGTGTGCACTGCCTCGCCAACTCGTGTGCAAAAATCAAACAAAAGCACAGAAATCAAAAACAAGGTCAAGCCCAAGATAGGTTCAACTCAAGGCAGTAGTGTATATGAACACAATCAAACTACAACAGGCCAAGACTACTGCATGCAACATGGAATGCAAAAACAATGCATCACTGCAAATTCAAACAATGTCCAAACAACAAACATGAAAATGAACCAGAGTAATACAGCAGCCCCAAAATCAGTGACACAACAACAAAAGTGCAACAGTTCCAGTTCAAGCCACAAGTGTACATGAATACAACTCGACTGCAACAGTACAGTCATGAAGACTGCAAGGACATGAATGCAACAAAGTTCAAAAGTGCATCAAAAGCAGTTCAATGTGGATAGCAACAGCAAAAAGGGACTGCAACAAACATGTATGCAGCATCAAGTCAGTGGTGAAGTAAACAACAATGTCGAGCTCACTGCAACTCAAATGTACAGGCCAGTGAACATAAAAGAAAATGACAGAGTCGAAGCACAAAGAACAAAACAGTTCATGTATGCAACAGTCAACAAGGCAACAATGCAGATGAACAACAAAGGGTACAAAAACAAGTAGCAGTCTTTGAACATGAATGCAGTGTACATGAATGCATCAGTGACCAACCTGAAGTACACAACATGACATGAACAACACAATTGAATCAAGTAACCAACTGCAAGTACAAATGACCAGGACTCATGCAACAGACCCAACAACTAGTGCCAACATGAACATAACAGGTGAAGCATCACCAAAGACTCAACAGGGAACAACTAAATCAACTGCAATAACTCAAGTGCTACCAATGAAACACAAATGAACGAATATCACAATGAATCAACAATACATGCAGGTGAACAGAAGTCTTTGAATCAAAACATAATCAAGTCCACCTACTAGTTGCAGACTCCAAGTTGCAGACTCAAAGCAAACATGACACCAAACTACAAAATCAAATGCAAACTCAGTATGGCAAATGCAGGTACAAACTATGGTGAATGCAGATACAACATGTCAAAGTAACATAAACAATGCAAACCAAAAATGATACCAGAGAAAGTGAATAGCATGCAAAAGTTATACAAACCCAAAACCAAGACAGGATGCATCATCCTCAAAAGCAGGTTCAAGTAAAAAGTTCAAGCATCAACCAGCACTGAGGATACACTACAATGGATGCAGAGGTGCAGACGACCAGTAGCCAACAACAAGCCTTGATGAAGCTACCTAACATGATTGTCAATAGTATACAAAAATGCAACAGGAACCAATCTTAAGAACTACAAAGACCATGTCAAACACAGTGACACCATTAAGCAATCAACAGTCGAAAATATGCGTGTGACAAAGTCAAATATCACAAATCACGAAATCAATTCAAAGCCGTGTGAATCAAGCTACTAGAAATACGAAATTGACAAAGTCAGATTAATCCTCAGCATCAAAGTGTAATCGAACGACAAAGCAAGAATTTTTGAAGCAATCAGTCGAACGCAAAAATAGGAAATCAAATCCTATTAAAACCCTAATCATCATCGGAATTTTTTTCATCGAGTTCAAGTATCAACTTAGAAAAGCAAAAGGAGACAGTACATACCGAATTCACAAGCAACGAACTCGATCGAGCAACTGCAAACAAGCAATAGTCAACCATCAGAGAAGCAGCGAGCTAGGGCAACATATAACAGATCAATTGAAGAAATCGAAGCCCTAATTGGAACAAAGAGCCGAAGCCCTAACTGGAACAAAAGGGAACGAAACCCTAATCAGAACGAAGCCGCCATTATTCTCACGAACGAGACAAAAGGGGATCGGGCTGGAGATAACAAAGAAAGGAACGGGTTTAAGTGGGCCGGTCTTATTAAAAAAAAAGGGGGTTTTGTTTTTAATTTAAGGCTTTATTATACTAATTAGTTTCTAGGGTTATTTTCTATTGTTTCTTAATTATTGTTTTTTATTTTACGAACCAAAGAATCTTGGTAAATCACCACCTAGGTTTAGGTAGTGTCAGATTGTCTATTTTGAATTAGTTCAGTGAGCAGGGTGTGCGAGTTTGCAAAGCTCTATAGGCGGGAGCAGTGTTTGCGAGTGAGCGAAACTCTATAGGCGGGAGCAGGGTGTGCGAGTCTAGTAGAGTGTTTGTGAGCGGGAGCAAAAGGGTCTGCGAGTCTAGTAGAGTGTTTGTAAGCGTGATACTGTTTAATTCTAATAGAAATCTGTGAATGCAGCAGTAGGCAGGGGTTGCCAAAGCTGGGTAAATTTTGTGTGTGATTTACTTTTCAGCATATTTATTTCTGCTATTATATTTCTGTGTTTAATTCGAGAAAATTTGCTATAACCCTATTCACCCCCCCTCTAGGGTTAATCTAGATCCTACAAGTGGTATCGGAGCCCGGTATATTTTTATTTAACTCTAGAGTCATGTGTCTACAAAATAATGCTTTTTCTGAGGGGCAATCTATTGCTAGGCCACCCATGTTTAACGGGAACGATTATGCTTATTGGAAAGTTAGGATGAGTATTTATCTTAGTTCCGTTGATTATGATGTTTGGGATATTATTAAAACTGGCTATAAACCTCCCACTATAATCGTTGGTGGTACTGAGATTCCTAAACCTAAGGATAGGTGGGATGCTAACGATAAGAGATTGAAAACGACAAATGCTAAAGCCATGAATGCTTTGATATGTGCTCTTGATAAAAATGAATTTAATAGAATTTCTCATTGTACAACAACACAGGAAATCTGGCATACTTTGGAGGTGACACACGAAGGAACTTCTCAAGTCAAGGAGTCTCGTCTAGCCCTATTCAACAACGAATACGAAAACTTTGTGATGGACAAAGGCGAGAACATAAAAGACATGTTTGGACGTTTTTCAACCTTGGTATACAACGCTAGAGCGCTTGGGAAGGTCTTCACTGAGGTAGAGCTTGTAAGGAAGGTGCTACGAGTTTTACCAATGAACTTTGAGGCAAAAGTCACAGCAATCCAAGAATCGAAAGATCTGAGCAAACTAAGCATGGAGGAGTTGATTGGCAACTTGATGACATATGAGCTTGAGTTAAAAGCAAAGGAAGAATGCAACAACTCCGAACCAAAGAAGAAGACGATTGCCTTAAAGAGTAAAGAAGAAAGCGATGAAGAAGATCCAATTGAAGAGCTTGCAATGGCTGTCAATAATCTTAGAAGATGGTCTAGATTCAAGCCACGCAAGAAGAAAACAAAGGGCAATAGGTCAAAAGATCCCGAAAATTCCGATAATGAACTGACATGTTATAACTGCAACAAGCCTGGCCACATCAAACCAAAATGCCCACTTCTCAAAAACAACAAAGAAAACAAAAAGGCGAAGAAGGTATTTGCAGCGACTTGGGATGATGAAGAAGGAGAGGAAGCTTCGGATAGCAGCTCAGAGGAGGCTAACTTGTGTTGCATGGCAAAATCAGAATCAGAAGCAACCTCCGAAGAATCTAGTGAGGAAGGTGAGTTTTCTTATAAAGA
The DNA here is from genome assembly GCA_030765085.1 of Allium cepa. Lineage (NCBI taxonomy): Eukaryota > Viridiplantae > Streptophyta > Magnoliopsida > Asparagales > Amaryllidaceae > Allium > Allium cepa. Next base: position 134,909,913 of record CM060945.1, on the reverse strand, counting down.
ACTTGTTTTTATGTGTTCTGATCTTACTAAGGTAGTGGATACTCTTGAATCTAAAATTGAAAAACTGAAATCTGATAGGAGAGAATTTGCTCGTGAAAATTTTAGGTTAAAAACTGAACTTGAAAATATTCAAAACCTAGAATGTAAAAAATGTAAGATTTTAGATTCAGAATTATCAAAACTGAGGAATAACTTTGAGAATCTTGAAAAAGAAAACTTGAGTCTTAAAGAAAACATTGACACTAGAAAAAAGGATTTTATAAATCGATGCACCTCACTTGTCGCTGAAAATACAACACTAAAAACCAAAGTCCAAAATCTTGAGAAATCTTTGAATAACTTTTCAAGAGGCGAAAAATCTTTCAACATGCTATTGGGAAATCAAATTTTTGCTAACAATAGAAAAGGACTAGGTTTTGGAAAATCACAAGATGATGATAAAGGTAAAAGTGTTGCTCGATCTGAAATAATTAATCATGTTGAAAATCATAGTCATAGGAACACAAAATTTAATCAAGTCAATTTAATGAGCACGTTTTGTAGAGAATTTGGACATAATCGAAATAATTGTTGTTATAGACCCAAACACGTGAAAAGTATACCAATTTGGGTTCCAAAAGGCACAAATATAAAATCTTTGAAAGTCAAACAAATTTGGGTGTCAAAAGGAACATATATAAATAGTTTTGGGTCTCCAAAAACATATTTTTCATATTCTGCCACTAACAACAATGGACCTATAAAAACAAATATGTCACATAAATCTTTTATCGTGTAGGTGTGGTGGCAGGCTAAGGAACAACAACAGTGTTCTCTGGATTTCGGCTGTTCCAGAAACACAAAAGGGCGACAAAGCAAAGTTCCTTAGCCTAGTATAAAGGTGACAGAATCACAATGGGCAATCACGAAAAATTATCGTAAAGGTAAAACAGGTAATTGTTTTTAAATGTGATTATCTGCACCATACTCTAAATTAAAATCAGCCAATATTGAGATGAACAAAAGATGATGATTTTGATGCTATGATTTTTTTTTAAAATATTGACTAACCATCTTTAAATAGAATTACTTGGAGTAATTATGATGGTTGACTGATTCGGACTTAATTGATATGATTTTTTGACTTGTTCTTATTTATGACATTAATTTGCGCTTAATTGATGACCAATCAGATTTTCAATTTTGAACTAATTTATATAAATTTGTTCGGTCAAATGCTGGTTACTCATGCTACACGTAGATATATTGGTTCTGACATTTTGATCACTGCTTGTAAATTTGCACGATTTCAAATTCATGAGAAAAAGGATTTTAAGAAATTGTTTTTGAAATAATTATGATGTTGATTGACTGTTGATTACTCATGAAAATAATTGTTTATCCTCTGGTTTCTGAAATTAACATCATGATATTTGTTTGAGTGTTAACACGGCTTAAATTCAAATTCAAAAGAATGATGTTTTGAAATTTTTGGTGCACATCTCATGGTTTGATTCAACAAGTGAATATTGAGTGAAATTTAAATTCAGATGCGGATTACACTGGTAATATAGTTGATAGAAAAATTATTAGTGTAACGTGATTAATTTTTGAAACATTCATTTGCTGCATCGTTTTTTTTCAAAGAAAATATCTGCATATTTTTCACTTGAAATAATTTTCAAATAGCAGAAAATTTTCTTATAAAACTCCCCTCAAGAAAATCATGTTTGACCATATTTACAGCTTAATCATTTTTTTGAAAAATTGATTTTATAATTTTTAATTTGATTTTAAATGACAAATTTGACTAATCTGACTCCCTTTGATTATCGAAAAGATAAATAGTGATTGAAAAAGAGACGAGTGTTGATATTTATCATATATTATAACTCGAGAAAGTATAATTAGAAAATTTCTTTAGAATTTCATAACAAGAGTTATAAAAACTTTATGTTGGGTAATAATTCCATGACCATTTCTATTTCTATCATCTTTCTATCGACCATCACTCATCAAGATCATATTTAGTATGTAAATTTATGGTAGTTTACAAAGGAAATCATTTGTTCTTCAATATCTTAAATCTGTGAAGGAAATTCTTCGTGCTTCAACTTATTATATTTAGCACTAAAAATAAATATCCAAAGTATTCACTCTCATTTAAAAGTCCTCACGGTTATGCATGGGTGAATTACTTGGATTTTTGATTATGTGCTTCCATGCTCATTTAAAAGTCCTCACGGTTATGCATGTATGGAACGCATATTAAAAATAATTGATTTAATAGACAAGTTGATTCTAATCCCATTTAAAAGTCCTCACGGTCATGCGTGGTTAGAAGATACTTGATTTCATTTTTTAAATTAAATTGGAATACTACTAATCTCATTTAAAAGTCCTAACGGTTATGCATGGTTAGTAGATATTCAAATTTCCAGAAATAAATATACCACAAATAGACATATCTATATGAATTTTTGATGATTCTATCTCCATCACTTCTGAAAGTGGAATATGCGCTTGATAAGGGTAATTATGATTTTTGTTTGAGTTTTATTGAAATTTGATATTTATATTTAATTGAGTTAAATGTTTGATTCATGTCTATCAGTTCATCCCTATTTTTATAACACTGTTATTCTTTTGCTGATAACAAAAGGGGGAGAGAAAAGTTAAGATTTTGTCAAATAGAATCAAGCAAAGGTCAAATAATTTTCACTTTGCATATAGGCTCATTTACATATTTTTATTTGTATGCATATATGTAGGGGGAGCCATATATGTAGGGGGAGTATCACATAAAAAGGAAGCATTCAAATAAGGGGAGCAAATGAAATTATCAAATACATTTAATATATTCAAAATCTTAAATATATGTTTGTTATCATCAAAAGGGGGAGATTGTTGAATATGCGCTTTGCGCTATATGATTTTTGTTTGATGATAATAAACATATATACATTCATTTAAATGTATTTGTTAATGTACTATTTTTCATAGAATAAATAAATATTTGTTGAATAAAATTAAATTACGCAGAATTCGAATTTGAATTCAAATAGAACAAGTTAAACAGATTTTGAATTCAAACAGAAATTTTTATTCAAACAAATATTTATTACAACTTTGATAGTACAATTTCAAGCTCTCACTATACATATACAATTTTGACTACAATACATGACATTTCACACATTTACATCACAACCTTACTACATATCACTCACACTCATATTTTTGTCTTCAACTATAATCCAGTTTGAATCCAGCATCTGAGTAATCTACAAAAATATTTTCAAACGCAGTAAAATTGAAAGAGAAATATTTTTGAAATTTGAAAGAAACGATGATTTTGAAAACATTGTTTGCCTCAGTTATTTGGGTTGTTCGTCATCATTTTTGACTGTGCAATATCTGCGCATATCAGTATTTTTTATCAGGGACAGGTAATTATAAGTGGCTGCAGTACACACGTGTACATTCGTATACGTGTGCACTGCCTCGCCAACTCGTGTGCAAAAATCAAACAAAAGCACAGAAATCAAAAACAAGGTCAAGCCCAAGATAGGTTCAACTCAAGGCAGTAGTGTATATGAACACAATCAAACTACAACAGGCCAAGACTACTGCATGCAACATGGAATGCAAAAACAATGCATCACTGCAAATTCAAACAATGTCCAAACAACAAACATGAAAATGAACCAGAGTAATACAGCAGCCCCAAAATCAGTGACACAACAACAAAAGTGCAACAGTTCCAGTTCAAGCCACAAGTGTACATGAATACAACTCGACTGCAACAGTACAGTCATGAAGACTGCAAGGACATGAATGCAACAAAGTTCAAAAGTGCATCAAAAGCAGTTCAATGTGGATAGCAACAGCAAAAAGGGACTGCAACAAACATGTATGCAGCATCAAGTCAGTGGTGAAGTAAACAACAATGTCGAGCTCACTGCAACTCAAATGTACAGGCCAGTGAACATAAAAGAAAATGACAGAGTCGAAGCATAAAGAACAAAACAGTTCATGTATGCAACAGTCAACAAGGCAACAATGCAGATGAACAACAAAGGGTACAAAAACAAGTAGCAGTCTTTGAACATGAATGCAGTGTACATGAATGCATCAGTGACCAACCTGAAGTACACAACATGACATGAACAACACAATTGAATCAAGAAACCAACTGCAAGTACAAATGACCAGGACTCATGCAACAGACCCAACAACTAGTGCCAACATGAACATAACAGGTGAAGCATCACCAAAGACTCAACAGGGAACAACTAAATCAACTGCAATAACTCAAGTGCTACCAATGAAACACAAATGAACGAATATCACAATGAATCAACAATACATGCAGGTGAACAGAAGTCTTTGAATCAAAACATAATCAAGTCCACCTACTAGTTGCAGACTCCAAGTTGCAGACTCAAAGCAAACATGACACCAAACTACAAAATCAAATGCAAACTCAGTATGGCAAATGCAGGTACAAACTATGGTGAATGCAGATACAACATGTCAAAGTAACATAAACAATGCAAACCAAAAATGATACCAGAGAAAGTGAATAGCATGCAAAAGTTATACAAACCCAAAACCAAGACAGGATGCATCATCCTCAAAAGCAGGTTCAAGTAAAAAGTTCAAGCATCAACCAGCACTGAGGATACACTACAATGGATGCAGAGGTGCAGACGACCAGTAGCCAACAACAAGCCTTGATGAAGCTACCTAACATGATTGTCAATGGTATACAAAAATGCAACAGGAACCAATCTTAAGAACTACAAAGACCATGTCAAACACAGTGACACCATTAAGCAATCAACAGTCGAAAATATGCGTGTGACAAAGTTAAATATCACAAATCATGAAATCAATTCAAAGCCGTGTGAATCAAGCTACTAGAAATACGAAATTGACAAAGTCAGATTAATCCTCAGCATCAAAGTGTAATCGAACGGCAAAGCAAGAATTTTTGAAGCAATCAGTCGAACGCAAAAATAGGAAATCAAATCCTATTAAAACCCTAATCATCATCGGCATTTTTTTTCATCGAGTTCAAGTATCAACTTAGAAAAGCAAAAGGAGATAGTACATACCGAATTCACAAGCAACGAACTCGATCGAGCAACTGCAAACAAGCAATAGTCAACCATCAGAGAAGCAGCGAGCTAGGGCAACATATAACAGATCAATTGAAGAAATCAAAGCCCTAATTGGAACAAAGAGCCGAAGCCCTAACTGGAACAAAAGGGAACGAAGCCCTAATCAGAACGAAGCCGCCATTATTCTCACGAACGAGACAAAAGGGGATCGGGCTGGAGATAACAAAGAAAGGAACGGGTTTAAGTAGGCCGGTCTTATTAAAAAAAAAGGGGTTTTGTTTTTAATTTAAAGCTTTATTATATTAATTAGTTTTTAGGGTTATTTTCTATTGTTTCTTAATTATTGTTTTTTATTTTACGAACCAAAGAATCTTGGTAAATCACCACCTAGGTTTAGGTAGTGTCAGATTGTCTATTTTGAATTAGTTCAGTGAGCAGGGTGTGCGAGTTTGCAAAGCTCTATAGGCGGGAGCAGTGTTTGCGAGTGAGCGAAACTCTATAGGTGGGAGCAGGGTGTGCGAGTCTAGTAGAGTGTTTGTGAGCGGGAGCAAAAGGGTCTGCGAGTCTAGTAGAGTGTTTGTAAGCGTGATACTGTTTAATTCTAATAGAAATCTGTGAATGCAGCAGTAGGCAGGGGTTGCCGAAGCTGGGTAAATTTTGTGTGTGATTTATTTTTCAGCATATTTATTTCTGCTATTATATTTCTGTGTTTAATTCGAGAAAATTTGCTATAACCCTATTCACCCCCCCTCTAGGGTTAATCTAGATCCTACAGGAATGTGAGATGTAAGCATTTCAGCTATTTCTGTATTTTACTTGAAAACCCTAGACACTATTATAAAATCACTGAATTTCCTGTAAAATGTTTTGGTTAGCGTAAGGTAAAAACTTACCCGTATTTATGTGTGGGAAGTCTTACGTGATACCTTTATTTCAAATGATTTTCAAAGTTAAACAACTTTAACCCGTTTACTCATACCAGACCCATGTCTGACTCGGAGTTTATACTTTTGAATTTTCATAAACTCTTGGGTACTCAAATATTTATGAGTAGCCAAGTGATAGGTAATCGGAGTATAGAGTTTTCGGGAGGAGTTGGAGCAGAAGACCAGACGTATGTATCTATCCATATAGTTCCGCTGTGTTAGTTAGTATATGATGTATTTGAGATGTATGTTCTGACAGATATGTATATGTCAGTCATGTTGTATGATATTGTATAACTCTGATGTGTATATAACTATGTAATAATTATGTTGATGAATTATATTTTGTTCCATTCCGCTGTGAGATTCTGATGTTGTTATTCTTTCTTTCTATTCTTTTCTATTTCTATCCCTTTCTTTCTTATTGATGACACATCTTTCTGGAGTTAGAAAGTCGGATCGTCACAGCTGGTATCAAAGCATTAGGTTGAGCGAGTACCTAGGCTCTGAAGTAATATTTATCTTGAGAGTGCGTATTTGTATTTTCATATAATTATATACCTATCTAAATTTGTTGAGTTACCTGTTCAGGTGGACAACATGAGTTCTGGAAGAAGAGGCAGAGTTAGGGCCAGTACTTGGATTGATAATGTTCGAAGTCAAATTGCTAGAGAGGCTGTAAATCCAGTACCGCCTCAAGTTAGTTTTGAAACCTTATGTAAAGATTTCTTTGATCTCGGAGGCCAACCATTTAAAGGTTCAGAATCGATAATTGAAGTTCAATCCTGGTTACGTTCTTGTGAGCGCATTTTTAAGAGTATGAGATTGTCGGATGATCGGAAGAGGGAAATGGCATCGTGGCAATTACAGGGAGGCGCAGCAGCATGGTGGGATGCAACAATTGCAAATATTCCTGAAGAAGATATTTCATGGGAAAGATTTAAGGAGTTATTTGAGGAGAAGTTTATGCCAACAGCAAGGAAAACTCTATTGTACCAGGATTTTCTGAATTTGAAGCAGGAAAGCATGACTATTTCTGAGTATGAGACCAAATTCAACGAACTTTCGTTTTATGGATCAGGACTCATTGATACTCCCCTCAAGAAGAATGAAAAGTTTGTGCAAGGATTGAGGTCCGAATTTCACGATAAGATGACGGTGCTTTTGAAAGGATCTTTTGTTGATTTAGTTGATATGGCTTTGAGGTATGAAAATTTGATGAGCAAGAAATTGGAGGCAACAGAAACAGTTTCGATAGGGGATTTTGTTAACACAAATAAAAGGAAGTTTAACCCACTTTGGAAAAGGCAAGCTAAGGGAAAGAAATCGGGAAGAAGCAATAACGGACCCCGCAAGTGTTATAATTATCAGCAAATTGGACATTTGGCAAACCAGTGTTCTCAAGGAGGATCTCAGCAACAGCAACGACAGGGTGGTCCAGGATTGGCAGTAGTTCAGAGATCGTTGTGTTTTAATTGCCATCAGCCCGGTCATATGATTAAGAATTGTCCACCTTTGCAGAAGACACTGCAGGATAAAGTTTTTGCTCTGGAAGCAGGTCCATCTTCTTCTTCTCAAGGCAAAGGAGTTTTGGAAGGTACCTTACTCTTAGATGGCAAATATATTAAAGTTTTATTTGATTTGGGTGCTTCTTTGAGTTTCATATCTCTAGAATCGGTAGAAAAGTTTTCTCTCAAACCCAGTACGGTGGATCGTCCCATTATTGTATCTAATCCTATAGGTGGAACAACCAAATTGGATACAATATGCAAGGACTTGAAGATTTCGTATTTGTCCCACAGTTTCTCTTGTGACCCGTATGTGTTAAATTTTAAAGGATTTGATCTTATTTTGGGAATGGATTGGCTCGATAAGTATAAAGCTGACCTGAATTGTGATGAGAGGACAATTTAATTGGAGACTGATTTGGGTAGGATTGCCAAAGTGTCGTGCGATAGTTCTGGATTTCACTTGAGTAGTCTTTTGCAAGGAGTTGAGACTTCTCAAGAGGAAGTTGAGGAAATCGATGTGGTTCAAGATTTCCCTGATGTTTTTGAAGAAGTTAAGTGTCTACCGCCACATCGAGAGATTGAGTTTCGTATTGATTTGATTCCAGGAGCAGTGCCGGTGATTCAACCTAGTAGGAGAATGCATCCTAGAGAGAGAGAGAGAAGAGTTGATTAAGCAGACACAAGATCTTTTGGAGAAGGGTTTGATTAGACCCAGTTTTTCTTGTTAGGGCTCTGCTGCGGTGTTTGTCACCAAATCGGATGGTTCGCTAAGGTTCTATGTTGATTATAGAGAATTAAACAAAGTGAACATTCGAAATAAATATCCTTTTCCTCGCATTGATGATCTTTTTGACCAGTTGCATGGAGCTTCTATCTTTTCTCAACTGGATCTAGCTTCAGGATTCCATCAATTGACAGTAGCTGAAGACAGTATTCCCTTGACAGCATTTAGGGGACCAAATTGTTTTTATGAGTGGTTGGTTATGCCTTTCGGGTTAACCAACGCTCCTGCCTATTTTGTTGACCTCATGAACCATGTCTTTAGAGATGTGTTGAATAAGTTTGTGTTGGTATTCATTGATGACATCTTGGTCTACTCCAAATCGGAAGAGGAGCACAGACAACATTTGAGGATTGTATTGGAGACTCTGAGGAAGCTTGTGTTGAAGGCAAAATTCTCAAAGTGCCATTTCTGGAAATCGGAAGTCAAATTTTTAGGACACACTGTTTCTGTTGATGGCATTTCTGTAGATCCAGCGAAGGTTGAAACTATTTTGGAATGGAAACAGCCAGAGACACCGACTGAAGTTCGCGGTTTTCTGGGTTTGGCTAGCTACTACAGAAAATTCATCAAGGATTATTCCAAAATTTCTTCGCATCTGACTAAGCTGACTAGGAAAGGAACCAAATTCGAATGGGCACCTCAGTGTGAAGAAGCTTTTCAGGAATTGAAGACAAGGCTAACCAGTGCACTAGTGCTTGCTATTCCAGATGGGAAGAGCAAATTTGAAGTTTATACGGATGCATATTTAGTTGGACTGGGAGCAGTTCTGATGCAGAATGGCAAAGTAATTGCATATGCTAGTCGGCAATTGAAGTCACATGAGAAGAACTATGCTACGCATGATTTAGAACTGTTAGCTATTGTTTTTGCTTTGAAGATCTGGAGACATTATATTTTGGGAGAAAAGTTTGAGTTATTCACGGATCACAAACCGTTGAAATATATTTTCTCTCAAAAAGATCTTAATCGGAGACAGCAAAGATGGGTCGAATTTTTGGCATCTTATGATCTGGATATTTTGTATACTCCGGGGAAAGCGAATGTCGTGGCTGATGCTCTTAGTAGAAATGCGGTCTTATCTCTTTTGGAAGTTGTTCCATCTCTCCAAGAAAGAATCGTTAGTAAGCAAATGGAGGATAAATCTTTTGAGGAAATAATTCTTGGAACTAAGGATGGTCGATATTAGGATTTCAAGGTGGACGATCAAGGTGCTTTAAGGATTAATGGTCGTTTGTGTGTGACTAATATTGATGGACTGAGGCAAGAAGTCTTAGCTGAGTGTCATCGCTCCAAATTGAATATTCACCCGGAAATCTCAAAGATGTATAAAGATACGAGGAGAGTTTTCTGGTGGCCGAATATGAAGAAGGATGTAGCTGCTTTTGTAAATAGTTGCGCCATCTGCCAGCAAGTGAAGGGAGATCAATAGAAGTCTGCCGGACTATTGCAACCTTTAGAAATTCCAGATTGGAAGTGGGAGATGATCTCAATGGACTTCATCGACGGTTTTCCTAGAACTAGGAAAGGAAATGAAGGAATATGGGTTATTGTGGATCGTTTAACGAAGAGTGCCCATTTTATTCCGGTTAAGGCAACTTGTACTGCAGTTTCCCTGTCAGAAATTTTCTTAAAGGAGATAGTCAGATTGCATGGTGTTCCTATCAGCATAGTAAGTGACCGTGATCCTATTTTCACTAGAAAATTCTAGGAAGCTCTGCAATCAGCAATGGGAACAAGTTTGAGATTAAGTACGGCCTATCATCCTCAGTCGGACGGACAAATGGAAAGGCTTAATCGTATTCTGGAAGATATGCTGCGAGCATGTGTATTGGATTTTGGTGGATCATGGGAAGACCATCTTCATTTAGTGGAATTTTCTTATAATAACAGTTACCAAGCGAGTATTAAGATGGCTCCTTATGAAACTCTGTATGGAAGACCGTGTAGACCCCCATCTTGTTGGATTGAATCGAATGATCGACTTGTACTCGGACACGATCTAATTCGTGAAGCTTCTGCAAAGGTTGCGCTTATCAAGAAAAGGATGAAAGCTGCTCAAGATCGTCAGAAGAAATATGCAGATAAGCGAAGAAGACCATTAGAATTTGAGATTAGAGATTTAGTTTTTATTAAAGTTTCCCCAATCAAAGGTGCTATAAGATTCGGAAAGACGGGAAAACTTGCTCCGAGATATATTGGTCCATTCCGAGTATTGGAAAGAATTGGAACTGTAGCCTACAGGATTGAATTGCTAGAGCAGATGTCTGGGATTCACAATATATTCCATGTGTCTCATTTAAGGAAATTTATTCATGACCCATCATTGGTGGTAGAACCAGTTGTTCAGGAAGATTTAGAAGTTGAACCCAACCTGACTGTGGTTAGAAATCCTGTTCAGATTGTAGATCAAGACGAGAAGCAACTCAAGAACAAAGTGGTGAAACTCATCAAGGTGCAATAAAGTGAGGATCCCAGAGATTGTACCTGGGAACCTCTTGATAGTTTTAGAAAAGCTTATCCAGATTTATGTCCGGATAACTAGTAATGTTGTTGGAATTGACTGTTTGATTGTTTGTTTTTGTATGGATGATATGTATGTATGGATTGTTAATATTAAGCTTTTGAATTAACCGTTGTTTAAATTTCGGGGACGAAACTCTTTTAAGGGGGGAGGAATGTGATATCCCGGAATTTTGACCCTATTATTATAATAAGTTTTTAATCAATTTTAAATAAAATTCAATATTTTCATTTATAAATAAATAAGATTTTGGACATTATTAGGTGTATATGTGTTATAAAGGAATTTATAATTTCAAAATGTAAAATAGACTCTTTTAACAATATTTAGAATAAAATCTGTTTTATTCAATTAAATTAAAAGTTATGTATTAATGACATTTAATATCAGATATATGAATACAGTTAATAATAATAATATTTACAATAACACAATTCTATTCATATTAAATATAAATATAAAATACATTAATGCAAATATATGTTACAAATCAAATATTGGAAAGATTTAACTTTAAATAAAAATAGGATTAAGAAGTGTTTCTAACAACAACTTTTATACTTAAAATAAAATAAGCTTATAAATATTTAGCTTAAGTATAACATAAAATATGGTTATAAACATAAGTCTTCAGACATAAGAAAACCATAATATATGAACATAAGTACAAAATATGATATGAATATAAATTATAAATAAAAATGTTAACTATGTAAAGACAAACATATAAAATCTGTAAACAAAGAAAGACAAATATCTTTAAACAAAATAAACTTGTCAGCAAACATTTATTTATATGTTAACATAAGTATGAAGACAAAATGAAACCTGCAAGCAAACTTTATATGCATAAGTAAGCCAAGTATTCACATCAAATAAAACATTCTGGTACAAACAAGGTTCTGCAAATATCTTTACAAAATAAACAAAGTTTGTCAGCAAAACATCTTAGTACAAACTAAAACCTGCAAATATCTTTATACAAAATAATGTGTCAGTAAACATTATTGATATGTTAACATAAATGTAAACATAAGCATTTAATTAGCACTACAATCTTTCAAATATAAGCTTTCAGCCGAAATATTTTGCTTAGCTCAGATTTACAGTACCCTATTACAAATAAAAAATGATTAAAGCCAAGTTAAAGCTTGTTCCAGAAGGCATCATTGTTGAAAGTTATATATATATGTATATTCATCATTCTATCTGTTCTTATCCTTTAGTTCATTTGTAACTTCAAAAGCAAAATCTGATAAAGCAAAAGAAATATAAACAAACTTCATATTTTCAATCTCAATCAAGTTCAAAGCAAAAGAGGAGTTTTCAGAAATTCAACACTTCAAACTGCAGACTTCTATCCTTATCATCCAATACTTCTCTGTTTCAACAGTATTTTGGTGAGTAAACTAACTTTTTGAACTTTAATTTTAGTAATTGACTCATGAATGAATTACTATGTTGATATAACAATGTTCTGTAATGTTTGCAATTACTGGATGAACTGTATTTTGTTGTTCTTCAAGTTTCTTTCCATAAATCTGAGGCAATGAAACAGAGGATGATTATACCTCTCATATAAACAATTTAAAATTCAAAGTTTAACTTTTTAAGTGGTATAAACAAAGCATAAGGATCTGGAATTTATTCTAATAACAACATAGTTACTGTAAAGTTAATTTACAGTACCAAGTAAAACAATGGTCAAAATTCGAATGGCATAAATTGTAAATTCGAATTTATATCTTGAAACAACATACAAAACTATGATTTTTAAGACAAAATTTATAATTTTTAGACAACTATGCATAGAGCAGTTGGTTAGTGAAGCAAAAATGCATTTCCATGAAATTCTGATAATTCCTCCGATTATAGTTGTTGTAATTTAACATGAACCTTGTGTATTGATTATGGAACACCAGAAAAATGTTAAAAATTTTTTAATTGCAAGATTTTTGGGGAATGAAGGAAAGTATGGTTTATGGGTTCAGTGTTTGTGCGTTCGGTTCGTGGATGCTCGTGTTGCCATGGCACCACCGACTTCCGCGAAACTTGGGTAGGTGATAGAGAGCGTTGTCGGCGAGGTATGGCCGAAGCCATGTCGTGTCAGGCGGTCGCGATCGTGAGAGCGTGGCGAATTTATCAATCGTGTTTGAGTAGCTGTGTGAATTTTCTAGCATTTTTTCGATTGAGTTTGTATTGCAAAGATTTGAGTTCAGTTTTCGAACGAGAGGTGAGATTATGGTTTGTTGATGAAGTCGAGTGGCGTTGGAGCGGTGGTGAACGTGTACGGCGGCGGGAAGGTGCGTGTTGATGTCGACTCGAGTGAAACTCGAGTTAATTAAATGGATGCTTTGGGTTTGTCTCTGGGTCGAGATTTGAGTGCGCGCTTGTGTTCATAAGTTTCAACAGTTTAAAACTTAAGCTTTAAAAAAAAACAGGAGAAGAAAGAACATAGGAAGAAGAAAAGAAGACAGGGAGGAACGTGAGAAAAGTTCAGGGAAATCTCGAGTTCGACCCGATTAATTGCGTTGTTATCTTCGGTTTCTAATTCCTGAAGTTTGCTAACTGTAATATTAGGTTGAAGAGTAAACAAGCTAAATATTAATTAAGTTAATAATGTTTACAAATTGTTTTAAGCCAAGATAAACTTTAAAGCTTTACTGAAACAAGGATGGGTAATTAATTTAAATCAAAGTTAATTAAGAATGTAATAAATTTTATAATTAAGATTTAATAAGTAGTATAAAATTTAATCAAATTTGTAATTAAGGATTTTAATAATAATCTTGTGTTAACCCATGTGTAATTAAGAATTTCATTAATCATTGGAAGTTAATAATTTAACAAATCGTAGTTAACTAATTAATTAAATAATTAATGATTAATTAAGCAGATAGTAATAATTAAATGTGCAATTGAGTTTTATAAATCAATAATTAAGGTTGTTGATTAATAATTAAGAATTAATTAATTAATTAAGTGAATAATTAATAAGTAATTCATAAATGTCAAGTTCTAGTGGTCCAGTGGTTTCGACATAGTGGCCTTTCTAGTGGCCGTGCACTATGTCTCATTATTGAGTCTGCTAGTTTGCTTTGCTCGATGTCATCTTCTTTTGCAACTGCCAGCTCCATTTTGCTCCTGTATGTGTTCTTCTGGTTGTGATGGTAATCTTTGTTAGCCTCGAGGCTGCTGTTTGGCCTTGCCTCTTGTGACCGGGTTCATGTGCAATTGTTCAATGTCATCTGCTTGCAGTTGCTGGCTTGTTATGTGCTTTGTCAGTGTCTTATGTTATTGTTTGCTATGGAAATGTTAAGGTCTTTGTAATTGTATTTGCCTTTTGGTTCTCTGTAGTTATGATTGCTCCCTGCGTGGTGCATATGCTACTAGCTGTCTAGATATGTTGTCTAGCACCTATTCTCTAAGCTTGTTAGTTTTAGTGGTCGCTTCTCATTGTAGCATAGGTGCCCTGCCTATCTCCTGTTCCTTGTATTTTTTTATTACGTTTGTTGTAATAATAAATGGACGGTCCACTTTAAAAACCGGCTGGCCTTGCCAAAAATAAATAAATAAGTAATTCATAAATTGAAATAAGTTAGTTAATTAATAATTGATTAAGAAAGAATAAAATATAGTTTATTCTTAAGCATGCAATTAAGTTTAAAATAAATCAAAATAAATGTTGATATGAATCGATGATTCTATTTGATTGACTCTGATGTTTAGTTATATCCTGTGATGTTCTGTGATATTCTGGATATATCTGTGATGACTGTGTATGATTTATCTGTGTTAAATTTGTTGAATATGCGCTTATATGATTTTTGTTTGATGATAATAAACATATATACATTCGTTTAAATGTATTTGTTAATATACTATTTATTTTCACAGATTAAATAAATATTTGCTGAATAAAATAAATAACACAGATTTTAAATTCAAACGAATATTTTATTCAAACAAATATTTATTACAATTTTGAATAATACAATTTCAAGCTCTCACTATACTATACAACTTTGATTACAATTACATCACATTTCACATTTACATATTCACCTCACTACATATCACTCACACTCGTATTTTTATCTACAACTGCATTCCAGTTTGAATCCAGCATCTGAGCAATCTGCAAAAATATTCACTAACGCAGTAAAATTGAAAATAAAATATTTTTGCAATTCAAAATAAAAGATGATTTTGAAAACATTGTTTGCCTCAGTTATTTGGGTTGTTCTTCATAATTTAAATTTGAATTCATCATACACGAACAACTTGTGACATACACAGTATATTACTGTATATGCCACAAGGCCGTGCACACCGATATATACACTTGATTGATTTACAGGGACAGGTGAGCACCGGTCAAACCCAAATAAAAATACAGGATTCAACTCAGGTGAAACATGCAATATATCACGACTTCAGCACAAGGTCAAATCCAAATAAAACTGGATTCAACACAGGTGCAGTTCGAATATACAACAGTGCAGATAAACAAATCAAGTTCAAGCAAGTGCCAACAAAGAATCAAAGCTCGACCAATATAATGCAACTATGTTCAAATATGACATGAATGCAATAAAGACCAACTGCCAGCAAATGCACCGAACAAGTTGCCAACATACACTCCAGACCACAACAAAGGCAATGTACAAATACAACTATGTTGAATAAATCCAGACAACTCACTGGAATGAACAAACATCCAATTTCAAGTCAAATGAACCATCATCTACAAGTTCAAGTGAAAGTGCAGACAAATGACCAAGCTGCAGCATCAATGATGAACAAGACCAACAGTGAATCATACACAAATGACCATGCCACAACTATGCAAGCCTGTGCCAAGCATGATACAGGAGAATATAAGAATGCATTGAAGACCAAAATCATGTACAAGTTGCAATATGCAACAACCATCGAGCTAAATGCATGCAAGTGACAACAGTCAATTATGAACCAAATATAACAGATCAAGTGACAACATAAAACAGTGCAAACATATGCACATAAGTGACACAGTGAAGATGGCATCCAACAATATTCAAACAACAGCAGTATGCAAATGCATACATAATAGAGGCAGCAAAGAACAAAGTACATGATCAAGTGGAGCATCTTGTAAACTGAACAACTATGGACAGAGCTCGAGCACAGTTGAAGCTCAAAACATGAAGTGAATGCATCAGTACAGGAATGCAAGAAAGGACTCGTATAAGCCGTGAACAAAATTTCAAATTGATCAATTTACAGTGAAGATGGTCATGCCATAGTCAACAAGAAAGGCAACGCAAAAATCATTGACCAAGTTAAAATTCAAAGCCGAGAAAATTCAAACCAAGTCAAGAATTCCAAGCCGTGGTCATCACGTAATGATTCAATACCGTGAATGTTAAGCAACCAAAATATATACATGAATTGAAGAAGTCAGCAATCATCTCAAACATCCAAGCTAAAATCAACGGTCGAACAAATTAATTGACAAATTCAAATCAATCTATACGAACGCAAAAATAGGAATTGGATTCCTATATAAAACCCTACATCATCATCGGCAATGATTCATTGAGTTCAAGCACGAAAAATCAAAAGAAGAAAAAGGCACAAATAACATACCGGAGAAATCGAACTCAATCATCAAAGAGCCGAAGTGAGCAACAACCAGGAATCGATCGAGCAAGGCAAATCTTGAACAATCACAGATTCGATCGAAGTAGTAACGGTTCTTCAAAGCCCTAATTTGAATCACGAACGAAAGCCCTAAAATTGAAAGAGGAACGGCCACCATTGTATACGCAACCAAACAAAGCAAAGAAAATAAAGAGACGGGTCGAATTGAAGAAAGGGCCGGCCTATTGTTTTAAAAGGGAGAAATATTTTTTTATAGGGGTTTTTAATTAGGGTTTATTTTTAATTTGTTTTTAATTTGTATTTTCCTCTTTAAACCGTTTAATTTTCTAGTCGTGTGACTAGGGTACAAGCTGCGGTGTGTAGCTTGAGAATTCGCAACTCGGTAGTTGAGTTGTGGCAGGGTTTTGAGCGTAGAGTTAGATTAGTCAATAGCGGTGTATAGCGAGTTTACGTGTGTAAGCGAGGGACTATCTAATTTCTAGTAGAAACCTTGGGGGCAGCACGTAGGCAGGTTTTTGCCGAAGCTGGGTAAATTCTGTGTTGTTCTGTTTTATTCTGTTATGCGATATCTATGCTGCTATTCTGTGATCTGAATTGAAATTAATTTATAAGCTTCCGCGATTAATTTTAATAATTAACACCATCACCCTATTCACCCCCCCTCTAGGGTGAAATCGATCCTACAAGTGGTATCAGAGCTAGGACAGGAATAGAAGTCAACATCTGTTTTAAAAATTCGATTTTTTTTGAAAAAATCAGTTTTTGTTTTAAAAATTTGAATTTTTAAAAATGGCTTCTTTTAATAATGCTTTTGCAGAAGGTCAATCCATAGTTAGACCACCAATGTTCAATGGTGAATATGCTTATTGGAAAAATAGAATGCAAATTTTTCTGAAAACCATTGACGCTTGGAATATTGTTGAGACAGGTTATAGAATACCAACTATAACTGTAGATAATCAAGAAATAGAGAAACCAAAGGAACAATGGACAGAATTAGAAAATAAATTACAGAATACTAATGCCAAAGCTATGAATTCTATTATCTGTTCATTGGATCAATTTGAATTTAATCGTGTCTCACATTGTCTAACTGCGCAGGAAATATGGCACATACTAGAAGTGACTCACGAAGGAACATCTCAAGTCAAAGAATCTCGCCTTGCAATGCTAAGCAGCGAATACGAGAACTTCAAAATGGCGAAGGAAGAAAATGTCAAAGAGATGTACGGACGACTCTCCAATATCGTATACAAATCAAAAGCTCTCGGAAAAACATACACCGAATTAGAAATAGTCCGGAAAATCCTCAGAGTCCTTCCACGAAGCTTTGAAGCAAAAGTTACTGCCATACAAGAATCGAAAGATTTAAAACAACTTAAAGTTGAGGAACTCATCGGAAATCTCACCACTTATGAGCTAGAAATGAAATTCAAAGAAGAGCGTGAAGGAGGTGACACTCAAAAGAAATCAATAGCTCTCAAAGGAACAACCGAAAGTGATGATGATAACGATGAAGATGATGGAGCAGCAGAATTGGAGCTGTTAATAAGGAAATTCAAAAAATGGAATCAAAAACATGGAAATTCAGCTCGAAATCAAAAAGCAAAAAGCAGAATAGCCAAAGCACTAGACTACTCAGAAGAACAAAAGTTTATTTGTTATAATTGCAACAAACCCGGCCATATCAAGCCCGATTGTCCACAAATTAAATCCAGCCATGGAAAGAAACAGAAAAAGAAAAGTTTTGCAGCCACTTGGGATGAAATAGACGAGAATGATCAAAGTACTGGCAGTGAAAGCGAAAAGGCAGAATTGTGTCTTCGAGGTGATACAACTGACAGTGACGATGACGAGCCAAGTGAGGTATCAAAACTTACCCATTCTGAGTTGCTTATATATTTTCATGAAGTAAACGGTTGTTTTGAACGACTTAGGGAAAAATACGCCAAACTTGAATCTCAAAAAGATACTTTGATAGAATGTAATAAACAACTTGACCAATTAATTAAAACCTATCAAAGTAGAATCCCTAAGTGTGATAAGTGTCCAACATTCGAAGAGGAAATTAAAAAATCAGAAATCAATATAAAATCACTTGAAAATGAAATTCTGATTTTAAAGGAGAATGAAAATACTAGGAGAGAGAATTCTATTAAAAAGTGCACACAGTTGTTAAACGAAAATGAATCTCTCAAATCAAAAGTCCATCAATTGTCAACGACTTTAGATAAATTTTCAAAAAGTGAAAAATCGTTGAATATGCTATTAGGAAAGCAAACTGTTAATACGGTTAGACAAGGACTTGGATATAATAATTTGAAGATTGTTGAAAGCAACATTAATCAAGTTAATTCTATGTGCACAATTTGTAGAAAATATGGACACAATCACAATAATTGTTGGTATAGACCCAAACATGTGAAAACTATATCAATTTGGGTTCCTAAAGGCACAAATATAAAATCTCTCAAAGTTAAACAAATTTGGGTGCCGAAGGGAACAATTATAAATAGTTTTGGGTCTTTACAAAATTGTTTTTCAAAATATTCTGCCACTAACAATCATGGACCTATAAAAACAAATAGGTCACATAAATCCTTTTCCGTGTAGGTGTGGTGGCAGGCTAAGGAACAACAATAGTGTTCTCTGGATTTTGGCTGTTTCAGAAACGCAACGGGAGACAAAGCTAAGTTCCTTAGCCTAGTATAAGGGTGACAGAATCACAATGAACAACGACGAGAAATATCGTAAAGGTAAAGACAGGTAAAAGTATATTTATTTGTACGATATATTAAATGTGATAATCTGTACCATTTTCTGAATAAAATCAGCCAATTATGATATGATGATGATTTAATTATGATTTTGATTCTGACTTTATTCAAAATTGATTAGCCATTTATATTTTTATGCCAAAAACACTATAAAATTCTCTAGAATTACTTGATATATAAGTTTGAGAGAAAAATAGTGTTTTGATTGGATAATAATATTATTGTTATAATATTTTTGGCTAAATCTATATTCATGTTTTGACACGGCCTCGATTTAAAATCCTATTGAATTCTATTTTAAAAATTGTGAAAAGGATGTTAATTTTTTTTTGAAATTGTTGAAACTATTAAGAAATTGCTTTGAAATAAAAATAACGTTTGATGGCTTCTGAAATTGACACTTTAATATATGATTGATTGTTGACACAGTTTTCATTTCAAATCCAAGAGAATTTCATTTAAAATTTGTTGATAATAATCATGAGAAATTTCTTAATCTGGTCTTTGACATTCAACGAGTGAATTTTGAGTGAAATTTAAATTCAGATGCAGATTACACTGGTAATATGGTTGATAGAAAAATTACTAGTGGAACATGATTAATTTTTGACACATTCATTAACTGCATCGTTTTTCAAAGAAAATATCTGCATATTTTTCATTTCAAATAATTTTCAAATAGCAGAAATTTTTTTTAAAAACCCCCTGGAGAAAATCATTTTTGACCATATTTTCAGATTAGTCATTTTGAAAAATTGGTTTCATAATTATTTTTGAATTTGATTTTAAATGACTGTATTGACTAATCTGACTCCCTAATATTTATCGAAAAGAAAAATAGTAATGGAAAAAGTGATGAGTGTTGATATTTATCATATATTATAACTCGAGAAAGTATAATTAGAAAATTTCTTTAGAGATTTAAATAAGAGTTATAAAACTTTTTGTTGGTAAAAATTCCATGACCATCTCTATATCTATCATATTTCTAACAACTATCACTCATCAAAACTCTATATAGTTTGTCGATATGTGGTACTTTAAACAGGAATCGTTCGTTTTTCATTTTCACATTTAAAAAAAAAAAAACAAAATAAATAAATAAATAAATACCAAAGTATTCACTCTCATTTAAAAGTCCTCACGGTTATGCATGGGTGAATTACTTGGAATTTGTTATGTGCTTCCATGCTCATTTAAAAGTCCTTACGGTTATGCATGTATGGAACGCATATCAAAAGTTGATTTTTTTTCTTTTAAAATAAACAAGTTGATTCTAATCCCATTTAAAAGTCCTCACGGTTATGCGTGGTTAGAAGATACTTGAATTCATTTTTTTTTAAAATAAAATAAAATAAAATTGGAATACTACTAATCTCATTTAAAAGTCCTAACGGTTATGCATGGTTAGTAGATATTCAAATTCCTGATATAAATATACCACAAATAGACACAACTGTATGGTTTTATATGATGACATCACTTCCATCATTCTAAAAGTGGAATATGCGCCTAACAAAATATTTATGATTTTTGTTTGATTTTTATTGAAATTTAATATTTATATTCAATTGAGTTTTAATGTTGGATTGATATCGATTACTTTATCTCTATTTTCTCTAATACTATTATTCTTTTGCTGATAACAAAAGGGGGAGAGAAAAGTTAAGATTTTGTCAAATAAAATCAAGCAAAGGTCAAATAATTTTCCATTTGCATATAGACTCATTCACACATTTTATTTGTATGCATATATGTAGGGGGAGTCATATATGTAGGGGGAGTATCATATAGAAAGGAAGCATTTAAATAGGGGGAGCAATGCATATCCACTATCAAATACTTTTAATATATTCAAAATCTTAAATATATGTTTGTTATCATCAAAAGGGGGAGATTGTTGAATATGCGCTTATATGATTTTTGTTTGATGATAATAAACATATATACATTCGTTTAAATGTATTTGTTAATATACTATTTATTTTCACAGATTAAATAAATATTTGCTGAATAAAATAAATAACACAGATTTTAAATTCAAACGAATATTTTATTCAAACAAATATTTATTACAATTTTGAATAATACAATTTCAAGCTCTCACTATACTATACAACTTTGATTACAATTACATCACATTTCACATTTACATATTCACCTCACTACATATCACTCACACTCGTATTTTTATCTACAACTGCATTCCAGTTTGAATCCAGCATCTGAGCAATCTGCAAAAATATTCACTAACGCAGTAAAATTGAAAATAAAATATTTTTGCAATTCAAAATAAAAGATGATTTTGAAAACATTGTTTGCCTCAGTTATTTGGGTTGTTCTTCATAATTTAAATTTGAATTCATCATACACGAACAACTTGTGACATACACAGTATATTACTGTATATGCCACAAGGCCGTGCACACCGATATATACACTTGATTGATTTACAGGGACAGGTGAGCACCGGTCAAACCCAAATAAAAATACAGGATTCAACTCAGGTGAAACATGCAATATATCACGACTTCAGCACAAGGTCAAATCCAAATAAAACTGGATTCAACACAGGTGCAGTTCGAATATACAACAGTGCAGATAAACAAATCAAGTTCAAGCAAGTGCCAACAAAGAATCAAAGCTCGACCAATATAATGCAACTATGTTCAAATATGACATGAATGCAATAAAGACCAACTGCCAGCAAATGCACCGAACAAGTTGCCAACATACACTCCAGACCACAACAAAGGCAATGTACAAATACAACTATGTTGAATAAATCCAGACAACTCACTGGAATGAACAAACATCCAATTTCAAGTCAAATGAACCATCATCTACAAGTTCAAGTGAAAGTGCAGACAAATGACCAAGCTGCAGCATCAATGATGAACAAGACCAACAGTGAATCATACACAAATGACCATGCCACAACTATGCAAGCCTGTGCCAAGCATGATACAGGAGAATATAAGAATGCATTGAAGACCAAAATCATGTACAAGTTGCAATATGCAACAACCATCGAGCTAAATGCATGCAAGTGACAACAGTCAATTATGAACCAAATATAACAGATCAAGTGACAACATAAAACAGTGCAAACATATGCACATAAGTGACACAGTGAAGATGGCATCCAACAATATTCAAACAACAGCAGTATGCAAATGCATACATAATAGAGGCAGCAAAGAACAAAGTACATGATCAAGTGGAGCATCTTGTAAACTGAACAACTATGGACAGAGCTCGAGCACAGTTGAAGCTCAAAACATGAAGTGAATGCATCAGTACAGGAATGCAAGAAAGGACTCGTATAAGCCGTGAACAAAATTTCAAATTGATCAATTTACAGTGAAGATGGTCATGCCATAGTCAACAAGAAAGGCAACGCAAAAATCATTGACCAAGTTAAAATTCAAAGCCGAGAAAATTCAAACCAAGTCAAGAATTCCAAGCCGTGGTCATCACGTAATGATTCAATACCATGAATGTTAAGCAACCAAAATATATACGTGAATTGAAGAAGTCAGCAATCATCTCAAACATCCAAGCTAAAATCAACGGCCGAACAAATTAATTGACAAATTCAAATCAATCTATACGAACGCAAAAATAGGAATTGGATTCCTATATAAAACCCTACATCATCATCGGCAATGATTCATTGAGTTCAAGCACGAAAAATCAAAAGAAGAAAAAGGCACAAATAACATACCGGAGAAATCGAACTCAATCATCAAAGAGCCGAAGTGAGCAACAACCAGGAATCGATCGAGCAAGGCAAATCTTGAACAATCACAGATTCGATCGAAGTAGTAACGGTTCTTCAAAGCCCTAATTTGAATCACGAACGAAAGCCCTAAAATTGAAAGAGGAACGGCCACCATTGTATACGCAACCAAACAAAGCAAAGAAAATAAAGAGACGGGTCGAATTGAAGAAAGGGCCGGCCTATTGTTTTAAAAGGGAGAAATATTTTTTTATAGGGGTTTTTAATTAGGGTTTATTTTTAATTTGTTTTTAATTTGTATTTTCCTCTTTAAACCGTTTAATTTTCTAGTCGTGTGACTAGGGTACAAGCTGCGGTGTGTAGCTTGAGAATTCGCAACTCGGTAGTTGAGTTGTGGCAGGGTTTTGAGCGTAGAGTTAGATTAGTCAATAGCGGTGTATAGCGAGTTTACGTGTGTAAGCGAGGGACTATCTAATTTCTAGTAGAAACCTTGGGGGCAGCACGTAGGCAGGTTTTTGCCGAAGCTGGATAAATTCTGTGTTGTTCTGTTTTATTCTGTTATGCGATATCTGTGCTGCTATTCTGTGATCTGAATTGAAATTAATTTATAAGCTTCCGCGATTAATTTTAATAATTAACACCATCACCCTATTCACCCCCCCTCTAGGGTGAAATCGATCCTACAAAATTGCTATGTGAATTCAATTGTTGAATTTAAACTGTATAAGTTAATTAGACAACTTGACCTTTAAAATGGCGTTTGGATTTCGATGAGACCGGGATCGGGTATCGATTTGATATTCCGAAAACCACATCGATCAAAATTAAACGTTAGGCCGTGTAATCTGAAGTGAAGATCGAGATGGTGTTCTCAAAATGCAAGGGTTATTGTCGTTAACTCTGAGGGTGATTCCAAAACGAGTGTAACGAGATAATGCCTTCGGTTTCGTTCGAACCCGGAACGAACTTGCATGGATTGAATGCTTTCAGCCCATCGTCAGGCGGACGATGAGCATTCTAAGAGATAAGTTCTATAGAGGTAAACGCAGCCTCAAGCCTCATTAACCGGGAATGGCTAAAACAGGGGATGTGCAGCAAGGTTAGGTGGGTCATGCCCAAGCAGGACGAGGTATACCCCTGTCCAGATGTCCCTTTTATTCGGCTGTGTGGACGGTTGGTCTGCAGCCAACTGCAGGGTTATCTTGTTCGGGACTGTTCAGTAAGGAATGGTTCCGGCCTTGTGTTGCAGGGGAGTAGGGTGGCTCCTCGGTACGGTGATCTAGGCCACGTACTGTGACGGGCGGTACCCTAGTAGCTATGTCATTGTATGGGATCCAATTTCCAATAAGAGCCGTACGTTTTGATTGTGCCCAACTACGTTGGAATGTGAGATGTAAGCATTTCAGCTATTTCTGTATTTTACTTGAAAACCCTAGACACTATTATAATATCACTGAATTTCCGGTAAAATGTTTTTGTTAGCGTAAGGTAAAAACTTACCCGTATTTATGTGTGGGAAGTCTTACGTGATACCTTTATTTCAAATGATTTTCAAAGTTAAACAACTTTAACCCGTTTACTCATACCAGACCCATGTCTGACCCGGAGTTTATATTTTGATTTTCATAAACTCTTGGGTACTCAAATTTTTATGAGTAGCCAAGTGATAGGTAATCGGAGTATAGAGTTTTCGGGAGGAGTTGGAGCAGAAGACCAGACGTATGTATCT
Source organism: Allium cepa (assembly GCA_030765085.1). NCBI lineage: Eukaryota > Viridiplantae > Streptophyta > Magnoliopsida > Asparagales > Amaryllidaceae > Allium > Allium cepa. The sequence continues at coordinate 134,885,172 of CM060945.1, read as the reverse complement.
ATCCATATAGTTCCGCTGTGTTAGTTAGTATATGATGTATTTGGGATGTATGTTCTGACAGATATGTATATGTCAGTCGTGTTGTAGGATATTGTATAACTCTGATGTGTGTATAACTATGTAATAATTATGTTGATGAATTATATTTTGTTCCATTCCGCTGTGAGATTCTGATGTTGTTATTCTTTCTTTCTATTCTTTTCTATTTTTAGCCCTTTCTTTCTTATTGATGACACATCTTTATGGAGTTAGAAAGTCGGGTCGTCACACCCATGATCGATCACCATTCAAAACACCCAAATCTTTGGAAAAAGAGGTTGATCGTTATTAGAACGATCATACAAATCAGCATATCGATCCATAATTTTACGAAAACGCGATATCACACAAACGATACATCAGAATTTCACGAATTTGGAGAGCATGTAGCTAATTTCATAAGGAACCCACATTATTGATCATAGCTTATAAGGATGAAGCATGGAATAATCTCCTATAGTCTAATTTCTAGTCAAATAGCGAAGATCAATATCTCACAAATGGTAAGTCGGAATGGCGCGAAACTATATGAGCATGGACTGGAGGTATGGAGGACCCCATAAAAATGATCGCAACACCATTGAAGTTAGCATGGAACTATCGGTCGACTTATTTTTTGGTGTCCAATCGATCCCAAATTTTGTGGGTCGGGTCGTATGGTCCTGGAGGTTCTTCTACCAAAATTTCAACTGGATCCATGCATGTCTTTACCTATTAATAGAGCAGACTTGGATCATTGCAAAGGACTTTTATCAAGGGATCATCTCTCCTTCATCACTACTTATCTCTTCTTCCATTAATTTTCTAAGGATAAAACAACTATACTTATAATCTTTTAGTATAAATAAAAGATTATTGGTGTGGACGTAGGCCGGAGTTTGCCGAATCACTATAAAACTTGCATATTTATTTACTTTTCTGTGATATATTCTATGATTTGTGAACCTATATTTCTCAGTTTGGATCTAAATATTGTATATCGGTGCTTTCACTTACAATAGAGTGTTTGTGACCAAATTTGGTGCGAACAAGAACCTTACCACAAGTGTGTTAAAATTAAGATTTCCCAAAGAGAGGGAAGTTACTCCATGAATGAAGCGAGCACGCCTCTATTGCGATAAACTCTTAATGGAGAATGCAGAGCTGGTGACCCTTTTATGGATGTTGATTGATGATAGAAACACTATAGAAGAGTTTCTATATAGAGCTCACTTTAGGGATAAGTTTGTTTACTTCTCCTATTTAGACAACAACTACGGGGTTTTGCTCAGGTGCTTTTATGCAGATATTTGGATGAGCACGGGTTTGATACTCATCCCAAGGTATGTTGGAATCTCCTAAGAGTTTCCTCCATTCCTTTCTCTTCTCGTTCTCTTCACCCCCAAAAAAATCAAATATAATAAGAAAATATTTATTTTCGAATTGTATAAGAAATCAATTTTGTATAAACCCGAGTGATTGTATAATTATATTCTTTTAGCTTACGAACTTTGTCACTTTTTGTTCTTCTTCTATTAGTCTAATTTTATCATATCATATAGACTATCTAATTTTATCATATCATATAGACTAAATAATTCTTAAGCAATCCAATTCCAATGGAACCCTTGAGTAAGTTAGTCAAGTTAAAGAAAGATATTAAACAAAAATCTTTACTTCTCATGACACCATAGTTAGCGAGACACTACTTTCTCAGAGATTTACAGGAAGTTTACATGCAGTTTCCTTGTTTTCGTTTTGACTTCTTGGGTAATGAAAATGATAAGTTGCTTAGTGAAATTCGAACCTACCATGCCAGATTAATATGCGATCATGCTGGTTCTCCAGTCAACGAATGGGATTATCATCGATTCTCTTTGGTTAACACTCCGAAAAGGATTAAAACTTCTTTCGATTCCACTCTCAACCTACCTATTAGGTCATTTGAAAAGGCAGAAGTTATAGTTTTAAACCTCTAGAAGTTAGCTGAATGTTTAGAAAATGGAATTGTAATGTAATTTGACTTTCTTTATTTTCTGCAAACTTTATTGTTATTAATGAAAAAGTTTATTTTCATGTATTCATCCCTATTTTACTCATTCTGATTAGGAAACCCAATTAGTGCATGCATCTGATCTACTGCATTTTTCTCACGAGCTATTAAGTTAAAGGAAGATTACTAGCAGACATTGAGAAAAGGAAGTCCTTCAAAGATGCTTCAGCATTACAATTTCCAAATAATTTGGAGAAGCAAGAATGGCATGAGAGGTACTTCGACTGAAATCGACCTTTAAAGGTCCGAAGGAACAGATTTTCAGCTTAGAGAAGAGATTAAGGAGAAGGATAAAGGAATTCCAGAGTTGAAAGAATAGATAAACTCAACCATAGAATCCAGACCCTCGGTTGATATTGATGCTAAAATAGCTAAGTTATATCAACAAATAAACGATCTCGAAGCGGAGTTGATAAAAAGTTAGGCCTACCGTCAATCATTAGAGCTTATTATGAGTGAAGGTGAATTTGGCCTTCCTACCTAATTCCTGGTAGAATGACCAGATCACGATCTTTGGTTGACCAAGCATTTCCTACCTTATTAAATCCAGCTCCGGCTTAAGCAATGAGATGATCTCAAAATGGTGTAGACAAGTTAAAATTGAATGCATGCAACATTTCAGTAAAGTGAAACAAAAAGTATCCCAACGTCTCAATAAATATAAAAGCAAATTTTAAAAGATTGGGCGTAGGAAATACATTCTTAAATAAGGGATTGAAGAGTTAATGAGAATGGTTAAAACTTTAAGATGAGCCAACAAGACACTCCAGAATGATTTGAAAACTCAGTTGACTCACCGATGATGCATATATCATTCAAAAGAAGGAAAAGAAATTCAAAAAGATTTTGTATGCAGCCTTTCCCTACATCACTGACCCTTTAATGACCCAAAATTTGGATAATCTAGCATGGAGCCTTGATCTTTAGCAAAGATTTGATTTAAACAGATTCTTCTTTTTGCTTGATTTTTTACCTACACCTTTACGTATAATGTATTAGATCATAAATGAATTTGTATTTGAATGAATATTGTCTCAAATGTAAGGTACATAGATTTGAATCGGATACTAACTCTTATTTGAATTTATTTGGCGATCGGTATACTACCTTTGCATTTTTAGCTTTTGATGTATAGATCATTATTCTGCTTGTTAAGGGAACTAAAAACCTTGCTAATTGAGCTTCCTTGAACTCGATATAAGGTTCTGCCTTTCATCAATAAATATCTAGCAGCTTATTTAACAATGGAGATTCCCGTTAACTCAATTTAAATTGAGAGTTGGTTTGGTGATACCATATCATCAAAGTAATGCCTTCTTTGCGTAATTTCTTGAAGTATTCTATAGTTCAGTTGATAAATTGAAAAACCCCTTTAGCAACGATTAATTAAAGACTAGAAAACCAATCCGACAATAGATAGAAGATCAAAAATCTAATTTGGCAAAAGTAAAATACCGAAAAACCAATTTGGTAATAGATAGAAGACCAGAAAATCAATCTAGGAGAAAACTAATCTGGCACTAGAAAGAAGACCATAAAACCTTATCTGGCAAAAGATAGAATCCTAGAAAACTAATCTGGCACTAGATAGAAGACCATAAAACCTTATCTGGCAATGGATAGAAGGCCAGAAAACCGATATCGTAGAAAAATAATCTAGCACTAGATAGAAGACCAACAAACCTTATCTGATAATAGATATAAGACCAGAGAACTCATCTGACAACTGAAAATTGCATTTGTTGAGGAGCATAATTAGCTCATTTTTGATGGTTCTTCCTTTAGAAGGTTTCTTTGATTTGAAGTGCTACCTAGCTTTTGATAGGTCTTCCTCTAGAAGATTGATTGATTTGGAGTGCTACTTGGCTCGGATTTTTGTTAGATCTTCCTCTAGAAGATTGATTAATTTGCAACACTACTTGGCTCAGACCTCTCATCACCGCCTCAAGTGATGATTTAAATCTGTTGTCCAGTACGTATGCTAGCTTTCTTTTAGCTGAAGTGTAGACTTACATGACCTAACTCTAGGAGGCGCTTTGGTAAGGCCATGGAGATGGTATTAAAGGCTCTGTTCGTTGCTTTTGGCTAGCTATCTTTAAGCTGAACTAAAGGCTTACCTAGGCACCCTCAAGGAGGCGCTTTAATGAGACCTTTTATGAAGGCATTAAAGGTTGGTTCGCTGCTTTTGGCAGGCTAAAGGTTTACCTATCCTCCCTTTAGTAGGCACTCTAACCAGGCCGCGTAGGTAGGGGTTGAAGGCTTGTAAATGTTTTGTTCAGGCTTTTTCAGACAGGACCAAAGGCTTAACCTGGCCTCCCTATAGAAGGTCCTTTAACCAAGCCATCTTGACAAGGACAAAGGCTTAGCCCCATACTACCATCTTAGGTAGTGTTTTAGGCTTTCCATTACTTTTAGAAGAGTTTTACTCCTTAACCATGTAGGTACACTTATTTCGTTCAGAAGACCTTATTTTATTGATGGATGATTTAACTTCTTTGTACAAACTCATTGAGCTTCCTTTGCCCAAGAAAATTATTTCTCAAGGCCTCCAAGTTTCGAAATTGGTTTGTATCATGTCCATTTGCTTGATGATAGTAACAATATAGTCCTCCGAGATTACTTTCAATCTTTGGACGCTTTGTTTATGAAGGCCAATAAAGGAGCTTGTCCTTAGTCAAGAGATATATTGTTTAACGGTAAATTTTCTATCAAATTAGAAAACTACCGATAAATTTCAAATTAAATTTTACCGCAAGCGCACAGCGTACACTTATAGTACGTGGCGAATACGGGTCGATCCATAGGGAGTTGTAAGAGTTTAAAAATTTATTCAATCTATTTAGACCAAATAGAGGAGAATTTATTGACTAGAACTAAAATGAAGCTAAAACTAGAATTAAAATTTGATTTAAAAACTATTGAACTAGAGAACAATTTAGAGGCAAATCCACTCTCATATTTTTGTGAATCAACAGACAAACAATTTACGATCTCTAGCTTTGATATTAAGTGAATTATTATTGAATTTATCTTAAGTATGGTTTGTTTATATTATTAATTAACATAACTCAAACCATCAAACTATAATACAACAAATAAACCATTTATAATTCTCATGAAAATGAAGCCAAAGCCAAAGCTATTTTAAGTATGATCTATTTACTATTGTAACTAGTAGTATAGAACATCAAATTTCATTTTTACTTTAATTTCACAATAAAAAATGGATTATCAAATGATGATGCAAATTGTGTTTATATTGAATAGGAATAGCTCATTTGCATAAGCAATATAAGCTATCAAACCCACTTGTAGAAACTTGCATCAAAACTCACTTTCATAAAGCACAAACAGAGAGATCGTAAATCATAACAAATGTTGAAATTACCTAATATTTGAGATCTTCATTGCCCCTAAATTTAAGGGGTTTAGCTACTCATTTATGGCATTGAAGCAACACGAGTAAGTTTCAACATTAAAAAGAGAAGAAAATAGAAAATAGCAATGAAGAGAATGTAATTAAACTACTTACAACAAAAGGAATTAAGCTACACTACTTGCATAAATGTAAAACTAATATACTAACAAAGAAAAGAAAGAGAACATAGAAATAAGCATTAACATAAAAACAAAGAAAAGCATGTAGAAAAGAGAGGAGAAAGAGGCTTGGAAGCCGTTTTTATTTCGTAGAACATTGCCATTACAACTTGTATTTTGCATTTTCTAACTAATATGAAAGTGTAGAAGATGATATGTTCATGTACATAAGAAGGCTATTTATACATGCATGAAACCCTAATTCCATTTTTAGGGAGCGTTCCAAATTGCCTTTGAGGTAGTGTGGCCACCAAGTAATCATTAGCATAAGTTAACTGATCTCCACTTAAATGTACATGAAGCTTTAATGACCTTTTAGCATGTGCTTAGCTCCTAATTGGAAATCAAGGTAAGTGGGTGGGGTCCTCCATGATCTTGAACTTGAATTATTTCCTCTTCATTCTTTTGTAGTGCCATGTGCATGCATATATCATCATGAATCCCTCTTCCATATGCATCAAAATATCCTATAAAAATAATAAAAATTGCCCAAGTAAAAATTCTTACATTAACACATGCATAAAAATGACCGTTTTGCTCCTGAATGAAGAGGAAAATATGATGGTTTGAAAATAATTGGATTTTGGTTTAAAAAATGTTAAAATGCCCAAATATGATGTTTATTTAAATAAAAGAGATAAAGTATGGATGTAAATATATGCACATTTACGTGCACATCATATATATTCTCATAAGTAGTAGTAAAAGAGTAGTTCTTAGGGAATCGTAATTATCTAGGAAGTGAACCTCTCGGTTGATGCCTGACTCTCTCGTTGCTTGTGATAAAACCTTCACTCTCGTTGGTCAATTTTCTTTTTAGCGAGCCTTATGCTTCATTTGTTTCAAAGGATTGATCGAGCACACCTTTACACTTTCTAGTGAATCGACTAAAGTCACTTTCTATTTCCTTTTCAAAAATGGTCCCCTTGGCCTTAGGTTGAATCTCTTTCCTTATTTTCAAGAATATGACATCCTTCTTGCTTTGCCTACCTAGGGAAAAGATTGGTGTTGGCCCAGTATGGAAGGGATTTAAACTCCATTTCTCAGGATTGTATGGAGCCACTAGTCTTTTCTTCTCTTCTATAACTTGTAATGCCACAAGTCTCAACATTTTTTCTTCATGAAGCTGGGGATCATAAGCGATTTGGTAAGTTGGCCTAGTCGGTTGAGGCTTGGAGGATCCTTGTTCGGAGATTTAAACATGATTAATTCGCATGACTAAGTAAAAATTAGTTGATACGATTAATTGGTGTTGAAAATCAAAGGTAATTTAGCTTGGAATGAGATATGTTTGGTAGGGGAAAGTCCTTTAAGCCCTAAATATGCAAGATAGGGTAATTTTACTTAGGGTTTTAACGTAGTTGGAGGTTCAAGCTCTCCTTCTAACACCTAAAAGTTGATCAAGGGAAGCAAAGGAAAGACCGTACTAGGTCATTAAGATGAAGTATGTTCAATTTCAAGGCCATAGCGAATTTGGCATGCATTCAATATCAAGGCAAAAATCATATTAAATGTCATATTTGAACAAAGTCAATATGCAAGTTACTAGTCAAGTCAATATGCAAGTCATAAATCTTTACATTGATATGCTCTGCAATTGTTTATTATTCAATTCTTTATGTGTACAAAATTTGAGCGTTCCAAGTGGCAAAAAACCCTCAAATTGATTTAGGATTACAAAGTAAAAAACATATGAAGAGAGAGAAGAATGATCCGCCCATCCAAATTGCCCCTAGGTCCATATTTATAGTGGTAGATGAGAGACACTGCCATTTGGAGTCGGCATTGATAGTTTTCGGTGTCAACAATGTCATAGGGCATTAGCTTCGATGTTGCATGGTTGAGATTTGGTGTTGTTTCAGTAGCATTCGACATTGTCAATCTTATGTACCAAAAAGACCTTCTTGATTGATTATTGGCAGCATCAGTTGAAGGCGGCACTAAGCATTGATGGAGAGCGGAGTTGATATATGTCAGTATTAAGAAATCACAACTTTATCCAATTTAGTGTTGGCATTGTTAACTTCTATGGACATTGACAACTTTCGCCATTAACATCGCATGCATTGGTATGGGGCATCCTCTAAGTGTTGATGGAATATGCTACATAAAAGATGGCATGTGGTGTTGACTATATGCGACGTCAATGAAAGATGGTTCTATCTGGAGGACAGCTCTAAGGAGCAGCGATGTTGGAATTGAAGCAACATTATAAAGACATGACATCATTATTTAATATCATAGATGAATAGTAGTATGGTATAGTGGAGACATCAACGACGAAGTTATTAACTTCGAGTAGCATTATTGGAGCAACATCAGACATAATCTCTTTCGACAACAATGGTGCACGTCATCACTTAATAAGTGGACAGCGGAATTGATATGGCACAGTATCAATGAGATAAAACATAGGTTATGTTGACATTCAATGATGGCTTACGATGTTGACCTCATTTGATATTATCGATTCTTTGAAGAGGTGCGGCTTTGGTCACGTGTGGTATTAATCCACATCTATACCAATGAAGGTCGACATAGATGATAGGCAATATCAGCGATAATCAACACAGATTATTTGTTAAATCCTTAACAATATGCGGTGTTGCATGTATGTCCTTGTTGTTGTAATGCGATATTCTTCATTTCTTCGGCGTTGATTACTGGTGCAGCATCATGATCATACTGCATGTCACATATTTTCAAGGTTAATATTTGTGATAACAGTCACAAGATAGGTTATATTTGCAAAATGCTTAGCTTGATATATCTCTCTCACACCATAGTTTTATTATTATTAATTAACTTTGTGAATGTAATGGAACATATGAATGTGATGTAATTGGTAAAATATCTATGATACTTTAATTGTTGAGACCCCTCTGTATTCTTATTTTTATTTCATTGTATGGTTTTTTCCCTTTTAATCTATATAAATCATAGATTTTAAAAATTAAAATCCCATGGTTTATTGTTTGTAATATCCGAGGTTAGTGTACAAGCATTGATTGATTGTGTTTGTAATTGACTTAAGATGTCAAAAAAGTGGGTTGTCACATTGGTATCGATACTTAGATTTAGCAATTCCCTAGGCCTTGGGTAGGTTTGACTATTTAGAGTATGATGATTTGCACCTTAGGTTGGGGTAGAATATACAAAGAGAGATCATTTTAATTAATGATTGTATACTTTGTATGTATGTGTTGTTCGTTTAACCATCATTACCTCATTCTAAAATATTGTTTTTTATTATGACCCTTTTAGGAAAGATGAATAAAGTAAGAGTTGGTAGGATAAGCACTTATAATAGGGGTTAAATGTTTAGTTATAAACTGAGTGACATACATCGACGATGTTAGATTATAATTGAAACTTGACCTTAATAAGATGGAATTATTTTTATTTTAAGTAAATAATATTTGTTTGGAAAGCTTATGTAGAAATATATATTTCAAGATACTTTATTAAAAGGGAGAAAATTTTTATTTAGGGTAAAAGTGCTTTTTCGAAATTTTTTGTTAAAATAAAATATTTAGTTTGGAAAATAAACTATTTTTTAAGGAGAAACATTTCTGTTTAAGAAAATTTTATTGTTTTGAAAACACCCCTTGGAATATATTCCTATAATAGTATTATGATTTAGAAATGCTTTGTTAAAAGTGAAAAATTTCCAAGGAGAGGAATTTTTGTTGATAAAGATTTTATTTGAAAATATTTTTATTAAAGTACGTTCAGTTTAAAATACTTTATTCTTATAGAAATATTTTAATGAAAAACTCTTAGCTAGAACTATTTTTAATTTGGTAACATCCTTTGAAAAATGTATATGTTGAAAGATATTATGATACTTTGAATAAATATTGAGGGATATTTTGAAAAGAAATATTTTTGTTAAAGTATATTTTAAATATATACTATAGGGTTTACGGAGTATTTATTTAATAAGATGTTTTGAGGAAGAAAATTATTTTGATAATAGTGTATGATTTAAAGTGTTATCCGTCAAAAATAATTTGTTAGGGATATCTAATGGGAACATTATTTTTGATAATATTATATGATTTAGGGCAGACCTTTTTAAAGATACTTTGCACGAAGGTTATTTGTATAAAAAAGAAATTTTATTTCAGAAGAATTATTTTCTCAAAAGAAGTATTTGAAATAGTTTGATGAAAGTATTATTATTTGAGAAAGATCCTTTTGGTAAACGATGCGATAAAATATTTATTTGAGAGAAATTTTTTGTCAAAGGGTTATATTTGATATTTGAAAACTTTTTGTTTGGAAATTGATTTTTGGTTGTAAGGATTTTCACTTAAAGGGTATCCTAACAATGTTTTGAAGAGGTAGCATTTTTGGATAAATGGTTTTGGTTAACAATGATCTAATTTGAAAATTATTTTATCATATTACAAATAGATTTGGAAATATGTTACCGAGAAAGGATGTATTATAAAGTATCTAGTGTTATGATACTTTGAAAAAAAATCGTTTACAAAAACTTGGATGACTTGGTTTGGAAATGAATGGCTGAGACAATAAAATATTTAACTAAATAACAAGCTTTGGAAGTGTTTGTAAAAAAAATATTTTATCTAAAAGGATGTTTTATATGGAAATCTTAATAAAGAACTGTAGAACTAGACTTTGCAACATGAGGTATAGGATAACGAGGTAAGATGAGTTTTTAGTTTCCTAACACCCATTCAGATGATGATACACCTATGACTATTATGCCCAACTTTTTCGAATGAGTGAGGAGACATCTTATTATTCCCTGCTATGGAGTGTGTTCAAATATATTCAAGAGACTGCTAATTCTTATAAGTGGGATAATGACCTTTTTCTTATATTGGCTTGCTTTGGTTGAATTATTTATATTACATTGTTGCTTGTTAAATTATTTACAATTAAGAAATTTTAGCTTCTTATGTACCCTTGTATTCTTATTAATTTATGGCGTGCTCGCTTGAATTAATTTCTTATACTTTCATTACGTTGTTGATTTCTTATTTTAATATGATTGATTTTAATTATTTGTTTGCCTACATGTTTTTTTGATTTTCATCCATGATTCATGTCATGGTTATTTGGATTATTCCCTTTTCCTTGTAGTAGTTGTTGTCGATTGCCTATTTGTTATAATTATTTTGTTGTTGCTTGTGGTTTATTTGTTTGCCTATTATAAATGATAATTTTATGATGAAGTAGTTATCCAATGTTGACTTTTAGTGGGGTTTACAATGGGAAACTAATAGGATGTCAAGGGACATGTTTGATTTAGTCATAGTGGGGTAGCATAGTATTTTAAGTAGAGGAAGACTAGATATTTGGATTAACTAAGAGGCGTGAAAGTATTATGTAAAGATGAGTAGAAGTGGTCAGAAGTTTTTGGTGACAATGACCTAATGGGTGCCACCGATGAATCCAGACGATGGGTGAAAGGTTCATTATACCAAATAAAATGTTTCAAACTATGCACTTTAATATTCTTTTGCACAAATAATTGCTGACTTCCATAAATGCCTTAAAACAAAGAGTTTTTATTTCAAAGAAATTTTTACAATTTGATTTATACAAAGTAATATTTTCTCAAAAATTATTTTAAATCGATATATAAAGGTGGAAATACTTTAAGAAATTGTTTTATAAAATAACGGTACTAATTTTAAAGGGAAAAATATGTTTTTTGTTTGTTTTAAAGGGTAACGTTTACATCGATTTGAAAATACGGATATTATGTTGGATCTTTTCTTGCTAGCATACCCTCTTCGGTATTTTGGAGGAGTTATCCTTGTCATCAATTGAAGAAATCACTATAAGAGGATTTATGAATCAAATTGTTTTGAATGATCTAAAGATTGGAACACGGTGACTCTAAGACTTAAGATGGATGTATAGAGATGCTCTGAAGATGATAACTCGATAATGATGGAGTTGTATTTAGACGATGCTAACTCGATGAGCTGGAGTTGTGCTTTGATGATAATGAATCGATAGTGGGAGCCGTGATGATGGCCCATAAAGACAAAATTGAGGAATGTAGTCCATGGGTAGGACAAGGAAGGGTTCTACTATGGAAAATAGAACAAGGAAGGGTTAGGCTATGGAAAATGGTAATGAATAGAGTGAGGGATGGTTTGGGGATGGGTGCAAAGTGGGATCGTTTACACTCGAAGTGTTTCTAAGTGTGCTCGTAAAGCACAGTATGTAAAGAGGTCACTTGGGTACTACAACTTGTACTCTGGGTCGAGGAAAAGGTCCATGCATGTGAATCAAGGAAGATATCTAGATTCATTGCCATTTAAGTGGCACGGATTCAAGTACTTACAAAAATGAGACTTTTTGATTAGTCTTTGGTAGAGGTTGGCTATACGAGATATCATATGTCCAACGCACTTAAGTGATGCGAGGATTAATGCAGCATCAGTATGAGTGATGACCATATTGTTTTAAGAAGATAACAATGACTAGACACATACAATTTTGTGGATGTAACCGTGAGTAAGAGCAAATGATATTATGGATGGTATTGGTGCGAGATGGTACACTGGTCTTGAGGATAAGACTATAAAGGAGTTCATCAATGGATTTTAGGTTATACAAACTATGGTAGATGTGTAGTCAGCATATGAACTAACACATATGTGTTATTATTATGCGTTGGTATTATGATGATACGATATTATTTTCAGTACGTGAGTTTCTTTTGACGATCTTTGCTGATTATTAATTTATGTATGTTCATTTACTTGTACATTTTATTTGCGTCAATCTAATTTTGTTGTGGAATTTGTTACATACATTTATTCTTCAATCTTTGGGATGCATGATTTGAGTCAATTTATAACTGATGTTGTTTCATCGATATTATTAGAGTGTTATCTTTATATACTAAGTTTTGATTGCACGATTTAGGAAGTATATGTGTTGCTATAACATATTTATGTAAAAATTTGAATTCATTGTTATGAGTGAATTTTATAATGTTGAGATGATGTTGTTATTCATTTGTTACTTACTACTTTATAAGTAGTTAATTTGCGGTTGGCATATTTTTCTACATTTGTAATTAAACCGATGATGATGTGTTGAAGCCAAAAATTGATCAACTCTTAAGAATGAGTTGTAGGAAGCACGTGGGACCTAGATTTAGTAGATTGTATTGAAAGTAAAATAGGGAGACATAAGATTTTTATAGTGGTTCAACAATTTATGGCCTACATTCACCTTATAGTTTTTACTGATTATTGTTTATAGAGAATTTGAGATTACAAGTCATTAGTACAAGGGCTTGCCAATTTTTGTAGCTTAGAACTGCCAAGAGTAGTAGCCTAGGTGACTATTGTGAGGGAGGTAGGAGATGAAGAAATGGAAGAGTCTACGCCAACAGAGAATCAAATCCCTTTCTAGTTGCAGTAGGGTTTGTATTTAGAGAAACATAATTTCAGGCTCAGATGCCTGCTTGTACTGAAGTCCTAAATAAAACCTGATCTTGTACAAGTTAGCACAGCGACCCACATTCCAAGGAAATAACTCAGTACTGACCTATATAAGTTGGTACCAATCTATTTTCCTTTGTGTAAGCTGAACTATTTCACCTTTTTTGGCTCTTCTACCTTCTACTTTATGTATTTCAAGCTCTTTTCCATCGATTTTAGTGATTCTCCTGATAACCCTTGAATTATCTGCTTTCTTCACATTATTTTCATTAATCCTTGGATTTCTCGTCCAAACTCTAGGAAAACCACTTGATCACGAGTCACTGGAGTTGCATGTAAGATGTATCAAGTTTAGGAAGAGGAATAAGGAGAAAAAATGACTCATTTCCAACCTATTTAAATCGATGCTGAGTTATTCCTTAACTCCATCCCCTTCAAACTTTTCCCAGTTGTATCTCAGGCTCTTCTAAGTGTACATCCAAGTTTTCAAATCGTTTTATCTTCATCTTGACGTTCTAATTTCATTGACTTCTACTTGGTTAAAAATCCCTCTAACACTTAAACACCAGAGTATGCTTTCGTTGAAAACATAGCATGTCTTGGATCAAGACAAGTCCTAGACTGCTTTTCTGCAAATTCTAGTTGATCATTCAATTATCGTATCAAAATGTTGCTTTTGCTTGGTAGGTTTTCCTCTAACTGATTGGCTTGGTCAAAGTTGGAATTCCATTCCTTTGCATTCGGGGTATGGTTTGCAATTCGAAGATCACTTCAACTTTTATATAAGCATGTCTTTCATTTGCCAAGCTTTTTGGAAGATTCAAGGGGAAGAAAAATTATATGGTACCGAGTTATTTTACTCGGTATCGATCCATTTGGCTTTTCGTCGACCTATTCAAGTCTAGAACTAAAAAGTTCTACTTCTCATTTCCTACATTTTCCTTTTCTTCTCTTCCTTCCTTCACTCGATTCTCTCAAGCACCGATATAATTTTCACTCGTCGTCGACTTCCCTAACACTGCCCCCAACTGCCGTTGACCAACCGCTGTCGTCGTCGATCCTCCAGCTCCACCATGTTAGCTCACTACCGCCCTTTCTGGTTGTTATTTAGATTGGCCTTAAGAATCCTGAAACCCTAGCATCGATCTAAGCATCAACGAGTTTAGGTGGGCGATTGACTATGTCATGGCGATGGTGATGAAGGCATGGCTGATTGCAGTTGAGAGGTGATGGTTGAAATTTAAGGTGCGCTTGACCGATGGTGAATATGAGTTTTGCCTTAGTCGTACGTGTGTTGTTCCAAAGACAAGTTCTGTTTTTGGATTCAGCTATCTCTTGTCAGAACTTAGCTAACTCCTAATCATGGTTTAAATTGCAGTGTGATGACTTGTTCCAAGATTAGTCACACTAGACGATTCCATCACCACGCTTTTCCCTGTTTCTGCACCTGAGGTGTTCCTGAAAAGAAAGAATTTCCACATTGCTCGGACAATGATTCCATTATCAATTATTCATCGATAACGAGTAAGTCCCAAAATATCATCTCAAAATATGATAGGGCTCTTTTTTCTTACATGAACGGTATATCAACACACGATAGTGCTTTAGTGGTGTACGAATATTGGACTCACACTGCATAGATTAACAATAGATTAACACGTTTCATTGTCACTGGTTAACGCTTTGAGTCTAATTGGTTAACATACGTAGACATCCTTTGGACTCTAAGTGTTGGTCGTAGGGGTTTATTATTTAAAATAAAACATACTTGACCGTGTCGAGCTTCAAGTTTTATTATTTAGAACAACTCACCGATCATTGCATCTTAAGTGCAGTGAAGGCACATCCACTCCTTCTGAAGTTGTGTCTTCTACAGCCCAGGCTTCTCCATACATCCTTGTTGGGCCAAGCCATCCTATATCCCACCAATGCTAAGGTCAAATAGTATGAGTTGTGTCAGTAGAAGGTCAACTTCCTCCGAGTCTAAGGATTTTAAGCAATCCAACAGGGCATGTGCCTAGATTTTGTTTGGCGGATTGCTCCAGAATATTTACCGTCAACAAAGTATTCCTGAGAAGGATGTTCGTCTCCCAACGAGAGCAGAGTTTAACACGACCCCTCCACCAGACTTCACAACTTGCAATTGCAAATGTGCTTAGGAAGTCCTGTCATGCCATTCAATCCTTTCCTCTTGATGGTGCTGCAAAAACTCGAATTGGCTCCATTCCAACTCCACTCAAATGGGTATGCTCTTTTGAGTTTTCTTTATGTCCTTTTTATAAATCGGTTCAACCGACCCTTAAGGTTCGACGAGCTTATGCATCTACTACAATTCAAGAGAAGGAAGGATTTCCTATCCTACATAATAATTGAAGCCTGGAAGGGATGCAAGTTTGCTGAAAAGCTCCACAAAGTAAGCGTTCTTACTTTACGAACAAATATTTATTCATATGATTCCCTCACGGTTTCAACCAGCTCCGGCTATCTAGATATATGCTTCTTTTCCCTTACTTATCGTGTGATAGAATTTCTTAGTTTATAACTTGATATGTGTTTCTACGTAGGCATTCTAGCTCGAGACCAAATAACTGAGCATAATAAAACACTTAAGGCCTTACAGGCAGTTAGATCCAGTCAACGCACCATTGTATTCCTTTTAATAGATGAAAATCTATAACTCTACGGTCCGCTCTTACCTGACAAATTCGCTCTTACTGAGTCTCCATCATAGATCGGCTCTAGAACTCATGCTCATTCTTTTGCCCCCACTCGCAACTCCGACGAGAATATTCAAAGGGAAGTTGAGGGTCAATCTAAGGAGGTAGATAGAGAGGAGATCCATTAGAGAAAAACTAATGAGAATATAGGAGCCGATGTTCCAAGAGGTGTGGACTAAGTATTCAAAATGCCCTCGATTCCAAAGGAGATGAACAAGTCGAAAGGAAAGAGGAAAATCACTGAGGGTCGAAGAGGTGGGAGAAGGTGCTGGTCATAGTGATTATCATGCTAGTGAAGGAGGGGACGAATCATTCGTTGAATGTTCTACACTACCTCTCTTAGCCCTTCTATAGCACATAGTCGTTAAAACGATCGATACAACTATGGAGCAATTTGTGATGCCTTTAGGAGAGGATATAGCTCAAATTTGCCCTCTTAGCGATATTTTTGTTGGCTTAAGTGATATCGGCGAGATTAACTTCACCATTAGTGTCATTCTGTAGGATGTTGGTTCGGATTTCAGTCTTTTACCAGGGTGCTTTATAAGCGAAGGTGGAAAGACCCTCACATTAATTCCTTGCTAATATGATTGGTAGAGTACTTAAGGGGTCATTGGTACCACACACTTTATTAGGATCAAGAACACTCATCCTTGCATTGAATTTTACTTCGTAGTTCCAACATTAATACAATTTTACTCCTTATTTCAGGTTCTATGGGCCATGGTTATTAGAAGAAGTTCTCTCGCCACGCCAGTGCATACAAAGGTCAAACTCTTGATCCTAATCTGCCTCGTTGCTATGATACTAAGGAAGAGTGGCGAAGGAGAAAATATCGCAAGTCCAATGAACCTCACAGGGTAGATCGGGAGAAGGATAGGGAGAGATTATAAGGAAACAAGAAAAAGAGAAGCCTATATTTTGCTGTCTCATGAGCCTGCTAAATGCCCAAGAGATTCCTTTGAGCACCGTGTACCTATTTTTGCGGATCTTCCACCTCATGCACAGGCTCAAACCTCTTTAACTCAACAAATTCCCTCCTTCCAAGCCCTAGTAGTTACTATTACACCTACCCCAAAGGGAGTCTTTGCTCGCCCATTTACTCTTCTGCTTGGTCCTCTATGCTTGCAGGCTGCATTCCCATATTCCTTTTTCACGATGTCATGTTTGATCAAGATATCTCAAACACCTTGAAAGTAGTGATAATGAAAAACATAAAGAATGTTGATCAAGGTATTGACGAAGGATACAAGTGAAAGAAATTATGTGCTAATCCTATTAAAGTAAACAAGATTAACTATACTAACATTTAATCCTTAGAATCCGAGAGATATGCTTTCGAGCAGATGGTTAAGGAATGGGAGGAATATTTGGTCAAATTCACCAGAGAGAGACCTCGCTCTCAAGTAAAAGGCTAGCACCGATATCTCATGGTTGATTCGATGCGAGCTTATGAGCAAATTGAAATGGCGACGTGCAACAATTTGAAAATTGCATATGAAGAGGGGGCTGGGCTAGAGAAGTAAATTGCTAATAAGGATCGGACTATCCAGGCCCAAAATTTGACCATTGTTGAGCATGGCACTGAACTCACCAGACTTTACGAGAAGGATTAAAAGCTCGTTTAAGAAAGGAAGAAACTTTCTAAGGAGGTGGAGGTGCTGTTCATTGCAAAGCTTGGTAGTGACCTTGAGTTTGAAATTTCTATGCATGAACTCAAGGAGCTTCAGGATGAGAAGTCCAAGATCATTGCCGAGATTGAAGCCAACATGGTATTTTTATAGACCAACATAGTCAAGTTTAAAAATCTAAGATGGTTGGAGAATGACTACCCTAAGGCCCTTGCTGCTTCTTGGGAAGAAGTGCTACGCTGGACTGAGCAGGCCGGAGACTATCGCTCTGAGAAGTAGCTAATCGTCATATATCTCGATGCTGAGGCTGTTGTATCTCTTTTTAATGTAAAGGCTCTCCCAGCTAAAGAGGCTACTACTGCTGATGCTGCAGCCAAAACTCTTACTAGCCCAAGATTTTTTGGTGTGGGTGAAACCTTTACTTCAATATCTCAAGACTCGATGGAAATTATTCCTACATCACTGGTGGTTAGCTCTATAATGACCCAGGTGATTCCTACTCCATCAGCGACTACATTATATGAGCTATACACTCCTTACATTGAGATCCAACATGGGGAGCTTAGAACTGAAGAGGGAGAATTCGTTGTATCCCACTAGGATTCAGCTCCAGGTATATCTATCATTTTCCAATCTTCGAGAAGCTTCAGTTCTCATAAGAATCTATCATTAACCTTTACCAATTGTATGTCAACTTGTACGTCAACCATATTTTCCACCTCCACCTCTGACTATGCAAGGGTTATGGATTGCTGCTATTTTCACCATATGCACTTCCATCTCCACATGACTTGCTGCTTTGATCCCGCCTTACATTTTTGAGCCTAGTTTTGGAACATAGAAGATGGATGCTTAGGATGGGTTAGAGGACATGTCCACATCCCAAGAAGAAGATGCTCACATTACTAGCGCTTCGGACCCTATTGACCCAGTCACCATGCAAGAGAGGCTCAAGGTCGAAGCTAAAAAGCTCAAGACTATGAAGAAGGAACCTGGGACCATCGAGCCTGCATTTTCAAAACTGACAATCCCTAGCAAAAAGTTCCTATATTGAAGATCTAGCCAACTGAAACAAATCTATTGAGACTTCAATAGGCCAGTCTGTAGAGCCATATATTACTATCGGTAGGGAATCTCCTTACCCAGAAGTTAAGACTCCCCCCAGAAAGGAGGGGAAAAGGATGGAAAAGCTCAAGACCCATCTGGGTAACATTGGTAAAGGAAACCAAAGTGGTAGGAAGGGGACGACTCAATAGTGTGCGTGATAGCCGAGCGTTTGGTTTTTATGTTGTTGTGGTGGCTAAGTCTGCATTAATTGTTTCTTGTTTTAAACAAACCAAGATTGAATAGGTACGGCCCTTGCTGTTTGACTGTACATAAAAGATTATTAGTATTGAAAGATTATCTTTTTCTTTGTTATCTCTCCTATGTATTTTTCTGCAATTCATGTACTATGCCAGTTTACGTATGACTGTCCGTTTATATAACTTGTACTTCAATTTCCTATATTATATGCTTTTGTTTCTACTCATTGTGTTTATTTACCACAACTTTATGCATGTAAATAATATCTTTACAATTGCTTTACCTATTACCTAGCACTATTTCTAACTGTTGAAATACTCTGTTCAAAGCAACAAAACTGTATTTTTAGCTAACTCCGCAACTATTCTTGTTCGGATTCAGTCGTGTTCTTTTTGATCAAATGTTGGCTTGTGTGCCCTTGTCCATAGGGCTATATGTTAAAATTCGAGCATCTATAAAGGATTAGATATCCGAAAAAATTCATTTGATTGCCTCTAGTCCTATTCGCATGTTACTTCCTATCTTCGGGAACTACTGACTCTTTTGCTTGATCCGAATACTATATTTTTAATGTCTCCAATACCTTGGGTAAATTCAAGTTCTTTCAAGTTGACATCTTTAACGAATTTCTTCCTAGATATATGTACTACAAAGACGCGTCATCGTCAACTTCCATCCTAATGAATTCTTCCAAGTTCAGCATTGAGTTTTCAATCCTACCACTTTCTATAACCAAAAACTAATACATGAGTATATCAATCTAAGGATTTCTACCTATCATTGCCCATCTCCAGGTGGTTGGAAATTCCTTTTATTATCGTCTATCTTCGAGCGATGTCAAGTTCTAAGTCGATTTTACTATGGACTTATCGGTTTTGGGCGTTCGTGATGTTGTAGAACAACACTAGTTCTTAGAAGGCACAGATCGATTTGCCCCATCGTTCTGATGGTTTAGGCCTTTATAATGTAAACGAAGAAGTGCCGATTCTCAAAAGGCAGGGATCAATTTCCCTATCGATCCGAAAATTTAGGGCCTTTTCGACGTTGCTAGAGCAATGTCGGTTTTCAGAAGGTGGGGTCGATTTTCCCCATCGATCCAACGGTTTTGGACATTCCCAACGATGGCGGTGCAACGCCAGTTCTCGAAAGGAAAGGATCGATTTTCCTTGTTGATCATGCGGTTTAGTCCTTCCCAACGTTGCAAGAGCAATATCGGTTCTCAGAAGGTGGGGATCGATTTTCCTCGTCAATATGGCAGTTATGGGCCTTTCTGACGTTAACAGAGAAATGTCCGATCTCAGAAGGCATAGATTGATTTTCCCATTGATCTGATGGTTTTGCTTATGAGAACACAGTTCCATTAGCTCAGGAAGCTATTTTTATTGATAAATAGAGGAAATAGCAAGTCCCGCCTATTTATAACACCCACATCGTCTTTGGTTAGCTCATTTGAAAAAGTGAGAAATAAAGAGATCATGTGTAGTAGTGCCAGGGTAGATTGCCGTTCCAAGCGCATGGAATCGGAGTTCCATCGACGGTCGCCAACTTAAATGTTTTGTCTCCACGTTTCTGATTGATCACATGGGGTCCTTCCCCTTTCGGACCAAGTGCTCACATGCATAGGGTAACTCGTATCAAAACGAGGTCCCCTATTTCAAAAGTGCGATTGTTGAATTTTTCATTGAAGTGTCGCACCATTCTCTATTGGGGAGAAGCAACCCTTAGTTCAGCTTCTTCCCGCTTCTCATTGATTTTGGTCGATGGACTCGTGTAGTAGCTGCTCGTTTTCTCTCTAATCAATGTGTCATCTACGATGAGAGGGGACTTCTCGTTCTATTGGGTTCATAGCTTCTGATTCATATGCCAAGGCGAACGACGAATGCCCGGCCATAGATTTTTCCATTGTCCTGTAAGCCTATAGTGCTTATGGAAGTCCATCAACCCAATTGCCTCTAGTTCTAGTCAACCACTTCTATATGGTGGATATGATGTTTTTGTTCACTGCTTTCACTTGCTCATTTACCCGCGAATGTGCAACGGGGGAGAATCTCTTCTCGATTCGGTACCATCTCTAGAAATCTTTGAAGATCACTCTTGAATTGAGTCCTGATGTCCGTGATAATCTTATGAGGCACTCTAAAGCTTTAGATAATATTTTTCATTGCTAAATCAATTACTCTTTTCGTAATGATTGTGGCAAGTGGTTTTGCTTCAGCCATTTTGTAAAGTAATCAGCTGCAATGGTAGCATATTTGGCTCCTCTTTTCGCCAAAGGTATCACATCGATAACGTCGATTCCCAAATCACGAATGGCCAATGAATAGCCATCTATGTAAGTTCTGACAATAGGGCTCTCAGAATCCTTGAGAATCTCTGGCACCTATTACATCACTTTGTATAATCAGCTGCATCCCTGTTCAGCGTTGGCTAGAAGTATCTATAATGGAGCAATTTCTTCACTACTATATGCCCCCTAATGTGATCCTCGTAGCTATCTTCGTGAATTTTCATAATAATCTTCTTGGATTCATCTTTATTTACACACCTAAGCAAAGAGGAAGAGAATCCTCTTCTGTTTAGCATCCGTCCTACATTATGAATCATGAGGCCTTTCGGAGGAGCTTCTTTTGTTCCTTCTTGTCTTTAAAGAGTATTGTAGCATCTCTTATCTCGAGGCCCGAAGCTAAGTGCTATAGATGCTGCAATCATCTATAGTATTTAAGCTTCGACGACGAAATACATTAGTGTTAACGATATCCACAATATCAGAAGCACATGAATGTGAAATAAAATCAACACAGATTTCAAAACAACTTTTCGGATTACATTTTAAATCAATATTTCCTATTCAGTTACATAATCCTAAAACGATTCCTAGGTTTTGATCAAATATAATTGTTACAAATTAGGCCAAGAGCGATATATGAAGATGCCCCTTTGGATGATCAGAGTACTAAATAGACAGAAATATTTATCATATATGCATCACAGTGGAATAATATTAAATGCATAGCTAGCTTTGCCTCCTGCACGTCTTCGAAAGCTTATTCGCCCAACCTAATAAACCTAAAAGCCCTTCACTCTCAGCCTACTCAAATTTTAATTTTTAGCACCTAAGAGTTTAAGAGGAAAACATAAACTTCGAATCAGACACAAAACTTGATGTAAATAGTTCTATTACACTCTGTTTATTGATATTAAATGGGACTAAGCTACTAGTAGAATGGGTTTCTCCTCACTAATACCCTTTTAAAAACATAATTTTTGCAAATTGAAATCCTGCAATCAAATTAATTATAATAACAATAGCAATAACATATATGTATATAAATAAGGTAATCAACGGACTATCTATTCGAACAATATAGTGTTATCAGGCTGACAACTAACCACTGGTTGACTCGGGCGTTCCGAACATAATAAATATTCTAACTTTCATTGGACAAAAACTAGACGGTCTGTCCTTAACTTGCTTTTCCTATGGTCACCTAATTCTAATGGTTTTGCGGGCTCACTAGTAACCAATTCTTACTCAGTGTATTCCTTTCTATGTGTAACATCATTTTAGTCTTACTTGTGGCAATTCCCTGCAAACTAGAATTTTGGACTTATATTAGCTAAGAGCTACTAACTAAAGTATAAGGCACAATCCCACGCCAGTCCAATCTAGTTTTCTGATATCCCAGTCATGAACTTAGGGCTAATTGCTCTATTAAATTTTTCTTGAAAACATATCTTTGCAAACCGATTTAACCCTTTTTAAATCATAATTAAACAAGGAAAATATTAATTTTTCTTTACTCAAAATATTCATGCCATGATATATGCTTTAGAAAAGAATGTTGATGAAAACCTAAAATCAATAGGGTTATCTATCCCTTTAAAATAAGTTAAAGGCCCTTTTAACTTATAAACATTAGGCTGTAAAGCCAAAAAACAATACTTTCGAAACCATTGTTTAAAACATTAAACAATCCCTTTCACTATCATTGTAAGCATCCCTTTCAAAATAAGTAAAATATTTTGTTATTGAAAGCATTAGGCCGAAAGGCAAAAATCTAACTTTCGAAATCATGACTTAAAACTGTAGACATCCGCTTTTGAAACCATTAAAATATTCGTTTCGAAGCATTAGTTTCAATAAAGGAAATATGAAGCGTAGCTTCGAAACCAACTAAAGATATTCCCTTCGAAACCATAATTTGAAAACAAAACAAAATTCATAGCCCTTAAGGGGATTTATGCGAAATCTATTCTTTCGCAACACTTAAGGTGACGATGACATACATCCACATGTATACTTGGGTTTAAAGAAGCGGCTTCAACCATGTCGAAAGGTCGGCACCCACCCATTTACAAGTATAAGTTAAAAGAAAAGCAGCTTCAATGGTTGTGGATGGGTATCGATTTGAAATTCTACCCTCTGAACTCATTGATTTAAAGAGTTATAGAAGTGGCTTCTCACTAAGTTGAATGGTTTTAATGCGGCAACTGGGGTATCTAAGGGGTTCAAAAGCGGCAACCCTTTTGTAAGCATACTTTAAACAAAGGCGGTCTATAGGTTTAAAAGCTTCGAAACAACTTTACCCCTTTCGAATGCGATTTTCTTCCGTCCAAACTCAATACACTACATACCAAGACTCTTGTTATCGTGCGTATAGGTTTTGATGGTGTCAAAAGGGTTGTATGGTGATGGAAGCAAGCATGGTAGTTGGCGAAGCTGTAATTAAATTAAAAACTGTGTTTTTGCCCTTAAAGTAATTCCTTTTTACCCAACCATCAATATTTGTTGAAATTTCATTGGCTATGAAATATTTATCAATTACTCTTCTGAAAAAAAATGTTGCATACAATAATTTAAAATATTTGAAACATTTTATACTTAATAAAATAGCCTAAAATCTTAAATAACAATCAAACTCCTCTAGCTTAATTAATTTACTTTCCGTACCAACCACTTAGGAAAATTCCCAAAAATCACAATAATTCACATTAAATATGTTTTCTAACATGTATAAATTTATACCTAAAAATATCATTTGATTGCCTTAAATAATTTGAACTTGTAATGGCTATATTCTCTCATAGAAAATTCATAATATATCCATAATTATTTAGAATATTATGAAACTTGAAAAACACTTCTAAAATAATATTTTTGATCATATATCACAACTGCAACTCATTTGGATGTCATATGATATCTTTTCATATCTAAACTATTATAAAATATGTATTAAATCATATAAATCATCAACAAGCATATATCTCCATTTAATCTGTCAAAACATGGCATGATACTTGCAAAAACAATTCGGATCTAACTTGAAACCGAAATGATTATCAAAAATGAGATGTAGACTAATTATTCACCTTAGATTGATTATGTTGAGATTTGCGTTGTTGTTCATTTCCCCTAGCTTTCTTCTAGCTTTTCTTCATTTATCTTCCTTTCTTAATGGCAGGTCAAACCCTTGAAGGTTTTGATTTTGTTTTGTGAACGAATGAATAAAAATGAAAGAGCAGAAGGGTTTGTATTAGAATATTAGATTAGTTCCAATTTTACCCTTGGTTCAATATTCTTTCTTATTCATGTTGTATTATCCTTATCATCCCATTCATTAATGTATTACTTAATGCATGGCCCACATTTTAATTTAAAAAATCCTAATATTCTTAATCATCTAAATTATTTAATTTAATTTATCCAATCAAACGTCTAAATAATGTTAACCAAAATTAGGGTCATTACAAGTATTCCCTTAAGTCTTTATTGGCATCATCTACGACTTCGCTTCCTTTGTAGTCTCCAAAACCCAATTAACATCCATCTGATCGACTTAGGGGCAGTCAACACTTCTACTACAGTCAATCCCATTAGTTGTGCTTCTTCTAAACTAGCTAGCTTAGCTAAGGAATCGACCTTCATATTCTCCTCTTTGGGAATATGAGATATCGTGTAGTGTTCAATTTCATTAAGCAACTCCCAAGCTTTTGACAAGTGAAAGGCAAGTTTCGTTCCCTTAGCTTGATATTCCCTTTTGGCCTAGTGTATGACTAGTGGGGAATCAATGTTGATATGTAAATTTTTTATTCTGAATTCCTTTGTGATCTTCGATTCTGCTATTAGTGCCTTGTATTCTACCTCATTGTTAGTGGCAGGAAATTCCAGTTTTAGAGCATAGCAAATTGGTCGTCCTTGGGGAGTTTCAAGTACAACTCCTCTCCTATGAAAAATTAGTTCGATACACCATCAATAAACAATTTCCATTGAAATATTGCTATAATTATGTCCTCCTACTCGCCATCTTGAATAGTGAACTCGATAATAAAGTCAGCCAACATCTTCTGTTAATCGCACCACGAAGATGGTAAGTAACACATACTGGCTCAACTTAATATTACACTTTAGAAGTCGTCCCAAGGTCTTGGGTTGATATAGTATTTATTTAAAGGGTTGATCGGTCAGCACTTTGATTGGGTGAGCCTGAAAATATGGTCATAGTTTCATGGATGCTATTAGCAAGCAGTATGCCAACTTTTCCTACTTCGAGTAATTTCGGCCAGCTCTAATGAATCGCTTACTAATGTAATAGATGAGCGGTTGAACCTTAGAATCCTCACATACAAGCGCTGTGCATAATTCATGGGCAGACACTTCCAGGTAAATAAAAAAGTCCTCCCCATCCACCAGTTTATATAGAACCAACAGTGTCTCCATAAGTCGAAGAATTCTTCGAAAGCTTAATGACAGTCCTGATTCCACTCAAGGTTCTTCGTACCCTTCTTTAATGCATCAAAGAATAGCATGCGTTTATCCATCGCCCTAGAGATAAACTAGCTCAATGTTGCGGTCTTTCCATTTAAGCTTTGTAACTCCTTCGTCGTTGGGGCTTTAACATTTTGTATGGTGCCAATCTGCTTTAGGTTGGTCTCAATGACCCTTGCACCCACAATAAAACAGAGAAATTTCCTTGAAGAAACTCAAATAAACATTTGAGTGGGTTCAATTTCATTCCGTACTTCTGATGAATCTCAAACATCTCTGAGAGGTCATTCAGATGGTTTCTAGACACTTTTGACTTTACCGGCATGTTGTCAATGTGCACTTCCATCGTTTGCCCATTCTGTTCCTTTTATATTCTATTTACCAACTTTTGCCAAGTATTTCTGGAATTTTTGAGACCAAAGGACATTTTGTGATAACAATATCATCCCTAGTCTATGATGAAGCTGGTATTCTCCTAATCTGGTTGATGCGTCATAGTCTGATTGTACCCTGAGTAAGCACCATAAATGAAAGCAGTTCATCCCTCATGATTCCATCAATAAGCTGATTGATCCTAAATAATGGAAAGTTATCTTTTTGCGTGCTTTGTTCAAATCTTAGTAGTCGATGCAAGTTCGCCACTTCCCATTCGATTTTAGGACCAATACAAAGTTTGACACCCATACTGGCTATGTAGCATTGCAGATAAAGTCGTTGGCCAACAGCTTATCCACTTCTTCCTTCAACACAGTGGATCGCTATGGACTCAGGCTGCATCTCTTTTGTCTTACTGACGTGAACATGGGATTGATGTTAAGTACGTGACATGCTATCTCTAGTAATATCCTGTATATACCGGGATGTGTCCAAGCTAACACATCCAGATTCATTCGATGGATGTTAATTAAATCCTTTTGTAATTTAATTCCTTACTAGAAACTTATCTTTCGGACCATAGTCGATTTGTCCATGCCAACTGGAATAGCCATCGTAATCTTCGCCAATGCTGCCCGTATCTCGCTTGACTTCTTCTTAGGGTTTATAGCTTTGTTGAAGTGACTATAGTTTTCGAGTTAGAGGATGTTACGTAATTGATATACTTGCAGTTCCTGAATGCAGAAAGTCTCCCTCACATTATTCCCCTTTTCATGGCATTTAGCTTCATGTAATTCAACAACATAGCATTCCCTTATAGCGCTTTGGTCTCCCCTTACTACTCCTATCTCATTCTTTATTGGGAATTTCATTATCAAATGTCGTAGAGCCAAAGCGATTATAAAGTCGGCCAGAACTAGTTATCCCAAGAAAGTATTATAAGAAGAATACTCATTGGCAACCATGAAGTTCTAGATGTGGAACACCCTTCATTCCCCTTCCTCGAGTTCAACAAGTAGGTTGGTTGTTCCAATCGGCTGTTTAGCTTAACCTGTAAATCCCTAAATCTTCATTTTGTAAGGGGTCACATCCTTTATGCTAATCTTGTTTTGGTCAAACGTCTTTTGGAATAGGATGTTATTGAACTTTTATTATCAACTAATAGTCAGTGCACAACTGCTGATCCGATCTTGACCGTTATCACCATTGGATCGAGAGTCGATGCTTATATGCCTTTAGTGTCACGATTCCTAAGCATAATGCTAATCATCCTTTGTTGCTTAGCTAGAGCTCCATTTTCGATGGCTTAGCAACTCTCATGCTCTTCAAGCTTTAATGAACTAGCATATCATTCATTCTCGCCTTTACTTTTCTGTGCTGCATAAGGTCCTCTTGTAATGGTATTTATGATCAGTCTTATGTCTATCTGCTTGACCCTTCTCCGCTGGGTTTATGCAGTTTTCCTTGAGTATTTGGCCCTTGGGGTCTAATAGGGTGATTGGAATTTTGCTGTTTCTTCACATACTACTAAAGCTTTTTATTTATTATCAATTCCTTGATTAAGTTCTTCATATATCGACATTCATTTGTGTTATGCCTTTGAGTTTTATGGAAGCGACAATACTTCCCTGACCTTTTTTGTTACTCGATCTCTTCTCCCTTGCGGGGTTTGCTATACCACTCAGTTCTTAGAGTGGCAAGGTAGACGTTCTGCATACTGTTATTCAACAGTGTACAGTCCTTGAGTCTTAAAATCCTTGGACGCCTCTTGTCTTCGTCACACCTACGAGCATTTCGATTCCTCTTTTTATTATTTGCTGCTTTTCCAACACTTCCTTCAATAGTTCCAGAACTATTTCCGTCCTATTTGACCGCAACGTTACTCTAAATCACCTCTTTCGATTGCTCACTGCCGGGCTTTCCATCAACCATGTTTTTTCTTCCAATCCCGGAAACTGATTTTCCTTTCAATGGAATTCCTCTATGGCAGTGGGTTGCTTCATCTTTATCTACCTACCGAACTCCATATCTAGGTGAATGCCCTAAACAAGTGCCACGACACAAGATCTTCCTTTGGATTGCTAAGTACCATAATAGTGATGTTAAATTGGTTCAAGAAAGCATTCAGTGACTCATTGTAATCTAATGATAAGCCAAACAATGACATAACATCCTTTGATCGCGGCTTGTGAAGTTTGAACTACTCTAGAAACTTCTTTACCAATTCATCAAATGTTGATATGGATCTGAGCACGAGCTTGGTGAACCACATAGAAGCAACCCCTTTCAAGAAGATAGGAAACCACCAACAATAAACATCCTCTATAGCTCTAGCTCTACCTATATGTCATTCATATTTGAGTAAATGTTGTTTGGTATCAATAGTGTTGTTGTAGGATAGCATTTTCACCATGGTTAACTTTTTTGGGTATTCTTTTCCCCAAATATTTTTAGTGAATGGGGTTAGACTAAGTGCGGAACCGTAATCTTCATTCTTCTTACCCCTGCTTTCTTCAATAATCGTTTGACCATGTCAACGATATAATCCTCGCTAGCATGGTAATCCAAAGTTCAACTATCAGTGGTACATCGAGAGTTTGATTCCATAAACAGCCTCGATTTTCCAACTGATTCTAGGTGCTTCTATCTTCGGGAGTATCACTCCTTGGGTATTTAGTGGATACATGGTTGGTTGAGGCTATGGTTGCCTGAGCTCCACCTTCATCAGCATTAACATACAACTCCAAATCATCATCATCAAGCTACAAGTTCATATCTTTATCGGAGACAACCACGACGTTACCTTCCTGAGTAGCATTTGCATGAGCATTCCTCTCAGTACCGAGTGAAATTATTCCCGTATCGGTTGGCCTTCTTAAGGTGGAGCGCTCTTACTTCCTCTCGCAAGTCCTCCCATAACTCCACCAACTACTTCCTTCTGATTTTGCTTCCCATCTCTCTTGATTAGGCTGGAAATAGAGGAGTTCTCTTATTCTATAACAAATGAAGTATCCCTTTTAGTTCTCTTGGTAGTCCAGGTTTCCAAATTGAGCAAAACGCCCACCTTATCCATGAGAGCCTTTTGGCTCTACGCCATTTTTTGGTTAAATTCATGGATCATCTCATCAAAAACACTCCTCTAGTTACTACTTTGTATTGAATAAAGGATTCTGGTATTGCATTTCTATGATTAACTTCCATTTGGTGAGTGTTTTATTCACTACCACCAGTTACCACTTCTACTGACCTTCTAGCCATAAACTTTCCTTTTCTAGGTGCCATAGATTTCTAATAGCAAACTCTTAAATTCTTCATACAGGATTTTTGGACCTAACTTTTAGATCGTTACAACGCAAACTAGAGAACTAGATCTAAGCCTGGATTCTATTTCTCGGTGAAAGCACCAAAATGTTAACATCAAAAATTGATCATCACTCAAGAATGAGTCGTAGGGAGCTCATGAGATATGGATCTAGCAGATAGTATTGAAAATAAAAGAAAACAGAAAAGGAAGGAAAAAGATTTTTATAACTGTTCGACAATCTTTAACCTATATCCACTTATAGTTTTTATTGATTGTTGTTTTACAGAGAATTTGAGATTACAAGTCACTAATACAAGGGCTTGACAGGATGTATAACTTAGAACTGCCAAGAATAGCTGCTTAGTCAACTATTATAAGGGAAGTAGGAAATGAAGAAATGGAAGAGTCTATGCTAGCAAGAATCGAATCCCATTCTAGTCATAGTAGGGTTAGTATTTATAGAGAAACAGAAGGAGTCAGAAGCGTGCTTGCACTGAAGTCCAAAAGATAGCCTGATCTTGTACATGTAAGCAAAGAGGCCCACGACCCGAGGAATAACTCTGTACCGACCTAAATAACTCGATACCGATCCATTTTCCTTTATGTAAGTTGAACTATTTCACTTGTTTGGCTCTTCTACCTTTTACTTGATGTGTTCCAAGCTCTTTTCCATTGACTTTTAGTTGATTTTGGTGATTCTCATGGTAATATTTGAATTATTTTGCTTTCTTCACTTTCTTCTCATTGATCCTTGGAATTACTCATCCAAACTCCTAGAAAACCACTCGATCACAAGTAATTAGAGTTGTATGTGAGAAGTCTGGAGTTTGGGAAGAGGAATAAGGGGGAAAAAATGCACATCACGAACCAATTTAAGTCAGCATCGAGTTATTTCCTTAACCCTATTTCCTCTGAAATGATTCCTAGTTGTTCCTCAACCTCTTCTAAGTGTATTTCTAAGTGTTCGAGTCGTTTCATTTTCATCTTGATGTTCTAAATTCCGTTGAGTTCTTCTTAGTTAAAAAACCAGTTCACATGATGCTATTTTGGTTTGGTTAAGCATTGTGCTTGGGAAAGTGCCAGGGTGTAACTCGTTTAAAGGTAGAAGAATGGAACATCCCACAAATCCTACACGGTTAATATTAAATTAATTTAAAGTGCGTTTTTTATGAAAGGGCGATTTTGAAGTCATATTCATATTCTCTACGAAGGTCTCTCTGAGCTAGTCAGTTTGATATATAATTTGATGCATTTGGAACTACAGTTTGTGAAATAGAGGCAATAGTGTTTAAATATGGTACGTAGCCACTTTCGAGCCAAAAGAATATATATGATCGAACTCACCTTATGTCCTATATGAATAATGCTTTGAAATCCTAGAGAGCAGCCATCATATCAGTCTCTCTTCTCTAATCTTGAAATTTCACTTAATCCATTTTAGTGGTGAATAACTTTTTCTAATTGCAAATTTTTTCAAATTCAAAGTGTTTGTGCCCATCGAATTATATATCATTTCAAGCCCTTGAGAGACAAAGAAAAAGGAGTAACTAATTCTCCAAAGTAATGTATGTGTTGACCGAAATCGATGATCAATTTTTGCTCCTACAAATGATGGTGGTCGATTTAGGAATTTTCAATCCAAACATCTATTGGTGAAATTGGCTGAGGGGTTTTGTGTAGTTCGCGGCATGGAGTTGATTGGCTATGGAATTAAGGTTTGGAAAGAAAGTGACGAATGAAATAGCTAAATCGGCGTTCGAAAAACCCAGAATTTGCAAGATTGCAGCCATAGCCACAGGTGACAACGTACATACTGGAGGATGTTGCGTGCACAGGCAAGGCAGATGACGGTATGAGCATTAGCTCAGGTGCTTGGAGGTGGAAGCATGGCTTGGTGAAAGGTAACGAAGGTGGGTTAATGGTGGAAGTCGGGAATATCAGGTTACTGTAAAAATAAATATTATTAATTTAAATATTTGATTATTAAATTACAAATTTTCCCTTGTAACTTCTAACCACGATAACTTCTACTCCGATTCAAGCGAAGTTTCTTTCATTGGACTCATGGCGAAATTGTGGACTATTTGGCACTGAGTTTGGTAAGTTTTAAGGCTATTTGTAAAAGTATATTGGTATGGTTATTTTAATCTAATTGATTGAATTTTAAATATAAAATACATATCTATCGATAAAAAATTATATTTATTGATATTTTCTATGTTCATATAGCTGTTTGGTTATTATGATATTTTGAATGTGTAGTGCCTTGATTGGATAATTATTGTTGATTGTTGTATTTTTGTGTTTGTAATTATAACCCTTTTTTGATTTGAACTAGAAGATAATTAATTGAAATATAATGGATAATAGTGAGAAAATTAGATAAGTATTAATTAATAAGTTAGCTATAGATTTTGAATGTATTTTTAAATAACAATGATTTAATTTTTTTTACTAAAATTAAAGTATGGAATTTAATAAGTTTATTACTTTTGAATTTCTTAGGAATTCATAAATAATAACTAAAATTATATTATAAATTGAAATTTGGGAAGTTACTTATCATTTAAGAACAAAAGAAATTTTAAATAATAATAGTATGAATTTTAGTGAAAATGATATTATTTTGTGTAACTGACAAAACGATGGTAATTATGGTTGGAAATATTATAATTTCTATTTGAGTAATAAAATAAAACGTTATTTTATGACTAATAATAAAAACATCGAAGAAATATTTTTCAAAGGTGTTTTTGGATAAATTAATTACTATTTTGAAATGCATAGAAATAAAAAGGAGTCTTGATGATTTAAATATTTTGACGTAAAATAATAATATTATTACTTTGAAAAAGAAGTTGATGTAAATGACTATTTTAGTGGAAAATATGGCGTTTTAAGGGATTTGAAGTAATGAATAGTATTTTTGAAGTATTTTATTGTTTTAAAGGTTTGTATAGTTTTGAGATAAATTAAGGTGTTTTATAATAAACAATAATGAAATGGTTTTTATACTTAAGAGAAAAGTAATTATTATGAATACATTTTTTGAAGGAATATAATATATGTTATGTTTGTTTTATGAAGATGGAATCACATTAGGATGAGGATGCGGTATTTTACCGTTTGCGCAACTAGAGGGTGAATAGTTCTTTTTGGCTTTGGTTTTTTTTTGAATGATATCGATGTTTATGTTACTAATATGTAGTGATTAGTACACATTTGATGACTTACACTTGCATTAATGATGCATTGCTATAATTAATGATTGGTATGTATTTAAGTATACTTATGATGTTTTCCTGTCTGATGTTGGAGCTAGTATTAGGTGTTATTGATGTATGACGAATGTATTCTATTATTGCTGTTACCCTATTTATTGATTTGTTATGATGGATGAGTAGGAGTACTGTATTCTATTTACATTAGTTCATTAGTTGCATTGTTGTATTAATTGCAATATGCATGGATGTCATATTTGTTATGTATTAACAAATATTTAGATGCAGGAGACGATGTCATATTTGTTATGTATTAACAAATATTTAGATGTAGGAGAAAAGCTGAAACAAAACTACGTGGGTTGGGTAGGCAAGCAGTGTTTTCCTCTATGATAGCCATCAGATCTCTTAAATTGGCTTAGGGTGTGTAGAGTTAAGCACGGTCCAAATATAGTTGAAACATTTTTCTTTTCCAGTCATTCGTATAGTCGTAGGTAGGAGCAGAGGTTGCAACAAAGATCAAGAAATAGTTTATACTTGCAAAATGCTTGGCTTGGTATATCATTTTTACACTATGGTAAATGTATTGGAAAACATGAATGTGATGCAATTGGTAAAATCTATATGATATTTAAATTATTGAGAATTTTATATACTCTTATTATAGTTCCACTATGATGTTTTTTGCCTTCTTGACTATGTAGATCCTAGATTTTAAAAATTGAAATTTATGGCCAATTGTTTTTAATGTCTAAGGTCTGTGCGCAAGCATATATTGACGATGTTAGTCACTGATTTTTGATGTAAAAAATTACAGATCGTCATGGATGGTCATATAGTAAATAGATACAAAAGATAGTATTGCAGACCCACTCACTAAGGTACTTTCTCATTCTACCCTAGGATGATTGATTGAAATTTGTTGTTGTAGACACCAAAATTGGTTCCAAGAGCAAATTCTAGATTGATAGAGTTAAGCGTATCCCTAGGGACAACCATGTAATTGTTATTATATAACGCACACTTTACTCTTATAAATGAATCTTATTTCAAATGTCCAGTTTCTATTTTGATTATATATGCATATTGTGAATTTCGATGTTAATGACCACATTAAATACATATAATATGTGTGATAACCCGCAACTCTCAACACAATGATCCAAAGTCTAGAGTGACTTTCAGACTCGCGTTGGTGCTAAGAAGTAAGAGGTTCTGGGGTTTTAAACATTTCACAGATAAAAGATACAAGGATAAAATCAAAGACATGCTACACTTTTAGATCTTACAACCGAAGGCGGACAAAAATAAATATTGAAAATAGTCATCTCAGAAAATAGCCAAAACATAATCTCAAAGCAAAACGTATTGAAATCCATAATGTACAGAAATACATCATATAGTCTGATAAAATACTAAATATGACAAAACTACATAGAGAGTATGAAATAAAAAAGCAACTCTGAAGCCAAGCTTGCCTCTCCAAGTAATATCATGGGCCTATCACTTGCTGCATTGTTTTCCTATGGCAGGGAAAAGAAAGAAAAAGGGGTATGTCAAAAAAAAGTTCAGTTAATAAGTTATATCAATATATCTTGATCACATGCAATTGAATTTATTAATACTCTATATGATCTAGGATATTCTACAAGTGTTCACGAATTACATGTTTTCTTTATTTAAAGGGTTTAGCTCAATATACACCTACACTAATGACTTGTGTAGGCTTATACTTAAGGTTGAATAACTAGTCAAGCCTCAAGACAACTGACGAACAACTAATAGTTACAGGAAATATTCCATCGTAGGATTATTCTACAATTTCAACCATAGGACCACATTTCACACATTACGACTACACATAATCTCCAACATTGGCTTCCTCATAATATTCGCCTTGGGACTAAGCTTCCAATAACTATGACTATAAATATCCTAGGTACATTGAGGGGGAGCCACAATGCCAACTCACAAAAGTGTCCCATCGTCGTTGCACCCATGTCCATGTCTCAATGGTAACGTAACGCCTTTTATTGCACCATGCTGGGATCCATCAAAAACACATCATCACGTCGCGTCACCATAAATACCAAGGAACTCCCATTGGTGTTAGGCCACAAAATCCATCAGGCATCATCATCAGTGCTGTGCATCCACCGTAGAACCTCTGTGAGTGCAATTTATGATATAATCTCCCCAGTCGAATATCGTCCCAGTCGAATATCGCCCCAGTCGAATATCGACCCTACTGGATAAATAACATTTACACTATTCTGCAATATCCTAGTATTTCCATATAGGTAACTAGCTTTGCTACTTCTAATATCGTCCATATATGTAGTACATATATACACCAATACTTTATTTACCAATTGGGCCTTAGGGCGAGGTTCAGGCTGCGCCTTGCTCCTTGAGCGGATGACCGCGGACCGCTTACCGTTGAGTGTGTCTAAATTACTGAAAAAATAACTTTCTTCGTTTACTATTTTTAATTTTGGATTTTAGTTTGTTTTGTTTATTAACCTTCTTCGTTTCCAATTATAGTGAATCTAAATTACCGAAAAATTAATTTGGTATAAAATAAACCTAATCTATATATTTACAATTTATAATCGTCCCAATTTTATATACAATATTTCAACTTTCAAAAAATCAATTTAACCTAAGTTTATCTTCAACAGGTAATATAAATTATTATCAAATTTGAAAGAATACGATATATAAAAATTTATTTATTTATTTATTTATAGGTTTTATATAAGTCAGATCTAGATTAGAAGAAAGGAATCATATTCATATAATCACTGTTAAATTCCCAATTCGCTTAAACAATGTTTCCAATTCTATTTTTAACAAACGAGATCAAATAAGGTATTTTGTATTCAGATCATCTAATTAACAACGAACCCATTCGCTTCAAACCAAAAGCAATTTCCTTTGAGATACACGTGGAATCTCCTCCGCTCGCTATATTTCTTTTTTATTTAACCTTCTTCAATTCCTTTATTTCTATTTTTATTTAATTTTTGGAAAAATTTATGATTTGAGGAGAAAGAGGATTTCAATTTTAAAAGAAGCAGAGTTTGAATATAATGATTTTAGTTTTTGTAAATTAGGGTTTGCATTAAGGTTTTATTTATTTAAATCCAAGCGTTGGCTTATCCAAACCCAAGATGCAAAACGTTAAACGATCGATTTGTTGCCTTTGAACTGTCAACCACTAAGGGTCGACCGACCAAGCTCATGACGTCGATAGGTGGGATTTCCTATTTTTAAATTAATTATTTTCAAATATGGTTTTTAAATATTTTCGATCTTTAAATTTAAAAGTCGTTAACTTTGTCATATTAGCTTCGTTTTCAAAATGTTATATATGAAAATTGTCTAGAAATTTGCTGTGGACACAATGGTACAAGTTTCATAGCCAAAGTCGAAAGTTCGCGAAAATTATGTTTTTGACCTTGTCATATTTAGACTTAATTCTTTTATAAATTTTTGCTTAAAATTTTGTGGTGTTACATTCTCCCCCTTTAAAGGATTTTTCCACCTAACTCCAAGGATGGAAAAATATAACTCGTTCATACAAAATTCAATAACTACAACCTTCTACTCATCTATCAACCATTAGTAATCATTGTCCTTATTTAGGTCTCTAATGCAATATGTACATGTAGACTGGAATGCATATGAAACTTTACTAATGCAAAAAATAGGCGGTCTCTTGATCTAATCGACCTCCTGAAATGCAAGTGCTTATGCCATATATCTAATTGTATGCAACATCCTATGTAAATATATACAAGCAATTCTACATGTATATGCAACCATTCAGTCCATATGCAATAACCATGTGCATATAACTCAATGAAATAAAACAACTAATGTTGTGCGTGTATGCTAATTCAAGAATATATTTGCCTATGTGTGCAAAGAGCAAATAAACACATCCATTAGCATCCATCGTCCAAAACATGTCCTATTTACATGTCCGGAACCATTCCTAACACCCAATGGTCCCTATCTATGGGCTGTGCTAAACTAGAACCTAAAATACAAGTGCTCTACACTTATTCGACTAAAATGGAAACATAACAGAAAAGCGTTGTGGATGGATAGCTCAACTCTTCTCCCAGGGCTCCGACTTGCTCTTTATTGTGTCGTCTCCCCATTGGACCTTAACAAGCTTGATAACTTTATTGCGGTGTTGCTTTGTACTGTGCTAAAAAACATGAGTCAGTGCACGATGAACAAGTGACTCCCTTTTTCTTATCCACCTCCTCTAACTAACTTAGCTCGACTACAATGGCGGTATCGTGTAGGCACTTCCCCCAGTGTGACACATGGATAACGTCGTGTACTCCCACTAAATTCAACTTTTTTGAAAAACTTCACCCTATAGGCTAACTTCCCAACTTACCGGTAATTGGAAAAGGCCCCAAAAACCTTGGCGCAAGCTTTCCTGAACTTCCAAATCTCATATCATGCCTAAGCGATGAGACCTTTACAAAAACCATGTTGCGCACTACTAACTCTAACTTCATGCATATCCTATTATCGTAAGACTTATGCCTATCATGTGCGGTTTTCATCATCCTACAGACGAAGTCTACCTTCTTTGATCTCTCCATTATCATATTCGGCCCAAGAACAATCATATCCATAGTGTTCCACCAACAAGTTGGTGATCTACAAGGCCTTCCATATAACGCTTCGCACGGTGCCATCCTAGTACTCGCCTGATAGTTGTTATTGTAAGTAAACTTCACTAAAGGAAGCTGATCCTCCCAAGAGACTCAAAAGTCCAAGCTACAAATGTAAAGCAAGTCCTCTAACACTAGACTTACCCTCCATGTCTTTCCATCTGTCTGCGGGTGATAAGTAGCACTCAAGAACAATTAAGTGCCTAAAGTCTTCTATAAACTCCTCCAAAACTCACTGGTGAAAAGTGGATTTATGTTGCTAATGATGCTAGAATGAACTCGGTGTAACCTAATGATTTCTCTTACGTATAGTGCCTCCAAAGTCGCAACAGTCCTCGTATTCCTAACCAAAAAAATAAGCACATTTAGTCAGTCGATCGACTATGACATAAGTACTCTTATTCCTCTACCATCTCCTAGGTAGCTCATTGATGAAGTCTATAGAAATATTCTTCCACTTCCACTGAGGAATGTCCAATGGCTGCAATAATTCTCCCACTTCTTATGTTCTACCTTTAACCTCTTGCAAATCAGGCATCGGGGAACATACTTTACCACATGCTTCTTCATACTAGGCCAATAAAGACTATCTTCATGTCACAATATTTTTTTCACCACCAGAATGAATGGTCATCCTAGAACTGTAACATTCCCGGTGTTTGAGTCAAATTTGAATTGATAATTAATGTAGATTTTGGGTTAAAATTATGAATTAAATTGAGTTTTTTCAAAATAAATATAGATATGCGTTGTTTATATATATATATATATATATATATATGTATATAAATGAATTTTTAATTTAAATAGAACTTCTAATTGGAAATTCAGTAACAAATATTTTGAATAATATATTGGATTTGGATTTATTTGTGATTTAATTGAGAATGGTGATTGAAATTCTCGACCACCGTGGAGATCTAACATGGGCGAATTAGGGTTTAATCACCTGGGATGGTTGACTTGGGATTCTGGAATAGTGCACTGTCGATAGTGAACCAGGATAAATCGCAGGTGGGGGATTGAGTACGTGGTTGAATGGTGAGGCTCTAGACGTGGTGACGCAAGCTCAGGTGATCAGAGGTGGTGGCTAGAGGCGGTTCTTTCGATCGAAAATTGTTCCAGTTAGTGCTGGTGTGCTTGATTGTGATTCTGGACGAATCGGCCGAAAATGGGTGATGGAGTTCGTCGATGAGGTCAAGGGTGCACGCATGTAAAACCCCTGGACTACGCCATCACCCATTTTCGGCCTTTTCCTCGTGCAATCTATGTTCATCGATGTGATTCTGGACGAATCTGTGATGATTAATGATGTTGCACTATTGTGTAAAACCCCTGGACTACACCATACACATACAAATATGGATTGCACGAGGAAATTGGTTAAGTCACAGACATTTGAATCTAATATTATGAAATGGTTTTAAAAAATTGAATTTTGAATCCAAAATAATTTTGGAAATGGATTTGGATTACATATTAAAAGCTTTTGAAAAGGAGTTTGAAGATAAAAGTTATTTTGAATAAATTGATAAAGTTTTGAAATTTAAATAATTTGATTTGAATTTGAATTCAAGATTCGAAATTGAACTCTATGTTTGGAAATGATAGTTTAAAAAGGTTATACAAGTTGTAAATGTGTTTATATGGGTTTTAAAACCATTTTAAAAGTATTATTTTGGGAATTTGAATTTAACCCAAGTTTTATACTCGAAGGGCTTTAACTTATGCAAATGTAATCGGATTTTTCCAAAACGAAAAGGATTGTTTTTC
The DNA here is from genome assembly GCA_030765085.1 of Allium cepa. Taxonomy (NCBI): domain Eukaryota; kingdom Viridiplantae; phylum Streptophyta; class Magnoliopsida; order Asparagales; family Amaryllidaceae; genus Allium; species Allium cepa. The sequence goes on along the minus strand of CM060945.1, from coordinate 134,846,267 downwards.
AAATAATAACAGCTTTCATATAAAGAAAGGATTTCCAATTTATGTTGAAAAGATTTCAAGTTCGAAATAGAATTATTTTGGAAGCTATGAATAAATCCTTGTGAAAGATTGTTGAACTTTGTTTTAAAATTGAAGAGGATCTAAAAGATATATCTTTTGTATAAAAGATTTGAAATAGAATTGTTTTGAAAGCTATGAATTGAATCTTTGATTTAAAAGATTGGATTAGTTAATCCAATTTGAAAGGGAAATTGTTTAGAAAGGCTATGACTAATCATTGTGAAAGATTGGTGAACTTCGTGAAGTGAATCTTTTGGTTCAAAAATTTGAAAATGGTAATTTGTTTAAACCATTTGAAGAAAGGTTTTGAGCTTTAAGTTGTGACTTAATTAAGATCCTAATATCCATATGATTTTAAAATTGAGCGCTTATTATTCGGTTTAGCCGGGGGAGGACTTTGTCATAAAACCCATTCCGAATAATGATACATCGATATGGATAACATTTGAAGATCGGTGGTGAAGACTGGATATTTTCGAAAGCGAAAGGATTACCTATCAAATGTCTCTGCACCGACTGGTCTCCGGTATAGAGATTTGATCACCCATTGTGATGGGGAGTCTGGAAGTGATTAGGGATTATCCGGATTTGCAAGGGCTTCTTTGTGAAGTGCCTTCGGTTCTGTTCGTACCCAGAACAGACTTGTATGGATGTGTGTCTGACATCACACTTTGAGATGTAAAGCTGGTTTCTATCAAATACATTTCTGTTTGGTGGCGGAGAATGTATTCTCTTAGCTTAACACCCTTCTCTGAGACGTACGAGCTCAGAGGTTATGTAGTTGATGGTTACTAGTGATACAATTCCCAATTCGGTAATGTGGCATGCGAAGTGCTACTGATCAGGTGTTGATCGAAGCATGGCGTTTGCGAAAAGCATAGCTTTGTGGACGAGACTTCGTCGAGCCTCACAACTCGGAATGGTCGAAACAGGAAAGATACGGCAAGGTTATTTAAGGGTAGCGCCCCCTAAGGGTATGTCTATTTCCTTATGGATAGAGGTGGTATCATGGTATGGAGCCTAGATACTTAACCTATATGGTTGCTGCAAATCTATTGCTTTGTGGTTACTGGTGTTGAGTGCCCTCGGATAAAGGTCGGTTACGACCGAGGGGTGGCATACTCGTGGTAGTAGTTACCTAGTTATAGAGGTAATCCGACCTTGTGTTGGTAGAGATCCGGTTAGGTTGTCAGGGCGTCCCTCTAGAGGCGTACCCATGTGGCCCAAGAAGATCCTTAGCCAGACCATTGTTGGAAATCCAATCACCAATACGCGACTTGTACGGTTTTAGTTGTAGAACCTTCCATTTAACATGGTAGCTATAGCAGGCATATTATAATGGTACGTATGCTGGCTAAGATTAATATTATACTTGCAAATGTTTTTCCACTATGCACTAATAATATTATCAAAAGAATTTTCACGTATCAAGCATGTTTGACTATCACAAGGAGAAATCTCCCCCAAGTGTGCGATTGCATTGTGTGTGTGCCGGGAGGCCTTATGGTATTTTCATTTTCCAAAAACCATTGCGGATTTCTTTTAAAATCTTTTGTTTTGCTTTTGTTAAAGATAAAACTGTTTTTGTTTGCTCATACCAGTCCCATAACTGACCCGGAGTTTATTGTTCCCTATCTAAACTCTAGGTACCCACAATTTTCAACACGGACAATCTAGAGTTGTATTTTTCAGATAAACGAGTAGTCGGTGTAGATTCGATAACATTCAATCTCTAGATATTGGCAATCGCATTTGGATCGAGTAGATTCACTTCAGTGTTGATGGTGGTTCTCGCCTTTTGGTTTGGAGTCTTTCTAGTCTTGGAGCATTGGAAATGGTGTTGCAGTTCATTGGCGTATCTACCTTAAGGACTTCCGAAGATATTATCTTTTGGAGTTATTTCTTCCGTTGTTATCTTGTATCTCTGATGTTGATATCAATTGTATCAATGTGTTATATCAATACTGTTCTATATCATTGATATATTTCATTTCTTCCACTGTGTTGTTATACTTAATGTGTTATAAGCTCCGGCACGAATTGAATTTCATCAGTTGAATCTGCGGCATTCGAGTACAAGTGAAGTACGGGTGTCGATTTTTGAATACTGAAATTCGGATCGTGACAAGTAGTATCAGAGCTGAAGGTTGAAACTTTAGCTCAGGACTATAACACATTAGGTAGCTCATTAGAAATAGGGTTACAATTACCCTAGAATGAGTATATCCCTAAGATATCCGTCCATATGCCTCAGTAAATTCTCTTACTATTCACTGATAGTAAGTATGAGTGCAAGAAGAGGATGAGGTAGGAGATAGGGAAGTACCACTACAAATGGTCAATACCCTCTAACAATAAGGAAACAATCTATTCTCCATCAATCTCTTTTATTCATCATTCGATTTCAAATTCTTTGATGGGTTCGTGGCAATTAGATGGAGAAGCTTTGGTATGATGGCCCTACGAATCGTTGTAGAGAAGGTTCTCAATTTCATATTCTCTTCATCGGATTCTTATCAGCTTTTCATTTTAACTTTAATACATTTGTGAATTTATTTGAAATAAATTGGATAATAAAATATAAAGTTAAAATTGATTGCATCGATGAAACAATTTCGGTTAAAGCCAATTTTTGGAAAATTTTGTTGTGATTTCTTGTGAGGATCCAGATCCGGAGAGGGACGAGTCGGTATACTTTGGGATATTCCAACTTGAATTGAGTATCCATTGTCTGTTCTTTGGAATCTAGATATATTCTATGAGTGGTTAGTTATCCTTCAGACTAACCAATGCCCTTGCAAATTTTGTAGACTGGATGACCCGAGTACTTCATAAAATATTAAATGAGTTCGTTCTCATAATTATCGATGATATTCTGATTTGGTAAGCCAAATGCAGAATAGATTGTCCGTTTGATCTGAAAAAACTGTTTCACTATCTTTATTTGTTCATATATTATTTGTTTGTCTTCCTGTCTTGCAAATTTCGAGGGAATCTGTAACATTCCCGATTTTTGAGTCAAATTGAATTGATAATTAATATAAATTTTGGGTTAAAATTGTGAATTAAATTGAGTTTTTCCAAAATAAATATAAATATGTGTTGTTTATTTATATATATGTATATAAATGGATTTTTAATTTAAATAGAATTTCTAATTGGAAATACAGAAACAAATATTTTGAATAATATATTGGATTTGGATTTATTTGTGATTTAATTGAGAATTAATTTGGAATTTGGAAATATATATATATATATAAGTAGATTTTTAAAATAAATTTGATTTGGAAATTTAATAATAAATATTTTATAAAATTAATTGGATTAAAAAGTTTTATATTTTGAAAAATAATACATATGTATATAACTAGAATTGTAAATATAATATGATATTAAAATAAGGTTTAATAGAAATTTAAAATATACATATCTTTTGGAAATTAATAAAATTGTTTATAAATTTATAAAATAAGATTTAATTAAAAAATTTAAAATATATTTTCTTTTAAAATGAATAAATATAGTTTGTATATTTATAAATATAAAATGTAATACATATGATATGTTATAACAAATAAGAGATAAATTAATTCACAAATTTTAAAATGATAAGGTTTAAAACTTAATTTTTAAATTAAATAAAATTTAAGAAATGGGTTTAAACACAAATTTCTTATATATTAACATTTGTAAGGTGGAGATTATAGGACTTAACAAGTGTAGGTTAAAGAGTTATGAATTGAACAAGTGTTCATTTAATTTGCAAGTAATTTAACAAGTGGCAAATGCATTAATAACATGTATTAGAGGAAAATTTAGTTATTCCCTTTCAATTCAAAATTTTCAAACTCTCCACTTCTCATTTTCTCTAAATTGAAATCAAAACAGCAAAAGTAGGATTCTTGAACCTGAACAAAAACTGCAAATCAAAAGAAATATATATATATATATCAAAACAGAAAATGAAGAAAACACAAACCTAGGAACTTAAATAAAAAAGAGAATCAAATTTCAAAGGAGCAGTTCAACAAACAGTTTCAGCCTGTTCAAAATTAACAATAACATGCTGTAGGAATCAACTCAACAATTCAGAATCAAATTAAAATCATGGGTAACAATTCCTGATCAAAGAAATTGAAGCCTGGAACAAGAAACCTGCTTCTCTATCTCTCATTTCTAGGCCTCTTCTCTCAAATAATAGGTGAGCAAACTATTGTTTTGTCGATACTTTGTGATGTTGTGATAAATGCTTGATGTTGATACTGTGAAAATCTCTGGTATGAGTATGAATATGTGTGTATATATATGTAATGGATGTGCATGCCTGTCTATGTATAGATAGGTTTCTGTTTAGTAACAGGTTAGCCAAACTCAAGAAAAAAAATTTGTATCTCAGATTATAAATAGATTTAGGTGATGATTTCTATATGAAAGTTTATCATAACAGTGTGATACCAATTGTAAAAATAGTTGCAAATATATTTATGGAATAAATATTTTAAAATTTGAGTATTACAATAATAAACATTGTATATCAGAAATTCAAGTATCATGATTTCGAATTTCAATTATATGACTGGATTCGTATTTGAATTTTATGAATTTTTATGAAAATATTGAGATTTTTAATTTTGAAATTGATGGGAATTTGTGAATTGATCGAAATTTACGTTTTTGTCAATTCACGGCAAAGGAGGAGGAGTTGGTCGACGTGGTTGTGGCCAGAGGAGGATCATGGGCCATGGATTAACGGAAAAATGGTGATTGAAATTCTCGACCACCGTGGTGATCTAGCATGGGCGAATTAGGGTTTAATCACATGGGATGGTGGACTTGGGATTTCGAAATAGTGCACTGTCGATAGTGAACCAGGATAAATCGCAGGTGGGGGATTGAGTATGTGGTTGAACAGCGAGGCTTTAGATGTAGTGACACAAGCTCAAGTGATCGGAGTGGTGGCCAGAGGCGGTTCTTTCGATCGAAAATTGTTCCAGTTAGTGCTTGTTTGCTCGATTGTGATTCTAGGCGAATCGGTCGGAACTGGATGATGGAGTTCGTCGATGAAGTCAAGGGTGACCTGTGGGTGGTTGTAGCATCGATCAACGATGATCAGAACAGTGGTGCAGGTGCACGCGTGCACTTTTATATCTGGCATTGCTGAAGTGTTGGAGAAGATGTGATATTTTCGGGTTGGATCTCGTGATGGATTCGTGCGTGACTCGAAGTAAAAGATGATGGAGGAAGGCTCGAAGTTGGGCCCGAGTATTTAAGTGTTTGGCCCGAGTTTCCAAATCTTGGTTGTATAATAAGTTTAAAAATTTAAACTTAATCAAGGATAAATAATTTATTAACCATTTCTTTTAAAATAATTAATGTTTAAATTAAGATGGAACTTATTAAAGGTTTGAAAGATAAAATTATTTAAGTTTAAAATGTTTTTAATACATAACCTTTGTCTTTGAAAAGTTTAGTTTTTTTATAAAATAAACTTAATTTTGTTATTAAGCAAATGATTAAAGAATGAAGTGTTTTGAATCTTTAATTTAACTTAAAGGTTTAAGTTAACGTGATTAATAATATTAATTACAAGATTATTAAACTAGGTGAAGTAATTAATTAAGATAAAATGTTTTATCTTTTAATTAATCAAGTTCTTAAATAATTAATGATGAATTATTAATAAAAGAAATGAAAAGATTATTACTTAAAGAAGGATTAATTAATGAGATTTATTAAAGGATGATTACTTAATTAAAACTAATTGATTAATGATTAAAGTGGATTAATCAAGTGATTGAAGGATAATTACTCAGTGTAATTAATTTATGATATAAGGTATTAGGGATAATCACTTATTGTAATTTATTAATTAAGAATTGATTAATTGTTGTAACTAAGAAAAATTAATTAAAGGATAATTAAATAATTAAAAGTTAATTATTTAATGTTTAAAGGTTGCTTAAATTATTAATAAAAGTCGATTAGTTAATAATTAAAGGTCAATTAATTTATTATTAATGGTTAATTAATGAATGATTAAGGAATAATTAATTAAAATGATTTGTAATTAATTAACCAGGTAATTAATCTGATTAATCAGATAATTAATTAATCTTACTTGTGGATGTTTGGATTCTATTGGATGTTGAATTGTTTGAAATCCCTGATGTGTGATGCTTTATTTTGATTTTGAGCTGGAATGAATGTAATTTATTTATCTACGATGAATGTAATTTATTTATCTATGATGAATTTATATTGTTATCTATGAATCTATGAATGAAGATAAGTGTTATAGGATAATACTGCTTATCGATATTGATGTGCTTGAATCCGTGATGATTAATGATGTTGCACTATTGTGTAAAACCCCTGGACTACACCGTACACACACAAATATGTATTGCACGAGGAAATTGGTTAATTCATAGATATTTGAATCTAATATTATGAAATGGTTCTAAAAGTTGAATTTTGAATCCAAAATAGTTTTGGAAACGGAATTGGACTACATATGAAAAGCTTTTGAAAAGAAGTTTGAAGAATAAGAGTTATTTTGAATAACTTGATAAAGTTTTGAAATTTAAATTTGATTTGAATTTGAATTCAAGATTTGAAATTGAATTCTATGTTTGGAAATTATGGTTTAAAAATGTTATACAAGTTATGTGTTTATATGGGTTTTAAAACCGTTTTAAAAGTATTATTTTGGGAATTTGAATTTAACCCAAGTTTTATACTTGAAGGGCTTTAACTTGTGCAAATGTAATCGGATTTTTCCAAAATGAAAAGGATTGATTTTCAAATAATAATAGCTTTCATATAAAGAAAGGATTTCCAATTCATGTTGAAAAGATTTCAAGTTTGAAATAGAATTGTTTTGGAAGCTATGAATAAATCTTTGTGAAAGATTGTTGAACTTTATTTTGAACTTGAAGAGGATCTAAAAGGTATATCTTTTGCATAAAAGAATTGAAATAGAGATTGTTTTGAATGTTATGAATTGAATCTTTGATTTAAAAGATTGGATGAGTTAATCCAATTTGAAAGAGAAATTGTTTAGAAAGACTATGAATTAATCTTTGTGAAAGATTGGTGAGCTTTGTGAAGTGAATCTTTTTGTTTAAAGATTTGAAAATGGTAATTTGTTTAAACCATTTGAAGAAAGATTTTGAGCTTTAAGTTGTGACTTAACTAAAATCCTAATAACCATATGATTATAAAATTGAGCGCTCCTTATTCGGTTTAGCCAGGGGAGGACTTTGTGTCATAAAATCCATTTCAAATAATGATACGACGATATGGATAGCATTTGAAGACCGGTGGTGAAGACCGGATATTTTCAAAAGCGAAAGGATTACCTGTCGAATGTCTCTGCACCGACTGGTCAACGGTATATTGATTTGATCACCCTTTGTGATGGGGAGTCTGGACATGATTAGGGATTATCCGGATTTGCAAGGGCTTCTTTCTGAAGTGCCTTCGGTTCTATTTGAACCCGGAACAGACTTGTATGAATGTGTGTCTGACATTACACTTTGAGATGTAAAGCTGATTTCTATCAAATACATTTCTGTTTGGTGGTGGAGAATTTATTCTCTTAGCTTAACACCCTTCTCTGAGAGGAACGAGCTCAGAGGTTATGTAGTTGATGGTTACTAGTGATACATTCCTAATTAGGTAATGTGGCATACGAAGTGCTACTGATCAGGTGTTGATCGAAGCATTGCTTTTGTGAAAGCGTAGCTTTGTGGACGAGACTTCACCGAGCCTCACAACCCAGAATGTTCGAAACAGGGAAGATGCGGCAAGGTAGCGCCCCTGAGGGTATGTCCATTTCCTTCTGGATGGAGGTGGTATCATGGTATGAAGCCTAGATACTTAACCTATGTGGTTGCTGCAAATCTATTGCTTTGTGGATGTTGGTGTTGAGGGCCCTTGGATAAAGGTCGGTTATGACCGAGGGGTGGCATACTCGTGTCAGTAGCTACCTAGTTACAAATGTAACTCGGCCTTGTGTTGGCAGAGATCCGGTTAGGTTCTCGGGGCATCCCTCCAGAGGCGTACCCATGTGGCCTAGGTAGTTCCTTAGTCTGACCATTTTTGAAAATCCAATCACCAATACATGCCTTGTACGGTTTTAGTTGTAGAACCTTTCATTTAACATGGTAGCTATAGTAGGCATACTATAATGGTACGTATGCTGGCTAAGAATAATATTATGCTTGCAAATATTCCACTATACGCTAATAATAACATCCAAAGGATTTTCGCGTATCAAGCATGTTTGACTATCATAAGGAGAAATCTTCCCCAAGTGTGCGATTGCATTGTGTGTGTGCCGGGAGGCCTTATGGTAGTTTCATTTTCCAAAAAGCATTGCGGGTTACTTTTAAAATCTTTTGTTTTGCTTTTGTTGAAGATAAAACTGTTTTTGTTTGCTCATACCCGTCCCATGACTGACCCGGAGTTTATTGTTCCATATCTAAACTCTGGGTGCCCATAATTTTCCATACGGACAATCTTGAGTTGGATTTTTCAGATAATCAAGTAGTAGGTGTAGATCCGATAGCATTTAATCTTTGGATATTGGCAATCGCATTTGGATCGAGTTGATTCACTTCAGTGTTGATAGTGGTTCTCGCCTTTTGGTTTGGAGTCTCTCCAGTCTTGGAGCATTGGAAATGGTGTTGTAGTTAATTGGCTTATCTATCTTAAGGACTTCCGAAGATATTATCTTTTGGAGTTATTTCTTCCACTATTATCTTGTATCTCCGATGTTGATATCAATTATATTAATGTGTCGTATCAATACTGTTGTATATCAATGATATATTTCATTTCTTCCACTGTGTTGTTATACTTAATGTGTTACAAGCTCCGGAACGAATCGAATTTCATCAGTTGAATCTGCGGCATTCGAGTACAAGTGAAGTACGGGTGTCCATTTTCGAACGCTGAAATTCGGATTGTGACAAGAACGATGAGAGTCGGCTAGCACTATGTCAATCAAATCCACAACAAGAGGAATACAAAACCTACCATATCTCCATAACCATCACTTCGAGTCAATGGCATAATTCCTCAAATGACTTGACTGCTCTCTTCTACTAACCCTCTAGGTAATATCCGAGTGCTCCTCTTCTTGATTTTGACTTGACCTAATACAATCCATAAGTGTAGGCCATACATCCAATGTGCTATTAATCCTAAGCGATGTCTAACAATAGTCGAAAATCAAGACATCGACTACAACATTTCCCTTTCCCATAATATAAGAGATATTGAATTTATACAATGCTAAAAACTCCATCTACCTTTTCTGCCTTAAGTTCAAATTCTTCTAGGATAATAAATACTTCAGAGACTTATGATCCGTATACAACTCAAAAAACTTTCCGAATAGATAGTGCCTCCACGACTCTAATGCAAAGACAATGGTCAATAACTCAAGATCACGGGTAGGATAGTTTCTCTCATGGACCTTCAATTACCGACTAGCATACTCACCACTTTCCCTTCTCACATCTACACTGCATTCAACCCTATACCACAAGCATCGTTATATACCATGAATGCCTTTATGCCATCGGGTAATACCAAAATATGTGCACTATAAAGTGTCCTTACTCTTTGAATCCTGTGAGAAAACCAAATTCTTCTTGGTGAGGCAGGTTATAGGGTTAGAAATTTTATTAAAGTCTTGGATGAGTTTCCTATAGAGCCTGCCAAACCAAGTAAACTCCTCGCTTTCATGGCATTTTTCATCATATGAAAATCCTATACTATAGCAACTTTACTAGATTGACATCAACTCACTTTTCGAGACGACTTGTCCAAAAAGCATACCTCCCCATGGTAAAAGTGACATTTTGAAAATTTTTCCTTCAACTTATGTTCACAAAGTGTATTGAGCACTTCTTCTGTATGCAACTTGTGCTCCTTTTCACTTTTCAATAGGCTAATATATCATCCAAAAATATCACCATGTACTTATTAAGCAACCCTCTAAAAAATCAACTCATCAAATCAACAAAGTAGCATTGGTTAGTCCGTAGGGCATGATTAAACCATTCATACAGTCTGTCAGGTGTACAAAAAGTAAACTTCTAAATACTATTGTCAAATACATGCAACTGATGGAATCCGGTAGCCAAGTCAAGCTGAAAGAACACTTTTGCTCCAATCAACCTATCGAAGAGACCGTCTTTGCGAGGCATAGAGTAATGATTCTTCTATGTCAACTTATTTAGTTCTCGATAATCAATGCAAAGCCTCATAGAACCATCTGCTTTGGTGAAAAAGACAACTGGTGCTTCCCACTTTTAAAAACACCTCCTAATGAAGCCCTTGTCCAATAACTCATTCACTTAGTTATTGAACTTGCGTCCCTCCTTCGGAGCCATATGCCTCAAAGGTAAGGTAACAGGTCTGGTGTTCTCTACAAGGTAAATCCCAAACTTGTTCTCTCTTTTCCGTAGGAGATTGGTAACCTCAAAAAAGACATTTGGGTATTCTCTAACTATAGGCATTGAATTTAACTCGTCATGTGATAGGTCTAATGTTTATAGGTAACTTAACATAACCGAACCTTTGAGATCATAATAAAACTCTAAACTGCGTCCACAACAAGTACTCAACTTAACCACCTTCCTATCATATTCTAGGATTGCCCCATACATTGTCATCGGATTCATGCTCAAAAACAAAATAGACTTAGAAAATCCTAAGAAAAAAGCATCACAATCAAACTTGACCCCCAAAATAGACAATTTCAAGCCCCTACATATAATAGATAAATAAGATAATTCTCCTACAAGATTTGAGAAAATTATAGGGTCCATAACTATGCTAGTGTCTAAGTGTAACTCATCCACAAGCTTAGTCGAGATAAAAGAGTGTGATGCCCCATGTTAAATAAGGTAGGAATGGGTAAACTGGATAAAGTTAACACATCTTCGATTATGACCTTCTTCCTTTTGTCCATAATTGGAGGCGCATTCGAGCTAGGAACAACGTCCAGTGCAAAAGCTTAAACCCTGGGTAGAGGTCTTCTGAGATGTTGGACACTCTCGCCTCATATAACCGTATTCTTGCAGTTTTAACACTTAACCTTTGAACTTTCTATACTGCACTTGCTTGTAAAATACCCCTTCTTACCGCACTTCCTACACTATAGCTCTTGATTTATCTTTCGCTTAGTTCCTATTTCAATTTTACGCTGGTTTTAATGGGGTCTCTTTCCTCCTTCCTTCTTAGGCTCACTCTTCACTTCCTCCTTGGAAAATAGCATTCAGCAAAGACATTTCCCCCAATCCTCCAAAAGTCGAACCCATGGAAATAAGACTAAGGGCCAAGTCTTAAAAAGGTTCATTCAGTCCCTTCGCGGATTATAGAGCTTTCTTATGAAGGGTATCAATTAGCCCTATTCCAAACCTAACCAACTTATTAAACTGATCAGCATACTCTTTTACCGACATCTCTCCTTATTATAAATGTACGAACTTCTCCAACTGTACTTCCTCCTCTACTTTGAAAAGAAACTTCATCTCAGATTGTCTCCTAAACTCCCCTTAAGTAATTGCTCCCTCAACATCTACCAAATACTACCAATTAAGAGCCCCCATATAAATTTCAAGTGGCAAACTGTCTCCTAACACCATCTCGATGACCCATCAATCCAAAAATCCTCTCATAAGTACAAGTCCGTGTCCTTGAATCTACATACGTTTCGGTCCCCATATATGGTGTGCTTCCAAGGCTCGTAAAGTCCTTGCATGACTTTGCAAAATAAATGATAGGTGGGTAGGCAGGAACTGCACCTATCACTTGCTCTATGGGTCCTCTATTAGGGTTAAGCTTGGCCTGTCATTTTGCTTGTAGATATCGAAGGAACCAAATTAGGATGTTCGCACCTGGGATCTCAACTGCTTTGCCAAAGTCAGCAGGATCTCTTATCCTCTATGTCTATGAATTTAGGAATTTATTAGCAATTTTTCTACATATAGTATTTGTAAGAATAAGGGGAAGAGTTATTCGCATTACACTTAAACATACAAATTTTTTGGAAATTATTTATATACACACACACAAACACTTTGGAAACCCATTTTAAAATACATTTTTGGAAAACTTTTAGAAAAGTTTGGAAATTTTTTAGGAAAACGTTTGAAACACTTTTTTACGAAAAACTTTTCAGGTGCGTTCTCTCAATATACCCCTACTTCCTAAGAAGTTTCAAATTTAGCCTCTAATACCAATTGTGACCACCCGCACCTCCTGACATACTGATTCAAAATCTCGAGTGACTTTTAGACTCATATCGGTGCTTAGAAGTATGAGCCATCGTGGTTTTTTAACATTCCAAATACGAAAGATACAAGGATAAAATCTAAAACATACCATACTTTCAGATCTCACAGCGAAAGACAGAAAAAGATAAATATAAAAATAGTCATCTAGAAAATATCCCAAACATGGTCTCAAAATAGTACTAGTCAAATCATAGTGTACAAAAATACATTACATAGTTTGATAAAATACTAAACACTATAAACTATACACGGAGAATAATTGGAAATAAAAAGCAACTTTGATGTCAAGCCAGCTTCTCTAAGTACTATCGTTGAGCCTATCACCCGCTGCCCTATCCTCCTATGGTCGGGAAAAAGAAAGGAAAAGGAGCGGGTCAGACAAAAGTCTAGTGAACAAGTTACATCATTAATATATTGTCATCATATGCAATTGACTTTAGTAATACTCTATTTGACCTAGAGTATTCTACATGTGTCCGTAAATTACTTGTTTGTCATTTTGGGAATTCCAACAGTTTGTTTAATCGCCATAATGCCTTTTAAATCCTCCTACCCATTATCCTACTGCAATAATTCTTGCTAAGAAGGGATTTCGCTCAATACACCCTATACTAATGACTCGTATAGGCTCATACTTAGGGTCGAGCAACTAATCGAACCTTAAGACAACTAACAATTAGCTAGTAACTACTAGAAATATTCCAACATAGGATTATAGAAATATTCCAGCATAGGATTATCCTATAATTCCAAATATGGGACCATACTTCCCATATTACAACTACATGCAATTTCCAATGATGGTTTCCCTACAATTTCCACCATGGGACTAAGCTTTACATAACCATGGCTTCACTTATCTTAGTTACGCATTAAGGGAGAGCCCGCAATACCGACTCGCAAAGTGTCTCATCAATGCTACGCCCATATCCACCTCTCATTGGTAATGTAATGTCTTTTATTGCAATGCGATGGGATCCATCAACAACACAATATCACGTCGTGTCACCATGAATACCAAGGAACTCATATTAGTGTTGGGCCGCATAATCCATCAAGCATCATCGTTATTGTTGCGCATCTACTGTAGAACCTCCTGTGAGTGTAATTTCTGATGGAATCAACCCATTTGAATATCGATCCTACTGGAAAATTAGAATTTACTAAGTCCCACGACGTCCTATTGTCGCCACATAAGGAACTAGCTTTCCCACTTATATAATCGTCCATGCACACACACCACACACACTCACTCAAACACACACACACATACACACATGCATCATATTTTATTTATAACTTGGGCTTTATGCTGAGGTTTAGGCCATGCCCTATTTTAGGTAACATGTCGATTGCTTACTCCTAGAGCGGTCGGCCGCTTGCCGTCGATCTACTGCAGTATGCAGTCGATCATCATCGTTGTTTACCGCTTTTAATTATGGATTTTAGTTTGTTTTGTTTATTAACCCTCGTCGCCGCTAATTAATGTAGCCCTAAATTGCCAAAAAATTAATTTAACATACAGTAACCCTAATTTATAGATCTGTAATTTATAATTATCCCATTTCGTATACAGTATTTTCAACTTCTAGTAAATTAACTCAACCTAGGTTTAGCATCGACATGTTATTTAAATTCTAATCAAATTTGACAAAAAAGGGTTTATATTGAAATTTGTTTATTTGTTAATTTTATTAGTTTACATAAGTCAGATATAAATAAGAAAAAAGAAACCATATTCATATAATCATTTTTAAATTCCTAATCGGATTAAACAATTTTATAATTTGATTTTTAACAACCTAGATCAAATAGGTTATACTAAAATTAATTGTATACAAATCATTTAATTAACACTAAGCCCACTCAGCTCAAACAAAATATATTCCCTTTGAGATACGCCTAGGATCTTCTTTGCTCGCTAGGTCTCCACCGGATTTAATCTTCTTTAATTGCTCTAATTTTTTATATTTATTTTTTAAAGAAATTTGTGATATGTAAGAAAGAGGATTTTAGTTTTTAGAGGAACATAGTTTGGACATACTAGTTCTAATTTTTTTGAGTTGTGGTTTACATCAAGATTCTATTTATAGTATCCCAAAGCAACATCAACCGTTGATTAATATTTGTTTAAATCCATGTCACTAGCCTACCTAAACCTAGCCATAAAATGTTGATCGACCAACCGGTTGCCTTTGAGCGGTAGACCACTTACGGTCGACCGGTTTGGGTCACAGTGTCAACAGGCTGGATTTCCTATTTTTAAAATATTTATTTTCAAATATGTTTATTTAATTATTTTCGATTCCTAAATTTAAAACGCCAATAACTTTCTCATATTAGCTCCGCTTTTGAAATGTTATAGATGAAAATTGTCCATAAAATTGATAAGAACACAATTGTGCAAGTTTTAGCTAAATTAAGAGGTTTGCAAAAATTCCACTTTTACTCTTGTTTTACTTAAATTTAATTATTTTATTAAATTTACGCTTACACTTCTTGGGTGTTACAGTATTATATCCCCAAGATAAGTATTTAAATTGATTAAAACCAAGAAAGAATTCATAATCATGACATAAATAAATGATCATCCTTGAAATTTTTCAGTTAAGGTGTTGCCAAGAAAGAGATATTAATACACTAGTGAGATTGCTGTATGTAATGCTCTCCAAATGTTAAAGAGTGATTTACTTCTGACTGTTAAGATAAGAAGAGGTTACGTACTTGTAGTTGATGTAGATTAACTATTGAATAACTCATACGAATGTATTTTGTGGGTTAACTATATCTAAGTCCAAATAGTAGATCCCACTTGGAGATGTGCAATAGGCTTTCAACTTCTGAATACTATGAATCTTCCACATGAATTTCTTACTTTATGAAATTTTCACCCATTTGAGTTATGACCATTTTTAGGTATTTAATGAAGTGCATGAAGTGAATAACTACTCGAAAAAGAATTCAACTCCTTCAATATAGAAGATTAATGTAACCGTATTTTGATTCTGACTGGAAGTTATAATTCTCTAGCTAGAGTAAATTTGGTTAATATATAATTATTATGGATGGACTAATTTATTTTCGAGTTCAACTTTGCAATTAACTGCAAACTTCAACTTAACGATCCGTAAGCGATGATTTTGAGCGCTATACTATGCTTTAACAATGTCTGCACGGGCTTTGATATTTAAATAGTTTAAATATTAACCATGGACTAAGTCATACCTATGAGTCATACAAGATAGATGATTGCAGCATTTGATTGAAATGACTTGATGACTATTTGTAATTGTTATAAAAATTATTATGTAAATATAATTATATATTTGATATAAATTTTTTTTTTAATTATAAAATAATTTATTTAATTATATATAAGTTTTATATATAATTATTTAATTTATGCGAAGAAATTAATAACTAGTTAATATGTAATGGTCGAATTTTTTTATTACAACACTATACGTACACACACATATATGTATATATTAATTAAATATTTGTTAATAAAATGTAAATTATATGTGTGCATGCTCACGCTTAAGATATATAGTAGGCAAAAAATATAAATTTAAGGTCGAACTACATTTCAGATATGTATGGAATAAGTAACATCATCCTAATAGTTCCTAAACTCAATTCTAAATATGTCACCTTACCTCAAATGTACATTTGATTTATATCTCAGCAGAAAAACATTTTTTTGAATTCTAATGTTAAACTAAATTAGTTAACATATTTTAAATAATTTATATATAAATATATTACATACATGTATGTAATATAACATATATATAATGGTGTGTGTGTATATATATATTTTTGCATATATTTTATTTAAATATAAATATATAATATTTTAAAAATCGAAATTAACATAAACACATATATCTAACTTATGTAAGTCTAAGTACACACACACACAATATATATAAATATATAATGACAGATGATTTATATGTGTGTGTGTGCATGCATAGAAAATTGATTTATACACGATAGAAATATGTTTAAAACATATAAATACGTTTATATGTGTATCAAAATATAAACATATTTGATATATATATATATATATATATATATATATATATATTTGTATATATTTATGTATGTATGCAAATGTATTTCAACAACTAATTTGTATATGTAAATATAATCTGACAATTGATTTATGTATGTCTGGAATTATATTTAAAACATAGATACCAATAAGTATTTAAATATTTTTTAACATTATATTTATATATGCACGCGCACGCACACACTTATCCTGATATTATTATTGCTTAGAAATTAAATTAATTGAATTCCTAATCAATAGCATCTATTGGACTATCGGTTTAATAAATTTCTAGCCAATTTTAGATAACAAATAATATTATAAGTATGTATTAATTTTTATTTATTAATTAGGTTGAATTTTTTTAATAAATTACATATATACATTTTCAATACATACATATATTTATATGTATGTATGTATGTGTCAATGTATTGCTTTACAATATGCATCTATATTAAATACCACATATAAATGCATATGATGCGAGTTAATAACATATATGTATATGTATATACGTATAGCCTAAAAATTATATGCGTATAAATGATTTCATCTATAATTGTATATGAACATGTATATCTATTATTATTTTATCATATTCACATAATATTAATAATGTGAATGTTGAGTTTATCGATACTCACATTTAAATAATTAAATTATTCACAAATCTATTTTTAAATAAAATAAAATTGAATGTTATATGTAATATTATTTAATACAATGAAATGTCTATTCATAATACCTTGAAATTTTCATTTTGTAAAATTAATATATGGATCTTTTAAAATTGCCCGTTTTCCTCCATCTTGTGATCCTAGTGATCCAACAATTAAATCCACTAATGTTATTAACATATTTGGATTTAAATTTTGAATCAAATTGTAATTAAAACTTGATTTATAATAGTATAATTTTGTTGAATAATTAATTTAATTAAATAAATTATGTTTAATTCATAATTATATTTCCTTGAGCTTATCTTATTTAATGATTAATAATAAGGATATATAAATGCATATTATTATAGGGTTTGGTAGTAAATAGGAGTGTTTGGGCTAACATACGTTAAATATAAAAATATGTATGCATTAATTTTTAGAAAAATAAAATAATTGAATATATCAATATTTGTGTAGTAATAAAACATACATATTGAAAGTGCCCCTTCTTATCCAACACTACACTATAATCCCTAGATAAACGAGGAACTCTTGCTTGAGTCCCTCGACTTGGTTAAAGAGAAACAAGTAGAGGTTAATCTAAGGCATTCGCTTATTGGATAAGAGTAGCAAAACCTTTCAATCCCAAGGCCAAAAACCATACACTCAAGGTGGGTGGCATCGTTTTGAAATAGGTCTTTTCTAATACGAGGGCACTTGGTGTAAATTAGGAAGGTTCCTATGTAATTGAACATAACCTTAGAGATGAAACTTTCAAGTTATCGACTATTGATGGGACCTCAATTCAATGAGCATGGAATATCAAGCATCTATGATGCTATTTCACTTGGATTTACCATTTTATGAAAAATACATCTTGATTGATAGCACTTGATGTAACAAGGCCAAGATTGACATTCTTTCATAAATAAATTTAGCATTTAGAATCAATGGAACCACATTCTTAAAAGTTTGAATTATGGTCACATGACCAACAACAAAATTAGGCATTCTGTGTTTTTAAAATTAAATGTCTAGGTAAACGAAGATAGGTATCACAGAAGTCCTTCGATCCATAATTAAATCATTGGAGTATAATCGTGCTAGGTTCAACCGAACGATCGCCCTTATACATCTAATATTTGATTAATGCCCGAAGATAGGCAGGGTCAAAGATTGATTTCTATAGGCATCTAAGACATCAGATCTAGATGTAGGAACCAGTGAAGAGTTCTCTTTTTTAGATACGACCTCGCATACGGCCCTAGGAAACATGCTTGGCTAATGATAAGCAAAAATGGTTGATAGAGCATCTTGATCAAAGCCCAAAGATAGGAAGGGTTGGAGATGGATGCCTAAAGATAGGCATCTAAGATGCTGAATTTTAAATGTAAGAGTTGGCCCAAAATTGAATTATTTACAAGTGTAACTTCACATATGGCTGAATGAGGCACATTCGACCAAAGATAAATGGAGTTGATTGAAGGAGTAAAGCTTTGTTCAGCCAAACAGAGGAATGATTTAGCCTATGATAAATGAAACTAAGTAACAAAATAATATAGAGTAGTTGCTGAAGTTTAGTTATATGTATGGATTTAAGGTAAATAATAGCATTGCACATAGCATAAATGCAAGCGTGAATAATATATTTAAGCAATTGAATACATACAATTATATCATACATGCAGTCTAATATATAGGGATCACAAATAAAAAATGCATTAATGTAAATAAGAAAAGGTTGGATAGAAAAAAAATCTTTTTATTTACATAACTTTTTGTACAAGGTTTGAGAGGGCTGCTCCTGCACGGTGTTGCCGTACAAACACAAACAGCCAAAAAAGAGAAAAATATAGCAGAAGCTAAAGAACTTCCTATAAAGTTTCTTCCCCCTTCTTACTTTCCATTTATCCTTCCCATCCTTCCTAGAGGACAGTGACTTTCATTTTAGAGGGTTACTATCCTTCAGAGGTGCGAGTTGAACCTTAGTGTCGTCATCCTAGTTATAATCATTAGTTGAGTCATTGTAAGATTTGAAAGTATCTATTGATATGCCCACCACCTGAAGAGTGGATGTTGGAACAATGAAAGGGGGCGTCTTCGTGCTTGGTTCTCGTTTGATCTTGATCTTGGAGATGTCGATTTTCAGCCTTTCCGAAAGGTTGTTATGTCCGGTTTGTTTTCTCTAGTTATTGTCACGTCCTCGTCGCTAGAAACATCAATGTCTTCCACTTTCTCCAGCTGTCCTACTTTGTTTGAGTCATTATCAAGGCCAAAGCTAGAGGGAAGAGCTGGAGGAGTGGATGTTGTAGTGATGGTGGTAGATATAATCGTGATAGCGCTCGGATATTGGGATATGAATCGCTGGTGGTAGAGGAGGCAATGATGATTGAACTATAAATTTATAGATAGAAGGTAAAGATTAGAGACGTACTTTGACAAAAATTAAAGTTTTTTAAAGAATGGGGAGACCAAAGATATACATTGAGAGGTCGTGGTTTCTTTCGATGTAGAATTGGAAGTTTCCCCTTCTTCTAGATTTTTTTAAGGTGTAGTCGGAGTAGGAGGTTTTTTAAAAGGAGTAAAGGCTAAGGCATTAGGATTATATCCCTTATAAGTACTTGCGTTGGGTGCTATAGGCGTGAGAATTTGAATTATGTCTATCTCCGACGTGGTTTTCCTAGAGTTGATAATGTCTACTGAAGATTCTTTATATGCCTTTGTGTCAGAGTGAAATCATCCGCATGATCTTGGAAGCCAGGATCAACAGGAATCTCAATAGGTACCTGTTCTTTGACTACAATACTTGTTGCCAAGATTTTCCAGCCTTCTTTGGGGGGGTTATTAGGTTGTCCTTATTAAGAAACTTGCTCTTCAAAACTCCTTGATCGAAATACCTACTAGATTCTCTTGCCCTTCTCAAGATTTTATCTCATGCCTCACTTAAAGTGTCAAGATAGTCAGCTTCCTTTAGGTGAAGTTCTTCATCTCTATTACATTAGAAAAAACTGAAGGATGGTGGCTTCTATCTCTACTATAGTTTGAATTGCTTTGACCTTGAGATTCATGTATTCCTTTTCAAGGGCGACCAACTCGTTTCTTAATTCAATGGACCAACCTTGAGCCTACTCTTTAAATTCTTGTCCAACTTTTAGGTTAGCTTCGAACTTTGTGATCTTGGCCGGAAGTGCAATGATTTAAGCTTGTTTTTCTTTGACTATCTTCTTGAGATCGACATTGGCAGCATGAGCATTTTTCAACTACGAGTTTAGGATTAGTGTCATGAACCCAAGTGCTTGATTAACTAAAATTGCCTTTGTTGGGAGTCCTTGGAAAATTGATCTTTTCACCTCTCTCCATCTTAACAGTGGCCAATACTTTTATGTAATCTTTGCAACTTCGGTTGGGTCGATTCCTTCCATAAGGAATGATCGTATAATCAACTACTTAGCACGGTTGACATCGGAGAAGCCATTACCAGTTTCTTCCACTTATATAGTTGCTCCACAGCCTCCTCATCTCTGTAAGGTCTTTGGATTGCATACATGTATGGGAAGTCCTTAACATTGCAATCGAATATAACCCCCTCAAGGCTGTATTTGGGAAGGGGTATTTGCATCAAAGCAGTAACGGCTATAGATTGGCCTTTTAGGGGAGGAGGAGCAGCATTGTGTAAGCTTATTTGTTTAATAACTTTGTTGGATTGTTGAGATTGAGAAGTGCTGAATTTTTTTGATTAACGGGAGATGAAGTGATAGTGATAAAAGGTCGAAAGGGTGGAGGAAATTCTTGAAAAGAGGATGGTCGAAGCTAGAAAGACTAGGAATACGAGTATTGTTGATGATAGGAGTCAAAGTCATGCCTAGAGCGGTCAAATGGTTCCTTTTATTCGTCATATCGAAGTTTTGTTTACTCAGTAAAACACCATTCTTGATCCCTCCTCCTCAGTCTTTCCTTCTCTGATTCATAGCAGGAGGGCCCTTAACTATAGGATTGGTGTTTCTTAATGCACTCTCCAACCCTATATATATAGTTGCATTTCCCCATTATACCTAAAAGAAAAATAGTTCGTATAAAAATTGGATTGATGGATTAAGAATAGATGCAGAGTGTTTGTGCTTCTGAACCTAGAAGTGTGTGAAGTCTTGGAATTCCCTAGATAACATATGGATGATGTTCGAGAGGGTCTGGCGATGGAGTCACGTCACCCTCAATAGTCTGGGGCATGTCACGCAAAGCAAAGCTAAATTTACAGGGTTTGTATTTAAGTCTTCTTCAAAATTTAGCCCACTAGAAGGAAAGTAAGAGGGGTTTCAAAGATCACTTGGATAACAAAAGATGTTTTCAAATGCACGTGCTGGAGGAATAGATTCTTTGACAGTTTCGTGGCATGGTTTGATTGCAAGCCTAAATGAATTAGTCACCAATCCTTTTGGCCTAAGATATAGGTGACCATGGTGCCTTTAGGGGATGTCTCCATGAATGATTTGTCTCCACCGACATTGTAATCCTCATCTTCATATTCCTCATCCCCTCATTTTTCCTCTTATTTGGCTGATGGTTCATCCCCATCTTCCTTTACATTCTATCTTCTCACTATCCCTTCCTTACCTAAGTTTTCAATTCCACTATCCTCTTATTCTTCTCTAAAATCTTTTTCAACTATTTACCTTCTTTAATCCTTTATTCATTGTCATCGGAGTCCTTTGCTAGGGAAGAAAGACTGGCAGAATTTTGAGTTGCTCTAATAGGAACTTGGTTATGGACAATGCTCCTTCCATTATAGAGGAAATGGAACTTTCATGGTCTAGTGCCTGTAAGGAGGTAAGAAATTTTTCTAAGATCTGGATTGATCCTCTTTATGAATGCCTATGCGTTCACAAGCTCTTCAATTGGGACTAGTTCCAAGAGATTCGAGAGAGATATAAAAAGAATGTTAGGCACTTGGGTCAAGAAAGCATGGGTGTAAAGAAGGTATCAGATGATAAAACTTACATATATACAGCCAAAATCAGTTTAAATCTTAGGCACCAGACAAAGAAATATTTCCTCTTGAAGTAACTTCACTTATTGTGAAGCCCTTAAACAACCTTGCAGTGGTTCAATCTTCAACTATTAGTAGTAATGATGTCCCTCCTCTCATTTCGAAGTTGAGTAAGTATTAGCTCTTTGGAGGAAGGTGAGCGACCTAGGCGCATCATGAATATGATATAGTGAGAATGCTACTGTGCTTAGCCATTTGGATGAACATATGTTAGAGCTAGCTCAACTCCGAAGGGAATAATTTGAGAAATTCATTAAAGGGTCATGGGTCCAAAGAGACAGATATATTTATTACAAGTAATGTAACTAAATAGAGGGAAATGAGCCCTTTGATGGAATTCACGCAAAAGGACCTCATCTTTAGGGATCCCATGCTTGATTCAGATAGATCTAAGTTCCTTAATGGTCACTTTGGATGGCTCCTGAAGTAGATGATTATCCAAGACCATAAAATAGGCTTCCCCTTCTTTGAAGGGGAACGACCATAATGAGTTGCTGGAACAGCTTGAAGTTGAAGTTCCTATGTTATTAAACATCTTACTCCTGATGGAGTAGAGTAGTTTCTTGGATAGTAGATGAGCCTGCCTCCAGAGGTGTAGAAGGGTTGGTGCTACTTTGAAGATGGCAAGATAATCTCGGGTCAACCATTTTGATCTGAGACTTGAAGACGAACATAGTTAGGTATGTTTTACTTGGATGTTCTACGTTGACTAAACCCATGTAGTTGATATACAAAATCCAATAGATATCAACATGTGTTGGCCAATTAGATCTTGCACGTTAACTAAGGGAGGACGAAGTGTCAATCTAACATGTATGTGTCTTATGTCTATGGAATTGTGTATGCAAACACTCTATGTATAGCCCACTCGTATTGGAAAACATGCTCTGTCATTCTATGGAAATATTTTACCCATTATGAGAAAATATATTATAACAGAACCATTGTTTGGAGCAACATGGAGTTTTCTTAGGATCATCGGAGTGTAACATTCGACTCGAAGTGCCGATTATTGATTTAGTGAAATGCCAAAGCATTATTTTGAATCATGTTTATCTCACCTAAGATCTCAGTCAATATCTTATTTTTGGACTTAAGCTAGATGAGTAAAATGAGATATTAAATTTTATTTATACTTTATTTGGCACTCATCTCGTCCTAGATATTAACATCCCAAATGAATTTGAGATGGGATCTCGATAGATGATCTCATATGAAGTATATTTTTCTCATTTACATGTTTTTTTAATTCGCATATGAATCTAAAAAGAATCACAACAATGACTTTTTTACTAGCACTCTAGTTATATTTTTTTAATCTAGTGAGCATACTATTTATTGGTATTTATTTTTTGTATTTTGATGAGTAGAACCCATTCAATCAAATCGAATCAGTCAAGTAACCATTTTGCTTTAAAAAGAAAAATTAATATTATTGTTTTATATAAATTATGTGCATTAATAAAATTATTCAGATAATAATAATAAACTCTTCGAAACTTTTAGTTTTACATGCTTAATTTATTCCCAAATAGTCCTGAGATGGATTTTAAAATCAAGGATATTAATCCAAGATGTACACTTAAGATACACACATCTCGTTCAATATCTCATTTGACACAAGATATAGTGTGTAAAATTCCCGAAATGAGACGTGACCAAAATTCCAGATTTAAGACCTTGTGTCGAAGTGCATTCAATGTAATCGTTTCTTGAAATTGTCCCACTGAGGTCAACTCACCAACTCATGTCCAATCAAAGCTTAATGAAAAATAGTCAATTCCTTTCCCATATGCAAGAAATTTTAAAACCCAAGATCTACTTCAAAGAATCTCAAAGCTAACCCTGGGAAACTCATAGTCAAAACTGAGGAAACTCGAAGTCTAGACAAAGGATGCTTGATGAAACTCGTCAGGACTAAGGATACTTGGAGTAAGTTCCAAAGGAAGTGAAATGGTTCTTAGAGTTCAACAGGTAAATCAACGTGGTCAGAGAAAGTTGCGAGGTCGGAATTGAGCACGAGGTGGCAGTATTAGCATGATGCCGCGGATAATGAAAAGGATAATGGGACCAAAGTAGTAGTGATAACAGTGACACTAACGGTAAATTTAAAACTCACCTAAGTTGAAATCGAGATACAGTGGAGTTTAAATCGTGGAGTTTGGTGCCATTTGCTAAAGAATCCAAGATTGTTTGGCGCTATAATTGAGAAGGTGATGATCGAATTGATAGCGACGATGTCAAGGGTTACCAGGTTGCAGTTGCAACTGAAATCGCAATAAGGTGGAAACAAGAACGTTGAAGAACGAAGATAATGTTCTGAAAAATATACTAATTGTTATGTATTTATATTATGCTCACAAATCATATTAGTACCGACATGATCATATTGATACTGACATTTTTTGCTCCTCATCTTGATTTGAAAAAAGAAAAGAGAGGAAAAGAAGTCTATCAGGCCAACATAGAATGAATCTTCTAAAGAATCGAAGGCTCCAACCATAGCACGTAAAAGAGATAATTTAGCAATTATTTGAAATAGTGAATGACAATCTTGCAATAGATGTGCTGCTTCAAGATAACAATTTTTCAATTGATGACCTTTTGTAGGTAGCATCCAAATGCTTGTCTCTATCCAAAGTATGCTTTATATTCACGAAAGCATATTTTAAGAGGAAGTGTTATCCAACATTTGAATCAAATGATTTCTTGATTTATTTACACTTTAAGATGACAAAGGAAGAAAGAGGGAGCTCAAAGTTTTTGAGAATGATTAAAAAAACAAGTACAACAAGTTCGGTAAAATTTTGCTCACATTAAATCATGTTGGTACTGACAAGATCAATTATGTTGATATCGAGATGATTTTTATGTAGGTTCCACTTTCGAGTTGTAAATGAAGATACGGTTTACTACTTAGAAAAACACAAGTTTCACATAAGACAAACCATGTCAGCACCGACATGATTTGTATGAGCAATTTTTTATAAAGAAGCTTGGAAAATTGAAGACTTGAACAAATATGGAGAAAACTTGGAGATACAAGTTATAAAATCATGTTGGCATCGACATAATCATGTTGACACCGACATGATTTTAGTTATGAATTTGACTCGTTCTTCATGTGTTAAAGTATGAATCTAATCTCTTATTTGGTTTTCCCCAAGCTAGCGATTTTAATGGATGTATTTTCCTATAAATATCCATCATTGGCAACAAAAAAAGGATCTTACTTTCTAATCCAGAACACCCTATTTTATTTCAACCCCGAAGTATGGCCTAGCTTGAATTTCACTTGATTTCTAGATTTGAAGCATCGTAATTTTAGTATGCGTGTATCAAAGCATCTGAAATAAAATTAATGTGGATATTGGCAATTGATTTGATGGTGAACCATTATAAAATTCTATGTGTTCAAGCTTTTACTTCCGCATTTAGGTCACTTATATTTGTTTTGATTAATCTATGGTGTTATGTCATTTTTGACCCTATAGGTGGATAAATATATCCCTCTACCATTATTCTTATTCTCCTTTACTTCCATTTCTTAGGAACACTTGTGCAATCATAATGGATTTTAAAATCAAGCATTTGGCTATAGGAGGAAAAATAAAAGCACAAGTAGAGGCATTGGTAGCACCTAAATAAACAACCAAGGAAATGCACCTAAATAAACAACCAAGGAAGAGAGGTAACCCTTGAGGTACATGTTGAAGTTGGTCATATAATGCCTACCCCAACTGTAGGAAACATTGATATGAATGCGCACTTTCAACCATTCTTGGCATATATGGTGCAATATCAAGTATCAGTACAGGCTTGGAATTTACCAACAGTCCCGATGCAGCTAGTTAGGGAAGATTTTGCAAAAATTAACAAGGACTTCCATAGATTGTATTTGTAAAAAAGTTAGTCACAAACACCCAGTAGAGTTTTGGCAGAGATTAAAGGAAGAATAAACTAAAACAGAGCAGAAAAATTAAATCAGACACAGATTTTTATAGTGGTTCGGCAATCTTGGCCTACGTCCATTTGATTCTTATATTGATCTTGCACTACTTGTTTGATCACAAGAGATTTGGATAAGTTGGGATCTAGTGGTACAAGAATAAAGAATAGTAATGGTAATTCCTTGGCCAATTAAAGAAGGTGCCCCATATGGAGAATGGTCAGTGTATTTATAAGGGAAGGGTACTGAATATCTTCCCGAAATTTTGTTGGTAGAATCTCACGATGTATACGAAGTCACCTAAAAAGTTTTAGGGCCCAACTCTCAAGGATAGGAGATTAGAGACGATTATTTTGGATGGCTTTATGGGCTGATATGATCCCTCCTATGGGTCCGTCTTGATGTTAACTTCATGTTTCCAAAGTTATTTGCATAGTTGCCCTTATGATTTTGGACATATCGATCGATTTCTATTGAGTTCAACTATTGTGCTAATAATATCCGATCTCTTGCCTAGGGGGAGTGATACTATGCTATCCCCTACCTAAGGAAAATGGTATGATCGGATCCCTCACCTAGGGGAAGTAATACGGTCTGATCCCTTACCTAGGGGAAGGGATAATTATCGATACCCTGCCTTGTGGAGACACTACTCCATAATTAGAGTATTTTAAAGAGTCCATCTCTTGGTCTCACTTTATCGTTGCTTCTTACTATTATTTGTCCTTGGTCTCTAGACTCCATGATCACTTTTTTAGGGTGCTTTCATTGTCTATCATCGAGTCTAACTTGTCCAATAGATCTAGATATAGCCTGGTAAGAAGGCTAGATAACACTTGCCTCCTAAAGTACGCCTTGTTTCAAACATGACATGTTTTGAATCAAAGTTGGTCAGAGTTGCCGAAAAGAATTCCAATTAGTTTCCTGATTAGTCGTTATCCTTATGTTGATTTGTTTCTCCAAAGAGTCGTATCTCTTTCTATTTGCTAAGATAAGTGGTCGACATTAGTCAGTATAAATCCAGAATGCGATACTCTGTCTTTCTCTTTGCTCGGTTCTGTTGAGCTTGTCGATCAAGTTAGTAGGCCTCGGTTATTTGAGCTGGTTTCCATTCTAAAATCCAGGTAAAAATTTAATTTCGTCGATTCAAGAAATCGAATGTCAAGGGTACACACGTGCTCGTACATTCATGTATACACCTTAGTCATTAGCTCCCAAACACGCTCACACACTCATGGGTAGTTTCCAATTTAGTTGAATGCAATTCAATCATTTGAAATTTATTTTAGTATACAAATGGGTTCGTTACCGATCCCTTAGGGAGGGATCGGCACTGTCTCTTTTGTCTTAGCATACTTAACAGATTTTAGCTAAGTGTAAAGACACTGAAATGTATTTAAGGAATTACTTCGCCTTCTCCTTTCATTATTCTTTTACATTTTTTCACTGATCCTTTCCTTTTCCTCTATTCATTTATCTTGCAACCAAATTGTACTCATACCTCGGTAAATACCATCATTTTGATTTCTAAGCCTCTAACACCCCTAAATTCTAACCCAATTAAATTGAACCTAGCCTCCTCTATCACCTTTTCCTATACAAACTCCATATCTATCAAATCCCATACCAATTGCCTAGATTTGAGGGTCGAGCCCTTTGAATCCAATGCCCGACGCGTATCTGCACTCTAACTTCGATTAAATCTTGACTGGTTGCACTCATACACATATAGGCGGGCAGAGGGCTGGAGTGACGGACGAGATAGCGAGGCTATCATGTGAACTCGTATTGGCAGATATTGGTTCGAGGGTCAATATTTGATATGGATGAACGCATATGTAGTCTGGGTTTCGCATTAGTGTTGGACTATGTGATTTAGAGATGAATTGATTTCATGTTGGAGGTTGTGGATGATTGAGGGTTATTGAGGGGGTCGGTTGTTGACATGTTGTATTGATGTGGATAGAGGGATCGACAGTAGGTATAGGAGCATAGAGATCAGCTTTGAATTGAGAAGAACATGTAGAGGATCGATAGTAGGTTAGGGAATTGGTGTATCTTAGTTTTTATTTTGTATTAGCTTGTAGTACTATGCTTATGAACTCAAAATGATGTAATTCTTTCCGATCGCTTGTACGTTTGGTTTCTACCCATTCGTATCCAACAAAGTAGTTTGAAATTGCTTGTATGTTATAAATTTAGAGATGACAGTGTGTATATTCATATGCATGTTTTGAGTTTTAGGGATTAGATGTGTTTTCCAGATTGTAGATTTTAAAGGTGATGAGCAAGTAGAGGGATCAGTAGTTGATTAGGGATATTTTCTTGGACGTATGCACATGTATGGCCCTAGACCTGAATGAATCCTTATGCCCCTATATGAACTTGTACTCTAATTCTAACTTGAATACTCAGATGCACACACTTGTTTGTTTGGACATAAATTTAGACTTATGCATACGACCTGAATGTTGATGGCATGCTCTTATGTGTCAATAGCCAATATCTGAATTTTAATGTAACTGCTATATGTAACCATTGATGTGAAATCCAGTTGAAACGGTCAGTGATGATGGTCACTCCAGTTGGACTTCCGATTTTCGCTATAACTATCATATAATATTGAATTTTATAGCACTGCACAACACAACACTGCACTAGATTACACCTAGTACAGGGGAACTAGTTAATCCATCTAAGAATGACTATCTATTGAATTTGATAGTTAAGGGTTCGAGCCACTCCAAGCGTTAAGCTACAATGATCAGTGATTAAGTTGCTATATATGTTAAATTAGAAGTTGTGTTGAGTTTAGCGAAGCTTTCTATTTGATATGCTCCAAGCCAACAATCGAAACAACCCAAAAGCTCTCATCATTCATCGGGAAATATTCTAAATCCGGTAGTAGATGATATTGCAGAGTCGGCCTCCGATACACAAGAGGATGTTGTATTGTTAAGGATCTAGAATATTCGGTTGCTTCAAGAATCGTTAAGGGTGCTCAGTTCAGTGGAAAAACATTTGAGATGGGGTTAATGGAGGGATTAGTATAGCATATCGAGGATGTTTGGTTAGGTTTGCAAAGTCTTCTAGGCGATGTGATCGATGCTGATCCCTTTCTTAGGTAAGTCTTATGATTTCAACACTTTGGTGGTGTATGTAGGCACAGAGATTGCCAGTTGGATTTGAATTTGATCCCCATGTTCGAGTATTTCTCTAATGCACAATCAACGGCATTAAAGCCAACCAAAATGCTATGAGATGACGGTCGCTCTGATTAAATTTTCAGATCTCCTTATGAGCTGTTGAGTTTGATAGTGGTGGTCTCTAAATGCTTTGAGTGATTATCTGCAATGGTTGAAGATTAGCTTTGTGACGACCGCCCATGACTCCTACACTTAAACAAGGAAATAGTGCGCTGGAAAGTGTGCCAGGTCGCCATGGACGATCATCAGGGTAGGGTAAACACAATAGTCTATCGTACTACTCACAGCGCATGGATAAAATACAATAGAAAAAATATACATAGTGAAGCTCCATAGAACAGAATCTCATCAAATAACCTCATAATAGTTTGGTACAACAATCTGAAAAGTCAATACATCAAGCCTCACTACATATCACTCAGAGAATCATATAAGCAGCGGAACATCCAGTACATATAGTAAGAAAAACAATATGCAAAAGCCTCCAGCTCGTCTTCGTCATCAACAACGTTGGTCACTAAGAACAGCACCTATCATCTGCTACCTAGTCTGCCCATCCCAATACGGATGAACAACCCAAGGTAATAAGAGTTGAACGTAAAACCTTGAGTCAGACAAAAGTCCTAGTGAGCAGTAAATCAACTATCAAACATACCAAAAGAGCATAAAGGGTAAAAGGAATAGGAACCCAACCATCCCACTCCACCTCTTTCTACAGTGATAGCCCCCAGACCCACTAAGCAGAAATAAACGTAGCAAAGCAGACAATTAAAGTAAAGCAATTATCACTCGAGTCAAGGTCGATGTTTTCCAAGCACAAACCCCCAAGGCCTAAACCAAGATCAGATAAGCACCCACAAAACATCGCTCTTGAGACCGAGTGACGACACAACCAAAGCATCCAAACATCCTTGACTCTGGCTATCACTGTTATCATTGCCTCGATGTCACCGTTAATTGAATGACCGGCTCATTCTTTCATCCGTCCGTCAAGGGCTAATGGTAACCCCGGTTCTAGAAATAACTCCGCACGTCGTCGTGACCCGTGCCTAGGTCTATCGAATCTTCCCAAAGTACTCGACCACCTACCTGTAGTCTTTTGGGTGTCCCAACCACCTACCTGTAGTCGTTTGGGCTCCCCATGTACTCTTGTTTTGAGTTTGCTAGAACCTTCAATAACGATGAAATCCAAGCCTTCTAGTCATCCTCCTCGACGACTATTCTCAAACTTGCGCAAGCTACCTCTCGAGCCAACCATTATCAACGAACTCGAACCATATCACCAAGTTATCAACATGCTTGGAATGATCCCGTCTGAATTAAACCAAGGCTATCTCACATCATGCTTTGCTTCTTCGTATCATAGCAAAGTCCCATCTCAATATCATGATCAAATCTATCCATATGAGCTTTATCATCCGCTTCATATGCCACGAGCAGCTTTCCTTATTCAAGAGCCTTTCCACTTAGCTTTTGAATCATCTTCGACCAACTTGTCCAAATTCAATCACTAATCAACTAATCAATCAAATCAATCATTCATCCAAGTAATCGATCATTCAAATAAGATCTAAATAAACAGTTATAACAATAATGGCAATTTCGTAATTAAAGGGTCCAAATCTAACAAGCATGAATTCTAAGTAATATCTTGATGAATGAACTAGCATAGGTTAACATATAGTAAAATGGATATCAAAGCTTCATGAACGATGGATCTACATGCAAACTTAAGGAAAATGCATGAAAACACTATCTTTAACACACAAACAAGCCACCGATCCAATATACTCCTTTGGGATCCGTGTGAGAGATAACTACCACTCATCGAATCACCTAAACACTTCAAAAGCAACATACTTCAGATTTGGACAGCAAAGGATCTATCTTGATCCGACAAGGTTTCCCTTCAAATGATGAAATCTCTCTTTGAAGGATGGAGATCTTCAACTTTGGCTCTTGGATCTTCAATTTGATCTTCAACCTTGGGTGGAAGGAAGCACTAGATTAGAGTGGAGAAAAGAAGTGAAGAAGTGTCGTAGTCGAGCTCTCAAAATGGCAGCACTTTGTCGCTTCAAAATCCGATGCCAAAAAGTGAACCAAACCCCTCTATTTATAGGCAGAAATTCCTTGACTCGTTCGTCCCTAAGTCGGTCATGACTCAACCCTTGCCGACCTACCGACTCAAGCCTCTACACGACTCAACGATACACGACCTAACTAGGTGCCGACCCAACTACCTAACACACACAGCCAACCCAACGCATAGCCGACCTAAGACCACGCACACACGAACACATACGCGACTTAACCACAACACGGCATAGCCGTCCTAACGACTTAACCATATGGCTGACCTATCCTTAACTCGTTTACGACTTATCCAAACATACAGAGTCTTATGACCTAAGCCACTAACCCTTAGATCGTTCCATCCTCTAGGTCGTCCCTTCCTATGAGTCGGTCCAATACTTAGGTCGTTAACCCCTATAAGTCGCTATCTCCCTAAGCCGTTAACTCTTAAGTCGGCTACCACTATAGGTCGGTCTCATCTATGAGTCGTTAACTCCTAAGTCGTCCACTATACTTAGGTCGGTCGAATCCCTAGGTCGGTTACTATCTTAAACCGGCTAACTACTAGGTCGCTCCAATTTCTTAACTCGGTCCACCCCTTAGGTCGCTAGCTCCTTAGGTCGGTCAATTCCCATAGGTTGCTTACTTCTATGAGTCGGTCAACCTCTTAAGCCGTCCCAACTCCTTAGGTCGTACCAAAACCTTGAATCGGCGACTACTACCACTAACCCGCTAACTACCTTAAGTCGCTCACACGAGCTAACTCCCACACGACTTAAGCTTTGGACAACATAACCAATACTAACGACCTAGTGGCAACTATTCTACGATTCGTCGACACGTAAAATATGGGTCGTTACATTCTCTCCCCCTTAGGAATTTCGCCCCCGAAATTCCAAAAAATCAAGAGCAACCAAAACTATTCTGCATGCCTACCATCCATAGCAATCAACAAACCATGCATCCAATTACTAGCCTAGCATGCAGAATTCTAGGATTAGAACAAGTTACAAATTCATGAGATGCCACGACACCTTAGGGCCATACCTCGAAGAGTTCAGGATGAGTTGCTTTCATCCTCTCTTCCTCCTCCCATGTACAGTCGTTAACATCATCACTCCATTGTATCTTGAGCAACGTAATCGTCTTCCTCCTAAGCTGTTTCGTGTCGGTTTCAACAACACAAAGCGGCTTATGAGGTCTCGTAACAACTGGATCAACCTATAAATCTTCATAGCTATCAGCAGAAACCACCGTACTTGGGTCGTGCACATACCTTCGTAGATACGATATATGAAAAACATTGTGCACACCCGACATCTTTTCTGGTAATTCCAACTTATAAGCGAGCTTTCCAATTCGCTCGATGATCGGGAATGGTCCAACAAATCTCGGAGTCAATTTTCCTTTCTTCCCGAATCAAATAACATTCTTTAGTGGAGAAACCTTCACAAAAACCATATCACCTATATCGAATTCCAAATCCTTACGACGCTTATTGACATAACTTTTCTGACGATCTTGGGCTGCCTTCATTCGTCGCCAAATGATCTCTATACAATCCGTAGTCTGCCGAATCATTTCTGGCCGAAGTATCAGCTTTTCTCCAGCTTCCAACCAACA
The DNA here is from genome assembly GCA_030765085.1 of Allium cepa. Classification (NCBI taxonomy): domain Eukaryota; kingdom Viridiplantae; phylum Streptophyta; class Magnoliopsida; order Asparagales; family Amaryllidaceae; genus Allium; species Allium cepa. The sequence continues at coordinate 134,813,267 of CM060945.1, read as the reverse complement.
TGTCGGGGAGTTACACGGTCTTCCATATAATGCTTCATACGGTGCCATACCAATACTTGACTGGTAACTGTTATTATATGAAAATTCCACCATATGAAGATAATCTTCCCATGATCCTCCGAAGTCCAAAACACATGCTCTGAGGAGATCTTCCAAAACTCGGTTGACTCTCTCGGTCTGACCATCTGTTTGAGGGTGATAAGCTGTACTCAAACACAACTTAGTTCCCAAAATTTCCTGGAAGCTCTTCCAAAATCCACTAGTGAACAATGGGTCTCGATCGCTCACTATACTCTTCGGAATACCATGGAATCAAACTATCCACTTAACATACAACTCAGCCAACTTCGATGCAGTCCTAGTTGATCGAACAGGAATGAATCTTGCACTCTTAGTCAAACGATCTACGATTACCCAAATCCCTTCATTTCCTGCCCCGGTTCTAGGTAACCCATCAATAAAATCCATCGATATTTGCTCCCACTTCCATGTAGGAACTTCTAATGGCTGAAGCAATCCACTTGGCTTCTTCTGTTCGGCTTTTACTAACTGGCAGTTCATACATTTGGAAATAAAATTTCCAACATCCTTCTTCATACCTTCCCAATAATAGGTTCTCTTCATATCCCGATACATCTTATTTCCACCTGGATGAATTGTCAATTTCGAGTGATGACTTTCCATAAGAACTTCATCTCTCAATCCATCTATATCGGGAACAACTAGTCGTCCTTGTTTTCGAAGCCAACCCTCTTGATCGACTTCGAATCCTTTATCCTTCTCTGGGTCCGATCCAGATTCCAAATCTCGGATAATCTTGACAAGCTTATCGTCTCACTTTTGGCTCTCGCCAATTCTTTCCACAAGAGTAGGTCTTATCGATAAGTTTCACTAGTACAAAACTGGTCATTTGTGTCGGTTGTGTAACCCCTGTTGTGTCGGTTTTACAACGGACTCATATGAAGACGACACAAAAGACGTTTTTCTGTTGTGTCGGTTGTACGACCGACACAAATATGAATCATTTGTGTCGGTTGTTATTAAAGAACCGACACAAACCTATGAACAGTCGTGTCGGTCTTTCTAAAAGGACCGACACAAATCAGCTTGTATAGCAAAGCACACTGCCGTTTATTGTGTCGGTCCTTTTAGAAAAACCGACACGACTGTTCATAGTTTTGTGTCGGTTATTTATTAATAACCGACACAAATGATTGATATTTGTGTCGGTTATGTTTGTTTTTTCAACCGACACAATTGATATACAGTTGTATCGGTTCCCTTTGAAGTAACAACCGACACAAGTAATATCTGAAGCAAAAAAAAATATTATTACCGTTTAAGATTATAAAAACAGTATGAAATTGAATTTTAATTTTTTATAAACCAACGTTACTATGAACTGATTGAACAAATATAGTTATATTATCCATCAACAGAATTCATGTTTACAGACCAAAATAGAATATAATCTATCACAAACATAACGTACATAACAAATACCAACGTACGTTACAAAAGATCAGCGTACACAACCAACTACATCCAATTATACATGATATAACTAGCTAAATTCTCTCGAACCTCGTCTATCTCTTGTTGGTTATAACAACCGTCTCGTACAAAGTCCTGCAATTAAGAGAATTGTTATACAAAAGACAATAATTAAGTCATTGTTTTATACAAAGTAACAGAGGTAAATATCTTAGCATGTCAAAAGTACAGTTTCAATAAAGCAAGTCATACAACTGTTGTGTACATCTGCCTATATCATACAACTCAAACCTTATGCATACAAGTAGCAACCATCACAACTGCTCCACTACAAACCCTTCCCACAAACAAACAAATGCCTGCACACCACAAACAAACAACTGCCTTCAAAACTGTGACGGTGCATATTACTGTTGCACATACACTGTGCTCCATTCATACTGCCTACACATCTTCCCTTACCGCACACTTTTATACCACTGCATTTGACAAAGCCAGTCCATCCATACTGCCTCATCAACCTCTGTCCACCATCAACACCCACCTCGTATACATCAATACAACATCCATCTCCCATATAACTACAACTCACCTTCCAATTCCCTACCACTGTCATAAATCGTCCTCTTCCACCCCTCTGATCAACCACATACCCACCAATACATACCACTCACCATTGCCATATCACCCTCTGTTCACCACTTAACATACACTTCCTCATTACCCCTACTGCACTGTCACATTCCCATCACCCCTACCACTGTTCCTGATCGCCAAAACATTCACATACCACCAACATTAACCAAAAAATGCTTTGCCTTTACCTTTGCATAACATACCCAAAACTGCCTTCTTCATTTTTGACATACCACCAACATTTATACTTCTCAACTCACACTGCCACACTGCAATCAGAGCATCACCATATTTCCATTCAACTCGTAGCTACAACATTCCTCACCTCGGCCACATCAAACTGTCATTTTTGACCAAATCCTTTGTTGAACAACGAACACATCACCCAACCTTTTCATTTACATCAACTATTTATGTCAGTCAACTCATAATATCCTTCACAGCTCTTCCACAATCAACCATCCACATACTCCATCAACCAGGCATACAATGCAACATCAACAAACAAAATAAATTACAGAAAGAAACCGAACTGAGTTATCACTACACATACATCAACGAGAAAGTAACCATCATCCCAACAAAAAGTAAACCCGAATCATCATAACGTGCTTCAGTTGTTTCTTATTTTCGTTCTATGATTTCTCCTTCCCCACAGTTAAAACACCTCTTAGTAATATTCATCTTCTTAATTCTCAACGTGTTCATAATGTTCAACTTCCCATGCATTAGAATCCACATATGTTTCTACCTCTATAGGAATCCTTTTAGTACTCCACTATTAGAAAACCCCTCAAAAATTATACCGGAGAAGTTGAAGTTTATTTACAAAGGCCCAAATAATTCAAAGTGAAGTCTCCTACCTTACAATTATGCATTCTTGCAATTTCTTTATCAATCGCACATACTAACCCAATCACCATAACCGAGTTCTTATTGAAGTTTATTTACAGACCTGATAAACTTTCAAAAGCACATAGAATGAATTTTAGAGCAGCTATGTATTTAACTATTTACAGTTAGGATCACTAAAAATAACAGTATCATCTGCATAGTGTAAAGAATTTATTCCTCCTACAATAAACTCCTCACCGAAACTTTTTAACATGCCATTATCACTACTAGCATGTCCATAACAATGGCATACATTTCCACTATCCATAACCTCTCCATAACAATAGCATACAACCCACTGTCCACCCTTATATCCCACTGCTACCCAACAATAGCATACATTTCCAGTCAAACCACCATTTCCAACTCAACAATTCAAACCCAGCAGCCTCTTTATACTTCCCTTCCCACTGACACACCAGCAGCATTAGTAGTGCTCAATATAAACCATCACTTCTTCTAATACGTCCCACTGCCATAACATATACATTGCTTCGACCATCAACAACACTTGCAATCACACTTCACTACCACTACATCCATCCTTCTCATTACTTAACCTACTGTCCATTTACTTCATTTGCTTCCCACTGTAACAGCATTTGCATTTCTCTGACACTGCTACCCTCTGCCACATCAAACAATTTCATACATTCCCCTTCCTTCTAGTTGCTGTCATCACCACCACTACCGTTCCATCCTCACATTACGACTAGCAAAATCTCCCCTGCCCCATCACTTCATCAGCGCTCTCCCGCCACACTTCAAGACAACAACAATTTTCTCAAATTGCTTCTATACTTCAGCTCCTATACTTCTATACTTCAAGACAACAACTCTCATACCACAATCATACTCTTATACATATCCATCACAAAACTTCATACTTCAATTACAATTCAAACTGACAGCATACCCATCCCCTACATACTGTTATCATACAAACTAACAGTGCCAACATACCACCATAGTTCACAACTAATCAGAGCATAACATCACCGCGCAACCACCACTTCACTCACTGTTATTCCCCTATACCTGCCGATACACACTTGCAAGTTCACATACCTCCACCACTATCTACATCCCCATCAACTCTAAACAAACTCTACAACAACTATTTGTATTTTGTCGTCTGAATTACTTGCAGCTGCTCCCTTAATGTGTTTTCTTACTTTTGGGAAATTTATGTACATAATGTCATGGGCGCTAAAAAGAGGGTTTTTATCCTTTCTTTGCTCTGAAACATAGCATATGTCAGTTTCTGAAATTGATCTGTGAATTTTATGGCATTCAAATGCCTTTTTTTTAATTAATTATCTGAAACAGCTTGTCTGTTTTTCTGTTTCAAAAAAAAACGACTGCAATAATGCTCCCTCACTTTAAAACTGAATCCAGAAGCGTTAATGCTCCCTCACTTTAAAATAGTTTACTTCTTTGAATCAGCTGGATTTATAAGTTTAACTTCTAATATGACGGGTCAAACTAAAACGACGACTGCAATAATGCTCCCTCACTTTAAAACTGAACTCGGTAAACCAGACTAATCTTGATTAACTTATTGATTTACAGGTTTATACTTTTAACTGAAATGCCGTCACACTTCCGGTCCATTACTCTCATTACTGTTTTTTTGATAGATTTACTGTTAATTATGGAAAATAATACAATAATCAATTAGGTATCAGTCGAATGAAATCATCTAATTAAAAAGCATATAAACCAATATCCAATCTGCTTGGTGCATCACTACACATTTTCTCGGTTTATTTTTTTTCTTCAAATACATGAACTGAACAGTAAATAAAGACTTGGCATTTGATTTCTTCTAACTAGCATTGCAGCAATGATTTGATCGAAATATACCTATAATGTAGCTAATGTATAATATGAAGGAAAAAAACTAAAGCAGTACCTTTTGTAAATCGATGCTTTGATTGTGGTTTTTCACTATGTCATGCATATACCTCATCACATAATATACACAGTCAGTTGCTCCTAATTGTTGAGGACACTACAACAATATTACAAGATAACTTAATAGTTAGTTTAAAATGAATTCATATGCCAAACAATATATAGTATTTTTTTTTTGTTTGAAAATCAAATCACCTTAACATGCTTCCATTTCAAGGTACTTCCTCGAGACTTGCCACCGAATGCCTTGTAAATTTTGAAGGCCCTACACATGCAAGAAAATGTTAAATAATAACTACTCCGGCATCCGCATTTACATACACTAATTTCATGTATAAATTTTTAATTTTACCACATATACTAACTTCATATAAGAGAGCAAATATATACAACTTACGTGCTCACTTGCGGTTTAATTTCAAGTTTATGTTTGCGTTCGGCCTGAGGATCAAAAACATAAATCTCATTCATTTCTACACGGAAAACAAGCAGTATACAATGTTTCCTGCGTTACAAGATTTATAGTAAGTTAAAATTGGCATCAAATTTGTAAACTAGTTACTAAAAGTTTAATGTTCATACCCTTCGTACTGGGGGGCTAAAAGTAAGCTTTTAGATTGCAATGCTTTCCATGTGTTCGACAAATATGTATTTGTCGCATCTGGATGTTTTCGCACTTGGAAAAGCTTTTTGGGACACATAAACCCAATGGTCTCCACTTTGAGATCATTGCACATATGATTTAACCACCTAAACAAATTTAAACATATATTATTAGTTTTTTAAAAATTGACTATTCATCAAAAAACTAAGATGGTTATATATAAAAAAATTGCTAAGGAAAAAATACTCACATGATGTAAAGTTGCAACCATGATGCATTCAACCATGTCATACTAAGGAATTGGATAATGTCGTCTATCGTGATATGAATTTCAAAGTCCTCATCGTATGTGAATAAATCCTTATTCACTTGAATTGCATTGATGGCACTATCATTGGATAACATTTGAAGTATTAGGTCATGGAAATATTTGCACTCGCTCGTTAAAGTTTTGAGAATCTCTTCATCCACGATTGATTTGCGTTTTGCAGACTCATCTGACATTGTATTCACGACCTTGTCATTACTATTTTCAAACAAATCCTTGTTTGGTTGAGATGTAGGCACCTAATTCAAAATTTTAAGTAAATGTTTGAAATGATGTTGTTAAAAGAATAGATGAATGCTAAGAACTCAACTTCATATGTTAACTACTTTCCGATAAGTTTATAAATAGCTAAATTATCTATAATAAGTTCTAGTGTGAAGAAATTTTACTTCTTTAATATGTTCTAATATGAAATAGAGGAGTTTAGCAAGGTAAATTAAGGAAGAAAAATGCATTCATTACCATATCATTATCTCTTAAAAGTACAAGGCTTTTAGGCCATTGAACAAAACTCCCGACCGCTTCTCCTATCGTGTTGTGATGTTTAGTTGGAATAGGAAGTGAGGTTCCTTCATGACTAGACTCCACTGCATCAATTCCAACTTTTACATGATCGATCAAGATTTGTTGATTATGACATTGATCTCCGGACCTTGAAGCGGGATGTACCATGCCATGACCCACTACAACAATTTTGGAGTCCACATTCACGGCCAAACGACAGTTAATCGGTTTCTAGAATGGCAAGTACAAAACCAACATTTTTCACTTAGCACTTGTCAAATACATAAAATCGTATACGTTTATAAATTCAACTATGAATTGTTTACCTACAAGTCTACAAAGGGATCCGTCTCTTGAGTTTTGTTTGCATATTGTAATTTGCTCGGGTGCGTTGATTGACAACTACTACGATGATCAGTTAATGGTGTGTTGATCTCCACCTCCTTGGGAAAATTCATCATGTTCAAAATGTTTGCAATCTGCTCTTGAACCATTGTACTCATCTCTTGTCTCAATTTTTGGCTCACTTTAGCCTCTATTTCCTGAGTGATAACATGCAGCTCATCAGCTGATATTACACCACTTCGACCTTTCCTTTTCTCTACATCCCCAAATACGTTTTTTATACCAACCGTCCCACCAATCCCTCTAACTCGACCTGGATGCTCTTTTTTTTCAAGACCACGACTCAAGTCATCATCATACCTATCTGGAACCCATGACCCTTCAACGGCTTTTCCTCTCCAATCATTCTGTCAACAAAAAAAAGCTAAAACATAAGGTGGCATGCTTTTCACTATCATATGAAGATTAAAAAATTAAAGTAGTGCTATAGTATCATGATGTTTACTGAAATGTTAGCACCACATATTTGCTAAAATGATATCATATTACGTGTCATATTATATCTAATAAAGAATGCTGGGTCGTGTGTGTTTTCGGTTTAAAACATGTAAAGCGATAAAACACATGGAAACTAGTCGTACCATTTTATCTACAACCATCTTAGTTTTCTCATTAGGGATGGCATAATTTCCATCGGCTCCTTTTTTTGATCGTGCCAAAATCCAATCAATACTCCGATCCAAAACAGGTCCACCCGGCAATATGGTCGAGGAACTATGGCCTTCAATTATCCATTTAGCCTTCTTCCCTGCATATCCAGCTTGTCCTAAATAGTGAGGATGCTCGTTGCATGTCTGACTCTTCTTAGCCTTCTCACTTATTTGCTGTTTTATGACATTGCAAAATTCAGCAAAACAGAATAGCACAAGCCACAGAATAGTTGCAATTTGCACAAATGTTTGTACTATTTCTCTATGCATGAGCAGTATGCATTTAGAATGCAATGATAGAAGAATAAAGGAAAATATGCAAGTCAAGGCAGCCTAAATTTTCGAAAATTTGCGAAGTAGAAAGCATGGTTGTGTCCATATTTCAAAGCAAAGGACAATGAGGTGCCTCGTTTCTTAAAGAAACAATGAAACATATTGAGATGTCCTGATGTATTAAATAAAATTATGCATATATATACAAGACATCATACAATTCTCATTTCTTTTTAAAATGGTGTATTACTATTACATATATATTCAATGTTAACATATAATAGGCAAGGAGTAGATAGATGGTACTGAAACTACATGTATACTTTCAACAACAAACACATACAGGCAAGAGCCCATAACGCATATACACAAAGTATTAAACAGGGGCTAGTTAATACAGTGATGGCATCTAACAATCTCCAATTTTTTTGGTACTCTAATAACACAATAAAATCATGCATCACCTACCAAAAACATCTAAATTAAGCAGCAGTTAGATCTGATTTTAATTTTTACAACAGTAGCTACCAACTCTGGCAGATTAATCCTCACTAAAACAATGTTAAAACATACATGTCAAATATTTACACAAGACAACAAACCAAGGCTGAAAAATGATTATTCTGCATGTCTTGATACTGACGTCTCATTGCAATACATGCCATTCTAGTTAGGAACATTGTCTGCATTTTCAAGACATACAGTATTTCTATAGAAACAATAAACTTTCCTTTACCATAAATAATTCATATGACACACTGAACTACATTGTTTGTGAGGCTGAAGCTGATCCAACATGCATTTTCCAAATAATTCAACAACACTCATGGCTTGTTTATCCAACATGATTTGTCCAAGAAGATAGCCTTTTTGCACTAGTGCAACTTGTCTTTTTTTCAGCATTTTATAAATTTAAGTTTAATTGAAATAATGAAAATTTGTAATAAATATTCTTTTGAAACTATGCAGTTATACGGTAGTTTTTACCACCATTGTACTGTTGAACTAGTATTTCTTTCCTAAGACCTATTAAAAATACAAACTATTTTGCTCTCTTTCACTTTGTTATAAAACAAAAAATCATAGTGTCTTTTGGAGTTATTTAAGAAAATAATTTAAATCTAACACGTAGCATAATTTAAATCGATGGTAGTGTTAGAGAATTACTACCATGTAACTTAACAGCACAACAGGAAGGAAAAAAAAGGAAAATAAATGATAATCAGACATTATATAATTTAACAACAGCATGTATCTTTAGGACACTTACCAACAATATAGAAAATGTTTACATGTAATTAAAGATTGTAATGATACAAAGATTTATCCGTATATCTAATAATGTATTTGTTTATGTTTTAAACTTTTTTTAATGATATTATTGAGTTCATCCTATTCATTTATTTCCTATATGTATATGAAACAAACTAAACAAGAACATTTATTTTCTAAATAAAGATCATACAGCTAAAGAGCAGTTTTCATTTTTGTTATAAGAAACTGCACGTTTCATTTTGTGAAATATGCAATTGCTCTGACGAAGCTTATGAGTTGTAAAATGAAAGAAATAGCGTGTGACTTGTGGATATGGCATAAAAAAACATACCTTAAACTCCTCGGTTTCACAATACTTCTTAAATGTTTCCCATTGTGTGTTTGTAACCCCATCATAAAATTCGTATGGCTCTTTATGGTTTTCTGAAAGCTTTCTAGTCTTCGTAATCCAACCACTAACCAATTTTGTTTTGAAACCCTTCCATGCTCCACAAACATTTTTTAACACATTATTTTTCATTTTTTCGTCGATGTGATGCTCGGTCTGAGGTAATAAAAAATAAAAAATAAACAACGTCAAAGCAGTAAAAATGAATTTGATAAACAATGAAAGCGGTTCATGACTCCAAACACAAAGGATCCAACTGACAATTTAATAAGCGAACAAATGAATTTATAATAACTTAATGTCTTCCCAGATGGTATCCTTAAGCCCTTGACTAACGCTAGCCCAATTCTTGATATTGATATCAATTCTAGATCTAGCTGTATCGCCTACGTACGCCTTAAATGACTTCACCCATTTTCCAGTAGGTTTGCAATTATCACACCACTCAATGAATTTTGGCTCGGATGTTCTGTATTTCTTTCCGGTTGTTGGACCTCTACGCCTCCTCTTAGATGACGGTTGTGAAGCGGAAGCGGAAGTGTTTTGCTCTTCAGTGTGTTCATATAGTTGCATTTCCATTATTCCTGTATCACAGATGTGCACCCGAAAGTTATAAAGTATTTCAACAAACGAATAATAACTTAAATATCACACAATGTGAACTGATTTGAAGACATATTTGCTTGATTGCAAAATGCACACAGCCAGAACTTAGTTACTAAATACTTCTTAAATGTTTCTGATAAGCCATATCTACTTTAGTGCTTAAAATGCCACTTAATTGGAAGTGCTTTCATAATAACTCTATAGGCACTAAAGGAAGAGTTGTCCTCCTCATTGATGGAGCACTTTGGAGTGCCCACATATCAGAATGAGTTATCAGCATATCACAGCTGTTATGACAAATGCATGAGGTTTTCAATGCACCATCTCTTATGTTTATGTCAGTAACACATGTTCAGAAAGAGATAAACTTCGGGATATTCTTATTCATAATGCTACTTCAATTCGTTTGCCTTGGATTGAATTTGGAGACTTTAGTAACGCTTTGAACCCTAAAGATGAGAAGGGAGGATTTCAAATTCCATTTTCTTATCTTAATGGTTTTAATATCTTACAGTGCAGACTTGTTGAATGTAATGTGCAGGGATATAAATTTACTTGGAGGAAGAGAGGCATGGCTAGCAATATTGACAAAGTTTTGGTAAATCAGGAGTTCATCAAAATTCTACCAGATTTAAGGACCATAACTATTCCTAATGGTATTAATTAAGACACATTTGCTTGATCACAATACTTCTTAAATGTTTCAGATGGTCTCATGTTTCACTTGGTTACGTGTTAACATTTAAGAACTAGTAGTTGGTGACAAAACATGAATGTGGTTGTTTACTATGATAGTGTATCTTTTTGTAAAATTTGAAGAACTGTTATTATATATTATTTACTCTAGGAAGAACTCATTTTATAACATTAGAAGAACTAATAAACTACTCAAGAGCATTCATGTAGAAAATGTGACAACATGATGAATTATACTAGTATAAAGAAGATATAACATAATGCATTCTACCAAAAAATGCAAAAACACAATGCATTCTTCTAAACAAACAAGTGATAACACATTGCATTCTGCCAAAAAAAGATTTGAGAATACACCGCACATATAAAATGTGACAACACATTGCCAAAATAAAATTCAACAATACCCTGCCGAAAGAAAATGCAACAAAAAATACTTGACTGTTAACAGAGCACATATAAATTATCCAGATTTTTGAATTTAAAGCTTCTCACCTTAAACATGTTGAACTTTTGGAATCTCTAGTTGAAATTTGAAATCTTTAAATCTGAATCCTGAAACTTGCTTTTTAAAATCTCCTGGTGGTTTGAATTAAACAGAGGATGATCCCGTCTTCTTAAATTTCCAGACTTGGTTACATAGTAACTTAGTTTTTTTTTTAAATTTCCTGCTTGCTTACAATTTTGAACAGAGGCTATATTTTTCTTAAGTTACAGGTTTTAATTAAGACCACAACTCAAATCCAAAGCCTATATATACACATGCTTTGCAATATCCAGATGATAGATTTGGAAAGAGATTTTTGGAGGCTGGAAATGATATTTGTTTTTGATGAGTGAAATTTGAAAAGAAAAGAAATGATCATTACAATCTTTTATCAGGTGTTTCTTTGCCAGATGTTAGTTCATTTTCTAATTTAAAATTTATTACCTGTTTACCTATTGTTTGCTTGATTTAAAACAGTTTTTGTTAACCTGTTTTTCTCTTAACAGCTAATGACTTGAAGTCTTTTTCCCTTATTATATTTTTATATAAACCATAAAATCTTTAAAGTATATGTATGTACTCATGAAGATAGACAGCCCATAGTAATCTTATGACAAAGTAGTGTTTGCATTTATCTCTTATACATTTTAAAATAAAAGTGAGAAACTGGTAAATTAAAATAACCCTCTTGGTTAATATACCTTATATATATGCGTAACGACCCAATATTTTATTGCATGGTTAATCTACATATTTGAGTTTCTTTTCCCCATATATATGAGTTACTTAATATGCGTAACGACCCAATATTTTCAAAATATCAACTATTCATTTAACCATGCTTCCACACAAAACTATACTCACACATGTTTTCTCATTCGTTTGAAGATTCAGCTTCTGATATACACATTCCAAATAAATGTGCACATATGAACAAATTAAATGGTGACAGTATTAGAAGGTTAAAAAATTACCCCGCTATCCAAACCCTTTCATCGTGATCAGTACGTGCATAATTTGCATTTAAATCAACTTCTTCTTCTGATAGACTTACGCCAATGGAAAAAGGTGGATTCTCGTCAAATTGATTATACTCTTCTTCATCTACCACGTCGTCGATCCCAACAATGCGTCTTTTTCCAGGAAGGACAATCGACCACTTATGATCAGCTGGGTCGGTGACATAAAAAACTTGTTTCACTTGAGATGCCAAGATGAGTGGATCGTTATCATGACTCACTCGATCAAAGTCAACAAGTGTGAATCCATGTTCATCCACTTGTACAACACGATGGTTATCGGCCCATTTACATTGAAATAGAGGAATCGTGAAGTCCCTATATTCAAGTTCCCAAATATTCTCAATTACTTCGTAATATGACATTATCGCATTTATTGGTTTGTTATCTTTAGCACTAGCAAATTCCCTTGAAGATGCTACGACACTTGCTCCACTATTTTGCATTTTGCTCTTTTCATCCTGACGCTTCGTATGAAAAACATACCCATTAATAGCGTACACTTCATAAGATCTAACTTGAAATTTAGGCCCATACGCCAACCATTTTATTGTATCGGAAACATTATGATTTGTTTGAGACAATTGAGACATTACCTTATCTTTAAACCATATGACGAATGAGCGGTTATGTTCATTTGTCAACCATCTTTCGTTCTTTGAAGGATTTTGAGACTTTAGAATTGTCATGTGCTCTTCCAAGTAAGGATGAACCTCACTAAGGTGCTGTAAAACAAGTAGGTGAGCTTTGTGAAACATATCATCACCAATTGACATCAATTTAAACCCAATTATGCCATGACCGTCAAGTCGCCCTTCATGTCGAGACTTGCAAAGTCCAATAGGTTCAACGTCAGTTAGGTATTGAGTGACAAATTCAATAACTTCCTCGGCTACGGTACCTTCTACGATACTAGCTTCAGGTCTATATCTATTCTTTGTTTTTATTTTTAAAGTTCCCATGTGCATTTCGAACGGATACATATACCTCATAAAAACAGGACCGCAAATCTTGATTTCTCTTACCAAATGTACAACCAAATGCACCATAACATCAAAAAATGAAGGGGGAAAATACATCTCAAATTGACACAAAGTAACAATAACATCGGCTTGTTGATCATCCAACATATCAGGATCAATCACCTTACTACAAATTGCATTAAAAAAAATACAAAGCTTTGTAATAACATGTCTAACATGTTTAGGCAATATACCTCGAATAGCAACAGGCATAAAATGTTGCATTAACACATGACAGCCATGAGACTTCATGCCCGTCAATTTCAAATCCTTCATTGATACACGACTGCTGGTGTTCGAAGAATAACCTGATGGAACCTTGACACCACGAAGACACTCGCATAAACTAGTTTTCTCTTTTTTGGACAATGTATAACAAGCAGGAGGCAAATAGATACGTTTACCTTTCTCTACTGGTGCTAACTCCTTTCGAATACCCATTTTCAACATATCTTGTCTAGCTTTCTCACCATCTTTTGTCTTACCAGGTATATTCAAGAGTGTTCCAATGATACTGTCACAAACATTTTTTTCTATATGCATTACATCTAGACAATGCCTAACTTGTAAATGTTTCCAATATGGAAGTTCCCAAAATATAGATTTTTTCTTCCACATGCCTTCTTGAAGAGGAAAGGCTTTGCCAAATAAATTTTCAATATCCTTGATCCGTTCATATACATCATTTCCTGTTAATGGCAAACGAGCAACTCCGCTTTCTATCTCCCCATTGAAAGGTTTCTTCTTTTTACGATAAGGATGATTGAGAGGGAGAAATCTACGATGATGCATATACACATTTTTCTTGCAAAAATGCAAGCGCTCAACAGCCATGTCGTCTAGACAAATTGGGCATGCTCTAGCACCTTTTGTACTATATCCAGACAAGTTACCATATGCGGGAAAATCATTTATGGTACAAAAAAGCATGGCGCGTAATGTAAATTCACTTCGACTATATGCATCAAATACGCGCACGCCTTTATCCCACAAAAGTTTTAGATCATCAATAAGAGGAGCTAGAAACATCGATGTCATTTCCTGGTTGTCGTGGTCCCGAAATCATAAGAGACAACATAATGTACTTGCGCTTCATACTCAAGTAAGGTGGAAGATTGTAAATCACCGAAAGAACCGGCCAAGTACTATGTTGACTGCTAAGATTGCCAAATGGATTTATGCCATCTGTGCAAAGACCAAGTCTGAGATTTCTTATTTCTTCGCCGAAACTAGAATACATGGTATCGATATTTCTCCACTGCGGAGAATCGGCTGGATGCCTTAGTAATCCATCATCCTTCCTCACATCTGCATGTCATCTTAAGTTTTTTGCATTTTCTTTATTTGCAAATAAACGTTTAAACCTTGGTATAATGGGCAAATACCATAAAACCTTTGCTGGAGGCCATTTCTTATCTGGGTCGTTATGAACATTTTCTCGCGACTTGTAACGGGATAATCAACACTTAGGACACTCATGCAAGCTCTCATATTCATTTCGATACAAAATACAATCATTTGGACATGCATGTATCTTTCTGTATCCTATGCAAATTGGACACATAATTTTCTTTGCCTCGTAATTAGAAGTAGGAAGCTCGTTACCTTCCGGTAGCATGTCTTTCAAAAGTCCCAACAATGATGTAAAACTTATATCACTCCACCCGTGTTTTGCTTTTAAATTGAAAAGCATGAGCACAGCAGACAATATTGTAAACTTAGCACAACCAGAATACAAAGGCTTCTCAGCATCAAGTAATATTTTTTCGTACAATTTTGGCTCTTCCATCAAATGTTCTTGAACATCATCAAACATCTCATTAACATTGTCGATCTCATCAGTCTCATCATTTACCTCGTTATTCACGGTACCTTCCTGGTCATCCTCATCAATGTAATGATTACTAGAACTAGGTGTACTAAGTATGCTTTCACCATGCCATATCCACTGTGTATAATTTTGCTTGAACCCATACCGAATTATGTGATCCCTGATCTGATCTATGTTACGAAATCTCCTCCTATTCTGGCAAGGTCTACAAGGACAAAAAATTGTTTCTTCTCTTCTTGTTAATTGATCATGCAACGCACACTTGATGAATCCTTCCATTTTGTTCAAGAACTCATCATCACTACGTTTCACGTTATACATCCAATTACGATCCATGTGAAATTGCTAAAGACGCACTACATAAGGAAAAAATAAATCATAAGTGTTTCTTATGTTTGTTTGGATATTTCAGTTATTCCTCAACATCAGATCATATAAACTTAGATATTGAAAATGAAGAAGTTAGAATTTATGTTCTTGCAAGTGCATTGCTAGATACCATGTTAGAATTTGAAATACTCTATAATTTCTAGGAACATAAAGATGTTAGAATTTCAAATAAACTAAAAACAATTATCCACTAACCTACAGATGTGGATCTTAACCACCACCTAACACATTAATGGGAACATACCTTATTGACTAATTAAATCATGACATAACTTCTACCACAAACTACATTTCTTGATTCATAATCAAAATATTTGTAAATTAAAAATGACTGCTAGTAACAAAAATATCAATTCAATTTCCTAAATTGTTGCTTTAAGTCAATGTTTTTTTGTGGTGATCCCTTTATCTATAAAATTTTAAATCCCTTTTAAAACCTTCTCTAAGCTTTATATATATGAAACTAATGCAGACATAAAATTTTGTACTTTAAAAACCTCATTCTATGAAATCACTTGCATATAAACCTAGCATATGCTCAAAAAACCTTGCAAATTTAAAAATCAAATATATTAATATTCCCACATTCATAACTTCATATGTTGTTTATAAAATCATATCATATACTCCAAATTCATGGAGCAAACTAAGATGCTAACACTCGATATTCTCAAAATTGTTGTTTTTGTAAAGCAGATATACAAGAAATTTAATATTTTCAAAGACTTAAATCTATAAAAAATATATTTGAAAACTGATGTATATTTTGAACTTCAAATTCATGAGAAATCCTCTTATCCAAAATCCTTTGTACATATGCATTCAAAACTATTTGCCAACGTGACGATTTATAGCAAGTAAATAACCAAAACACCTTTAGCCAATGTGACAGTGTATAGCAAGTAACATGAAAGTGTACATAGATTTACATGTACTATTATAGGAAGTAAAGTGACAGTGTATAGCAAGTTGCATACCTTTAGCTCTAGATCTATCTAAAATTTCCAGAAAATGGAAAAATAAAATGTAATAAGAAGCCAAATACCCTGATAAATTAGCAATCATTATTCAAATCAAACAATTACCTGTTTCAAATTACAGAAACCTTCAAATTGTGACTTCAACTGGCCGGCGGTGATAACTGGAGGTGAGTACAATGATGACGAAAATGAAGAATGTTCAATTAGATGGGGCTATACTTTTTTCGACTTCATAAAAATATATTAGAAAATCAAAATTAGTACCTACGATTGTGCACAAGGAAACTGGAATGAGACTCGATCAATGAGTGAGTAAACTGGAGTGAGCGAATCAATATCCATTGTATATTCATTGATGGTTAACTGGAGGAGTGAGCGATCAATTAATCGTAATGGGTTTCAGAGATTTAGGGTAGAAAGTTGCTGCAAAGGAAACTGGAGTGAGCGAATCGATCGAAAATGGTGGCGATTTTAAGGAAACAGGCGTGAATTGATCGAAGTTTTGTTAGTTTGGGAAGAAGGAAAGAGGCGGGCCGGGTACGCGGTTGTTGTTTTATTTTAATTTTTTGGTTTCCCTCCCAAAATTAGGGTTCGTGGGAAAAAAAAGGAGGCTGTAGATCGAAATGGGAAAAAGAGCATGTGCATGTGTGTCGGTTCCTCCAAAACCGACTCAAATAATATTAATTGTGTCGCTTGCAAAAGCAAAAGACGCAAAAAGTATATATTGCTTCTATTTAATGGTGTCGGTTGTTATATAGAACCGACGTATATTGCATTTCTATAATTTTCTGCTACCCCCACGTGTCGATTGCTTCAGTGGTTAAGAAGGAACCGTCACAAATTACTCTATTTGTGTCGGTTGTGCTTACAACCGATGCAAATAAGATGAAGCAACAGACCTGTTTTGTACTAGTGTTTGCCAACATCTCAGGTTCCAATTCACATCTAGGCCTGAAGTCATATCCAGCCAAATACTCAAGAATCTTCCATTCTGAAAACATGGCTCCCAATTCTGCATATCTTCGACTTAACGCATATGCTACTGCGTTACCTTTTCCCGGAGTATAGGCTATACCAAAATCATATGATGCTAAAAACTCTAGCCATCGTTGCTGTCGAAGATTCAAATCCTTTTGGGAGAAAAGATACCTCAATGACTTATGATCTGTAAACAACTCAAATCGGACTCCCAATAGGTAATGTCTCCAAATCTTTAGAGCAAAAACAATCGCCGCTAACTCCAAATCATGAGTCGGATAATTCCTTTCATGCGGCTTTAGTTGTCCACTTGCATATGCAACAACTTTATCCTTTTGCATCAGCACTGCTCCAAGTCCAGTACCACATGCATCGGTGTAAACCACCATCTCATCATTTCCACTTGGAATAGCCAAAACAGGAGCACTTGTCAATCGCTCTTTCATGATTCCGAAAGCTTGCTCACACTTAGCTTCCCATCTAAATACTTGATTCTTTTTCGTCAATCCTGTTAACGGTGCAGCTATCTTGGAAAAGTCTTTGATAAACCGACGATAGTATCCTGCTAATCCAAGAAAACTTCTCACATCAGATGCATTCTTAGGTCTAACCCAATCCTGGATCGCTGCCACCTTAGCGGGATCTACCGCTATTCCATTTCCAGAGATAACATGGCCTAAGAATCTCACTTCACTCTTCCAGAAGTGACACTTCGAAAACTTAGCCTTCAGCTGATGTTTCCGTAAGATTTCCAAAACAATACGCAAGTGCGTCTTGTGCTCTTCCTCAGTTCTGGAATAAATCAGAATATCATCCACGAACACAAGCATGAACTTATTCAACAGATCTCTGAACACTCTATTCATAAGATCCACAAAATATGCTGGTGTGTTAGTCAATCCAAACGGCATTATCAGCCACTCATAAAAACCGGATGGTGTCCTAAAAGCAGTCTTCGGCACACTATCCTTTGCCACTCTCAACTGGTGAAATCCCGTTGCCAAATCCATCTGAGAAAACACCTTAGCATCGTGAAGCTGATCAAACAAGTCATCTATTCTCGGCAATGGATACTTGTTCTTCTTAGTCACTTTATTCAGCTCACGATAATCCACACACAACCTCAACGATCCATCCGCTTTGGTTGCGAACACAACTGGTGCACCCCATTCGGACACACTACGCCGAATGAATCCTTTCTGCAAAAGGTCATCAACTTGCACCTTCAACTCTTGCTGTTCCCTAGGCGCCATCCGCCTAAGAGGAATCACAACAGGTCTGGCTCCTTCAAATAGATCGATACATGGACGATCATCAGGGTAGGGTAAACACAATAGTCTATCGTATTACTCACAGCGCATGGATAAAATACAATAGAAAAATATACATAGTGAAGCTCCATAGAACAGAATCTCATCAAATAACTTCATAATAGTTTGGTACAACAATCTGAAAAGTCAATACATCAAGCCTCACTACATATCACTCAAAGAATCATATAAGCAGCGGAACGTCCAGTACATATAGTAAGAAAAACAATATGCAAAAGCCTCCAGCTCATCTTCGTCATCAACAGTGTTGGTCACTAAGAACAACACCTGTCACCTGCTACCTAGTCTTCCCATCCCAATACGGATGAACAGCCCAAGGTAATAAGAGTTGAACGTAAAACCTTGAGTCAGACAAAAGTCCTAGTGAGCAGTAAATCAACTATCAAACATACCAAAAGAGCATAAAGGGTAAAAGGAATAGGAACCCAACCATCCCACTCCACCTCTTTCTACAGTGATAGCCCCCAGACCCACTAAGCAGAAATAAACGTAGCAAAGCGGACAATTAAAGTAAAGCAATTATCACTCGAGTCAAGGTCGATGTATTCCAAGCACAAACCCCAAGGCCTAAACCAAGATCAGATAAGCACCCACAAAACATCGCTCTTGAGACCGAGTGACGACACAACCAAAGCATCCAAACATCCATGACTCTGGCTATCACTGTTATAATTGCCTCGATATCACCGTTAATTGAATGACCGGCTCATTCTTTCATCCTTCCGTCAAGGGCTAATGGTAACCCTGGTTCTAGACATAACTCCGCACGTCGTCGTGACCCGTGCCTAGGTCTATCGAATCTGCCCAGAGTACTCGACCACCTACCTGTAGTCTTTTGGGTGTCCCGACCACCTACCTGTAGTCGTTTGGGCTCCCCATGTACTCTTGTTTTGAGTTTGCTAGAACCTTCAATAACGATGAAATCCTAGCCTTCTAGTCATCCTACTCGACGACTACTCTCAAACTTTCCCAAGCTACCTCTCGAGCCAACCATTATCAACGAACTCGAACCATATCACTGAGTTATCAACATGCTTGGGATGATCCCGTCTGGATTAAACCAAGGCTATCTCACATCATGCTTTGCTTCTTCGTATCATAGCAAATTCCCATCTCAATATCATGATCAAATTTATCCATATGAGCTTTATCATCCGCTTCATATGCCACGAGCAGCTTTCCTTATTCAAGAGCCTTTCCACTTAGCTTTTGAATCATCTTCGACCAACTTGTCCAAATTCAATCACTAATCAACTAATCAATCAAATCAATCATTCATCCAAGTAATCGATCATTCAAATAAGATCTAAATAAACAGTTATAACAATAATGGCAATTTCGTAATTAAAGGGTCCAAATCTAACAAGCATGAATTCTAAGTAATATCTTGATGAATGAACTAGCATAGGTTAACATATAGTAAAATGGATATCAAAGCTTCATGAACGATGGATCTACATGCAGACTTAAGGAAAATGCATGAAAACACTATCTTTAACACACAAACAAGCCACCGATCCAATATACTCCTTTGGGATCCGTGTGAGAGATAACTACCACCCACCGAATCACCTAAACACTTCAAAAGCAACAAACTTCAGATCTGGACAGCAAAGGATCTAGCTTGATCCGACAAAGTTTCCCTTCAAATGATGAAATCTCTCTTTGAAGGATGAAGATCTTCAACTTTGGCTCTTGGATCTTCGATTTGATCTTCAACCTTGGGTGGAAGGAAGCACTAGATTAGAGTGGAGAAAAGAAGTGAAGAAGTGTCGTAGTCGAGGTCTCAAAATGGCAGCACTTCGTCGCTTCAAAATCCGATGCCAAAAAGTGAACCAAACCCCTCTATTTATAGGCAGAAATTCCTTGACTCGTTCGTCCCTAAGTCGGTCACGACTCAACCCTTGCCGACCTAACGACCTACCGACTTAAGCCTCTACATGACTCAATGATACACGACCTAACTAGGTGCCGACCCAACTACCTAACACACACAACCAACCCAACGCATAGCCGGCCTAAGACCACGCACACACGAACACATACGCGACTTAACCACAACACGGCATATCCGTTCTAACGACTTAACCATATGGCCGACCTATCCTTAACTCGTTTACGACTTATCCAAACACACAGAGTCTTACGACCTAAGCCACTAACCCTTAGATCGTTCCATCCTCTAGGTCGTCCCTTCCTATGAGTCGGTCCAATACTTAGGTCGTTAACCCCTATAAGTCGCTATCTCCCTAAGCCGTTAACTCTTAAGTCGCTATAGGTCGGTCTCATCTATGAGTCGTAACTCCTAAGTCGTCTACTATACTTAGGTCGGTCGAATCCCTAGGTCGGTTACTATCTTAAACCGGCTAACTACTAGGTCGCTCCAATTTCTTAACTCGGTCCACCCCTTAGGTCGCTAGCTCCTTGGGTCGGTCAATTCCCATAGGTTGCTTACTTCTATGAGTCGGTCAACCTTTTAAGCCATCCCAACTCCTTAGGTCGTACCAAAACCTTGAGTCGGCGACTACTACCACTAACCCGCTAACTACCTTAAGTCGCTCACACGAGCTAACTCCCACACGACTTAAGCTCTGGACAACATAACCAATACTAACGACCTAGTGGCAACTATTCTACGATTTGTCGACACGTAAAATACGGGTCGTTACAAGCTTATAGGCATGTCGAATCAAACGATGAGTGGAGTTTTGTGTTATGTTACATGCAGTTGCATGGCAGGCTTTTGCTTTAAGTTTGAATAAACTTGTATACTCAAGTAGTGTGCTTTATATTCAATGTAGTCGCGACACATTACTCACTATTCAAGTTAGAATGATATTCAGTTGCCCATGAGCCTGGGCGTTGATCGGATGATTCTATCTCTAGGCATCCTTCCGATTGTAACCTTAGGCGGTTGTAAACAATGGGCATGAGTCATTGTATTTAGCTATCATAGTTAGCTTTTGGTGATCTCACTTCTACTCCTAGTCTTGGGTTGATGGATGTACAACTAGCACGGTCGAGTCTCATCCTAGCTGTGTTTATACTCCCACCTAAGCTTCGAAGACTTAGAGCTGACCGATGAATGGTCAGGTCGCATTTATCTTGATTCTCGCTCGTGACCCCAAAGGAAAATTTTGATAAGTGGATACCGCTTTAGTTTTATACTCTTTTTGTGAAATCTAAGGTTAGAGTTAGTTGATGGATGGCCGAGTCCTGCCTATTCTGGATTATATCTTAGTTTCTCCTTCTTGAGGGAAACTTCTATGCATGTTGAATTTTGGGCACGAGTTGTGTTCTGGACGGTCAATCACATCCACTTTTGGTGCAGATGTCACCATATTTTGGGCTGGAATCGAAGAATGGTTAGTCAAGTCTCCATTTTGTGATTCATGCTTTCCTTATCGATTCAAAGAAAAGAACTGAGTGATGGATGGACTGATCACATCCATCTATGGTTAATGTGGATCGATATTAACCGTCATTCCTTTAGCAGGATATCAAAGGTTTTGATCGATATTGTCCGTCGTTCTAGTGGTATGATATAGTCGATCTCCCGTAACTTTGGACTTCTTTCCAATTGGTTTTGTATTAAGGCTTCCTTATGGTCATTGCCTAAAGTCATAAACAACACCAGGCTGGAGCTATAATGAGCTATCGTATTCAGATTTTGGTAGTTTGTACTCCGGCCTCCAATCTTGGATTAGCAGAGTTTATTCATGGACGGTCGAATCATGTCATTTTGAGTTTATACTCCTCCTATTGGGCTTAGGTCGGAGTTGATGAATCAATGGTGAGTCATGTCCATTCGCTATTTATACTCATGTCCGTGCTCTAGGGACCAGAGTCGGCCATCACAACCATTTGGTGTTATACTCTAGCTCGCGCTCTGGGATCTAGAGTTATCGATGAATGGTCGAACCACATCCAAAAATATTTTGTATTGACAATCCAATTCACGTTAACAGACCAGAGTTGATCGATGGATGGTCAGTCAAACTAGTTTTTGATTTGTACTCCACCCATCAGGTCAAGGTTAGTGTTATTGAATGAACGGTCGAGTTATATTCATTTGTGGGTTGGAATTCTCCCTCCAATTCCGAGAAAAATAATTGGTGAGTGGACGGTTGATTCACATCCACTTGGTGATTGTAGATCCTCGTGTCAAATTAAGGAAGGGAGTAAGTGATGGATGGTATGATCACTTCCATGCTTGGGTTGGATGGTCAGGTCATGTGCATTCAAAATCAGACGCTCAATCATGTCCATTTTGCGAATTTGGATCTTCATCTCGAGTCAAGAAAGAAATTTAGTGATATATGGTTGAGTGCATTTGCATGAATTTATGATCTGGGTCCTATTCCGAGGACATGAATCTAGCATGGATGATCGTATCAAGTGTTCTTTATACCAGATGGTTGGGTCACATTCGATTTGTTATTTATAATCTTGTTTGCACTGGTGAACCAAAATTAGTGATGGGCAGTCGAATTGTGCCCATTTGGAGTTTATGCACTAATCCACACTAGAGGACTAGAGTTAATCGATGGACATTCGAAATCGCGTCCTTATTTCGATGTTTATATTTCTATCGGATTTTGGTAAGGTTGATGAATGGATGGTCGAATCACACTCAATCGTTTGTGTTTATACTCTAGCTCACACTCTGGGAACGAGAGTTATTCAATAGACAGTTAAACCACTTCCATGTTGTGTTTATACTCCATTCTGTAGTAGGGGACAAGAGTTAGTGATAGATTGTAGAACCTCAATCGATTTTTCTTTTGGGTTTTGGGCTTGTTTACGTTTAAGAAAGGCTTAAATAGTTCGCCGTACTTCAGGAACGAGCAAGATTGCAGATGGATGGGTCAAGTCCTCCTCAGATTGGACTGTCGAATCACATCCAATTTAAACTTAGGCTCTCAAACTGCCCTCTAAATCTAGGGTAAGAGCCGACGCATGGATGGTCGCGCCGCATCGACTTTCATATGGATCTTGTTTCTGTCGAGCTTTAGGAGTATGATGAGTGTTCTGGCGAACTTCGAGATCGAGAAGTGGAGCGGATGTTTGGACCTCAACCACTTTGATTCGTGTCTTTGCCCCTAAGTTTAGGGCAAGCGTTAAGAGCGGATGATCGAATCAATCAACTTTACATTGTGCACTCTTACGGTCGGGTTGAGGAAGAGAGTTGCAATGACGGCTCTTAATAGTTAATGAGTAAGTGGTCAGTCCATGCCCCCTATAAATCGAACTCTAGCCTTGATGAGTTCTGGTCAAGGCATGATTGTTTCGCCAAACTTTGGACATGAGCTAGGGAGTCGATGGACAGATCATATCTGCTTTAAGTCTTTCTTTGGCCTTTTGGGTCAAACAGGGAGGTCGATGAGTGGACGGTTAGTCGTGTCCATTCTAAAGTGGAGTTTGACCTTGCCGAGCTATGAGCAAGGCATATACATTTTGTCAGAATTAAAGCATAGAATAGAAAGTGGATAGTCGAGTCATGCCCCCTCTCTCGTTCGAATTCTTACCCTTAAGTCAGAAGCATATGGAAGCTAATAAGCGGTTGAATCGTGCTCGTCTTGATGATATTCAAATGGTCCAATCATTGTTTGTGGAGGTTGATTGGTGCCTACCTCTGGCTACCTTGCTCCAGCCCTTCTCAACTGGAAGTCTACCGTCGGTGGTCCAGTCAATAACCAAAGATCTTTATTGGTAAGGGTCGGACGTTCCTTGCCCGCCATTCTATGGGGCTTGCACATTCTATTGAAGCTTTCCTTTCTAGATTAGCTCTTCTATCACATCTTAGAGGCGCCTACGATTGACAGTGTTATGGCAGTATGTCTCATGAAATATGTAATATTTCCTGGGTTTACTCTGGGTTTTGGCAAACTCTCTCAGGGCTGGCTTAATGTATTGCTCTAATTTGGGAGTCTCTAGGTGGATGTTTTCACTCGAACATTCAATGGACCGTATGAGTCAAATTTTAGGATTCTGGAGCATCTTTTAGAACCCGCATCCTCATCAAGGGGCTCAATTTCGCCTTCGCTTTTAATTCCTTCGACCAACAGGCTTTTATCTTTCTTTTTCCTAGTCTACTTCACCTCCTTCTTATGTGAATACTGGTTTGCCTTGTAGTAAAAATGATCCAACATGGTAGGAGGATTTCTAGTTAACCAGGCGTAAAAATCTATGTCGGGGTTGATTCCTCTTATCAACGCCATGAGGATGGCATTCTCATTGGGATTGCTCACTTCGGTTACGGCGGTGCCGAACCTTTAAAGGAAGTCTTCGAGCGGCTCCCCCAGTGCTTGCAATTGTTTGATAGTTACATCACATGCTTGTGGTAAGTCGCTTGTATTTGGAATTTCTCAACGTACTTTTACGCTAGCTCGTTGAATGAGGAGAAGGACCTGGGTGGTAGTCGTGTAAACCACATGGTCGCTCCTTCTTCCAGTAAGATGGGAAAGCTTCTGCATATTATTGCGTCTGTAGCTCTGGTAAAAGCCATGTGTAATTCATATTCCATGAGATATAGTCCAGGGTTGGTTTTACCTGAGCATGCCGGTATGGTTGGCATGTTGAATTTGCAAGGATACTCTACACACTGAATCGTTTCAGTAAAAATATTACGGCTCTGGTATTTTTTCACATAGTCTTTTGTTTGGTTTTGGCTTTCTCTCACGAGCCATAGTGCTATGGCTACCAAATCAGGTGTCTGGAAGTTGGTTAGTTGGGAGTAGCCATCACCTACCCTAGAAGCCTGGCTCGGTATTTCATCCCAATTTGTTTCGTATCGCCTTGGTTATACAACTTTTACGAGTACAGTTTGAGTAACAGTTCCTTGTTCGTCCTTTGGCGATTTTCCTGCAACTGCCATTTAATTCTTGGCACCCTAGTCAGTCATGAGATGTAGAGAGAATGCACTATCTTCAAGTTGAGTTTTGAATCTAGAGCACGGGAGCTGCATATATTCGCGAAACGAAGGAGGAGTCGATCGCCAATTAGAGGCATTGGTACCTATCCCTAATTTATGTCCAAAAACGGGTGAGATCGATGTGGAGAGATGAGGAATGCCTCATAGGGCTATATTTCGAATTTTAAATTAGAAGGAGTTCATATGCTCAAGTTTTGGGCAAAAGAAGATGGATACGTGTTAATGGATCAGTGGTAGTTTACTTGGAGTCTAACTCGAGTAAATTTTCCATTTGCTTGGAGTCGACATATGGTTTGCTTGGAGCCATAGGAATTTGATGTACTGGGCCAGTGATGAATGGTGCTTGGAGTCATTTGTATGTTAACTTGGTGTTTGGTACCGAACCTTGGGTACAGATCAATGATGAATGCTACTTGGAGTCAAATTAGGGTTTGCTTAGAGAAAATCTTAGATTTACCAGAGTTTGAGTTCGGGCTAGAATTTCCAAAGTTTGATTCAAGTCAAATTGGTGATTACCTTGTGTGTGACTTTGAGCCGACCCTGAAGTGAGTTTTTTTACAACTATTTTGACGATTTTAGATGAAGACCACTCATGACTTGAGATGGGAATTCTAGAGTGGGAAGTATGGATTTGATGATGGATAGTTATACTTTGAGAGGCAATGTAGATGATGACGAGTCAGATCGAGGGGACTGTTAGAGGCAGGTTATGAGGACCTTGTTCTCTTGGAATTGTTTCTATGATTCTACTTGAGTCTCATATAGCTCTCTCCGCGGTCTCTCTATATAAGCATTATTGAACACATCAGAAGGGTCCTGTGTGCCAAGGACTCCCTGTTGTGCTCCATCATCCTGAAGAGCGATCTCCATGTTCTCTACTGCTTCTTTAGTAGGTTAGGATGAGGTAGCAACAACCCTTTCCTTCCTAAGAGGTATTATAGAGAGCTTCATTCTAGATTCTCTTCAAATCTGAGTAGAAACAGAAACTTGGTAGAAATCTGGATCTATCTCATGGATATTGAAAACCACAAGTTCATTACAAGATCCAATCAAATTGGAAATTCTTTCTCAGTAAAAGCACCAAAATGTTTACACTAAAATTGGTCACAAATACTCAGTAAAGTTCTACTATAGATTAAATGAATTTTAAAATTAAAGAAGAGCAAAAAAGTAAACCACACATAATTTTTTATAGTAGTTTGGCAATCTTGACCTACGTCCACTTGATTCTTTAATTAATCTTGCACAAATTGTTTAATTATATGAGATTTTTATCAACCGGTATCCACCAGTACAAGAGTAACGAATATCAATAGCAGTGCCTTTGTAACAACCCTAGTTTTTAATAACATTATTCAAAAGATTTAATTAGATATGAACAATGTAAATATTACGTGGTAAGGGAATTGAGATTTGAAAATTAAATTGGAGGCCGCACTTAATTAAATAAAATCTTAAAAGAGTGGGCTTATGAACAGTTTCATATGGTAATTAATGAGAAAAATAACGTAAGGGCATTATGGGGATTAGCCGTTACCACAACCCCATAACCCTTAAACCCATGTTCTTATTTTTCACTCTACATGTTCATATTTCAAAACTCAAAACGTAAATCAAAGAGAGCAAGCAGGCCATAACCTAGGGGAAAAAGAGGAGGAAATCCATTAAAAGCTAAGGAATCAAGCAAGGAAGATTAATCTAAATCAAATCTTAAATTGCTTATCCTAAGCAAGGTGAATAATAATAAAAACCAACTCTATTTTTATTTCTAAAGAGCATTAGATTTTGGATTTAAGTTTAAATCCATTATGAGGGTTTTGATGATGATACGTTTGGATTACATGATATGTTATAATCAAATAAGTTTGTTTGATTAATATTTTACTCAATTTTAAGGCCAAAATCATTTATTTTGGGTTTCGAATGCTATGAAGGTTTAAAATATTACGTAAAACATTATATTGGAGATGGGTTTAATTTTTCGTAATTATCCAAGCCATGGATAATTATGAATTTTTAAAGAAAGAAATGAATAATTAGGTTTAAATTTATTTCGGCTATTATAAGATGGATTTTGTATCTGAAACTTATATATGTTAGATAACATATTAAATGTGAATTTTTATGATTTTTAGGGATTTTTCCTAAGTAATTTACTATGAAAATTAAATTAATTTAGTAGAAGGACTCAAATGTCCTAATTATTTTGCTTAAGGGAAGGGCTTCTTTGGTAATTATTTTAATCAAATCTGTAATGAATTTGACAGTATTTTAAGAAAAGATTTTTGTATAATTTAAGGCAACTAATTATTATTTTACAAAAAGACAAGTTAGTTTAAATGGATTTACTTAAAAAGGCTATAAAACAATTTTTGTTACAGAAGTATGGTTTTGCCACTTCCAATAGTATCCTTTCGACCACATACCTCCATCCCATTTAAGTCGAAACCAATACACATGGTGTCAAAACTTTGATACGTAGTGGATTGGAGAAAGGCAGAAGGTATGGAGTTGAAACCAAGCTTTCGAAGGGGTCGAGAATACTTTGAAATAGCATTCT
This sequence comes from Allium cepa, assembly GCA_030765085.1. Classification (NCBI taxonomy): domain Eukaryota; kingdom Viridiplantae; phylum Streptophyta; class Magnoliopsida; order Asparagales; family Amaryllidaceae; genus Allium; species Allium cepa. The sequence goes on along the minus strand of CM060945.1, from coordinate 134,785,065 downwards.
ATGGTCTTTGATTTTTGCTTTCAAAATAGGTGCCACTTGCCTTGTTTTTAATGAATGCTTTCAATGGGGTCTTTTATATAGCTTTCGAAGGGGTTGCCACCTTATTATTCCAAAAGGGTAGTTTTGAACAAAGTCGAAACCTTGCTGCTATCTTCATATCTTTCGAATAAGTTGAAGTTTCAATGGTTCGAAAGGTTAGTTTTATTTTATAAATTTAATCACTGCTTCCCAATGCATTCGAAAGGGTTCCAATAGCCACTTATACAAAAGGTTTCGAAGGCAATGGCTTCGAAAGGGGTTTCGAAGCTATCCTTCCAAATATTTTACTTGAATGATTAAAGCCTTCAAAAGGATGGTTCTGAAGCCATTAGTTTTCCCCAATCACTTTTACTTAAAGGTCAATAGTTTTTAAAGGGGTGCTTTTGTTTATATTCTCTTTGATCCAAAAGTTATTTTAAGGGCAAACCCAGTGGTTTCGAAAGAGGTACTTTCAAATAGTTTCGAAGCTATGCTTCTATGTGTTGGAAATATTTACTTTAATATTTCTAAAAGGAAGGTTTTGATGCTTTCGAAAGTCATATATTTGAGTGTTTTGAAAAGAAGAATTGAAAGCTTTTGAAAGCAAAGGTCTAGGGTTTTAAAAGCCTTAGTTTTAAAAACAAAGAACCTAATCTCAATTTTAAAGGAAAACCCACGACAAAATAAATGGGTTTTGAAATGGCTTTTATGTACGGAGTTTTTAAAGAAGCTTTTTTGGATAAAATAATAGGTTAAAGAGATTAATTATGTTTCATATGAAAATTATTTCAAGGATATTAAACCATAAATGTTGTTGTTATTGTGTTATTATATTGGCTTCTTCTAATACAATCACTGTATAATGGACCCATAAATGTATTTTTGGGAGAAAGGGGAAAAATAACCAGCTTGGTTGACCCAGTAGTGAACATAAGTTGAATTTACTCCTGTATGATTAGGATTGCATCCAGGAGGTCAGACAGACAAGAACTGAAGATACCCTTAACAGACTAAAGAAGTTGTCAGTTAAGATAGGTTCATAGTAAACCCATGAAAATTATATTCGGAAAGGGTTATTGGTAGGGGCCAACAGGTTCGTAGTGATCCCATGAAAACTATATCTGGATAAAGTTATTGATAGAAGTCAATAAGTTCTTAATCAACCCATGAAAACTATGATATGAAAGATGTTATTGGAGATACCAATAGGTTTATTCTCCATGAAATAATGAAGTTATTGGCAAGGCCAATAGGTTCTTAGTGATCCCGCGAAAACCATGAGACCGGATAGATAGTCCTTTAGTTTTTAACAAGTTATTAGTCAGCCTATGAAAACTAATAGGTTAATAGTGACCCAAAAAACTGTAAGTGAGAGAGATAGTTAAATGATTGAGGATGGGAAATCCAAAATAATTAGCTTGTTTATGTATCATCATAATACATCAAATGGCTATGTTTTAAGCATTATGGATGTAGGAGCACATTATAGGGTTATTATAAGATATCGGTGATGGGAAAACCCGTTCCACTAAGCGGTGTAGTCTCACTCGATATCTATATGGTTCGAGATGGTAGGTTATTATTTATACCGGGCTTTATGTCTGACTCAAAGTTTATGTTTTCTCTTTACACTCTTAGGGAACTAAATTAGTTTTGAGTAGTTCGAGAGTTGAGGTTTTCAGGTTCTCCTTTAGATGAATAAGCTTCCAAAGACGTGCATGAGTCGAGCTAGCTAGTAGGATTTCTTTTCTATTTTGATTTTGCTGTGTTTTCTTGTAATTGCAAGGTTGTGTTATTGTCTATGTTTACACTCTGGTCATTCAAGGGGGCATCTTTATCTGTCGCTCTTGGCGTTTATTGTAATAATTATATTTTCTGTGAACGTGGTTCTCGAATGTAGGATTATGTATTTAATTTGAAATGATTTTAAATGGAATGTGAAAGTTGTTGAATGATCTTATAAATTTTCCATATCAATGTGTTTCTGTTATATAAATGTATTTAACATTACCGTACTTGGTTATCGAAGATTAATAACTATGGATGGCTGCAGCATTCGTAGCCGTTAGTTTTGGGCCTCTAAGTGGGGGATGTCACAGCATTTGTCGCCCAAAGAAGGATCATCCTTATAGGGGAAGATGACTGAATTTCTTCCTAAAATTTCATAGGCAGAATCTTGTGATGTGGACGAGGTTACCCAAAATGTTTCATGGCCTAGGGGAAGGGATAGGTATGGATCACCTATTTAGAGGAGGCACTAATCCATACTTAGAATATTCAAGAGAGTCCATTTCTTGTCACACATGACCGTTGCTTCATACCATTTTCTTTTTTTGGTCTTTGGACTCCATTATCCCAACTCTGGGCTACTTACCTTATCTATCATCGAGTGTAACTTATCCAATCGGTGTTGGAGACTAGTGATTGGTTAATGTTGTGTGAAAGGGTTTTTCAAAACTTAAAATTAACAAATGCCCAGAAAGTGAAGTAGTTGTCCAGGAAGTTTAAAAGAGTAGCAAGTGTCTGTGGGAGACAATGAGGGTGTTGATTCCTAAGCAAGAAATTACTTAGGAAAGGTTTGGGGAGAGTTTTAAGAATAGCACATTCATAGATCAAAGTTGTCAGTAATGTTCTAAGAGTTTGCTTTGTTGCAATAAAGGAGTATGACGATGCCCGAGTGGAACATTCCCCATTCCGAGGCCCAATTCTAACTGCTATAGATGTTGCAGTCATCCATAATTATTAATTCTCGACAAAAATTACATTTATGTTAATCATATCAATAATCAAAAGCGCATGAATACGAAAAAAAATTCAAATACTGTTAATAGAAAATTTTCATATTCTATTTTACCAAATAATACATAGTCATTGACCTTGTTGAATAACGGCGACAAGGACCACATCGCCCTTAAAATAATTTAATAAACTCACTTTGGCTATTATTCCACATCGTATATAGTCGAAACTAAGATATGCGACACAATTTCAAAATGTAGGTGAAGAAACCTCTTCATCCTTGATGAATTACAATGAACCAATACCGCAATCTTTGATCGTCGCAATGGTCTGCTTCGACGAAGTCAAAACATTACATAACTACGTAAGTAGCTATCCTATGCATATAAGCTCATCGACGTTGACATTTATGAATAGACGCAACATCATTATAGTTGCGGAGAGACTAAAGGCGGCATGACATCATTGTAGTTCATTTACAAATTGATTTGGTTTATTTGAAAATTGATTTCTTACTAGTTAAAGTAATAACCTTTTACCAAATCCAAATTTTTGTCCAATTCTCATTGGATAAAAATACTTTTACATTTTCTTTTCGGATAAATATTGCCGCTGTAGACTTTCAAGTTCCAATAACATATTCGAAATAATTAATTAATAATCTTAATTAATCAATCCTTTTATATGCTTAACTAGTAATATATATATATATATATATATATATATATATATATATATATAATAACACGAAATCACTTGGGAAAAATCCCAAATTTCATGGAAATTGGAAAAATATTCTTCTCCTTAGTATATAAAAAATTTGGAGCCAAAAACTATATTTAATCATTTTAAATATTTAAAACCTGTATTTAGCGCATTTCCTCTGTAGGAAAATTCATATAATGGCTAAATAAGCTTAGAAAATTATAATATTTAAAACCCATCTCTAATATACCATGTATTAGGAATTCAAATCGTTTGGAGGATGAAAACCTCAGATTCAACCCTAAACCCGATTAAACAATTATTATAAAAATTCCAATAATATATTATTCTATCCAAAAAATATTAACTAAACCAATCATGGCATACTTTATCAAAATTAGCTCTAGTATTACCCATAACAGAGTTCATGATTAACTATAGAGATGGAAACATATTATTCACCTTTGATTTTTAATTGTAAAAGTCGGGAATTGGTATAGCTTTTAAACCCTAAATTTCTTCCCTTTGAATCCTTAGATTTCGACCGCCTATTGCTTGTTTAATGGCTGGCCTCTCTTTTATTCCCTTTGATTGTTTTGTGATAATGATAAAAATGAGAACAAAAATGAAGGGAGAGGACTTAAGGCAAAAGACATGGTCAGTTCCTAAATTCCCCATCTCATTTATTCCATTATATGTTTAGTCTTTGAAACAATTTTACTTAGTTTATTAAGGCACAACCTTATTAATTAGCCAGAGCTGATTTCCCATAATTATTCAAGTTATTCTTTTTAATCTATCCAATTAAATGTCATGAATAATGTTAAGCAAAAATTAATTATGCTACATGCTCCCCTTTAAATAATTTCATCCTTGAAATTAGATAAGGACTACAAAACAAGCATATCAAAACTGCAGAAAATGCTAGTATATCCTACAAGCTATCTAGTCTGTACAACAAATATAGAATATTTCATCATAATAGCTCGGGATAAGTATCCTTAATCCTGTCCTCTATCTTCTAAGTATAGTCTTTCTCATTGTCACTCTACTGGACTTTCACTAATCTAACATCTTATTCCTTAATTTCCTCTCGTCTCTCGCTACAATCCAAACTAGTCGTCTTACAAAAGTCAGATCCAGTTCTACTACTAAATCTTCCAATGTAGTCGGAGCAATAGTAGTCTCTGGATCATGCACATACTTCCAAAGATGAGAAACATGAAATACATTATGTATACCTACCAAACTGCTTGATAACTTTATTCGATATGCAAGCTTTCTAATCATCTTTATAATTGGGAATGGTCCAACATATCTCGGCGCCAGTTTCTCTGGCTATCCAAAATGTACCACATCCTTCATCGGTGATACTTTAATAAAAACACAGTCTCCAACTGATAATTTTAGATCCTTATGCATGTTATTTGTATAACTTTTCTGCTTAGATTGAGCTTCTCTTTTGCTACCCCGAATTAACTCAATCTTCCCCATAACTTCTCTCACCGTCTCTGGACTAAGGACCCATCTGTCTCCAGTCTCCACATGCTATTAATTTGCATAACCTTTCATACAAAGCTTTGAAACGTGCCATTACTATACTAGCCTGATAGTTGTTACTATAGGAAAACTCAAACAAGTGAAAATGCTCTTCCCATAACCCACCAAAATATAGTACAGGAGCCCGCAACAAATCTTCAAGTACCTTATTGATTCTCTCTGTCTACCTATCCGTCTATGGGTGATAAGCGCACTCTTCTTAAGCTTGGCACATTACACTTCATGTAGACTCTTTCAGAATCCACAAGTGAGTAAGGTATCTCTTTCACCAACTATACTACTAGGAATCTCATGCAGTCTAACTATGTTCTTTGTAAACAACTTAGCCAATACAAGTGTCATCCTTGTTGACTTAACATGAATGAAATGGGCACTATTAGTCAATCTATGTACCACAACCCACATACTTTCATTTGTTTTATTCAAACTTAGCAACCCATTAATAAAATCCATGGATATCGAATCCCACTTCCAAACCAGTATATTTAAAGGCTAAAGCAATCATCTTGGCTTTTAATGTTCGACTTTCACTTGTTGCTAGTTTGCAAATTACTTCACGCATAAGCCTACATTCATCTTCATAACTTCGAAGAAGAAACTTCTCTTTATATCCTCATACATCTTGGTTCCTTCAGGATGAATTGTAAGCTTCGATCAGTGACATTCCTTAAAAAATTCTCTCCTTAGATTCACAATTTTCGGAATAAATAATTGTCCCTTCTATCTCAATCATCCTATCCAATCTAGACTAAAATCTTTTAGATCATCAGTCTCAGTTCCACTCTCAAGTCTTCTAATTTTCTCGGCCAATAATGGATCATCTCTTTGCTTAGAATAAATTATTTCGATCAACATTGGTTGAATTCCAAGCAAGATAACATGGTTGTACTTTGACTAGAACTGAGAGTTAATTTTAACTGCACATTACGAGTAATCAGTGCCTTCAGATCCTTCCATTCTGCTAAAATAGCTAACACCACGTTCTGACCATTCTTGCTAAGTAGATCTGCAACTTTATTCCCATTCCCTGGTGTACCGATATTTTATGGACTGAAAACTCTAAAATCATACTGCTAACAACCACCTCTGCTATCTCATATTCAACTCTTTCCAAGAGAATAAATACTCAAAGACTTATGATTCTTATACAATTCAAATCGTTCTCCAAAGTGGAAGTGTCTCCATACTCTTAATGCAAAAATCACTGTTGCGTACTCCAAATCATGAGTTGGATATCTAACTTCATGCGGTTTGAGCTGCCGAGAAGCATGGGCAGCACAACTCCTAATCTAGTTCCACACACCACCAAAATCTGATTTCCATCTAGAACTACTAACATGGGTGCTTTGGTCAAGAAATGCTCCAACTTAAGGAATGCTTCCGCATATTTATCTGACTAAATGAACTTCAAGTCCTTTCTCGTTAGCTTAGTCAATGGCACTGCTATCCATGATAAATCCTTGATAGATCTCTGGTAATAGCCAACTAATCCAAGAAAACTTCTTATCGCAGTCATCATCTCAGTTCTTTTCTAACTATTAACAGCTTTGATCTTAGCTAGATCGACTGACAACCCTTTCTCTGAAACTACAGCACCAAGAAACTTCACTTTTTTCTTATAGAAATGACACTTTGAAAACTTTGATTTTACTTGATGCTGTCTTAATGTCTCACGCTCTATTCTAAGATGAATCTCATGATCACTTTCACCCTTAATGTTGCCTATGAATACCAGTATAAACCTATCCAATTGCACTCAGAAAATCAGTTCATCACGTCCACATAGAAAGAAGGCGCATTAGTCAATTCGAACGGCATTTCTAACCACTCGTACGAACTGTACCTCATTCGAAATGTTGTCAACAGAATAATGTCCTCAGCCACTCTGAATTGATGGAACCCTGTCACCAAATCCAATTGGGAAAATATTATGGCTACACACAAATGGTCAAATAAATCATCAATTCTCGGCAAAGGATATCGATTCTTTATCGTCTTTTCATTCAACTTACGATAATCGATGCACAATCTCAATGATCCATCCAGTTTTTTGACGAATACCATGGCCGCTTTCTAAAGAGAACTGCTTAGTCTAATAAAACTCTTTCATTCTAAGTCTACTAGCAACACCTTTAATGCCTTTATCTTGGTATATTTCACCTGCTAGGTGGTCTACTTACAGGTTCAACTCCTGGAACCAGAACTATTCAAACTCGATAGCCTGTTTCGGTGATATTCTTATAATCGGCTCAAAGAAATATGAAAATTCTCATATAATTAAAACTCATCGTCCATTTATGTGGCTCCCAATAAAGCATAAATTCCTGGACTCGAGTTCTCAACTGAGTATACTATTCGGTCGTTACTCCAGGATGTCTCAATGACATCTTCCTATCCTATCAAAGTATCCTAGCATCGTATCTACTCAATTAATCCATACCCAAAATAATCCCAAAATCCACGAAATAAAATATATGCAAACTATAGGTGAAAATATAATCTAGCAACTCAAACCCTTGATTGTGACATCTCATCCCCAGAATTGCATGCCCTCCTATTGGATTAGCTATCCTCAAGGAAGCAACAAGGAGGTTCTAAATATAATTTATCTACCAAACATTGAGATATAAATGAATTTGATTCCCCAGTATCAAACAGTACCTTAACTGGTGTGTTACAAATCAAAAAGTGTACCTTCCATCATAGACTTTTCCTTCTCAGCTATTGTTGATCTTGATGTAGATGGCTCTAATGCAAACACCTTTCCTTTGTTAGCCTTGCCGCTTTTGGATATTTTTTTCTTAGAAAGCCCCACTTGGTCGCAACTAAAGCACTTCACATTCTGCTACCTACAATCACATTGCCATCACCAGATTAACACTCGTTAGCATAGTGCCTTTCCGGTCATAGCTGTAACAAACTATAACAATCTGCCTTTGCGACCCCTGATTGTCAACACTAATACATCCGTAGTATTCACATGATAAGCACTCAAGTGCCGGAAAGACGAGTTGTTAGGGTAAAATAAAAATAAATAGAACTAGAAAGAAGAGAACATAATATCAGAAACTGACATGCGATGCGATAATATATAATATCTCAAAGGGTCTTACCAAAAGGAAAACCTTTATATACATACATCATTCAACAAAAACTAACCTATCGTCAGCCTGGATAGTTATAACATCCTATTCTCACAAAAATGCCGATAGATACAAATCAGGTAATGCAGCGAAAAATAAATATGGTAAGAAATTATCCAACTCATCTCCAAGAGCACCACTGAACCACAACTAAATCTGGAAGCTCATTTACGAATCATATTTATTTCACTTAGTATTCCTCATTTGATACTAAACTCATTTGTGGACCATTTCAAAAAATTTACTTCAAGTTATTAAGCATTATATAACTTAAGTTCTTATTCGTATAATACTCCACTATATCCTCTACAAAAATATCTAATTCATTTTACTCAATATGAATATTCAATCAATTTAAAAAAAAATTAAATTCTACTTTAAGTGCTATATAAACTTATCTTTATATCTTCATAAAACACTTAGCTTCAAATTCGTTTTTATACAAATTCCTAAGTTTCGACTGTCCAAAATCGTCTAAAATTTCATTTCATTTTAACAAATGAAAACCATCACCCAAATACATCAATTACGATACACAAATCATTTATTCCTAATGTATAAGCTATATGCGTCCATAGTATAACTTAACCGAGACCCTAAGAACTAAACACTTGATCTTATTTCAAATCATTTTGAAATATATATACTTATAAATTTAGTATACCAAATCATACTTTTGATATTTAAGTCAAAATATGTTTTATCAAATCACTTTGTAGCAAATTGCAACTATAGCATCCCCCACTTTAAGATTTGAAAATAAATTCTGACGATGTTGTAGTCATCATCAGAATCCTTTTCTAGCAAAAGAACAGAGTTCAGCACATCCACACCATGCCTTTCGGACTTAACCAAAATCATTTCCAGAACACTATCAAATACTTCGTAAATATCACTAAGAACCATGATATCAATTACATAAACCAATTTCCAAACATTTTCTTCTAAATAATATTAGTATTATTTTCCAAAATCTTTAGAAAACTAATTTCTAAAACGCCAGGATTTAAGTTCTCATTTTTAATAGTTTAAACAAAAACTATATTTATAAACCATACCGATATAACTCACTTCCTACATAAAACTATCACTGAAATGTTGGTAAAACCAATTTTTAACCCAAGATTATCACCGTATGTCTTACCATCAAATTGTGGAACTTTTTTCGCAAGGTGTTCGTTTCAATGTTCCCATAATTAAATATCTACCCAACCCATGTAGTGAAAAGGTAAAATTGCTCAAAAACCGGTCAAGCACACAAACCTAAAAACAAATGATAATAATAAAATTTTATCATTTCCTAACAAATAAACACATCATAAATATCTTTATCCTTTTATGAAAATTATTCTTTTATGCGTAATCTTAAGGAAAAATTATTTCATTCACCATATTCAGAACAATACTGTGTTGGTTTGCCAATCCAAGTGTTTAGAGACTCCTATTAATAACGATGCAACACATATTGATTAGAATCCATAAGCCATTCTACAAACCAATCAACACAATAAAAGACATTTTCATAATAATAACATATATTGAAACACCCCACACCCTTTAATATACCCAAAAGGACAAAGCAGAAGGCGTGGTGCATTGGAGGTACAACGTAAACTAACAGAGACTAAGATTCACAAGATAAAAAAAGGTAAAAACAATGGAAACTAAAATAATAACTCATTCAAAAACAAAAACTTCATAATTTCTTCATAAACCAAATAAGTCAAATACCAAATACAACATACATGTCTCAAAACCCAACATGTCTCATGGAATAAAAACTCGTGGTCTCAACAAATATAAGAGTATAAATATCCCTCTCAAGTGCTGGTACAAAGAAAGAAAAATGAAAATAAAAGTAGGGAAATTTATAGCAGAATCTTCTCCAAGAAACCTTCGAGCAACTGTAATCTACTGCCCTCTCCCTTGATTGCCTATGGAGGGAAAAGTGGAAAAAAAGTGGAGTGGGTAAGACTAAAAGTCTGGTGAGTGATAGTAACTACTATAATCATTAAGAAAAGTAAAGGTAATAGACTCTTCAATAGTTCTAGTATAAACAAAAGGAAACAAAGAAAATAAGAAAGAGATAAACCGAAAACTATGATTAAACTAGTACAATTGATAAGATAGGTCAACTTTGATTGTTTGCACTTGTCTTTGATAACTGCTTGATTAGGCTGAATTCCTAATCCTATAATTAGGCTAAAATCCTAATTCTACCCTTTGATCGTCCTGCAAATCCATAGCCTTACTGCAGACTAGACACTATATAACTCCCTACACACCAGCCAATGGTAACTATGAATTATACACAAAGCACCCTCTATGGACTAGACGATACATAACTCCCAACACAGAAGGCAGTGGTGTCTACGAAAGACAGACATACTAAGCGCTTGGAACTCATAGCGATTACTGAGCACCGAAATGGAAGCCGCACGCGTAACTGCCACCATGCTCATGCTACCCGTTGGTCCACCAATTGGGTCGTATTATTACCTTGACTGAGCATAAGCGTGCCCTTCATCTCACTTCAGGATTATGTGAAACACCGCGTCGATAGAAAATATAGGGGAATGCTGCGGGTACTGGCCCGTAATTCAAACAATATCGAATAGCGCCCATGTCCAAATCCCCTATGATTTGAACATCTCTATATTGACCAATTACTGCCACTACAAGCATAAGCGTGCCCCTCATCTCACTTACAGTGTATGTGAAACGCCTTAACCATAGAAAATAATTGGGGAATGTTATTTGGTATAGGTCCTACTTTAATTCTTTGCTTATTAACTTAGATAAATTATTTAAATAAGTCTTTACTCTTATTCTTAGTATCTGTGCTTATTAATTTATATCAAGTCTTAAAATAAGCCTCATTCTGTTCTATTTCTTATTATAACCTACGTTATAATCATGCTTTTTACTTGACCCAAGGTTTAAGTGTGAAACTAAGCTTAATCTATTCTTTTTAGTCGTAATTCTAACTTATAACTAGGCCAAGCTCTTTAATTCAGTCCAGTTTATATCATAATTAGGCATAATTTCAGTCCAATTTCATTTATATTAAAGTCTTTATAATTTACTTCTTATATTCCATTATTTTAGATTTCTTGTAATTTAATCCATTTTTGCATTAATTCTATTCTAATCCATACGTGAAGAAGAAGAACGGGGAATAAACGAAAATTGAAAATAGAAGGAAATTCAAGACATAAGAAGAAGATGTAAATAACGCATAAATAACAATAAATAAACTAAAATACTATAAATAAACTATAAATAAATGGATAATCTAGAAATAAACTAAAATTATTGAAAATAATCCTAAAAACTATAAATAAATTACTAAAAAGGGTTACTCCAAAAATCGTAGTAAAACTACAACTATTCAAAACCCTACTATTTTAAATTACTTAAAGAAATTTAAAATAATTACAACCATTCACCTCTTGTCCTTAGCTCTTCCCTTACGGCCTTCACGGATTCACTTGAGATTGTTAAATATTTTTTATTTAAAACGATTTCCTCCTTGGAAACTTATTCGGCTTAGGGTCCTTTCTAAATAGGTGAGCCCAATTAGAGAAAATCTTAGAATGAGAAAAAGTGTTCGGCCTAGGGTTCTATTAATAAGGGTAGAATTGGATTTCTGACCGTTGGATTTGTGGATTGAATAGGATGCAACCGCGTCATAGGATGAATAGGGGCCATCGGATGCAAAAACGAAAGGACCAGACCGAGTTGAAGAATGCAAAATATGTCACTAACGTTCGAACAAACGAACGTTCATTCGTTCACAAAACAAGGCGGATCGATCGCCCTTGTGCCCAGGTCAACCTGGCCTTTTTTGCATATTTTGTTTGATTCATATCTCGTTCATTTTAGCTCGGATTCTGACGTTCTATATATGGAAATTGACCAAAAATTACCACGGATATAATGGTGTAACTCTCGTGGCTCAATTCTGATAATTTCACAAATTTATTTTATTATTTATTAATTAACGAATTAATTATCACGTGTTTAAATTTTGGGTTGTTACATTCTCCCCTCCTTAAAGGATTTCGTCCTCGAAATCTCTAAGGATAGAAGAATGAAATAAAAGTTTACATCCAAGTTCTACAGCCCACTACTCAATCATCACCCATTACATCCATTGTTCTTAAGTTTTTCTAATGCGATTTATGATACTTATGCAATTAGTGTAGTGTCAATGTCCCTACTAGTGCAAAAGATTAGGCGGTCCACTGATTCTGTTGACCTCCTTTTTTGAAATCATGTCCGTGCCATGTATCCAAATGAATGCGAATATTTCCTAATGATAACTGATAATTCTATATGCATGCTATAAACATCATTCAAACGCAACAACCATGTCAAAATCATCCATTTATATCAACTATGGAAAATAGAATAAAATGCGCACATATCCATATGCAAATGCTCTAGTGTCCTGGTTAGGCCGATCCCTAAAGAATAATAGTGCCTAGTGTACCTATATGCGTCCACTAACATCCACCATCAAACACTTGCAATCACTAGCAAACATCATTCGTAACATGTTTACTTCAAATCCTACCATCCATAGGTTAAATCCTAAGTTCGACACTCCGAAAGGATAATAAAGGAAAGAACCTATTCAAAACTAAAGATGGAAATAGGAAATTCTAAAAACTTACTATTGAAAAGATGAGGATAGGAAGTACGAATCTTCTCATCAGCTTTTCAAGTGGCATCTGCAACATCATCTCCCTATTGCACCTTCACTAGAGGAACCTCCTTATTCCTTAGTTGCTTGATGTCTCTTCCAACAATCTTCGTGGGGATACGCTGAACGGATGTTTCCCTTTCTACTTCCACATGCTCTAACTAACTGTGCTCTACAACCTCCGCTGAGTCATGTAAGCACTTTCGCAAGTGCGAAACATGGGAAACGTCATGCACACCTGTAAGCCTCTCTGGTAGCTTCACTCGGTAAGCCATCTTCCCAACTCTCTCCATGATAGGGAATGGTCCAACAAATTCGAGGGCTAACTTTCCATTTGATTCGAATCATTCCAGCTTCCTAAGTGGGCATATTTTGATAAATACTAAGTCCCCCACCTCAAACTTAATGTCTCTCCTCCGTTTATCTGCATAAGACTTCTTCCTATCTTGGGTTGACTTCATTCTCTGCTGAATTAGATCCACTCTCTCTGATGTCTCCCTCACCATGTCAGGCCCAAGTAGCAACTTCTCCATAGACTCCACCCAACAAGAAGGGGACTTACAAGGTCTCCCATGTAATGCCTCAAATGGTGCCATTCCTATGCTCACTTGGTAACTGTTATTTTATGCAAACTCAACCAATGGAAGATGCTCCTTCCAAGTTCCTCCAAAGTCCAAAATGCACATTCGTAGCAAATCCTTAAGCACTCAATTCACTCTCTCCGTTTGGCCATCCGTCTGTGGATGATAGGCCATACTCAATCTACGTTGCGTCCCTAGCGCCTCTTGTAAGCTTCTCCAAAACTCACTAGTGAAAAAGAGATCTCTATCACTTACTATACTAGAAGGGACTCCGTGAAGTCGGACCATCTCTCGAACATAAAGGGATGCTTAATACGACACTGTATGCTTGCTCTTAACTGAGATGAAGTGGGCACTCTTGGTCAACCGATCGACAATCACCCAAATGCTAGTATTCCCCTTCCTAGAACAGGGCAAACCATCTATAAAATCCATAGAAATGCTATCCCACTTCCACTCTGTCACATCTAAGGGCTGAAGTAGTCCACCAGACTTCTGCTACTCTACCTTTACCCTTTGGTATATGAGACACTTAGCTAGGAGCTCTGCCATGTCCTTCTTTATGCCATTCCAATAGAACATCCTCTTTATGTCCCAATATATTTTTTCACCGCTCGGATGAATAGTCATACGGGAATGGTGGGCTTCCTCCAAAATCGCTCTCAACAAATCTCTGGCGCGTGGAACATAAATCCCCCATCTCTCCTATGCCACCCTTTGCTATCAATGGAATAAGTTCTGAATCTCTGGCGCGTTGGAGATGTCTAGAGACCTCACCTCGACTAACCCTATCCATAATGTCCATAAGTTCTGAATCTCCTTGCTGCCTTGATTCAATCTAATCATTAAGGATAGGCCTTACTTCTAATGTCACCAACAATCCGAGGGTAGTGTCCGTAGAGGGATAAAAATCAAAAGTAGAAATAAACTCCAATCTCCTCCCCTCTACGAACAAAGGACTTAGGATTTCTTTCTTTCTACTTAACGCATCCACAACCACATTACCCTGGTTAGAGGTATAAGCAATCTCAAAATTGTATGAGGCTAAAAACTCCATCCATCTTTGGTGCCTCAAGTTCAAATCCTTCTGCAGGAATAGGTACTTCAATGAACTTGTGGTCAGCGAAAAGTTTAAACCTCTCTCCAAGCAAATAGTGCCTCCAAGACTTGAGTGAAAAATATATGGTGGCCAACTCCAAATCATGGGTAGGGTCGTCCTTCTCATGCATCCTCAACTTCCTACTACCATAACGTACCAACCTTCCTCCTTGCATCAACACCGCTCCTAGGCCTATCCCACTTGCATCATTATATACAGTGAAAGGCTTAGCTCCATCGGGTAGTACTAATACTGGTGCACTAGTAAGGACTCTCTTAAACTTTATGAAGGAGTCCTCACAATCCACATCCCATTCAAAAGCTTTATTCTTCTTCGTAAGGCGCGTGAGTGGCGACGAAATCTTGGCAAAGTCTCTAACGAACTTCCTATAGTAGCCAGCCAATCCTGGGAAGCTCCTAATTTCAGTGACATTCCTGGGGCCTTCCAATCTTGTACAACTATCACCTTAGCGGGGTTAACAGCCAAACCTTCCTTCGAGACCACATGCCTTAAGAAACGTACCTCCTCTCTTCAAAAGTGAAACTTTGAAAACTTAGCTCTCAAAAGATGACTACGAAGTGTGCAAAGAACGTCCTCTATATGAACAACATGGTCCTCCATATTCCTGAAAAATGCCAAGATGTCATCCACAAATACCACCACGAACTTATTTAGGACTTCTCTAAAGATGCGGCTTATCAAGTCAACAAAGTTGGCTTGGGCATTGGTTAGCCCAAAAGGCATAACCAACCATTCATAAAGTCTGTTTGGAGTCCTAAACGCAGTCTTATCTATACTGTCATTGGCGACCCTAAGTAGATGGAATCCAATGGCTAAATCAAGCTGAGATAAAACTGAAGAGCAGCTAACTGGTCAAAAAGATCATCAATCCTAGGAAGTGGATATCGGTTCTTCTTGTTGAGCTAATTTAATTCTCTATAATCAACGCACTTAGTATTGAAGACAACTGGTGCTCCCCATTTCGATATGCTC
Source organism: Allium cepa (assembly GCA_030765085.1). NCBI lineage: Eukaryota > Viridiplantae > Streptophyta > Magnoliopsida > Asparagales > Amaryllidaceae > Allium > Allium cepa. The sequence continues at coordinate 134,769,519 of CM060945.1, read as the reverse complement.
CTTCTTCTAAAACCCTTCTCTAAAAGCTCACTGACTTGTTTGCTCAACTCTTTCCTCTCCCTAGGTACCATGTGCATCATAGGTAATGCCATTGGCTTAGAATTTTCGGTGAAATAAATTCTGAAGTCAATTTCTCTCTTAGAGGGCAGTCCTCTAATCTCCTCAAAGACGTCAGGAAAATCTCTAACGACAGGAACCGAATCAAACTCTGCTAAAGATGAATCGAGAGAATAGAGAAAGCTTAAAATGACTGACCCTTGCAGGTCGCAAGATACCTCGAGAGTCCTACCACTACAATTTTCTCATATATGACTCTCCTTTCATAATCCAATAGCTCCATATGTGGATAGCCAATCCATATCCAAGATCATCCTATAACCCATAAATCCCAAAACATAGTCGTTACAGTCAAATTCTACGCTTAGGATATAAATTTTCAAACCCCGACAAACCATAGAGAAGTATGTCGATCCACCTATGGGGATTGAAACAACGATGGGGTCCACTACTAAAGAAATGTCTAAGTGCAAACAATACATAAGAGAACTGGAAATAAAAGAGTGTGATGCTCCATAATTGAATAAAGTTCAGATGGGAAAATCAGATATAGAAATCAAACCTTCAACTAATTTTCCTACCTCTATCCGGAGTGCTACTGGAAGGGGCCGTGTCTAACGCCTTAATCTATGCAACTGGTTCACTTGCTTCCAGACCAGCTCTCCGGGGACAACTCCTACTCATATGACCAGGCTGGCCGCAATTGAAGCACTTTCCCTTTATTTTTTCCCTTTTGCAATCCGTGGCGATATGTCCAACTATCCTATAGCTATTGCACTTTGATCCTTGCTCAATCTTCTTATGAGGGCCATCACGTTTCTTCTTCTCTATGTTGTTTTTCCACCACTTCATCTTTGGTCCTTTCGACTTAACCACTTCTTTAGACCCTTCTTCCTTGACCGCATCTGACATAAGTGCCATCTCAACCATAGACACATAAGTAGCTCCCATCGATACGTGAATCAACAATAATCTCTGAACGGGTTGATTCAATCTCTTCGCAAACTTCATGCTTTCTTATGCAGCGTGTTCACTAATTCAATACCAAACCGCGACAGCTCATTGAATTGATTAATGTATTCCTTGACAGACAAACACCCTTGCTTCAAATTAATAAACCTCTTCAACTAAACACTCTCTTCTGCTTGAGACATAAACTTCCTCTCAAAACTCTTTCTAAACCCATTCCAACAGACTTCTCTTCCTTCCAACTCAACAACCTCCCACCAGTAAGAAGCCTCCTCTTTCAGCTACCAAGAGGCTAGCTTAACCCGCTGCTTGTCCTCCAATCCTAATAAGCCAAACACTCTTTCGGTGTCCCTAAACCAAGCTCTCGCCTCCACAAATGTCTCATTGCCAGAAAAAGTATTTCTACCCAAACTCGCAAAATCATTACGAAGCTTAGTGAAATTCATGGCGGCAGGTGGGTTGATGGGGTTCCCACCCGTTGGTGTAGGATTGGGCGCTGACGCATGCACCATGGAGTCATGGCTTATAAGTGCCTATGAAACCAGGCTGATATTAGAATGCCCTAGGGAAGGTTCGGGGCATCGGTCATTCTACGAAAAGAAAGAGATAGTTTAGGAAAGAGTCAAAGGGAGATTGAACTGGACTTATAAGAGGATTTTTATAAAAACTCTTTTATTCTTAAAAACATTTCTAAGAGTTCTTTTCTGAAAAGTACTTTTTAAAACAAGCTATTTCAGAAAATATTTTATTTTTAAAATAAATTTTTAGGAATCATGCAACCTTAGGCTCTAATACCAAGTGAAACACCCCCACACCCCTTAATATACCTAAAAGGACACATTAAAAAACGTGGTTCATTTTAGGTATAACTGAAACTAATAGAGACTAAGATTCATAATAAAAAAATAGGTAAAAACAGCGAAATCTAAAATAATAACTTATTCAAGAACAAAAACTTCATAATTGCTTCATAAACAAAATAAGTTAAATACCAAATACAGCATACATGTCTCAAAACCTAATATGTCTCATGAAATAAAAACTCGTAGTCTCAACAAAAATCAGAGTATTAATATCCCTCTTAAGTGCTAGTACAAATAATTGAAAATGGAAATAAAAGTAGGGAAATACATAGCAGAATCTTCTCCAAGAAACCTTCGAGCAACTGCAATTTACTACCCTCTCCCTTGATTGCCTATGTGGGGAAAATGGGAAAATAGAGGAGTGGGTCGGACTAAAAGTCTGATGAGTGATAGTAACTACTAGAATCTTTAAGAAAAGTAAAGGTAATAGACGCTTCAATAGATCTAGTATTCCAAAAAAATATAGAGGAAATAGGAAAGAGATAAACCGAAAAATATAATTAAACTATTACAATCGATAAGATAGGTCAACTATGATTGTTTGCACTTATCTTTGATAGCTGCTTGATTAGGCTGAATTCCTACTCCTATAATTAGGATAAAATCCTAATTCTACCTTTTGATCGGCCTGCTACTCCATAGACCTTACTTTGGACTAGATGCTATATAACTCCCTACACAACAGCCAATGGTAACTATGAAAGATACACAAAGCACCTATTGTGGACTAGACAATACATAGCTCCCTACATAGAAGGCAATGGTGTCTATGAAAGACACACATACTAAGAATTTAGAACTCATAGCGATTACTGAGCACCGAAATGGAAGTCGCACGCGTAACTGCCACCATGCTCATGCTACATGTTGCTCCACCTATTGGGTCGTATTATTACCTCGACTCAACATGAGCGTGCCCCTCGTATCACTTTAAGATTATGTGAAACACCATGTCCATAGAAAATATAAAGGAATGCAGCTGGTGCTGGCTCTTCATCTAAACAATATCTAATAGCGCCCTTGTCCAAATCCCCTGTGATTTGAACATCTCTATATTGACCAATTACTACGACTACTAGTATAAGCGTGCCCCTCGTCTCACTTCAGGTTTATGTGAAACACCGTACTCATAGAAAATAATAGGGGAATGCTATTTGGTACAGGTCCTACTTTAATTCTTTGCTTATTAACTTAGATAGATTATTTAAATAAGCCTTCACTCTTGTTCTTACTATCTGTGCTTATTAATTTATCCTAAGTCTTAAAATAAGCCTTATTTTGTTCAATTTCTTATTATAACCTACGTTATAATCATGGTTTTACTTAACCCAAGGTCTAAGTGTGAAAATAAGCTTCTTTTCTTCTTTTATTCTTTTTATTTATAATTCTAAGTTACAATTAGGTCAATCTCTTTAATTTAGTCAATTAATATCATAATTAGGCATAATTTCAGTCCAATTCCATTTACATTACAGTCATTATAATTTACATCTTATTTTCCATTATTTCAAATTTCTTATAATTTAATCTAATTTTTCATTAATTCTATTCTAATCCATACATGGTGAAGAAGAAGGAGGAATAAAAGAAAATTGAAAATAGAAGGAAATCCAAGGCATAAGAAGAAGATGTAAATAATGCATAACTAAAAATAAATAAACTAAAATACTGTAAATAAACCGTAAATAAATGAAAAGGCTAGAAATAAACTAAAATTAACTGAAAATAATTCTAAAAACTGTAAATAAATTACAAAAAAGGGTTACTTCAAAAATCATAGTAAAACTACAACCACTGCAATCCCTATTATTTTAAATTATTTAAAAAAATTTAAAATAATTACAATGACTCACCTTTGGTCCTTAGCTCTTCCCTTTGGGCCTTTACGGATCGACTTAAGGTTGTTAAATATTTTTATTCAAAATGATTTCCTCCTTGGTAACTTATTCCGCTTAGGGTCCTTTCTAATAGGTGAACTTATTGGAGAAAATCTTAGAATGAGAAAAAGTGTTAGGCCTAGGGTTCTATTTATAGTGGTAGAAGTGGGTCTTTAACCGTTAGATTTGGGGATTGAATAGGATGCAACCACGTCATAGGTTGAACATGGGCTATCAGATGCATAAATGGAAGGAAAAGATCAAGTTGTAGAACGCAAAATACGTCACTAACGTCTGAACAAATGAACGTTCGTTTGTTCACTAAAAAAACAAGGCGGGTCGCTTGGGCTGTCAACCACCCTTGTGCCTAGGTTCAACGGCCTTTCGACCTGGCCTATAAAAAAATTTCTACTTATTTTTTAATTCATATCTCATTCATTTTAGCTCAAATTCTGACATTCTATATATGGAAATTGACCTGGAAAATTACCACGGATACAATGTTGCAACTCCCGTGGCTCAATTTTGATAATTTCGCAAAGTTATTTTATTATTTAATTAATTAACAAATTAATTTTCATGGGTTCAAATTTTGGGTTATTACATATATGCACTCTCATATACATCTTATATAAGTGCATTCCCCTACTTATCGGGTGCTCCAAAAATCAATTGGTCGATTTCTCATGAATCTCAATATCAGTTCTGTAGGAAATAAACAGACAATACATAAGGTCGGAGATCATCTCCAAATTTTCTAAGTTAATGGATTTCCTTATCATTTACTGTAACGACCTGTAAAATTTTATTAGTTTTAATATTATATTTAACCTGAATTTCTGTGAAATTTTAAATAATAAAATTTTGAAATAAAAATTTGATATTTGAAATACGTCTATTTAAACATAGCAAATGGTAAATTTTCATCAGAAAATATGGAAGTAAACTCTGTTGTGAAATTTCATTTAAATTTAAATTAGTTAACATTAATGATGTTAAAATGTTTTCCAAACCCAAATATTTCTATACAGTAAATTTGTAAATCATTTTCTGAGTGAGATGTCATATTTCATTTCTCCAAATTTGGACTGGTGCTGCTCCTTTTATCTTATTTCTAGCAAATTAGCAGTATTTTCGGTACCGATTATCGACCTTTGATAGGATGCTCGTACCATTGATATATGTATACCGTTTTCATCATCTCATCGTGCTGATCTACGCAGTATATTCAATTGTGTATTTCGGAGTTTGATATGCTTTGTTTTCCATCACTATTTAATTGTCCAACGTAATTCCAGAGGACATTTGCTATTTTCTGCCCAACTTTTGTCATTCCCTATTTTCAATATATTTTTTGGTTGACTATTTTATTTCTATGTGTATAAAAGAATAATAATGTTATGTATGGGAAGGAGTTTGCATTCGTTTGCCTGAGAGTTTTCATCTTCCACCTATTCATTCGAAGATATATATTGGTTTGTCCTCCCATCCTATTTTTTTACGTCAAACCCACGCACCCATATCGTCTCCTCCTTTCCCCTTCTTTTTTCTCTTCCCCTTTTATTTGTCTTGTCTACTTCTTCTAAAAAAGGAAAAAAAAGAAAAAAAAAGTTGGGTATATTTTTTTTGGATACCATCTTGCATTTTTAATCATCAAACCACTCGAGCACGTAAGCAAATCCTATATTTTGCCACAAGCTTCCATCTTCCCACACAATCGGCAACCTTCTCCACCTCACCACCCTGCAAGCAAACCCAGGCAACACGACCACCTAAGTGCCTTGCTCTGCCTCATGTCCAGATCTCCATATCGACCACCATCCATCCCTCCTTCCCTAAGTGCGTGCAGCCCCTCTTGGATTTCAAGGTATATATATATATACACACGCAACTATATAGGTTAATTGCATGCTCAGTTTCCTTCTGTCATAATATATTTCCCATGTCTGTTTATATATATTGAATTATATATAAGGTATGTCAGCGTTTATATATGTTTAGAGGATATATATAGTATAATTTTAATTTTTTAAAGTGTTATATTATATAAGTTTATATATATATATATTAGTTTATACATTTTTGCTCTGTTGATTCTATATATATATGAAGGTATATATTTTATCACTTTGTGTGTGTGTGTGTATATATATATATGTATTTATATGGGTATTTGAATGTATAGTTTAATTATAGTTTCATTTGTGTTTAACTATATTTGTTTTGTTAGGCATATTGGGTTGCACACACACACACACACACACACACACACACACACATATATATATATATATATATTATAGTCAGTATATATTCAAGGGCTTTGTAAGTTGCATATATGATTTTATTATAAGTTATATGTTATGTATATTATTTGTTTATGGCATATAAGTTTTCCAGTTAATCTATATATATTAGTTATATAAGTATGTTTATATATATATATATATATGAATTTATATAGATTATTTATAAGTTGTTGTTTTATTTATAACAGTTACAATGTATAAAAGCTTATATAGGTTATAAATTATCTATTGAAGTTGATTTTTAATATATTATATACGTAATTCATATGTTGCAATGTGGATTTTCAACACCATGCATAAGTACATTACCTTTTAGTATGTGCCTATATAAGCCTTATATTTTATATTTTCCAATCTCTTTTGGTGTATATATATTTTACTTACAGTTTTATATGAGTTCGATTGTATTCTATTTGGCATGTGAGTATATATTAACTTTGTCAATTGTTTATGTAAACATAAGTTCATTCAGTAACTTACAATCAATTATGTGTGTGTTGTTTAATTATATATGTGTGTTTAATTATATATGTTATGTCAGTTTAGGCATATATATAATCTATGGTTACAGTTTATATATATAGTTGTGTTTTGTTCGTAAACTAGCTGTGCATGTATAGGTTGTATATGCTGTATATTTTAATACGTCTGCATATATTTGTTTTGTTTCTGTTTTGTATTGCTGAAAAAGAACATTTATATAAATGTGTGTTTAAAAGTATTTATATATATATATATTATGCTCAGATTCCAATCCTTTACAGTAGAGTATATATATAAATTTATGTGAATTATTTTATCTGTTATGTAACAACCCGTAATTTTCGATGATTTAAAACTGTTAATTTAATCAGAAATTTTGGATAAATATTGGAAGATATAAAAAATTTGTAATTTATTTAGCGAAATAATAACTAAAGTGAAATGCACCAGTATTATTTATAGTTAATTATTTACAACTTGAATGGAATTTCAATTAGTTGAAATAAGGTAAATGTATGCTTGGTTATAAATTTAATAAAAGAAAATAAAAGTAAATATTTAACTAACCAAGAAAATAATACTGTGATCAATAGTAATTGAACGAAACTTGTTTTATAAAACTAATGGTAACATTAGGTGTAAGTAATAAACTTATAAATAAAACTGAACGTGAATAGTGACAATTCCTATAAGTCACCCATTTATGTAGTCCACTTAATTTAATTGGAAATTTATTGTGATTAAAATGAAATTAAATATTTAAATATTACGTTAATGGAAATCAAGTTCAAAAATTGAGAATATTATGTAATAAATCATGAACAAATATTAATTTCATCCATCTAATAATAATAGATTAAATAATAGGATGAAAGGCCAAATTAAATGAAATTATTGAAAATTTAATTTATAATTTCTGAATTTAGTGAAATTTAAATTTGACACTGAAATTGATGGATTAATCAGCTTTAAATTGACATCTAATTTTTTTTTAAATTAGGGTAAATGATTAAGAAATTTAAAATGATAAAAATTGTCAATTATAGAATTGAAATTGAAAATTTTATTTAATTAGTTAATTTTTAATTTATTTAATTAATGTAAAAATAGTCATTTTGGCCGTAGACTCGGATTTCAATGAAACTAGTTTCATCGAATCCGTAACGATGAACTATTATAGGATTTCAAGTTTCATAACGATTGGGCCTGTCGTTTGATCGTATGGGCTTGAAACGCCTAGAAATAAATTCAATTGAAATCAATTTGAAATAAATTGATTTTAGCATAACTTTCCATGCGGTGAAATTTGGACTTGAAACCTGTTCCATTGATTTTAAAATATTTTAAAACATCTATTTTGATATCTGGGTTGATCCATTTTCGTTTCGAAGTCAGAATGGGATTTTTGGGCCATTTATCGTTCATCGGTCCAAACCAATCATGTCTATTCATCTCTATTTCTGACCTACCTATATATATCCTATTATAAACCCTAGCAGCCTTTCTATTTCTCATTTTTGTATGTACAGAAACTTCTGTTGCTCCTCTTGCTCTCAATGACTGAAAACCCTAAATATTCCAATCTGTGCAGTTAATGTGCTCGGTTGATTCAAAGCGGTGGAGGTGCAAAAAGTCATAGCGGGGATACAACGAGGATATAGCGGGATATAGTGGATGACTTTAAAATAGCATATAAAACACGTACTTAATATTTGCTAAATGGTAATTAAATGAAAAATTATCATTCAATTGAATTATAAATAATGCATAAATAATTTTAAATAAAAACATGTGCGAATATACTTTAAATAAACGAAAAACTGTTATATAACATAATTGAATTTGGTAAAATATTAGAGTATTTTCATTTCTGAAAATATATTAAAAATTAAATCAAATAAATTAGTTTCATAATTTTATAATGTATAAATGCAATTTTTCAATCCATTTTATTAAAAAAGATATAGCGTGAATAGCGGAATAAAGCAGAAATAACGGGATATAGCGGAAATAGCGGGGATTAAAGCGGAAAGGCTATATTCTGGGGCTATGTGGAAAAATCGTAGCGGTAGAAATCGGCTATGAGATATAGCGGGGTTGTAGCGAGGTAATAGCGGGGCATTAACTACACAGATTCCAATTCAATTCCAATTCAAATCCAACAACAAAAATTCAAGCTCCTTCAGTCCAAACAAATCATAAATTGATTTGAAGCTCTCGAAGAGCATAATCTGCTGGTGCCATTCATTTTTTGATTCAGCACATCATTTGCTTTGAAATTCCAAATGAACCTCAGCCGTTCATAGGCTACCATCTCGATTCGACGGTAGATCTTTGATTAGAGGACGATCGGGTTGCGCTGCACTATAGTGGATGTCGAGGGGCGTCGATCTGTGCCGTTGGTTCATGCTAGTAGGCTTCGAGTTCACTAGATTTATTGCACTTAGGCACGACGGCGACGACTAAGTTGAGGGGACGAGGGCAGGTCGCATGACCTCCAGTAGGGGCGGTAGGCCGAGGGGAGTCGAATGGCGTCGCCTGATCTGCGTGGATGGCGGCAGCGTTTCCTTTGAGGTAAATACGTGGAAACGACTCCCGTGAGTTTGCATAAGGTGGCTACGACAGGAGTGATTGACGGGCTAAGAACGTAGCAATTTTTATCGGACACGCTCCTTCGATACCATTCTATTACTTTGTGATTGTTTTGGGCCCTTTTGATTTTAGGTGTGGCTCGAGGTGGGCGGTAGTAGCTGCTACGCATTACGACCGGTCCGGAAGCTTAATTGGTATATCTACACTGGCATTGCCTAGTTGTGCCGTGTCGCCTACCCTAGCGCGCCTTGTACGAGTTTGGTTTTCTCCAGTAGCCCGTGGAGTATTTAGGGTAGTCTCCCGATTTGGAGATGTGCTAATACAGGATGGACTACTGGGATTATTACATGTTAAGGGCTACAAGGATAACCCCTTAACGCTATTTAAAAGTAAGTTTATTTTACCAACAGACATTATTATAATAGTGTATATTACTACATAGTAGATAGTTTAACAGATCCTTAGGAGATGTGAATCTTGAGCATCTCTTAAGTTACTGCACTCACGTTAGACACTAGATAGGAGATGCCAAATCCCATAAACATCTCTGACGCCGTTCCACTCATATTATTTACAGTTGATTTAACTCACTTAAGATCTTTTAGTTTTGACTCAAGTGTTTTGTCATTTCAGGATTCGAAGACTTTATTTCTAGAGGACGAAGACGGAGATTACATTACTATTATTTATTATATTATTCCACTGCATTCATACTATTCCGCTGCATTATTTAATATTCTCTGGTATGTGTAACTCTGATATTTGTTGTACAAGTATAATCAAATGTTTTAGTAAAACAGCTTCATGAACTGTTATTTGATTATTATATTTTGTCATTCCGCTGCAAGATTCTGTTTTATTTTCTTTCTTTCTCTGTTTTTCTTATTTACCCCATTGACAATCCGCCCTTATGTATGGTTTGATTCTGACGTGTGTGGGTTATCATCGATTTTAAACCGTACAAAAAGGCGGGATGTTACATCTGGTATTAGAGCTTTGGTTTAGCGATAAGTCTTAGCGCTGTGGGGTCTGACTCTTTATTAATAGGGTAGTAATATCCTATGATGATTCACTGAGAGTATATATATAAGAGAGCATATTTGTTAATGTTATAAAAGATTTTTATATTGTGTTAATTTGTTCCGTTTCGTATTTACAAATTCAGGTCAGTGCATAGGATGCTATGACATCAATAGGGATTTCTAAATACTTAATAGGACAGACCGACACAATATCTGTTTTGAATGTGGGTAAATGAAATAATTTTGCCTAGTATATTTTTTGTATATAAGGTAATAAAATTTATAAAGGTTATATTTGGTTGTAATATATTGGTTGTTAGGTAGTGAAATTTATAAATATTAGTTGGGAATAAGATCTAAAATAAATAAATGAAAATTGAAAATTTTAGAACTTAATTTCTGGGGGTTTGAATATTTCTTTCGAATGATTTTGGAATATAGTAATAATATTATTAGAAGTATTTTCTGATATAAATATTTCAATATGATTTGAAAGAATTGTTTTAAAGAAAATTTGGAAGAAATAAGTTCTGTACTCCCCTCTCTGCCGTTGGAAAATAATTTCGGTGATGAGTGCACGCATCATCGACGTTTATTTTCAAGTTTCAAGGTAGGAAGGCCACTGTAGTAGTTTTATTACAGATTTATTTTGATAAACAATTATAAATTTTAAATTTTTTTAAATATAATTAGATATATAAGTTGTAAGTATATATTTATCTATTATTTTTAAGATGATTTGAAATTTAACCCCGCATATAGTTCTTAAGTTTCCATTAATTAATAGTTTCAATTGCCTTAGTGAAATGGAATTTAACTAATAATTGAAAATAATAAATTTAATGTTAAGTTATAAATGAAATTCCAAGAAAGTTGAAATTGTAACCTATAAAACAAAAGATGTGATTATCGAACATTAAGTTAATCAAAAGAAATAAAATAAACTTGTGTAACTTTCAACTACATCCTTAAAAGCATATATATAACTTACCAAATATTAAAAGTTCTAATGCTTATAAGAAATGTAATAGGATATTGTACTAGTAAACTTGAAGTAATGAAAAGTATTCAATGAAATTCCTTAATAAATAAGAATTTGATGTTTTAGTTGCTATTAACTTATGTTATGATTGAAATATTACTATAATAAATTTTGATAGAAAGTAAGTATTATAAGAAAGTAATTAAAAACTTAAGCAGATGAATGGATATGCTAAGAAATTGAATTGAACATAAATACTATAAATAAATGAATGTAAGCAAATGAAGTTATGCAATAATGAATGTAATGCAATAAAAATAAAATTTATATGTTATGAATAAATAAAAATGAATTTATGTAAGTATAAGTGCAAATAAGTGAAATAAACACTGAATCAAGGGATGGAAATTGAAACTTTGCAAGAAATAAATGTAAATAAAAGGACAAATCATTGTATAAATGAAAAGGAAATCATACGATGAATGTTATGAAATGAAATTAATAAGAATGAACTTAATCTATGGTTTGAAATTGTTGTATGTTTTGGTTTATGAGTTGTTTAGGTAAAAGATACTTTTAATTGGTTAGATGTATGAATAATCTATTGAGTTTATCTAAGACTGTTGAGTAAGTGGAATATTTCATAGTTATTTGTCATTCTATGAGATTTAAAGTGTCTTAACCCAAACAAATCAATTGTTTGTCTTGCTTGGATGGTTGATTTGTATTTGATGTGTATGCTGTGGTTGCAAGTGATTGTTGTTGTTTGACATTGATTGTTTCTTAGTAGTTGAAACAACTTTAAAAAATTTATTTTATTTAATTATTAACTCTTTTAGATTATATAGGTGGAATGCAGGTTGTGGAAGCGATTGCTGCTTCTTTTGGTTTCATAATTAAAAGTTGTTTGCTCGACAAATAGGTACGTTCTCGGATTACGGTTTTCTGGCGTTATTATATTATTTTTCCTGTTGTTGGGATATATTACTTTGAGATATTGTGATATATATTGTTATGTTTGATATTGTATGTTCTCCCGAGCCTCTCCGTACAAGGGAGACTCTGTCGAAATTTTCGTAAATTTTGGACTTAGACAAATTTTGAAAAACATCTTCCAAACTTTATTAATTTGAGTATAAAAAATTTGATGGTTATAAATTGGTATATTTTATTTAAATAATTAATTTTGTAAATTTATTTCTTATACATTTAGTATTTTAAGCAAGATATATTGATTTCTTAATTCTTCTTTTCCCTTCTTTTTCCTTTTCGGGGACGAAAAGTTTTGAGTGGGGGAGAGTGTAACGACCCGTAATTTTCGATGATTTAAAAATGTTAATTTAATCAGAAATTGTGGATAAATATTGAAAGATATAAAATTTTTGTAATTTATTTAGCGAAATAATAACTAATGTGAAACGCAACAGTGTTATTTATAGTTAATTATTTACGACTTGAATGTAATTCCAGTTAGTTGAAATAAGGCAATTGTATGCTTGGTTATAAATTTAATAAAAGAAAATAAAAGTAAATATTGAACTAACCAAGGAATTAATACTGGATCAATAGTAGTTGAACAAAACTTGTTTTATATAACTAATGGTAACATTGGGTGTAAGTAATAAACTTATAAATAAAATTGAATGTGAACAGTGAAAATTCTTACAAGTTACCCATTTATGTAGTCCATTTAATTTAACTGGAAACTTATTATGATTAAAACGAAATTAAATATTTAAATATTACGTTAATGGAAATCAATTTGAAAAATGGAGAACATTATGTAATAAATCATGAACTAATATTAATTTCATCCATTTGATAATAGTAGATTAAATAATAGGATGAAAGGTCAAATTAAATGGAATTATTGAAAATTTAAATTATAATTTCCGAATTTAATGAAATTGAAATTTAACACTGAAATTGATGGATTAATCAACTTTAAATTGACGTCTAAATTTTTTTAAATTAGGGTAAATGATTAAGAAATTTAAAATGATAAAAATTATCAATTATAGAATTGAAATTGAAAATTTGATTTAATTGGTTAATTTTTAATTTATTTAATTAACATAAAAATAGCCATTTTGGCCACTGACTCGGATTTCGATGTAACCAGTTTCATCGGATCCGTAGTAATGAATTATTATAGGATTTCAAGTTTTGTAGCGATCGGGCTTGTCGTTTGATCGTACAGGCTTGAAACGCCAAGAAATAAATTCAGTTGAAATCAATTGAAACCAATTTGAAATAAATTGATTTTAGAATAACATCTTCATACGATGGAATTTCGACTTGAAACCAATTCCATTGATTTTAAAATATTTTAAAACATCTATTTTGATATATGGGTTGACCCAATTTCGTTCCGGAGTCAGAACGGACTTTTCGGGCCATTTATCGATCAACGGTCCAAACCTGTATATATATATCCTATTATAAACCCTAGCAGCCTTTCTATTTCTCAATTCTTTACATACAGAAACTTTTGTTGCTCCTCTTCCTCTCAACGGCTGAAAACCCAAAATATTCCAATTCAAATCCAACAACAAAAATTCAAACTCTTCCAATCCAAACAAATCATACATTGATTTGAAGCTCTCGAAGAGCGTAATCTGCTGGTACTATTCATTTTTTGATTCGACACATCGTTTGCTCTGAAATTCAAGATGAAACCTCGGCCGTTCATAGGCCACCATCTCGATTCGACGGTAGATCTTTCATTAGAGGGCGATCGGGCTGCGCTGCACTGTAGTGGATGTCGAGCGGTGTCGATCTGTGTTGTTCGTTCATGCTAGTTGGCTTCGAGTTCACTAGAATCATTGCACTTAGGCACGGCGGCGACGGCCAAGTTGAAGGGACGAGGGTAGGTTGAGTGAGCACCAGTAGGGGCGGTAGGCCGGGGGGAGTCGCATGGCATCGCCTGATCTACGTGGATAAAAACATGGAGGCCGTGATAATTGGTCAAACGTGCATCTAGATGGTGTCTTAGTTTTCACGAATGAATGACGGTGTGTTAGGTATAGGGTTTCGAGCGATTTTCTAAGGCGACGTGTCTTTTTTTTATTTGTTTCAAAATTTAAAATCGTATAACTTCTAGCTACTGTTTTTTTCACATACGAGGTCTGATTCACACGCGGTTTCTTCCATTAGGATTGTATTGAAATTTCGGGCATTTTGAAGTAGGTTTGGATGGATTCGAAGACTGTTCCAATTTTGGGTTTAAATTGGATTTAAATTCAATTTAAATTCGGAAGGTGAGTGTTTTAACCCACTCACAACTTATAAAATTTCTTATGTTTGTTAAATTGATTTATGATGTTATTAGAAATTTATTGACGACCATTTGGCATATTTTTAATCATCATCTCAGTTAAATTGAATTTATTTGAATTAAATTGTTATTTAATCTATTATTGCATGTAAACTTCCAGTTAAATTGTTATTTAATTTATTTATTTTGAATATAAACTGGCAGAAAATACCTGTAAATTATTATTTGTTCTATGTGGATGCTATTGGTTGAATTGGATGATGATTGTAATAAATGGTTGATGAATGATATTGGATGAATGAATGTTGTATTTATTTTATAAACTACAAGTTGTTATGGATTTTATTTCATTCGGGATTACGGTTTGAAATGATATATAACCGTATTTATATTTTAAATTGCGGATTGAAATGATAAATATTCGTATCACTTGACCATAGGATAGAAAATTTTATACAGACACCATGGCCTATGTATAAAAATATTTTGAAATGATTTCTATGGTTTTGTAAAGAAATATATGGTTTTATGAGATATTGATTTGGATATTATATAAATATCATTTTATATATAGTTAAATTCTTGAATTTAAGCTATGTATAAATTTGTTTTATAAAAATAAGTTTAATAATAGAGTTTGATTTTATTAAAAAAATTATGGTTAAGTATTTAAATTATGTTTTAATATAGAGGTTATAATGATTTAAATAAATTAAGGTTGAAGATAAATTGAAAATTGATTTGAAATTGTATTTAATTGAGAATTTTATTTAATAAAAGTCGATTTGGGACTCATTGAATTTGAGATTTTAAAGAATATGATTTTAACTTGATTTTTGTTTAAGGTTATATAAATGAATATACCAGGTTTGAATAAAGTAAGGGAAATATTCAGTTATTTGAAATTGGAGTTTATTTGAATGATATTAGGATTATTAATTTAATATTTCAAAACTAAATAATAGTAAACTGAATTTGATATATATAGAGTTAACAAATTTAGTTTTGAAATATTGAATATTGAAAGCTTTGAAATCTATTGAAACGGTTTATTTGGAGGTTCGAATCTATATTTGAAATCGATATAAATTGAAATGGTTTATTAAAACTGAAAATGAGTTGAAAATTATGAATTGAGATTTAATATAAAGTGAATAAAATTGTGAAGTCATGGAAATTATTTTACTTTATAAAGTAATTTTAAATTTAAACTATTTCATTTTACATACTGTTTGAATATCCAAACCGTTTAAGTGGTGGAAGTTATTGTTTAGAAGCTATGAAATTCAAAGTATTACATTTTGAAAGGTTATATTTCAAGCGTTTGGTCTTGGAATATTATAACTTTGGGAGTGTTATGATTTTAGAAAAGGATATATTTGAAATGAAAATGATATCGTATTGATTTGATTTTGAAAGGCTAATGATATTTGGTTTAAAGAATAAACTATTCTGAAATGACCGCTGTGTTATAATAACGTTTGGTTGTTAAAGAGACTGGGATAGGAAGTTGCCATACTCTCTGCCAACTTCGAAAACCACTTTAACAACCGTGTATGCGGTGGAGATTTCAGAATGAAGTAGGATGGTGGCAGCGTTTCCTTTGAGGCAAATATGTGGACCCGACTCCCGTGAGTTGGCATAGGGTGGCTAAAACAGGGGCGATTAACGGGCTAAGAAGGTAGCACCTTTTATCGGACACACTCCTTCGATACCATTCTATTACTTTGTGATTGTTTTGGGCCCTTTTGATTTTGGGGTGTGGCTCGAGGTGGGCGGTAGTAGCTGCTATGCGTTACCACCGGTCCGGAAGCGTAATTGGTATATCTACCCTGGCATTGCCTAGTTGTGCCATGTCACCTACCCTAGCGTACCTTGTACGAGTTTGGTTTTCTCCCACAGCCCATGGAGTATTTAGGGTAGTCTCCCGATCTGGAGATGCGCTGATACTGGATGGACTACTGGGACTATTACGTGTTAAGGGCTATATGAGTAACCCATTAATGCTATTTAAAAGTATGTTCATTTTACCAATAGACATTATTATAATAGCGTATATTACTACATAGTAGACAGTTTAACGGATCCTTAAGAGATGTGAATCCCAAGCATCTCTTAAGTTACTGCACTCACATTAGACACTATATAAGAGATGTCAAATCCCGTAAACATCTCTGACGCCATTCCATTCATTTTATTTACAGTTGATTTAACTCACTTAAGATCTTTTAGTTCTGACTCGAGTGTTTTGTCTTTTCAATTCGCTCGGGTCAGTTTGAGCATTTCAGGATTTGAAGACTTTATTTCTGGAGGACGAAGATGGAGATTGCATTACTATTATTTATTATATCTTTCCACTGCATTCATACTGTTACGCTGCATTATTTAATATTCTCTGGTATGTGTAACTCTGATATGTGTTGTATAAGTATAATCAAATGTTTTAGTAAAACAGCTTCATGAACTGTTATTTGATTATTATATTTTGTCTTTCCGCCGCGAGATTCTGTTTCATTTTCTTTCTTTCTCTATTTTTCTTTTTTACCCCAATGAAAATCCGCCCTTATGCATGGTTTGAGTCTGACGTGTGTTGTTTATCGTCGATTTTAAACCATACAAAAAGGCAGGATGTTACATGTTATAAGCCTATACATGTATGTAAGTATTTCGCATTTTATAAGTATATATATATAAAGTATTTATTTCAAAAATATAATGTATATATGTTTGATTTTATATGTGTGTTTTAATTTAAAATAATGGATTTTGAAATACATATATACATTTAATTTATTACACGTTTGAATTTAGCGTATGATTTTATATATATAGTTTTATATAAGTTCACTTACACCATTTATCATCATCGATCTAGTTTTGATTCGATTCCATCAATTCCTATTTATCAGCTTTGTTCGTCGATTCGTACCAATCTTGTTTTGCTTCGGGACTCATAGCTTGTTCTGTTGTCAAACTCTCTAGCCCCGAAAGGTGAGCAATCACTCACGATTAACGTTCTTATATTTATTAAATTTGATTTCAATTGAAACGACAATTGAAATATGCTGTTGTTAGTTATTTACACTATTATATATATATATATATATATTATTATATGTATCTGTTCACCTGTGACATCTGAAACCATTATCGGTTATTTATATTGATGATATATGCCTGTTATATTATTATTATATATGTTATCATTCTGCAAGTTTTCTGTTAGTTTAGAATTCCCTATGGGTTGAACCGAACGATCTGTAGAATAGGAGAAAATCGTTATGGGTTGAAATGATAAACCTAAGCGACCTTCATTGATTTGAAGTTGGAATTGTGGGTTGAAATGATATATACCTGTATACATTTAAATTGCGGATTGAAATGATAAATATCCGTATCACTTGACCATAGGATAGAAAATTATATACAGACACCGTTGGTCAATATATATATATATATATATGTATATATATTGAAATGATTTCCAAGGTTTTGAATTGAATATTTTGGTTTCACTAAATATTGATTTTAATATATATATATATATATATATATATTTAAATATATAAATGTTATTTTTATAAAGGTTTTAAATTTTGATTTTTAAATTTATATGTTTTGAAATTTTAAAATTCTAAATTAGTTTTGGAATCATAAATTTTAAGATTTTACTTACAATTTTACTATTTTAAAATATATATAAAATAAGTTTAATAATAAGATTTAATTCATTGAAGTTGATTTAATAAAGTTGATATAAACTATTTTATTTTATAAACTATTTTATTTTATACACTATTTTAATATCTAACTAATTAAGTGGGAAGTGTTGTGATTTCCAATGTATTATGACTTCCAAAGTATTATGATTTCTAAATTATGATTTTCGAAGTGTTATGATTTCCAAAGTATTATGATTTCTAAGTTATGATTTCTAAAGTGTTATGGTTTTAGAAGCTTTATAATTTCGAAAGTGTTATAACTTTGAAGTGCTACGATTTTTGGAAATGGATATATTTAAAATGGAATTGATATCGTATTTGTTTTTGAAATGGAAATGATATCGTATTGATATGGTTTTGAAATGGCAATGATACTTTGGTTTTGAAGTATAAACTATTTTGAAATGACCGCGGTGTATAATAACGATTGGTTGTTAAAGAGACCGAGATCAGATATTGTGACGACCCGGAATTTTTGAACATTTAAAATCGAAAAATTTAATTGATTTTAAATATTCAATAGAGAAATTTTAACTTGAATTCAAATATCATAATTTATTTGATAATTAAATTATTGAATTAAACAATTTGAAGTTGGGTGAAATGTTGAATCTGAAGTTTTAAGCCCGTCAAATATAATTTGAAGGCTTGTAAAATTTATATTGATAACACTGAAGGTAATAGAAGTTGTAAAATTGAAATTAACAGTGGGTTGTTCAGTTTTAAAATTTTATATCGTTTAAATTGAATTTAAAAATAGCCTTCCGAGGCACAGTCTCGTAATTTGACGAAACCAGTTCCATTTAGATCCATAATACTGAACTATTATCAGATTTTGAATTTCGTAGCGACCGGAGTTGTTGTGTGAGCGTACGTTATATAAATGCGCTGAAATCTATATCGAATCCAATTTAATAACTGGGTACCTAAACGAGATATTTTTGAATATGAAAATATCAACTTTAAATCAGCCGCCACCCTGTAATTACTATTAGCCAACATACCTCTGTTGAAGCCGACACGCAGAAACGATTGTACACGCGAAACATCTTTTCCTGTCCCCTTTCCTCGTTAAATCACGCAACCCATTTTCTTATTTCCTGAGTTCAAAATCGAAAAATATAATGGCGTAGTAGAGAAGGAAATCGAACCTGCCTTCAAAACAAATCATGCTTCTTCCTTAAATTCAACCACTCCATTCTTTTTCCTCCATTCGAATGCCAGTAACGAAATCAATTTCGTTTATTTAAAAAAAAAAATAGGGGAAAAAATCAAATCATCGTATAAAGGACGGGGAGGCAACTTCGATTGACTCGCGATCAGAGAGATAGCCGAGCACGCGGGGTGGACCTGGAATCGAGGGGCGATGCTGCGCGAGTGCATCGATGGAGAAGGTGGTGTCGCGAGTTGAGGCAGAGGAGGAGCTGCGTTCGATGACTGGATGGAAATCGCGATTAGGAGGGCAGGCGGCGGTAGGATCGAAGTCGCGTGGGCGACTGCCCGAACTTGCTTGCGGTGGAGTCGTTCGTCAACGATGGTGGGTTGGAGTGTCTCGTATGGAAGGTATCAGTTTTATATTTTCTGTGATTAATTTAATTTGGAAATATATGTGATTAGAGAAGAAAAAAATATATATACAAGTTCACTTACTGGTTAAGTTAAATTAATGTGGTGTGGAGATAAATTTATTAGATTGAATATAAACAGAAACTTTATTTATATATGATTTTGGGAAAGTGTAGGAATTTTAAAATGTGTAGAGTTTATAAAGATAAACAGATAAATATACATATATAAATATTTTATCCTACTAGTTTATTTAAAAAGAAGTGGGTTAGATGATAAAACTGTTTTAATTAACTTATTAAATAATTGAGTTACTAAAGATACTTAGAAAATTTTTAGCTTAAAATTTTTAAGTCAATTTATAAGTTAAAATAAATAAGTAGATATTAGAAAATTATTGGATTTACTCAAGTGTTAATTAACTATATAATGTTATAAAAGGTCTAAAATCGAGAAAACAGGCTGGAATGGGATGAATGGCAATAGACTGCAAATTAAAGCAAAGGTGAGTTAATCTCACTCAGTTAAATTTAAATTTAAATGATTAAATTTAAATAATTGTTTGAGTGGCTGAACTGATTGATGTGGTATAGTATGATATTTTGAAATTGGCTTATTATATTGTGCTAACATTTGTGAATGCAGGGAAAATAGGTTGGAGGGATCCAACTGGACCCCTCACATTTATTTAAATTATTCAATATTCTCTGTTTTGATTATTTGATATCATATGATGAGTTATATTGGAATATTGAATGTTGTGGTTTGATTGGATATTTGGGTATAATGAATTACCAAAATATATGAATTGGATTGTTGAAAAGAAATTAAAAGGAAGTAAATTTGTAAGTGAAATAATTATAGAAAGTTTGAATAAATTAAGAATGAATTGAAAAGAAATAGAAGTAATATGAAAATAAGAATAAATAACTTCGAGTATGAAGAGAAATGGAATTTTGAATAAAATGAAATTGATGAATTGTAAACTTAAGTTATATCAATTAAAGAAATAAAGAATTATTTTAAAATTTAAAGTTTAAATTTATTTAAAAGAATAAAGAAGTAATTGAGAAATCTAAAAATTCTAAATCAAGAAATGAGATCTGAAATTAATAGATTCTGAATTTAAAGGGAATAAATTGGAAATCAATTTAGGAAATTGATTTAAGTGATTGAAGTTGGGATTTTTCTCTGGATAACCAAGTACATTTTTAAAGTAAATTTTCAAATAAATTTAAAGGTTTTAAAGTTGTTGAAAAAAAAGCAAGTTTTAGAAAATATATTATTTCTAATATTTAAATTCAAAAGTAAGTATTTTCTTAAATCTATTATAGTAGTAATTTCTTAAAAAGTGGCTTAGTATTTTGTTTTTAAAAACGAAAATCTAGTTTTATATCTTATTAAGTAGCCTTATTTTCAAATATTCACATAGTATGTATTTTAACAAATTATTGAAGTAATTTAACTTAAATGTTTTTAATTATATTTCAAAGTAAAGTGTTTTAAATTATTTTAAAATCTAGTTTTGTGCTTGGTGATTTCGGAGGAGATAGAAAATATTTGGGAAAGTTGATTCTGAAAAGAAAGATGGTTTTGAAAACTGTTTCAAAGGGTTGAAAATAGAAATATATCTTGTGAAGATATTTTTGGAGATTAATGAATAATTTGGAAATTATTTATTGGTTGATGGTTGTTTTGTGAATATAATTGATAGTTAAATAATCGACTATCAATATTGGACAATGCGTTGATCGTTTCGAAGAGACCGGGATCGAGATTTATTTCTCAAAAACCACTTCGATCCGGTTTGTATGTTTCGTGAAAACGATTTTGGATTCGAAGATGGAGCAGTGAAGTGCAAGGGCTAGTCGCTACTAATCCTGAGGATATTTCCAAAATGGATGTAGTAGGAATAGTGCCATCGGTTCCGTTCGAACCCGGGACGGACTTGTATGGAGGAATGCTTGCGAAACATCGTCAGGTGGGCGATGGGCGTTCTAAGTGAAAACGTTCTAAAGGTAACACTTAGCCTCAAGCCTCATCAACTGGGAATGACTGAAAATCAGGGGATATGCAGCAAGGTTAGGTGGTTCATGCCCAAGCAGGACAAGATAATTCCCCTATCTAGATGTCCATTTTTATATATTTCGGCTTAGTGGGTGGTTGGTCGCGCCAACCACGGGGTTTATCTTGTTCGGGACTGTTCAGTAAGGAATGGTTCCGGCCTTGTGTTGCAGGGGATGAAGGGAGTAATCCTCGGTACGGTGATCTAGGCCCCGTACTGTGACTGGTGGTACCCCAATGCCTAGTCATTGTTGGAAATCCATTTTCCCTACGAGCCTTGTACGAGTTTTGTTTGTATTACCCACTTTTGTGGCTAGTAGCTGGAATTTAATGAATGTAACAATTTCGGCTATTTTATAAGTACTTGTATATAGACCCTATTATAATATCAGAGGATTTCTATAAAATTGTTTTAGCTATCGTAAGGTAAAAACCCGACATGTTTATTTGTGGCGTGGTCTTACGAGATGCTTTTGTTTTCAAAGAATTTTTGAAACTTTAATAATCAATTGGGTGTGATTTTCTCACGCTGGTATTCCAGACTGACTCGGGTGTTATTTAACTGTAATGCTCGGGTCAGACCGAGTATTATAGAATACATGATATGATGCTGTGGAGCTCAGGAGACGAGCTGGACGACGATACGTATTCTCGTACTTGTATATATATATTTCCGCTGAGTTGAGTTGTTGTGTATCCATTGTATGTTATTGATGTGAGCTGTGACTGATGTACTCTGATGGTGTAATGTATATAAACAGATATATTTGATTTTGAGTAAAGATTATTTACTATCTATTATATTTTATTCCGCTGCGATGGTTAGATTCTGATGTTGATTTTGTTTTCTCTTCTTCTACCTCTTCTTCTTAAACCCAAATGGTTCGTATTTCTGTGCAACTTGAGTTGATTGTTGTAGAATAGTGTTGACTCAAGGGGTACGGATTTGCGGTCGTTACAGATATTGTCACACTCTCCACCAATACTGAAAACCACTTTAACAACCATGTACAAGGTGGAGATTCCAAAATGAAGTAGGATGGTGGTGACGATCCTATATGAGATGTATACGTGGACCTGACTCCCGTGATTTAGCATAAGGCGGCTAAAACAGGAGCAATTGACGGGCCAAGTGAGGTAGCTCCTTCGATCGGACACACTTCTTCGATTGCCATTCTATTACTTTGCGATTGATTTGTCATGCACCTTGGATTTGGGGGTATGGCTCGAGGTGGGCGGTAGTTGCTGCTATGCGTTACCACCAGCCTGGAAGTGTAATTGGTATATCTACCCTGGCATTGCCTAGTTGTGCCGTGTCTCTTACCTTAGCGAGATCACTACGAGTTTGTTTTGTACCATACCTATGGAGTGCCCTCTGACTACACCTAGTACGGAGGAGATTACGATACTGTATAGACTATAGGAATATATAAAATATGTTAATGGGGAAATGGGTAACGCCTTAACGCTATTTTAATAGTTTACTTTACTTTAGACATTATTATAATAGCGTATATTACTACATAGTAGATAGTTCCACAGATCCTTGGAGGATAGTTATCCAAAATATCCTTTAAGTTACTTGTATTTCAGTTGATATTTCACTTGAGTTGGATTTATTGATATAAGAATGTTAATCCTGACTCGATTGTTTTGTGTTTTGCTTTACGCTCGGGTCAGACAGAGTGTTACAGCCTTTGAGACTCACCTTTGGAGTTTTGAGCTTCGCTTGGAGATCCAACTATCGATTCAGCTTGTAGTTATTCAGTTGACTCCTGTGATATATTCTGATCCTGTATTTGACTATTTTGTCAAGACTTCTATGTATCTGAGACTTCTGTTGTATATTGTTTAACTCTGTTATATATATAGTAGCTTCATGAACTAATATTCTTTTGTTTCCGTTGCTTATTTTTATATTACTTTGTGTATGTAATTCTGTGATTATTTATTTACCATATATGCTGAGTTTTTCCAAATATAAATTAATAATTTGATATTTTGAGCAATACAAATCCAACATGTGTGGATGCGGATGGTTGAAAATATCGAGATGTTACAGTGGGTACCGGACTTTGGTTTTAGGCAAAACTTAACATAAAGAGTAAACTCAATTACAGAATCACCTTCGTTTGAGTTCTAATTCCTTCCTCTTTGACTCGGTTTCTCTCGAATTTTGGAACTCTCCCATCCATTATAAAATCCATTCTTGTTTCTTCTAGTCCGTGGTTTATTGATTTTGGAGTATCCCATAACTTCACTTCGGTTGATATCTATTATAAATCGGCGAACCCGCCACTCTTAGAATTTTTTGTAAAAAGGTGAAACGCCTTTACAACAGGCACTGATTCACCAGAGATTTCGGTATCTTCCGTTTAGATACTGCTATATCTTGGTGTACCCAAATTCTATCTCTTGTGATCTGATGTCGATTTGCCTTATAATTCTACATCGATCTTATTCTAAAAGTCACGGTTGATCCGATTAAGGTTGCCCGTTAGTTATATAAAATCTATCTATCTTCCTATTTTGAAATTTGATCATCTTATCTTCGTATTGAGCTTATCTCCTTGTTAGATTTTCTTCGATTAGGGTTACTCTAATCTGAATCTCTATCCTTGTTCTAGAATTAAGTCTAGTATCATCGAGTGAGGGAGTGTATTTGTGATTAATATAAAAATATTTTATATATTGTGTTGTTAATGTTGATTTGGGGTTTCGATCGATTCGTCTGATCAACGCTACCGATAGGAATTCAAAAATTCTTGAACAAAACAAATTGACACAATATCATCTTCAAATTTGGTAAATGAAATAATTTTGTATGACTATGTTATATATAAAAAAGTAAATCTTCTGAAATTAAATAGTTAAATGAATCGGTTGTTAAAAATGAAAATATTTGATTTTCGTTTATTATTTTGTAAACTATAAAGAAATGAAAGTATAAAACATGGTTTATAAATCTATTTGAAATAGAAATAAATTTAAATTAAGAAAAATTTGGTTTTAAATTTTCGGTATTTTTGAAAAATTTGGTTTTAAAAGCTTAGAGTATATTATTTAAAGTATTTTCGAATAGGAATCGTTTTCGAAGAATTTTGAAGGAAAAGTTTCAATCAATACTCTCTTCTCTTGTCGTTGGAAAATAATTTCAGTGATGACGGCCACATCATCGACATCCATTTTCAAGTTTCAGAGTGGAGAGACAAATTAGTAGCTTTACTACAATTTTTTTGGGAAAAATGAATTTGATTTGTATTTCTTGGGTATGATTTGATTTATAATATATAAGTATATGATTATAGATTTGATGTGATATATAAAGTATATATATAGATTTATATCTAATTGGTTTGAAGTGAAATTGGAAATTTAACTCTTAAATTTTTGAGTAAATATTTAAAATTTGAAATAATTGAATTGGGAATTTCTTTTGTATAATACTCAATTACATTCCAATATAACTCTCCTAAGTTATTTAGAAGTTAACTGCATAATTGAATAATGTACAATGTAAAATGATTTATAAATAAAAATTGAGTGGTTATAATAAGTGTTAATCTACTTAATTTATGTGATAAGATATATTACGAGGATATATTGAACCATTAATTTAGGAAAGAGAATTATTTGATTTGAATAAATAGGATTTTATTAAATGTTTATACACTCAATTTATGATTTTTGTAAATATTAATTTAGATAAATTGAATAATAAAATAATGAATAAATAAGATAAATAAAATAAATTTTGTTTAGAGGAATTATTAAATTGAAATTTAATCTTCTTAATGAAATACATTGGATTTAAAATTAATTATTGAATACTAATTAATTTAATTGAAATCTATATGGTTTGGACTAATTATTTTATCTTCTTTTTCAGTCTATTTTTTTCTTTCTAGCTGTTTTATTCTCCTACCTCCTTCCTTTTCGGGACAAAAAGTTTTAGCACGGGAGAGTGTAACGACCCGTAAAAATTTACTAGTATTAATATTATATTCAAACGAATTTTTGTGAAATGTTAAATAATAAAATTTTGAAATAAAATTTGATATTTGAAATATGTCTATTTAAACATAGCAAATGGTAAATTTTCATCAGAAAATATGGAAGTAAATTATATTGTGAAATTTTATTTAAATTTAAATCAGTTAATATTGATGATGATAAAATGTTTCCCAAACCTGAAAATTTCTATACAGTAAATTTGTAAATCATCTACTGAGTGAGACGTCATATTTCGTTTCTCCAAATTTGGACCGGGGCTGCTCCGTTTATCTTATTTCTGGTAAATTAGCAGTAGTTTTAGCACCGATTATCGATCTTTGGTAGGATTACCGTATCACTGATATCTATATACCATTTTGGTCGTCTCATTGTGCTGATCTCTGCAGTATATTCAATTGTGTATTTCGGAGTATGATACACTGGTTTTCCATCGTTATGCAATTGTCTAGCGTAATTCCAGAGGGCATTTGCTATTTTCTGCCTGACTTTTGTCATTCCCTATTTTCAATATATTTTCTGGTTGACTATTTTATTTCTATGCGTATAAAAGAATAATATTGTTATGTACGGGAAGGAGTTTGCATTCATTTGCCTAAGAGTTTTCATATTCCACCTGTTCATTTCAAGATGTATATTGGTTTTTCTTGCCACCCTCTCTTTTTACATCAAGCCCAGGAACCCATATCGTCTCCTCCTTTCCCCTTCTTTTTTCTCTTCCCCTTTTATTTGTCTTGTATTCTTCTTCTAGAAAAAAGAAAAGAAAAGCTGCGTATATTTTTTTGAAACCATCTTGCATTCTTAATCATCAAAACGCTCGAGCACGCAAGCAAATCCTATATTTTGCCGCACGCTTCCATCTTCCCACACAATCGGCAACCTCCTCTACCTTACCACCCTACAAGCAAATCCATGGCCGTGCGACCACTTAACTGCCTTGGTCCGCCTCGCCGAGATCTCCATGTCGACCACCATCCATCCCTCCTTCCCTTAGTGCGTGCAACCCCTCTTGGATTTCAAGGTGTGTGTGTGTGTGTGTGTGTGTATTCACACACGCGCAACTATACATGCTTATTGCATTCTCAGTATCCTTTTGTCCTACTATATTTCCCATGTTTGTTTATATATATATATATATTGAATTATATATATACGTTATGTCGGCGTTTATATATGTCTAGAGGTATATATAGTATAATTTTAACTTGTTTAAGTGTTATATTATATAAGTTTATATATATATATATATATATATTAGTTCATACATTTTTACTCTGTTGATTCTATATATATTTTAGGGTATATATTTTATCACTTTGTATATATGTGTTTATATAGGTATTTGAATGTATAGTTTAATTATAGTTTCATTTATGTTCAACTATATTAGTTTTGCTAGGCATATTGGGTTGCGTATCATATATATGTAGATTATTATAGTCAGTATATATTCAAGGACTTTGTAAGTTGCATATATGATTTTATTATAAGTTATATGTTATGTATATTATTTATTTATGGCACATAAGTTTTCCAGTTATTATATATATTAGTAATATAAATCTGCTTACTTATATATATATATATATATATATATATATATGAATTTATATAGATTATTTATAAGTTGTTGTTTTATTTATAACATTTACAGTATATAAAAGCTTATATAGGTTATAAATTATCTGGTGAAGTTGATTTTTAATGTATTATATATGTAATTCATATGTTGGCAATATAGATTTTTAACACCATGCATAGGTATGTTACCTTTTAGCCATGTATATATATAATCTGTATATTTTCCAATCTCTTTTAGCGTATATATGTATATATATTTTACTTACAGTTTTATATGAGTTCAACTGTATTCTATTTGGCATGTGAGTATATATTAACTTTGTTAATTGTTTATGTAAATATAAGTTCATTCAGTAACTTGCAAACAATTATGTGTGTGTTGTTGAATTATATATGTGTGTTTAATTATATATGTTATTTCAGTTTAAATACATATATAATCGACGGTTTACAGTTTATATATATATATGGTTGTGTTTTGTTCGTGAACTAGTTGTGCATGTATAGGTTGCATATGCTATCTATTTTAATACATCTGCATATATTTGTTTTGTTTTCTGTTTTGTATTGCTCAAAAGAATGTTTACATAAATGTGCATTTAAAAGTTTATATATATATAATTATTAGATTCTAGTAATTTACATTAGAGTGTATATATATAAGTTTATGTGAATTATTTTATCTTTTATAAGTCTATACATGTATCAAGTATTTTGCATTTTATAAGTATATATATAGGTATTTATTTCAAAAATATAATGTACATATGTTTTATTTTGTATGTGTGTTTTAATTTGAAATAGTGGATTTTGAAATATATATATATATATAATTTAATATATGTTTGAATTTAGCGTATGATTTTATATATATAGTTATATATAAGTTCACTTATACCATTTATCATCATCGATCCAGTTTTGATTCGATTCGTCAATTCCTATTTATCAGCTTTGTTCGTCGATTCGTGCCAATCTTGTTTTACTTTGGGACACGTAGCTTGTTTTGTTGTCAAACTCCCTAGCCCCGAAAGGTGAGCAATTTCTCACGAATAACGTTCTTATATTTATTAAGTTTGATTTCAATTAAAACGACAATTGAAATATGCTGCTGTTAGTTATTTACACAGTTTATATATGTGTTATTATCTGTATCTATTCACCTATGACATCTGACACCATTATCTGTTATTTATATTGATGATATATGCTTGTTATAATATTATATCTGTTATCACTCTGCACGTTCTCTATTAGTTTAGAATTCCCTATGGTTGAAATGATACATACCCGAACGATTTGTGGAATATGAGAAAATCGTTATGGGTTGAAATGATAAACCCATGCGATTTTCATTGAATTAAATTTGGGGTGCGGGTTGAAATGATTATACTAGTATACATTTAAATTGCGGATTGAAATGATAAACATCCATATCACTTGACCATAGAATAGAAAATTATATACAAACATGTTGGTCGATATATATATATATATATATATATATATATATATATATATATATTAAAATGATTTCCAAGGTTTTTAAATGAATATTTTGGTTTTAATAAATATTGATTTTAGGATATATATATATATATATATATATATATAAATGTTATTTTTATAAAGGTTTTAAATTTTGATTTTTAAAATTATATGTTCTGAAATTTTAAAATTATAAGTTAGTTTTGGAATTCTAAATTTTAAGATTTTACTTACAATTTTACTATTTTAAAATATATATAAAATAAATTTAATAATAAGATTTGATTTATTAAAGTTGATTTAATTAATATAATATATTTTAGTATTTATTTAAAATTTACATTTTCAAATATAGAGTTTATAATGATTTTAATAAAATTCAGGTTGGAAATAGAAATAGAAACTGGTTTGAAATTGAATTTATTTAAGAATTATACTCAAATAAGTTTGATTTGAAATTTGTTAGATTTGGGATTTTAAAGATATGATTTCATAACTTGATTTGATTAAAAGTGATTTAATGAATATTTCAGATTTACATAAATTGAAATGGTTTATTTAAATTTGAAATTTGAAGTTTTATTTAAATATCATTTGAATGATTAAGTAAATATTTCAAAATAAATAATAGTAAAGTGAATTTGATATATAAATGAAATTATCAAATCTAGTTTTGAAATGTTTGAATATTTAAAGCTTTGAAATATATTGAAATTAAAATGGTTTATTTTGTGCTAAAAAAATCTGTATTTGAAAACAATATAATTTGAAATGGTTTATTGAGAAACTAAATTGAGTTGAAATTGATGAATTGGGATTGAATTAAATTTGAATTTTGGAATTCGAGTTGATTTGAATCGATTTGCGAAATTTGAGGAAACTATTTTGTTATATAAAGATTTTTAAAATAATATTTTTTTTATATATATTTTAATATAAATTTTTTTAGTATAAACTATTTTAATATAAATCATTTTTAATATAAACTATTTTTAATATAAACTATTTTTATATACTAACTATTTTATTTTAAACTACTTTAACCTATAATTACTTTATATAAACTATTTTATTTTATACACTATTTTAATATCTAAACCGATTAGGTGGGAAATGTTGTGATTTCCAAAGTATTATGACTTCTAAAGTATTATGATTTCTAAATTATGATTTTCAAAGTGTTATGATTTCCAAAGTATTATGATTTCTAGCTTATGATTTCTAAAGTGTTATGGTTTGAGAAGCTTTGTAATTTTGAAAGTGTTATAACTTTGAAGTGCTATGATTTATGGAAATGGATATATTGAAATGGAAATGATATCGTATTGATATGGTTTTGAAATGACAATGATATTTTGGTTTTGAAGTATAAACTATTTTGAAACAACTGCGGTGTTATAATAATGATTTGTTGTTAAAGAGACCGGGATCAGATATTGTCACACTCTCTGCCAATACCGAAAACCACTTTAACAACCGTGTACGCAGTGGAGATTCCAGAATGAAGTAGGATGGTGGTGACGATCCTATATGAGGTATATATGTGGACTTGACTCCCGTGAGTTTAGATACGGTTGCTAAAATAGGAGCAATTAACGGGCCAAGTGAGGCAGCTCCCTTGATTGGACACACTTCTTCGAATGCCATTCTATTACTTTCTGATTGATTTCGTGCGCACCTTTGATTTGGGAGTGTGGCTCGAGGTGGGCAGTAGTTGCTGCTATGCGTTACCACTAGCCCGAAAGTGTAATTGGTATATCTACCCTGGCATTGCCTAATTGTGCTGTGTCTCCTACCTTAGCGAGACCACTACGAGTTTTTTTGTACCATATCTATGGAGTGCCCTCTGACGATGCTCAGTACGGGGGAGATTACGGTAGTGTATAGACAATGGGAATATATAAAATGTGTTTAGGGGGAAATGGGTAACGCCTTAACGCTATTTTAATAATTTAGTTTACTTTAGACATTATTATAATAGCGTATATTATTACATAATAAATAGTTCCACGGATGCTTAGAGGATGGTTATCCCAAACATCCTTTAAGTTACTTGTATTTCAGCTGACATTTCACTTGAAT
The DNA here is from genome assembly GCA_030765085.1 of Allium cepa. NCBI lineage: Eukaryota > Viridiplantae > Streptophyta > Magnoliopsida > Asparagales > Amaryllidaceae > Allium > Allium cepa. Next base: position 134,738,574 of record CM060945.1, on the reverse strand, counting down.
TGGATTTATCGATATAAGAATGTTAATCCTGACTCGAGTGTTTTGTGTTTTGCTTTACGCTCGGGTCAGACTGAGTGTTACAGCCTTTGAGACTCACCTTTGGAGTTTTGAGCTTCGCTTGACTATCGATTCAGCATGCAGCTATTCAATTGACTCCTGTGATAAATTCTGATCTTGTATTTGACTATTGTGTCGAGACTTCTATGTATTCGAGATTCTGTTGTATCTTTTTTAACTCTGTTATATATATATATAGTAGCTTCACGAACCACTATTCTTTTGTTTCCGCTGCTTATTGTGATATTACTCTATGTCTGTGATTATTTATTTAGTATATATGCCGAGTTATGCCAAATATAAATTAATAATATGATATTTTGTGCAATTCAAATCCGACATGTGTGGATGCGAAGGGCTGAAAATACGAGATGTTACATTTATCCTAGGAGAGTAAAACAAGTTTATATGTACCTTATAGTATCATTGAAGATAATTGTACCATATAATACTTGTGTTTCTTCTAGATATTTCCAAAGTATATTTGGCCAAGATTTGATAGTCAGTTATTTAACTAACAAATAAATAGACAATCCAATATAATGAGAATAATCACATACGGGAAACCAAGTTCCCGTATACTGTCTATAAGCAAGTAACAAACGAAGCATGACCGAAACAACAAGCATGATCAAGTCATTAATATGACTTCTAATTCCCTTTTCAATTAATATTCAATTAATATTCATTTATCAACTAAAATCCTCTTTTATTAGTAAAACTCATTTTTACTAAATAAACACCATTATAAATGAAACTCCATTTATTAATTAAACTTTGCTATTTAATTAAACCATCACTATTCATTTTCAACACATTTTGGCACTTCCAAAAGTATTCATATACTTATCTCAATCGTATAAGCATATTCACAAATCAATTTCAAAGGGCTTAAGACAATTGTTACTCAAACACTGTTACTACAAATTAAAAACCATTTCACTTATAATTATCTTTAAAACTCCATTTTGAAGACCTATTTACATATGTAAGAATAATCAATATGGGTTAAAGACCAATTTTACTAACACTTTTCCATAACAAATTCAAAACCATTTCATACTTGTTATCCACTTTAAACTCCCATTATTAAAGATATAAGTATTTTCCCAAACCTTTTTACAATATTTCAATGCTTTAAAATATTATCCAATGGTTTAAAAACAAATGCCACTAAAACATTGTTTACAACAAACCCCAAAATTGTTTCCTGTTCCATTATCTTTAAAATTCCATTTTAAAGATCCAATTATTTTTCGAATGTATAGTTATATGGGTTAATGCAGATGCTGCGCAAACATTGATAATATAAGCCTAAAATCATTTTTATACTTTCCATTTACTTTATATATCCATTTCAAAACTTTAAGCATATCTCCTTTTATTAAACAAGGTAATATACCCTTTCAAACATTTTGTAAAACAATCCATTATAAGATAAGTGTTAAAATCTTAAAACTCCATTTAAATTCCTTTACATATACCACCCTTTTTAAAACTTCTATATATATATATTAAAATACCTTAAAAGATAGATATTTACATATACTAATTTATTTGTAAAACTAAGATACTTAATAATATACCATAAACCATTTGTAAAATATTATAATATAAAATCCTTTTAAAAAAATTTAATAAAATTTTTAATAACTTTTAAGACCATATATATATTAGAATATATTTTTAAAATATTTCTACATATTTTGAAAACCATTTATTTAAAACACCACTTCAGAACTAACTTCTAATTTAAAAACTCACGTTAAAAATCTATAAATGATATTTAACAATATATCCAAACCTTGTTATTTCCTGATAATAAGTATGCTTACCATACTTATTAACAATACAAAGAAGCTAAATGATGTATTCCAACATTAACTTTAAAATCATAGATCACAAAAATTTCAAAGCGCATCGATCACAACCGTTTTGTTACTACTATTTACAATTTCCATAAACGTCCCAACCAATTTCTTTTAAGTCAAAGCACACTCAAATGTTGTAGAACAACCCACTATATATGTACATACATACATACATATATATCTATATATTTATCCATAATTTACCCAATTTATCCAATTTCACATATATCAAATTTCAAGGATTTCAAAGCATGTTTATACCAAAATATATCATTTCTAACATTCATAATATACTATCACTTTTGATGAAGCAATATCAAACGTTTAAACAAGTCACCTGGGCCATGATGCATGTTATAAATGATCAACAGAGATATTATACTTAAAAATAATGTTCCCTCTTGTTTTACAGAACAAGGCGGGGTCCAAAAGTAATAGCTTGTACTGTTCGTTATATAATTTATATTTTCAATACAACTACAATTTTATACACAACAATATATAATTAACTAGTGAGTATAACTCACCTAAACTCTAGTTATTATTTTGTCGTTTTCGGATAGTCCAAAATCGAACATGACTGAAATTCCTACAAGCTCCAATCTCGACGAATCCAACTCCAAAGCGTAGTTATCCCGATATAAACGCAACGGCAAAAACAGTGCCTCAATCGAACCTCATATGAATAAGATATGGATTATAAAAGATTTTGAGATTTAAACTAATTGATTAACTTTAAATAAAATAATTTACTTTATTAAAATTTGTATACCTCCACTCATTCTTCTTCCCTCCCAAAGGTGCACTTCCCGTATGTGTACAACCATGGCCATGTGCATGTAATTTCCAGTATCTCGTTCAATCCTCAACGAATCGATGCATCGATTTTTCTAATGTGCGTCTCTACGAATGCCCTCTGCCATGGACCAATCAAAGTCATGCTCAGTCCACAAAATCAAAAGGTGAATGGTAGAAACTCTCGGGTATAGTACAATGTCGCATATGACTACAACCACCTAGAACGTTTCCAACCAACGTCATTCCTCTTCTCGTCGCATCCTGAGTCCATCGCTACTCTCAAATCCATCTTGGGCCATCACTGCCAAATCATGGCCGAAGCTCCTATGCATGAAAAAGAAAAGTCGCCTCTTCAAAGTCTCGATCGGACTTGATGAAACTTAGCAAGGAGGTACTCTTCGACACGAAAAATTCAATGGAACCCTCCAACTCACCTCATGTTTCCTCCTTCTTCAGCAATTGTAAGCCCTAGGTTCGACAACCCAAAATCAAACATCATCGAAGCATACTGCATTCTCTAACTCACATACCCTTGCGAACCTCCCGCTCACATGAGCTCAATGATTCAAACGACGTCGATTATCATTGCCTAAATCTCTTTGAACAATTGAAGAAAGGATAGAAGAGGTAGCAGTAAGCAAAAATGACGAACGGAGAAAATAATGAGAGAGGGAAAGGAGTTAACTACTATTTATAGTAAAATATTCTATTATATTTTAATTACTTGTCGTTCTCCACTTAGAGCTCGCACGAATACACTTGATGCCCAGTCGCCACGAAACACGTCGGCTATCACTTCCAGTGGCACCTGTTTCTTCAAAATCTGAGATAGTGCCCCAGAATGATAATTTCACATGTTAATTAAAACAAATTATTATTAACACAATTTTAGTCACTTTTAATTCTAAATTAAAAGATTACTATCATCATTTTTATTTAAAAAGAATTGAAATAAGCTTTCGAAATCATTTATATTCACATTAAATCCAAGACTTAAATATAAAAATAATTCCAGTATTTAATTATAAAATGTTAAAAAATCTAGGTCGTTACATTCTTTCATCCTTAAAAAAATTTCACCCCCAAAATTCCAACACAAGAAGCAAAAGCAACAATCACCCATCAATACCTAATGGTATTGCAATCACTACCAACGATAGAAACAATCACATAACAATACAACACAGTACTGCAATCGCTAGCAAACAAAGCTCAACGTTCACTCATGTTCAGAAACCCCTCATCGCACAAGGACGACAAACAACCCACTATACGCACTTTATATTCAACAACCTCAGGTATTACTCAGTCGATCACCCATGCTACTCTAAGCAATTCGAATAGTCATTCCCCAAACTCCCTACAAGCCAACACACATAGCATATAACTATACGAAAGCTCGTATGATATATATATATATATATATACACGTATATATATATATAGACACACACACACACAAATATATATGTATATCATCCGTACGCAATATTAGACCTGATCGCTTGCTCGATCAAATTTTTTTCACTTTCGAATTGTTATAAAACACTTGACCTCTCTAGTGCAGACTTTGATCCAATTCCTTAATTAAAAGCCTCTATTGTCCTTATATAGTCATATACTATGATAGAAAATTTCAGTATCACGTCAAAATTATGTATGAAGTGTTCGCCATCGAGAATCGAATGAAAAATCCTAAATCGGATCGATGTAAATCATTTTAAAATTCATGCACTTGAATCCTAGATTAGGAACCAGTATGCAAACATAATTATCCACGGACAACCTGCATACTTTATTCAATTGGCGCCTAATTACACCATTTACTTTCGATTTTAAATTCTATTCATTTCTCTTAATATACCTCATTCGATATTAAACTCATTGATGATCTATTTCATAAGATTTATTTCAAGTTATTAAGCATTGTATAACTTAATTCTTATTAGTATAACACTCCATTATATCCTTAAAGTATATACAAAATAATCCAATTCGTTTTACTCAATATGAATATTCAATCAATTTAAACTTGTTTAAAATTGTACTATCTCCTAAGTTTAAGTGTTATATAAACTCATCTTTATATCTTTAGAAAAAGGTTAGCTTCAAATTTGTTTTTATGCAAATCCCCTAGTTTCGATTGTCCAAAATCGTCGAAAATTCCATTTCGTTTTAACAAATGAAAACCATCACCTAAATACATCAATTATGATGCATGGATCATCCAGTCCTAATGCATAAGCTATATGTGTCCATTATATAAATTAATTAGAAACCTTAAGAACTAAACACCCTATCTTATTTCAAATCATTTTGAAATATATATATCCTTCTGACTTTTATATACCAAATCATACTTTTGATATTTAAATCAATTTTTTTATCAGATCACTTTATAGTAAATTGCAACTATAGCATCCCTTGCTTTATGTCACAACCCATTTTTCTGTACCGATTTAAACTGACTATAAACCACACTTGTCAGCCAAATTGCATGGGAAGATGGATAGTGAAAGAAGAAAGAAGGTAGAAATCGAAAGAAGATAGAAGGAAAGAGAACAATCGGAATCTCATAGAGGATCTAATAAACTATATAAATAAATCTTTACGTGAACCCCAAACTGTTTACTTCATATACTGACTTTAAATCAGAGTTACAACCATTCAACTCGGACAGTTTATAACAATCCTGCCTTTACAACTAGTTGACCACACAACCAAATACAAATTGAATATATGCATCTACGTCAATATGTCTCTTGACTTCAGCTTCTCTCCTGAAGCTTTCAATCTTCTAGCTAAACCTGGAAATATGCTCGGTCTGACCCAAGCATATAGGAAAATCACCAAGCCCGGGCCAGTCTGGTAAGCCAGCATGAGAAACACATTCAACTTGATTATTAAAGTTTAAATCCTTTTGAAATCAAAGGTATCTCGTAAGACCACGCTACAAATAAATATGTCGGGTTTTTACCTAACGATAACCAAAACATTTCTTATAAAATCCTCTGATATTATAATAGTGTCTATATACAAATACTTATTCAAATAGCTGAAATTGTTACATTATTAATTTCCATCATACTAGCCACAAAGTGGGTTCTACAATCAAAACCATAAAAGGCACGTAGGGAGAATGGATTTCCAACGAATGACTAGGCACCGGGGTACCACCTATCACAGTACCTGGTCTAGATCAGCGTACCAATGACCCCTCCGTTCCCCTGCAACACAAGACCAGACTACCCCTTACTGGATAGCCCGAGTAAGATCACCCCACGGTTGGGATCAGCCCCCGCCCACACAGCCGAATTAAAAAGGGACTTCTAGACAGGGATGACCTTACCCTACTTGGGTGCTACCCACTTAGCCTTGCTGCATATCCCCTGATTTTCAATAATTCTCGGTTGATGAGGCTCGAGGCTAAGCGTTACCTTTTTAGAACATATCACTTAGAATGCTCACTGTCCACCCGACGATGTTCTGAAATCATTCATCCATACAAGTCCGTTCCAGGTTTGAACGGAACCGAAGACACTATTCCTACTACATCCATTTTGGAATCACCCTCAGGATTACTAACGAGTAGCCTTGCACTTCACTGCTCCATCTTTGACTCCAAGCTCTAGTCTTTATCATGAATATGTACTTATTGGATCGAAGTGATTTTCGGATTATAAATCAGATCCCGGTCTCTTTGAAACAACGTTCGCTATTTCCCAGTAAACTCAACCCCGGTTCTTTAGGAAATACATAGATGAAATATAAGATCGGAGTTCACCTCCTAACCGTTATTGGACGAGTCTCCTTATAATTCATCCTAGAGAACAAACGAAATTATATGTACGGTATAGCACCTCGAACGGTAACCGTACCTTATAATTCTTGAGTCTCCTCTAGATATTCCAAAATTAGGTTTTTGTCCAAATTTGATAGTCTGTTGTTTAACTGTCAACAATCAATCAATTCAACCAAGTTATTTCCCATTGCAACCATTAAGCCTTGTTCACATTTACAATCCTTAAGTTTATTAAAACAAAATACTCCTTATAAAAGTTTGCTATACAATGTTATTTTAAACAACACTTATTTTTAATAGATTATATTAAAGAAAAATATACTTAAATGATAATTTAGTAAAAGTCAACCTTTAAAGAATCATTACAAAATAGTTTAGTACTTGGAATTAATTTTAAAATAATACATACATATAAAAATTATACCTTTTAAAAGATTTTCAAAAAAAGAATAAACTACTTTCGACATTTCCAAAATATTTATCAATTCTTTTAAAACATTATTATAAAAAATAATATATTTTTTAAAACAAAACTAGGTTCAAAAACCAATCTAAACAGAATAAGGCTTTTCAGTCTTAATGGTACTTATCAATCCTTAATTCACAGACAATACAGATATTCAAAATTAATCAGCTTCCATAGATCGATTCACATTATATTATCAAATATAATTAATAGATAAATAATAGATATATGCATGAATAACAGATAAGAGATTATCATTGCTAGTAAACAATTACGCCGATAATATCGGATCGATGGCTTAAACTACCCACAAAAGTTAAATTAACTATTTAATGGAATGGTGTCTGATTCCGCTATCCAAATGTCAAACAGTTTGAATACGAAAAACACATCTATTCAGTTTGGGAACATCTTAACGGATAGGCCATATAAAATTATACAACGGCATTCATACCAAACGGTTATTAAATTCAATCTGAACAAGCTTATAAAATTTTACTTAGTTAATTTCATAATGGATCGTATGACGGCGTAGCATCCGTCAATACAAAGCACCCACTTAATAATTCTTTGTTATATGTGAAATTAAATAGTTAAATAATTATTATAAAAAGAGTCACTTAAGAATCTGTATTAATTCAAAGGTATAAACATTTATTTTCCTTAATTATTTCAGTTATACTTTACTTTATTCAAATAAACTCAAGGGTTAATAAATAAATTATTAATTTAAAAAGCTCGACTAGTTTATAATAAAATAACCTATTTAAATGACCTAAATTGAAATAAAATTCTCAAAGCAAATCAAATTTATTTCCAAATATTCTTTGTCTATATAATATTTTTAAATAAACATTTACACTAAAGAAAATCGATTTTTAAATTTTTTTTTTAAACAACATGTTTGTTAAAACCTTTGGAAAGTAAATTGGTTAAGGATTTTGTTTTTACTTTATAATCAAATCCTTCATTAACAAATCTTGCTTTAAAATAAATATATACCCATGGGCCGAAGCCTACAATCCAAAAACGAACCAAACCGTGTCTAAACTCGAACAATCAGACGGGCCGAAACCCAGACCCTCCAATAAAACCGCTTCTTCCCAAAACTCCCTTCTTTCAGGCAATCACCCAAATCAACTCGAAGACAATTATCACGAAACGAAGAGAGTATCCCTGATCTACTCCAACCATTCCCAATCAAACATCCATGCCTACGCAATCACGACAGGACCCTGAAATCGAACCCAAAATTCATGCTCGATTCACCCAACCCAGAAACTTTCACGTGCACGCTGTGCACGTGTACACCTTTGGCAGCGACCATCGCACCGCCGTGACAGACCCACCCAGTCGCTCAACCTCCCCAAACCCAGAATACCACAAAGTCAAAGTCAGCAGACCACTCAAATGAAAAACAACCTTCAGCTTCTCCTATTTTCCAACTAGAAATCAATTAACCCCCCCCCCCCCAAAAAAACCGAGCTACTACACCCTCGTCCGACCCCTACTTCACAGACTACCTACCTCGCTCGACAGCCTATACATGTAGTCACCTCCGTGCCCAATTTCTTGAACCCCAGTTGCTCCATCATCACTCAGTTCGACCCCGTGTCCACCATTACCCAAAGCTTCACCAAACCCTAAAGTCCATCGACTTACCCAAACCAAGACCAAAACAAACAAACGGCCACGGTCGACCCCGCCCTGATGTCCACCAGCTTCTTTTAGATCAGGCCACAACTCCTCTCGTTGGCGAAGTCGACGGAAATAATTTTTTGAACAAAAATCGTCCATCTAACAATATCTCAAAATATAAAACGCTAAAAATTATAATTGTACCACTAAAATTCACATTTTCATACAATAATCATGGTTGCATGTTTGAATCCTAGAATTAAAAACATTTATTTTTCACTAAAATTGGATTGTTCACTGCAAAACAAAACCCTATCGATCTACACAGTATAATTCTTCACAAATCTATTTTTAACACAAACTATACTAGAAAATAAATAGATTCCTAGTTTACATCAACATGCAAAATGAACTAGGTGAAGAGATTTAGGATTTTGAAGGCTAGAGTGAACAATGCATTTACAGTCAACAGAGAAATTCAGTTTTCAGATATAAAATTCAGTTTCTCACCTTCCACATTGATTCCAGATGTTTTAAAGTTTGAAGTTGAATCCTTTGATTTGAAAAGTTGAAATCTTTAGAATTGAATCCAAATTTTCTTTTGAATCCCTAGGTTTGAATGTAAAGAACAGAGATGATCCAGACAAGTACAGAGTGCTTGTTTTCTTCTTTTCCTTTAAATTTGTTTTTCTAATTTTATACAATTGAACAAAGGCTTTGTTTTAATTTCTTAAACCACAATCCAGATCTAAAATGCTCATATATATACACAGGTTTGCAATTAACAGAAAATGGTCAGGAAAGATTTTTGGCGGCTGAGATAGATATTGCCTTTACTGAGTAAAATTTTGAAAAGAAAGGAAATTATTACAAGATTTATTACTGCCAAATGTAAATTTGTCTACTGATAAAAATTTATCACTACTTACCCATTGTTTTTTTACTAGATTAAACTATTTTACTCCTTGTTTACTGATCTAATTTTTATTATTAACTTACCCTTAGTTTTTTGCTTATACAAAACTGTTTAGCTACTTGTTTTCGGCTAACCCTTTTTTTATTAACAGCAAATGATTTTGGAGTCTCTTTCTATTATTAATATTGTAATATAAACCATACAATATTAAAAGTATATGCAATTATATTTGAGAAGTTAGGCATCCATATTTAAGTTTGCGAAGGTTAGTGTTGCATTTATACAAATTAACATAAATTTTGGAAACTAGATTAAAGTAATACTTAAAGTATGTACTCTTATACATTTAAAAAAAAATGAGAAACTATATTAAAATAACACTTGTTAGTTACTTTATCTTATATAAATATATGTGTTGATTTAAACAAAGACTACAAAGTAGCTAAAATTTATCTTTTCTTTTGACTAAGTTGTATTTGCATTTGCCACCCATACATTTTAAAACAAAAATAATAAACAAGATTAACATAATACTTCTTGGTTTATACTTATATATAAACATGTTGCTACTTAAATAACATTCAATATTAACACCGTATATTCATATGTTATAAGAACTTCAAAGTGGTGTAAAATTATTTTTAAATACTTCATGTATATATATAACCATATATACGTCTTTTATTTTTTATATAGAAATATATTATTTCAAATAAAACAAATTCACTAGTTTTCTGTATATATATATATATATATATAGTTTCCTCTTATTTATATTTATGTGATTATTATACACATCTCTTAGTTTACAACATTTTTATCTATTTAAAATATTATAAACTTTATTTTTACATAACATATATATATAATTTCCTTATTCAATGTATACATATTATTTAAGAAACTTAAAACTCCTTTATTTAATATAAACAATATTGTTCATATATACCAAAATCAAAAACATCACTTTTACTTCACAATGAATTTCTATCCAATTATATATATATATACATATATATATATATATAATTTTATTCTATTTATATGAAGTATATGATTTTCAATAAATTTAAGTTTTCCATTATATTTATCTTTAGAATAAAATATACATATTTATCTCTAAAAAAAATACACATATTTAATCAAAATAATATATACATACATAAGAAATTTCATTTAAATCGATCTGTATTTTAGATTTGAAAATTCAATTTATATTGATCTAGAAAATTGGTATATAATTATTAATCATTGATTTTTGGGAATATTGCATATTTAAATACAATATTATTGAATATTATAAATTATTATTCACAACTTGGGATGTCCAAAAATCCCGTAAACACATAGATTCATAGACTATACCAGTAAACACATAGATTCATAGAACTGATCAATTAACAACTTAGACTATACCATTAAACACATAGATCATACCGTATATCAAAATATACATTATATCCAGCCAAAATATTCCTACAAATGTTATCGTCATCCATACAAACATACATACATATATATACAGATATATATATATATATATATATATATATATATATCACCCTACCAAACATTTAACATCTAACAATTATGACGTCTAGGGGTCGTAAACACATACAAAAAGCACACACTACCAAGGGAAAGCAACCCTACTAACTATGGACTCTTACTATCAGAGTCCTCCCCTTCGGGTCCTGACAATTCCCTGGATTCTACATCACTGTCCGGGACCCAAACAACCTCAGGACCAGGCTCACTTGGAAGGAAATCTACTCCAGCAACTGGCTCTTCAACAACTTCCCCAATCTCCCAAATGACTGCATCGTCATTTTCTGATTCAGGATCCTCCTTCACTTCGAACTCTTCCTCGTCTTCGAACTGCTCTTCTTCACCTTCGACTTCGAATTCCTTGTGACACCCCACCTCTATACCCACGCTAGCCAAGACCACTCCGGAGTAGTGCTGTCAACTAGCACGGAGAATAAGGCTGTTGAGGAGCGACCATCCATGTAATTGCTTATCACACGGTGGCTATAAATAATCTTCGGAAACAAACATAGAAATAATCATATCACAAATCAGTCACGGACATCCATATCACAAAGGCGGAAGAAGATATGAATATATAACTAACACATGAAAGTGTACATCAGAGTAGTGGTCAGTAAGATCCACGATAATACAAAAGAATAGCAACACGTGCTATACAAAAGAATACAACTATGAGTCTATATCTCAAGTGTATACAACAAAAACTGCTAATCTAAACAGTTAGCCAAAAGTCAGAGTGATGAATCCCTGGGAAGAAGTCAAGCAGAAGCACCTGTAACATCTCGGTCTGACCCAAGTATTATTTAAGAAAATAATAAACGGGTCAGTCTAGCTATAAATATCAGATGACATGATATAACATAAAAGATATGGCATAAACATAAACATCCATAATGACATACCACTATAAGTATGTAAATAATGATCAACAGAAGATCAATCAATAAGATATAATCAATATCACAAGAATCTTCTCAAAGATTCGGAAAGGGCATCATACCCCAAACTTGTACTCATAACAAGTCAATGACATAAATTCTAGAAATCAATGCAAGAAGTCCAGAAATCATAGAAAAGAGAAAGAGGCCTATCACATGACGGTCCGAAGACCAAGGGGAGCTACCCCACATGTGTGAATGGAATCACACAGATTAAGGTCCAGACTAACCAAAAAGCAAAAAGGTATGTGTGAGTGGAATCACACAAGTGGTGTCTAGTCTAACCTCGCAACAAGAGACATCGCACAGTTGCTAGTCTAAATCATCAGAATGATCGTCATGATCAACGAGAAGTGTCAATTACACTAAGCTAGTAAATATAGAAGTTTAGCTTCATGTCCCATAACCACTTGCTTAACTTAAATATTTACGAACAAACTGTAAATCTTCACTAATAAAATTGTCACAAGAGGTTCAATCGAACAAGTCCAAGAATTAACCGACGAAGTGAACGCAAGCGTTTCATACCACTTGTTTTACTAAGTCGTTTAATTAGATTTCTCATCCGAGTGAGGTAAAGGTTTGTATATACTAATAGATTGGAAAATGGTTTAAGAAAAGAGCTTTGTTATTAAAAATAGAGTTGAAATTGTTTGTTAAAAGAGTTTTGATATTTACTACTAGTATTGAAACCTTTATATTATAAAGTGACAAAACACAGAAGCAATTGTAGAAACAATCAGTCATAAAAATCGCATACGGAGATGTGAATAAAATCCAAGGAAATCAGCTCAATGTTTTTCAGATAAGATCCCCTACGAAGGGGGGTCCAAGGGGGGTGGCAACCCCCCAAGGTGGGGGTGCGGGGGAAACGCCACCGCTTACGGGGTTCGACCTGCCCGGTCAGGTCGCGGGGGTCCAGGGGGCAGCGCCCCTGGCGGGGTGCGGGGCAGCGCCCCGTCCAAAACGATACGACCTAGTGAAGACAAAAAGGGGGTATAACGACCTAAGAGGGATAGGGTCGAGCGACCTAACGGTTGCGACCTAGGGGTCTAAGGGGTCAAGCGACTTAGTGGTTGCGACCTAGAGGTGTTCGCGACCTAACGATGACTCACGACCCAACATGGCCGACTTAACAGAGGTCGCGACCTAACAGGATAACTCGTGACCGACTTAAGAGTTGCGTGACTGAAGGGTTCCACGACTTAAGGGTTGCACGACTTAAGAGTTGCACGACTTAAGGGTTAGGCCAGGAGCGACCTAACGAGATAAGGTCCAACGACCTACGAGTTAAGGGTCCAATGACCTATCGGGATAACTCGTAACCGACTTAAGGGTTGCGTGACTGAAGGGCTGCACGACTTAAGGGTTAACTTGTAAACGACTCACGACCTATGGATGAACGACTTAACTCCGAACGAGCTAAAAATGGCCAGAACGACCTAGGGTTAACTCGTGAACGACTCACGACCTATGGACGAACGACTTAACTCCGAACGACCTAAAAATGGCCAGAACGACCTAGGGTTAACTCGTGAACGACTCATGACCTATGGACGAACGACTTAACTCCGAACGACCTAAAAATGGCTAGAACGACCTAGGGTTAACTCGTGAACGACTCACGACCTATGGACGAACGACTTAACTCCGAACGACCTAAAAATGGCCAGAACGACCTAAGTGCGGAAAATTCACCAAAACGCTAAAAATTGGAGTTTTTCGCCAATCCAATCCAAACCAAATGCTAACATGCATGCAAAAATGATAGGGAATCATTCCCAACAGTCCAATATGGTTATAGGCTAAAATTGTGAGATAAAAATCTCACCTTTGCACCAAATATCAATGAAAATGAAGTTTTAAGCAAGCAAGAATCAATCCTTCTTCTATCTAAGCACAAGAAGCTTGAATCCAATGTCTTCTTCTTGAATTTGGAGTAGAAAGATGGATTGCAATTGAATTTGAGTTTTGGAATTTTAATTTCCCATTCCCTCCACCATTAATGCCAAAGCTTGATTAGTTAGGAAATTTATGAAGAGTGAGGAGAAGAGGGTTGGAACTTGGGCTTAATAGGCTAAACTAACCCAAAGTCCAAAGCGGGAAAAGTTAGTGAAATTTCACTAACTCCAAACCTATCGATGTTTATACTTAAAAAAGTTGTAAACGACATTTCGAACTCAATGGAAGTGGTCTCTAGTCCTAATTTGACCGTTTGCAAAAAGTAGCTTTTCGGACCAAAATCCGATTAACGAGTTAATATTTAAATACAAACTCGATAAATATGCGGGTTGTTACATTCCTCTTCACTGTCGAAATCCTCCATGGGATCTTCTTGTTGAGGCTGAGGCTGAGGCTGCCCAACAGGCTCTACTGGTACTTCTGGCTCTTCTTCATATAAGGACGGTTCGTCAAGATCCGCCCGAATTCTTTTGACCCGGTCAAAATCACCATCTTTCCTTGCCCTAGGCAGCGCTCCTCCACGACTGATGCTATGGGTTCTCTATAATTAATACCAAAACCCAAAGGTGAGATCCTAAGGTTTAGACTTCTATAGGCTAAAGAGTACATCAAAGTCTACATTTCAAAAATTAATTCCTCCTTAAAATTTCTATTACCCAAGATTTTATAAACTCATCTTTTCAAAATATTTTATGTATATATTTGAAAGGTGATTGTAAGGTGGAGAAAAATACACACATATACATATAGTAAGTTTATAAACAACTTATTTCTTCAATTTATAAATCTATGTGTATTTATATACAACAAAGTAAAGTGTTACCAAGTTTTAAATTCTCAAATATCCTTTTTAGAAATCCATTATTATAAAAATTATTATCAATGGTGGAAGAATTTTCAAAATATTAGTTTTAAATGTTTTCTAAATCCCTTTAGTAAATAACTCAATAAAAATCCATTTTCCAAAGATTCAAATTCTAAAGGGTTCAATTTTCTAAGGTATACTTAAGTCAAAAAGGACAATCAATGAATATACTCAAGGTTAAAAAGGACAACGAATGAAAATGCTTAAGATTAACGACTAAGACCACTCAATCCCAGATGATGAATTATTATCATCACAACCAATCATTTTAAATACCACTTGTTTAAAAATCATCCTTTTTATATAGAAAATATATTTTGGGTAAAATTATTTCATCTACCCTTTATAACAATATTGTGTCCGTTGGACCGGTTCAAGTGTTTAGAGATCCCTATCAATAACGTTAGCTACTCGTGTTGACCAGAATCCATATACCACTTAACCGATCAATTAACATAATATAAAACATTTTTATATAACTAATAAATATGCGCTATATATATATGTATGTATGTGTGTGTGTGTGTATATGCACACTCAGACTCAAACAGGTTGCTATAGTCTCTATTCCTAATGAGCAACCCACCTGAACCTAGATATTCACTCAACCTAGGCTCTGATACCACAATGTCACAACCCATTTTTCCATACCGATTTAAACTGACTTTAAACCACACTTGTCAGCCAAATTGCATGGGAAGACGGATAGTGAAAGAAGAAAAAAGGTAGAAATAGAAAGAAGATAGAAGGAAAGAGAACAATTAGAATCACACAGTGGATCGAATAAACTATAATATAAATAAATCTTTACATGAACCCCGAACTGTTACTTTAATAACAGATATAGACTTTAAATCAAAGTTACGACCATTCAACTCGGACAGTTTATAACAATGCTGCCCTTACAACTAGTTGACCATACAACAAAATGCAGACTGAATATAAGCATCTACGTCAATACGTCTCTTGATTCCAGCTCCTCTCCTGAAGCTTTCACTCTTCCAGCTAAACCTAGAAATATGCTCGGTCTGACCCGAGCATATAGGAAAAACACCAAGCCTGGGTCATTCTGGTAAACCAGCATGAGAAACACATTCAACTTGATTATTAAAGTTTAAAATCCTTTTGAAATCAAAGGTATCTCGTAAGACCATGCCATAAATAAACATGCCGGGTTTTACCTTACGATAACCAAAACATTTCTTATAAAATCCTCTGATATTATAATAGTGTCTATAAACAGATACTTATTCAAATAGCTGGAATTGTTACATGATTAAATTACAGAATACTAGCCACAAAGTGGGTTCTACAATCAAAACTGTAAAAGGCACGTAGGGAGAATGGATTTCCAACGAATGACTAGGCACTAGGGTACCACCTATCACAGTACCTGGTCAAGATCACCATACCGAGGACGCCTCCATTCCCCCGCAACACAAGACCAGACTACCCGTTACTGGATAGCCCAAGCAAGATCACCCCGCGATTGGGATCAACAACTGCCCACATAGCCGAATTAAAAAGGGACTTCTAGACATGGATGACCTTACCCTACTTGGGTGCTACCCACTTAGCCTTGCTGCATATCCCCTGATTTTCAGTCATTCTCGGTTGATGAGGCTAGAGGCTAAGCATTACCTTTTTGGAACATATCACTTAGAATGCTCATCGTCCACCCAATAATGTTCTGAAAGCATTCATCCATACAAGTCCATTCCGGGTTTGAACGGAACCGAAGGCACTATTCCTACCACATCCATTTTGGAATCACCCTCAGGATTAGTAGCGAGTAGCCCTTGCACTTCACAACTCCATCTTTAACTCCAAGCTCTAGTCTTCATCATGAAAATGTACTCGTTGGATCGAAGTGGTTTACGGATTATAAATTCAATCCCTGTCTCTTCGAAACAACGTTCGTTATTACCCGGTAAACTCAACCCCGGTTCTTTAGGAAATGCACAGACAAAATACAAGATCGCAGTTCACCTCCTAACCGTTATTGGACGGGTCTCCTTATAATTCGTCCTAGAGAACAAACGAGTTTATACATACGGTATAGCACCTCGAACGGTAACCGTACCATAAAATTCTCGAGTCTCCTCTAGATATTTCAAAGTTAGTAGTTTGTCCAAATTTGATACAATGTTATTTAACTATCAACAATCAATCAATTCAACCAAGTTATTTCCCATTGCAACCATTAAGCCTTGTTCATATTTACAATCCAAACGGATTAAAATTTACTAAGAAAGCTTATTTCATTTAATAAATATATATATTTAAAACCATTTCTTTCCAATCATACTTATAAAATTCCCAAATACATTCCTAAAGTTTATTAAAATAAAATACTCCTTATAAAAGTTTGCTATACAATATTATTTTAAACAACACTTATATTTAACAGATTATATTAAAAATATATACTTAAATGCTAATTTAATAAAAATCAACCTTTAAAGAATCATTACAAAATAGTTTAATACTTGGAATTAGTTTTAAAATAATACATACTTATAAAAATTATACCTTTAAAAAGATTTCCAAAAATAAGAATAAGCTACTTTTGATATTTCCAAAATATTTTTAAAACAAAACTAGGTTCAAAAACCAATCTAAATAGAATAAGGCTTATCAGTCTCAGTGGTACCTATCAATCCTTTATTCACAGACAATACAAATATTCAAAATCAATCAGCTTCCATAGATCGATTCACATTATATTCTCAAATATAATTAACAGAAAAATAATAGATATGCATGAATAACAAATCAGAGATTATCATTGCTAGTAAACAATTACGCAGATAATATCGGATCGATGGCTTAAACTAACCACAGAAGTTAAATTAACTATTTAGCGGAATTGTGTTTGTTTCCGCTATCCAGATGTCAAATAGTTTGAATAATTCTACGATAAATACATCTATTCAGTTTGGGAACATCTTAAGGGACAGGCCATATAAATTATACAACGGCATTCATTACCAAACGGTTATTAAATTCAAACTGAACAAGCTTATAAAATTTTACTTATTTCATTTCACAATGGATCCTATGACGGCATAGCATCCGTCAATACGAACCATCCACTTAATAATTCTTTATTATATGTGGAATTAAATAATTAAATAATTATTATAAAAATAATCACTTAGGAATATGTATTAATTCAAAGGTATAAACATTTATTTTCCTTAATTATTTCAATAATACCTTACTTTATTTAAATAAACACAAGGGTTAATAAATAAATTATTAATTTAAAAAGCTCGACTAGTTTATAATAAAATAACTTATTTAAATGACCAAAATTGAAATAAAATTCTCAATGCAAATCAAATTTATTTCCAAATATTCTTTGTCTATATAAAATTTTTAGATAAACATTTACATTAAAGAAAATAGATTTTGAAAATATTTTTTTTTAAACAACATGTTTGTCAAAACCTTTGGAAAGTAAATTGATTAAGGATTTTTTTTACTTTATAATCAAATTCTTCATTAACAAATCGTTCTTTAAAATAAACATAGACCCATGGGCCGAAGCCCACAATCCAAAAACAAATCAAACCGCATCTAAACTCGAACAACCAGACAGGCCGAAACCCAGATCCACCAATAAAACTGCTTCCTTCCAAAACTCTCTACTTCTAGGCAATCACCCAAATCAACTCGAAGACAATTATCATGAAACGGAGAGAGCATCGTCGATAAACTCCAACCATTCCCAATCAAACATCCATGCCTACGCCCGCACCCTGAAATCGAACCCAAACTTTACACTCGATTTGCCCAACCCAGAAACTTCCATGTGCACGCTGTGCACGTGTACACCTTCACCAACGACCATCGCACCACCGTGATAGGCCCCCCAGTCACTCAACCACCCCAAACCCAAAATACCACAAAGTTGAAGTCAGCAGACCGCTTGATCGAAAAACGACTTTCAGCTTAACCTATTTTCCAATCTCAAATCAAATAACCCCCCCTTACAAATCGAGCTACTGCACCCTCGTCTGACCCCTACTTCACACACTACCTACCTTGCTCGACAGCCCATACATGTAGTCACCTCCTTGCCCAATTTCTTGAACTTCGATCGCTCCATCATCACTTAATTCGACCCCGTGTCCATCATTACCCAAAGCTTCACCAAACCCTAGAGTCCATCGACTTACCCAAACCAAGACCAAAACAAACAAACAGCCACGGTCGACCCCGCCCCGATGTCCACCAGATTCTTCTAGATCAGGCCACAACTCCTTTCGTCGATGAAGTCGAGGAAAATAATTTTTTGAACAAAAATCGTCCATCTAACAATATCTCAAAATTTACAATGCTAAAAATTATAATTCTACCCCTAAAATTCATATTTTCATATGACAATCAATGCTGCATCTTTGAATCCTAGAATTAAAATCATTTATTTTTCACTAAAATTGGATTGTTCACTATAAAATAGAACCCTATCGAACTACACAGCATAATTCTTCACAAATCTATTTTTAACACAAATTATACTAGAAAATAAATAGATTCCTAGTTTACATCAATCTGCAATATGAACTAGGTAAAGAGATTTAGATTTTTGAAGGCTAGAATGAACAATGCATTTACAGTCAACAGAGAAATTCGGTTTCCAGATATAAAATTCAGTTTCTCACCTTCCACATTGATTCCAGATGTTTTAAAATTTGAAATTGAAGCCTATGATTTGAAAAGTTGAAAATTTTAAAATCGAATCCAAATTTGCTTTTGAATCCCTGGGTTTGAATGTCAAGAACAGAGATGATCCTGACAAGTACAGATTGCTTGTTTTCTTCTTTTCCTTTAAATTTGTTTTTCTAATTTTATACAATTGAATAGAGGCTTTGTTTTAATTTCTTAAACCACAATCCAGATCTAAAATGCTCATAAATATACACAGGTTTGAAAAAAAATAGAAAATGGTCAGGAAAGATTTTTGGCGGCTGAGATAGATATTGTCTTTACTGAGTAGAATTTTGAAAAGAAAGGAAATTATTACAAGGTTTATTACTGCCAAATGTAAATTTGTCTACTGATAAAAATTTATCACTAGTAACCCATTATTATTATTTTTTACTAAATTAAACTGTTTTACTCCTTGTTTGCTGATCTAATTTTTATTATTAACTTACCCTTAGTTTTTGCGTATACAAAACTGTTTAGCTACTTGTTTTCAGCTAACCCTTTTTTTTATTAACAGTAAATGATTTTGGAATCTCTTCCTATTATTAATATTTTAATATAAACCATACAATATTAAAAGTATATGCAATTATAATTATATTTGAGAAGTTTGGTAGCCATATTTAACATTGCCAAGGTTAGTGTTGCATTTATACAAATTAACATAAAGTTGAGAAACTGGATTAAAGTAATACTTAAAGTATGTACTCTTATACATTTTTACAAAATAAAAATGAGAAACTATATTAAAATAGCACTTCTTAGTAACTTTATCTTATATAAATATATGTGTTAATTTAAACAAAGACTATAAAGTAGCTAAAATTTATCTTTGCTTTTGACTAAGTCGTATTTGCATTTGTCACCTATACATTTTAAAACAAAAATAAGAAACTAGATTAACATAATACTTCTTGGTTTATACTTATATATAAATATGTTGTTACTTAAATAACATTCAATATTAACACCTTATATTCATATGTTACAAGAACTTCAAAGTGGTGCAAAATTATTTTTAAATCCTTCATGTATATATAACCATATATACATATTTTATTTATTATATAGAAATATATTATTTCAAATAAACCAAATTCACTAGTTATATATATATATATAATTTCCTTTTACTTATATTTATGTGACTATTATACACATCTCTTAGTTTACAACATTTTTATCTATTTAAAATATTATAGACTTTATTTTTACATAATATATATATATATATATATAATTTCCTTATTCAATGTGTACATATTATTTAAGAAACTTAAAACTCCTTTATTTAATATAAACAAAATTGTTCACATATACTAAAATCAAAAATATCACTTTTACTTCACTATGAATTTCTATTCAACTATATATATATATATATATAATTTTATTCTCCTTATATGTAAAAATATAAGTATATGATTTTTATTAAATTTAAATTTTCTATTATATTTATCTTTAGAATAAAATATACATATTTATCTCTAATACCAAATACACATATTTAATCCAAAATAATATATACATACATAAGAAATTTCATTTAAATCAGTCTGTATTTTAGATTTGAAAATTCAATTTATATTGATCTGGAAAATTGGTATATAATTATTAGTCATTGATTATTAGGTATATTGTATATTAAAATGCAATATTATTGAATATTATAAATTAATATTCACAACTCGGGATGTCCAAAAATCTCGGGTCGTTACACTTTAAGACTCAAAAATAAATGCCGACGATGCTGTAGTCATCATCAGAATCCTTTTCTACTGATAAAAGTGAGTTCAGCACATCCAAACCATGCCTTTCAGACTTAAACAAAATCATTTCCAAAATGATATCAAATACTTCGTAATATCACTAAGTACTATGATATCAATTACATAATCCAATTTCCAAACATTTACTTTCAACTAATACTACTATTATTTTCCAAAATCTTTAGAAAACCAATTTTTAAAACACCAGGATTTAAGTTCTCAATTATTTTTAGTTTAAATCCTTTTTCTGTTTATAAACTATATATATAAACCAACTTATATAAGTCACTTCCTACATATAACTATCATCGAAATGTTGTTTAAATCCAATTTTAACCCAACATTATCACCGAATGCCCTATCATCAAACTATGGAACTTAATTCACAAGCTGTTCGTTTCAATGTTCCCGTAATTTATTATCTACCCAACCCATGTAGTGAAAAGGTAAAATAGCTCACTATCTGGTCAAGCACAAAAATCTAACAACAAATGATAATATCATAATATTATCATTTCCTAACAAATAGACAAGCCGTAGATAACTATATCTATTTTTGAAAATTATCCTTCTATATATAAAATATAATCTAAGGTAAAATTATTTCATTTACAAATTTCAAAACAATACTATGTCAGTTTGCCCGTCCAAGTGTTTAGAGACCCCTGTCAGTAACATGAAACTCGTATTGATCAGTAACCATAAATCACTCTACAAACCAATCAACACAATACAAAACATTGTTATAACAATAACATATATACACTCTCATATATATACACTCAACTCATAATAAGGCATTCCATTACCCTATCTCTCAATGAGTTATACCCACCAAAGCCAAGGTTCTTGCTTAACCTTCAGTCCTGATACAAAGTGTAACGGTCTGCTTTTTCGACCCTCGAACGTTGACACTAATACATCTATGGTAATCACATGCCGAACACTCAAGTGCCGAAAAGACAAATTGTTAGGGTAAAATAAAAAGAAGAAGAACTAGAACAAGAATGAAGAGGACACGATATCAGAATCTCACATGCGGAACGATAACATATAATATCAGCAAAGGTATTTACCAAAAAGAAAACCTTTATGTACATACATCAATTAGGGAAAAATAAACTATCACCAGCATGGATAGTTACAACATCCTATCGTCACAAACATTGATAGATACAAATCAGCACTACAATTGTGACGACCCGGGATTCCTAACAACTTAAATCGAAATTGTTAATTGATTTTAAATATTTAAAAGTTAATTTTAACTTGAATTTCAAAATATCAATATTTATTTGATAATTAAATTATTGGATTATATAGTTTAAATATGGAATCATATAATTTGAAATTGGGTAAAACGCCGAATCTGGAGTTTTAAGCCTGTTAAAAATAATTTGAAGGCTTATAAAATTTATATTGATAGCACTGAGGGTAGTGAAAATGTTGAAATTGAGTTTGGAAGTGTTTTGTTCTGTTTTAAAAATATATCATTTAAATTAAATTTAAAAATAGCCTTCCGACGCACAGTCTCGGAATTTTACGAAACCTATTCCATTAGATCCGTAATAGTTAGTTATTATCGGATTTCAATTTTCGTAGCAATCGGAGTTGTCGTTTGACCCTGACAACTCAAAGGGCTTAGAACTATTTTAATCGATTTAACTTAAATTGATCATTTACTTCCGTAACTCACACGTATGATTGAATTAGCTTCCGAAAACGTTCCATTGTGTTCGAAATGCGAGTAAAACCTTATAATCGCCTAGCGGCATTCTTTAAGAGGAGTTCAAAAATTTAATTGGCGATTAACAAGACGTTTTAAAGTTCTATAATATAATTAAATTTGAAGTAAATTAGAAAGATATTTTCTTGTACCAAGCATATTCAGGAAGCCAATTCTCCGACTCTATAATTTATCCCCATCCCTTCTCTTTCTTGGAACAGCAGTTCGAATTACAAAAAAAGAGAAGCCGAAGCCGTTTAGTAAAAAGGGGAACAAGGGGAAAATCGAATCCAATTGTAAGTTAATTTAAATCCCTCTTCGAAGCTTTGTTGTGGGTTGTGAGGCGCGGCATCAGAGTGAGATGCTAGATTTTTGTTCGATGACGAGCAAAGGGGATTTTATGGTTTCGATTATTGGGATGTAGGCTCGAGCCGGCGTAAGGGAGGCGCACCTATGGGAAGGATGTAGAGGCGAGCGATCTCATTTGGGGGTTGCGATCGATCGTGGAAGGCATCATGGCTCGCGCGTGCCGCGATGAGGGAAGAGGGGAAATGCTAGGTAGTGGTGGCTGTGGTTCATGGAGGAGCGAACGTGGTAATCGATGGAAGGGAGGAGTTCGTGAGGGTGGCGGTGGCATCCGGGGGGTGCAGTGGTGGCTCGCGATTGGAGGGGGGAGTTCGTTGTAGTGGCAGCGATACTCGGCGACGAAGGGTTGGCATGCATTCGAGGCAGTGAGGTATAGCCAATTTTAGATTCTATTTGACTTAATAAATATAGGAAACATGATTTATTACAATAAGGAATAAAAAAAATGGAATTTTATTGCAGTAAAGAAAATTATATTCATGCCTATTTTAGTTAATTTTATATATATAGAAAAGATTTTGATATGTATATAAGGATTTTAAAATGTTGAGGAATTCATAAAAAGGTAGATTTTTAAATCTATAATTTATTTCTATATGTAGTTTTAAGAGAGGAATTAATAGTTAATTAAGTCATTAGTCCATTTAAATTATTATACGAAGTGATTAATTTAAAATTAAATTTTAATTAAAATAGTTAAAGGGATAGTTGATTGTTTAATTATGTGAAATATAAATAAAAATCATATGGTATTTATACAAGGTCAAAAATTGAGATGAAACAAGCTGGATTTGGGAATGGATGCTAACAAAATCAAAGGTGAGTAAATTTCACTCTGTGGATTTCTATTTAAATTTAAATGGTTAAATTTAAATAATTGGTTGGATGAATAAATTGATTGGATGTGCTACTGAAGATGATGTGACTTTGTTTTGATTGGATCTCAAGTTAATTGTGGTTTGACTCGAAGTATTCGGGTTTTTAAATTGTTTTAGATTTAAGGTTATAAATAAGAGAATGTTTTCATTCTAATGTTGTTAAGGGCTTAATGAATTCTGGTTCATCAAATTTGAAGTGTAATTAAAATAAATAAATGATTAATTCAATTAATTAATAATTTGGGTTAATTAATTTAGTAATTAAGGGGTTGAATTAATTAATTATGGATTAAGTTAATTAATGAAGTTTAATTAATTCAGAATAATCATTGGATGGTTTGATAAATAATTACTTAGTAAAATTAATAAAAATATAATTACTTTGTGTAATTAATCAAGAGATTAATTAAGACGATTAATTAAGAGGAAATTGATTTATTTAATGGAGTAAATAAATAGATAGTTAATTTAAAGGTTGAGATAAATCAAGAATGACTAATATTTGTGGTTTACTTAATGATTAATTATTTAATGTAATTAATTTAGATTAGGATCAATTAAAATATAATTGGAAATCGTTGATTTATATAATCAATGACGTAATTAAAGATTGATTAATTAAGATTGATTAATCAATGGTGAGTGACTTATGTGAAGTTAATATAAGTAATTAAAGATTAATGTAACTAAAATAGTTAATTTGTTCATGAAGTAATTAAGATTACTTATCGTTTGGTTAAGGATAAGTAATATGGTGAAGTTAATTAAAGATAGTTGCTTGAATGAAATTGAAGGATAATTAATCCAGGTTGATTAATTCTGATGAATGTTGAAGGGATAATTGAATTATTTGATTTGAAATTAATTAATTAACAAGTAAAGAAATCTAAGCGATTGAGGATTTAAATTCAATAAGAATCAATTGATTTAATTTTGAAGTGATCAAATTGGTTGTGAATAATGGAATGGTATTGGATGCTGGAATAAAATGATATTCCTGATATAAAATGTTGTGTTTTTCATTTAGATAATTTGGGTTAGGATGACACGAGTCTCGAAGAGGCCGGGGTCAGGTATTAGGAAATACCCGAAACCACTTCGAATATTTTTATAGATTGATATGTGAAATCTATATGTTGGAGTGAAGTGATTTAAAGGAAATTGGACTATTTAAACCTAAACCTTGGTACTTAGGAAATGGATGTACGGAATAAAAGATGTCTATAACTAATTGTAGCTGTGTGAATTGAATCGAGTTACCCGGGTTTTATATAATTTGTTTGCTTTGGTATTCCATGTTAGTTGAGATTACTCATGCTGGTTGCCAGCCTGACCCGGGTGTTACTTTGGTGTAATGCTCGGGTCAGACCGAGCATTACATATTTTCAGGTTAGGACGTTCTGAAGCTCAGGAGGCAAGCTGGATGGCAAGTGAGTATAGAGTATTTCCGCTGTATTTATATTATTATTAATCTGGGACATGATAATTGTATATATTCAGTGACTAAATATATGTGAAACTCTGATGATATTAAATGTAATCAACAGATATAGTATTCTTTTTGTAAACTGTTATTATTTATTATATTTTATCCGCTGCGAATGTGAGTTGTTGATGTTTCTGTTCTTCTTCTTCTTCTTCTATCCCTTTCTTCTTTTTCATAACTATCTGGAATTTTCGGCTTCGAAAATTTTTGGTCGTTACATTTGGTATCAGAGCCGAAAGGTTAAGCGAGAACCTTGGCTCTGGTGGAAGTTACTCATTAAATAAAGTCTGTAGTACTCTAGAATGAGTTGAGTGTGTGTGTGTGTGTGTGTATACATATGAGAGTGTACTTGTTATTTTCTTATATAAAGATTTTAAATAATTTTATATAAAAATATATTTTGATATATAAAGCAATATTTCCTTCTAATAAATATTAAGGTAATTGGTTGTTAGATTATTGGAATTAAAATTTAGAAGTAATATAATACAACCAAATTTAAAGTCTTGAATTGGAATTAAATTAAGTAGAAATAGAAATACAACCAAATTAAAATTTAATTGATTGAAAATGAAATTCTAAATCTGGTCCCAGAATTTGAAAATTTTGTTTCAAAGTAATAAAAAATAATAAAAAAGTATTATTGGGATAACTGGGACTTGTTGCAAACAATGGGTTGTTTGAAATTTGATTTGAATTTAAACCAAGGGTGGTTCAAAATTTTAAAACATGGCTGGGAGGGCCAAGAAATAAATATGTATGTATGTATGGATATACATGATATCAAAGATAATTTGAAATAAACATTAAGAGGTTGAGTTTTGATTTTCCCTGAAGTGTGATGTAAAAACCCAAAAGTGATATAAGTTTTGAACTTATAAGAGGGAAAGAATTTTGAAATTTGAAGCGGGAATTCAAATTGAGTAAGGTTGATTGGATTGAGTAAATTGGAATTTAACTTTGGGAAAGTTAAATAAGTGGAGAAAAATCAACCTGAATTGGAAATTTCAAGGTGAAATTGAAATTTAACTTGGAAAGTTAAATGGTTGATTTGAATTGGGAATTTGTGTGATCTCAAAACGGGTTTGAGATTTAAAAATTGGACATGGATGGACGTTTAAAAATAAATTGGATGATATCATCCTATTGTTAATGAAAATCTTTAAATTGAGAATGGTATTGTATAAATAGAATAAATTTGAATAATTGAATTGTAAATTAAACTTGTTTAATAACCAGCTTCAAACTGGAAGATAAAATTTAATAATAAATTAAAATTTTAAAATAAAATTGTATTGAACTCTTATTTGAACCTTGAAATATATAAGTAAAGATAATTTAAAATGGAGAATTGGACTCAGAAATTAAACTGGTTAAAAACTTTAAATAAAAGTTAATTTGGTTTAAAGAGTTAAACCAACCTTTGAGAATTCAACTCGAATTTATATAATTCGAGATGGGTTAAAGTTGAAACTTAGATTCCATTAGTACCAATTGAATTGAGTTTTAATTAATTAGAATTGAAGTTAAATTGGGAATAAATCAAGTCCAATGGAATTTGGAGTTATTTGAATTGGAATTGGGTCAATTCCAATGGAAATTTAAATTGAATAGTAAGGGAAGCGAACAGTTTTGACTCTGAACCATTTTCAATATAAATTGTTTGAATATCAACTTATTTTCCAAGCTATTTAGTATATACGACCTTTCTTTCTTAAAGCCAAATTATTTTATACTTGTTTTACAATTATTTTGGAGAAATTTAACCATTTTCAACTGTTTTCTGAACTAATTACTATTTTTCAACTATTTCACAAACTAATTTCTATTTTACAACTATTTTGCAATTACCTAAAATTTCTGAAACTATTTAACTATTTTCCAATTATTTTACGATTAGTTAACTATTTTACAGCTATTTTGTGAAATAATAATTATTTTTCAACTACTTATCTATTTTTAAAATTTTCAAGCTATTTTCTAAATATAAACTGGTCGGAGTTCAAACTGTTATTGATTTAAATACCCAACTGAGATAAGAATCGAAGTGATAATTCAATGAGAATTAAGGCAATTGTAAATAAGTGAAAGGGGATTAAAGTGAATGTGAATAGAAAGAGAATTGATTTCGCTAATACCCAATAAAAATAAATACGTAGAGTGTACGTATGTTATTCTATTTGCATAGTGATTTGATCCAGATTCGAGCACAAAATTTAGAGATAGTATGTCAATCGAGTTGGGATTTTTCGCTCGATTTTCGACGGCGAGCCTGGATATGGATTATTGATTGGTTCTGGATGTTCTCTATCATAGTTATAGCTATGCAAGGAGTATAACGGTTTCTGATCAAGAAACCAGATCTGTGTCCGCACTAGGAAGTCGGGTGGACGATGCTAGTTCGGAAGTGAAATTGTATGATCGAGTGAGCGATCGGATTGGTGTAGCGTACAGATGATATGTGTACATCATACGGATTTGAATGAAAATGGTATTGAAAAGAGTAATAAAATTTGAATATTTGATTTTGAATAAACAAAGTTATATATCTTTGTTATGTACGATAAATCTTCCCTTGTTAAATCTATTGCCAGAAGAAAACGATTTTGAAGGTGTTTGTAGTATAAAAGGAGTTTTATACAAGTTTGAAAGGATCCAAAGTTTTTAAAATTATATATATCTGAATATATGTATAAAGGATCTTATGAGGATTTTGGAAAAAGGGATTTGTGAACCTTTGGATTTGGAAAGGCTTTTGATTTTTGGGTAAAATCAATATTAAAATTTGGAAGCCTAGTTTGAGAATGATCGATTTTGGGATAATCGATTTTGTGTAAAGGAGCTGTGTATGATATCATACTAGGTGTATGATTTGAAAGATACTATATATGTATAGTATAAAGTGTTTTGATGATGGCTCTGGGGAAAAAGGCGCTCCCTTCAAATGAACTTCTCAGGAGCGCCACCGGGTGGTGCTGCCTTGAGCCCCAAGGGGGGTTCTAAAGTTGATCCTGTGAGGAGTCTGGACAAAACTAGTTCCTGGGGATTATGAGTAGTGTATAGCATAGCGAAAGTCGTGTGTGCCGTTGAGAGCCAACAGTCTGCGTTTGATTTTATATCGGTAGACTGCGACCTATGTAGGAGTGGATAAGTTTGATTTTGACAGCGAAAATCAGAGGCCGTAGAGAGCCTGCAGTAACATGGACTTTTGCTATGATGGCAACGTAACCCTGGAATGTAACTATGATCTGTCGTGGGTTCCATGGCGTAATCGAGAGGACGCGGAGAGCCTGCAGTTACATGGACTTTTGCTACGATGGCAACGTAACCCTGGAATGCAACCGCGACCATGGATGGGAGTGATGATTTCCAGAGCTTCTCACCAAAGATATTTACTCTATTTTCAAGAACTGTTTTCTATATTTTCAATAAAATTATTTTCCAAGTATTTTCACTGGATGTTGGAAACGAGTTTACCAAGTACTTATAGATTTTCAGTCGTACGCCTGATCAACGTATGACTGAATTTCTGTGAGAACAAGGATGGACTGGTTGAGACATCGAGTTATAAGAAATATTTTTATTAAAAGCTATTTTAATAGTATTGTCTGAATTTAAAAGCATTCCTAAAATTTTTAAATAAAGGTGTTGGAATTTTGAAAGATGAAAGAAAATCCAAACTGGAATTATAAATAAAATTTAACTCGGTTAAATAAATGGATTGTAAGTTAATAATGGAGTTTGGAAATGAATTCGAGATGTAAATAGAATTCGACTTGGATTTAATAATGAATTAAATAAGAAGAGATGTGTTGTCATATGAAATGAAAATGATTTATAATAAACAGAGTTTGAGTTGCAAACAAAACCCAGGTAAGTGGAAATAAATTGAAAATGGCCTTGTAATTAGTTAAATGAGTCGTGAATGAATTGAATTTGGGAATTTAATTTATAATGACTAATCAAATGAATTTGTAGATTGAAATGAGATGTGAATGAAATAAAATCAAGTTAAGGTGAAAAGAAAATTTATTTGCAAATGAGGAGCTCAAGTTATGAAGTTGAAATAATTTGAAGAAAGTAAATTAACTTAAGTTTAAAATTAATAGAAGTTTGGATTCAGGGAAAAGTAAAATTTCTTAAATCAATGAAAGCTTGGATTGAGTGAGAATAGTAAACCATTAAATAAGGACTTGGGTTAAATTTATTTGGGAAAAATGGATATTAATAATAAGCATTAAATGTTGTCAAGCTGATTGAAATAGTTTTAAAATGGAAACGATGCGGAGGTGAAATGGAATGCATATGTATGGGTGGTGAATAAATTAGAAATGAAATGGAATTAATTACAGAATGAGTAGAAAATTAATTTAAAGTAGTTATAAATTAAAATAAACACTCTATTAAGCGAATATTGTCAAATTTGCATAGAATGAATTTTCGTTTTCCGTAAACGAAAGGAATTAAAATTCTATGGATTAAGAGAAGTTATATGACTTGATTTTGAAATCAATTGAATTGAATATGAGCTTGTTTGGATTAAAAATAAATTGAACGTAAGAAATTGAATTAGTGTTGAAACCATATCAATTGCTCGTGGAAGTTGTTTTGAAAGCATTTCTTTTAGAAATGAAGTGTTATAGTTCTTTAAGTAAGAGAAATGTTATAAACTTCATATATATAATGCTTATATGTTTAAATTGAGTAAGTACAGGTACCTGAAGGCCGTTTGGCTGGATTTAGTTGCGCTAGTTGCTTAGATAAATAAGCTGCTTGCTTAAAATGCTAAATAAAGGTACGCCTACGCAATAAAAAATAGGAAATATGAACTGTTTTTGTTTTTCCGACCGTGTGGGTCGATGTACATATATTTATATATCTTGTCAAATTGCAAAAGCTCCTCCGTACAAAGGAGACTCTGCCAAAATTTTCTGAAAATTTTGGGAGTTAGAAAATTTTTGGAAAAATTTTGAAAATTTTTGGGAAATTTTAGTTAGCGGCAAAATGATTTCAAATGGGAAATTAAAATAAATTAGTGGGTGAAACTAATATGAATCAGTTATAAATGGAAGATAAAATTCAATATTCAAAATTGAAAATAAATTGAATTCATATGAAAACGGGGAAAACTAATTTGAAATAGGTATGAAACCTATGTAAAGAAATGTATAGAATGATTTGGAAAGTTACGATTGGATATAACTGCTAAGTAAGATATGCAGGTATTATAGAAGGAAAGGAAAATTGGATTTGATTTCAGGAGATAATTTGAATTGCCCGACAAAAAGGTATGTACTTAAATTTTTGTATGAAATTGGATTGGGTTTTTGGATCTAGCCACTTGGCTTTTTGTTTTCTTTTGGAATTTGGAAGCCCGTAGAGGCATTTTGTAGTTTTACCGAGTTAGCCGCGCTAAGGAGACGCTGGCAAAAAATTTCGGAAATTTAGAGAGTTAGAAAAATTTTGAGAAAATTTTGATAATTCAAAATTTGGTTTTAGATTGAAATTAAGATGATTGAGCAAAAGGGTACTGTTTGAAACTATAGAAGGTTTTGGGAAGTTGGTTGATGTGATAATGGGTTTTAATAAAAGATAGTTGGTAGGATGTTGATAAAACTGTTGGTTTTGGGGGAACGGTAAACGGGTATTGGTCCATTCTCCCTAAATAGTAATTTCGGGGACGAAATTCTTTGAAGGGGGGAGGAATGTGACGACCCGGGATTTCTAACAACTTAAATTGGAATTGTTAATTGATTTTAAATATTTAAAAGTTAATTTTAACTTGAATTTCAAAATATCAATATTTATTTGATAATTAAATTATTGGATTATATAGTTTAAATATGGAATCATATAATTTGAAATTGGGTAAAACGCTGAATCTGGAGTTTTAAGTCTGTTAAAAATAATTTGAAGGCTTATAAAATTTATATTGATATCACTGAGGGTAGTGAAAGTGTTGAAATTGAGTTTGGAGGTGTTTTGTTCCGTTCTAAAAATATATCTTTAAATTTAAAAATAGCCTTCTGAGGCACAGTCTCGGAATTTGACGAAACCAATTCCATTGGATCCGTAATAGTTAGTTATTATTGTATTTCAATTTTCGTAGCAATAGGAGTTGTTGTTTGACCCTGGCAACTCAAAATTCTTAGAACTATTTTAATCAATTTAACTTAAATTAATCGTTTACTTCCGTAACTCACACGTATGATTGAATTAGCATCTGAAACACGTTCCATTGTGTTCGGAATGCGGGTAAAACCTTATAATCTCCTAGCGGCATTCTTTAAGAGGAGTTCACAAATTTAATTGGCGATTAACAAGACATTTTAAAGTTCTATAATATAATTAAATTTGAAGTAAATTGGCAAGATATTTTCTTGTACCAAGCATATTCAGGTAGCCAATTCACCAACTCTATAATTTATCCCCGTCCCTTCTCTATCTTGGAACAGCAGTTCGAATTAAAAAAAAAGTAAAAAAAGAGAGAGGCCAAAGCCATTTAGTAAAAAAGGGAACAAGGGGAAAATCGAATCCAATTGTAAGTTAATTTAAATCCCTCTTCGAAGCTTTGTTGTGGGTTGTGAGGCGCGGCATCGGAGTGAGATGCTAGATTTTTGTTCGACGACGAACAAAGGGGATTTTAGGGTTTCGATTATCGGGATGTAGGCTCGAGTCGGCATAAGGGAGGCGCACCTATGGGAAGGATGTGGAGGCGAGCGATCTCATTTGGGGGTCGCGATCGATCGTGGAAGGCGTCACGGCTCGCACGCGTCGCGAAGAGGGAAGAGGGGAAACGCTAGGCGGTGGTGGCTGCATTTCGTGGAGGAGCAAACGTGGCAATCGATGGAAGGGAGGAGTTCGTGAGGGTGGTGGTGGCATCCAGGGGGTGCAGTGGTGGCTCGCGATTGGAGGGGGGAGTTCCTTGTAGTGGCAGCGATACTCGGCGACGAAGGGTTGGCATGCATTCGAGGCAGTGGGGTATAGCCAATTTTAGATTCTATTTGACTTAATAAATATTGGAAACATGATTTATTACAATAAGGAATTTAAAAAAAATGGAATTTTATTGCAGTAAAGAAAATTATATTCATGCCTATTTTAGTTAATTTTATATATATAGAAAAGATTTTATATGTATATAAGGATTTTAAAATGTTGAGGAATTTATGAAAAGGTAGATTTTAAATCTATAATTTATTTCTATATGTAGTTTTAAGAGAGGAATTAATAGTTAATTAAGTCATTAGTCAATTTAAATTATCATATGAAGTGATTAATTTAAAATTGAATTTTAATTAAAATTGTTAAAGGGATAGTTGATTGTTTGATTATGTGAAATATAATAAAAATCATATGATATTTATACAAGGTCAAAAATTGAGATGAAACAAGCTGGATTTGGGAATGGATGCTAACAAAATCAAAGGTGAGTAAATTCCACTCTGTGGATTTCTATTTAAATTTAAATGGTTAAATTTAAATAATTTGTTGGATGAATAAATTGATTGGATATGCTACTGAAGATGATGTGACTTTGTTTTGATTGGATCTCGAGTTAATTGTGGTTTGACTCGAAGTATTCGGGTTTTTAAATTGTTTTAGATTTAAGGTTATAAATAAGAGAATGTTTTCATTCTAATGTTGTTAAGGGCTTAATGAATTCTGGTTCATCAAATTTGAAGTGTAATTAAAATAAATAAATAAATAATTCAATTAATTAATAATTTGGGTTAATTAATTTAGTAATTAAGGGTTTGAATTAATTAATTATGGATTAAGTTAATTAATGAAGTTTAATTAATTCAGAATAATCATTGGATGGTTTGATAAATAAATACTTAATAAAATTAATAAAAATATAATTACTTTGTGTAATTAATCAAGAGATTAATTAAGACGATTAATTAAGAGAAAATTGTTTTACTTAATGGAGTAAATAAATAGATAGTTAATTTAAAGGTTGAGATAAATCAAGAATGATTAATATTTGTGGTTTACTTAATAATTAATTGTTTGATGTAATTAATTTAGATTAGGATCAATTAAAATATATTTGGAAATCGTTAATTTATATAATCAATGACGTAATTAAAGATTGATTAATTAAGATTGATTAATCAATGGTGAGTGACTTATGTGAAGTTAATATAAGAAATTAAAGACTAATGTAACTAAAATAGTTAATTTGTTCATGAAGTAATTAAGATTACTTATCGTTTGGTTAAGGATAGGTAATATGGTGAAGTTAATTAAAGATTGTTACTTGAATGAAATTGAAGGATAATTAATCCAGGTTGATTAATTCTGATGAATGTTGAAGGGATAATTGAATTATTTGATTTGAAATTAATTAATTAACAAGTAAAGAAATCTAAGCGATTGAGGATTTAAATTCAATAAGAATCAATTGAATTAATTTCGAAGTGATCAAATTTGTTGTGAATAATGGAATGGTATTGAATGCTTGAATAAAATGATATTCCTGATATGAAATGTTGTGTTTTTCATTTAGATAATTTGGGTTAGGATGACATGAATCTCGAAGAGGCCGGGGTCGGGTATTAGGAAATACCCGAAACCACTTCGAATATTTTTATAGATTGATATGTGAAATCTATATGCTGGAGTGAAGTGATTTAAAGGAAATTGGACTATTTAAAGCTAAACCTTGGTACTTAGGAAATGGATGTATGGAATAAAAGATGTCTATAACTAATTGTTGCTGTATGAATTGAATCGAGTTACCCAGATTTTATATAAGTTGTTTGCTTTGGTATTCCATGTTAGTTGAGATTACTCACGCTGGTTGCCAGCCTGACCCGGGTGTTACTTTGGTGTAACGCTCGGGTCAGACCGAGTATTACAGATTTTCAAGTTAGGACGTTCTGGAGCTCAGGAGGCGAGCTGGATGGCAAGTGAGTATAGAGTATTTTCGCTGTATTTATATTATTATTAATCTGGACATGATAATTGTATATATTCAGTGAATGTATATATGTGAAACTCTGATGTATATTAAATGTAATCAACAGATATAGTATTCTTTTTGTAAACTGTTATTATTTATTATATTTTATCCGCTGCGAATGTGAGTTGTTGATGTTTCTGTTCTTCTCCTTCTTCTTCTTCTTCTTCCATCTCTTTCTTCTTTTTCATAACTATCTGGAATTTTCGGCTTCGAAAATTTCTAGTCGTTACAACAACAAAAATACCCTTTCACATCTGCCAAAAACAGTTGTAATAGGTCTATAGCAACTGGCACCGCCAGTCTTTATATCCACAGTTGTAACAAAGCGAGATTATTTTACAATGGGTACATACAGTTGCATAATAGTCGTGAAAAGTCTTTTTACAACTATAAATAGCAGTTGTAAAATAGTTATTTACAATTGCCTTCGGCGGTTGTTATAAGACTCTTTTGCAACTATCAATGGCTGTTGTAATTTCGCAGTTGTAAAAGACTTATTTACCACTATTTACAACAGTTGAAATAAATATTTCAACAACTGTTTCCACCTGTTGCGTTAGCATTTCAGAACAGTTTGTAATAGTTGTAGTAGGATCTATTACAACTAGTGCTGACAGTTACAACAAATATTTTTACAACTGCTACAAACTACTATAATTCATCTTTTCACAATTAGTATGTGCCATAAATTTTATGATTTTATAATTAAAACCAATATTTTGTTAATCATAACCACAATCATTCAAATACTTGAAACAACACGATCCATTAACATTCGAAAACAATTCAGGTTTACATCGTTTATGAATTCATAACTTCATTCTAAAACATAACTAAATAAATAACATAAATCAGTAAAAGTACATATACGCACTAATCAAAAGAGATAAATTCTTTCTGCCAAGTGATTGGCATCCCAACTACTTGTCCAATCATACAGATATCTGATATAGGCCTAAATAGAAGAGCTTCAGGATCCACCACCACATCGACCCAAACTTTCCAAGTATCTGCTCATTCTTACCTATAGATGCAACAAGTTCAAGCTTCTTTGTCTAAGTGATCAACCTGGAAAAAAATCATAATATGTAAAAAATAAACATTATACTGATTAATATAGGACTTTTTTGATAAGTAACGACTATGTATAATATCAAAAAAATATGAAAACAAACATATATGATACGATGTAAAATTGCTTTGATACACTTCCATCAAAAAATCGAGTAAATCAATATGTGATTTGATAAGTTGTATCTTTTTTATACGAAGAGAAATTTATTGTAAGGCTTATACTAATAGATATTTATGAACATTTTTCATACACGCACTCTATGTCCTTCATCATGTACATATATTCATAATTCATTGCTTTATCCATCATTTTTCACTTTAATCTCAGCGTCTGATCTTGTATCTACCATTTATAGACATAGAAATATTACATGATTGATGGAATTTAGATTTATACGATTCCAAATATGGGCTGCCAAATAGATATCTAGAGATTCAAAATATGGACTGCCCAACAGATATCACGAGATTCAAAGTATGGACTGCCACTAGTATTGTCCAATAGACATCAGGACAAGCAAATAATAATGGGTTTAACCGAAAGTTTACATATGCTTTAGCATCAATTATTTTCATTTTGAGTTTCAGAAAATAAAATTTCGTTTTTGTTACACATAAGTTCTTAATTTCTTTGATTATAGGTCAATAGATTTGTTCTTACATTTCATTATCTTCAGCATATAATATTTGTTTGAAGCACATAATAATTCTTTTAAATATTTCATAGAGTTCAATATATAATATTGGCTTATTGTTGTTGTTTCAAATATCAGTATTGTTTCAAAAGTTATAACAGAGTTCATCGTTTACTGAATAGAAAAACTATCCAATATGGAAGATGAGTCAAGATATAAAATGCAAATAAATATTCATGATAAGCTATCAGCACTAAGAATATTGAACAACTTTGAATTAGATTTATTTTCTTATTAACGCCATCATTTATACGACAATATTGGCCTTAGAGGAAAAAGGGATAATTTTCTGTAGGTTATGTAGAACAACATTTCCATATTAACCGACGCTCTATTTTACAAATATTATGGACTTTTTCAATTGGGCGGCAAGGCACTGCCAGTGAAAATCCCCGTAATTAAAAGGATATAAAACTTAAGTAACATTGAACTCTAATAAATAAATTGAAAAGAGAGAGAAATACCTGTAAACTAGTGGGTTACCTATTAACGAATTCTTCCACACTTTCATCTGTTGCCATTTCCTTCCCAAGCGATGCTGTTCAAATATGAAATTCATAAAAAAGAATGATATATGAGTGCAGATAAGATTTAAAACCTTCACAATTGGCTAGATGCTGAACATAATTTTACCGTTGTTTTTCGTATTGGTATCCACTAGTATCGCCTGTGCCAAATCTTCAATGGAAAAGAAATAATATACATGAGAAATATATCAAATTTTAAATAATTAAAGCCACAAGACATAAAACTTCATCAAAACATGTAACATAAGTATCTTGTTAAAAATGAAAGATCGTTGTAGCTAGTTAAAATTGTATTTGATTAGTCGTCATTAAGGAAATAGGATATTAGGACTAAAGATTGTATTTTGTTATATATAAGATCGTTGTATATGTAATAAAAGAGAAATGTTAAATGGAATATTGTGCTCACTGTTTTCTATCGTCATTTGTTTTTCTTATAATTGTACAAAGACCTTGACAACATAATAAAACTATAGGCAATCTAGTTGAGAAATGTAGAAATGTATCAAAGTTTTCTAGAAAGTTAGCCTATAAAGAACAACATAATAACTATAGGAAATCCATAAACTGTAATATGGGTGTTTTGTTGCAGTGGATGCAGCTGCAAAAAGATTTAGGACTGGAACCCAAAGATATTTTTGTTTCAAATAGGAAGCCTAAATGAAGGTGAAATGTGTGAGAAATGCGGAATACAGATCTTAAGGCTAGGATTAACACTAGAGGGGAGGGGGTGAATAGTGTTTTAAGGAATTACTAAATCTTTTTGAGTTTTTTTAATTTGAACACAAATGAATGCAATATTCGGACACAGATATGATCACAGAAACAAACACATATGCAGAAATAAAGTAAAAGCAATAAAGGAAACTACACACCGGATTTTCTATTGGTTCGGAGTTACTCTACATCCAGTCCCGCACACAAGTACGGATTTCCTTTCAGAAGCAATTGTACAATTACAACCCTCGATTTCAAGGCCACGAGATACACCACTCAAGATTCACAATCCACTAGGTAGAGATACTTGATTTCACGGGCAACAGATTCACCTAATTGATTTCCAAGGCTACAATCACACCTTTTCTCACTTGATTGATTTCACAGGCTACAATCACACCTTTTCTCGCTTAGTTTATTACAAAGAAGCCTATAACTCTGAATAGCACTGAGATCTTGTTGAGATAGTGATAGAGAATCAAACCAGAGATGATCTAGTTAGATTCAATGTTGATTTCAGCATAGTAATGGTAAAAATGTGTATAAAGAAATGTGAAAGAAGAAGAAGAATGAAATCAGAGAAAATATGAATACAAATTCGTTCAAAACTACCCCTATTTATAGTAGAACAACAACCATGTCCATTCCTGAAAGGATATGACGAATAAACACTTTCTTCGAAATTCAAATTTTTGAAATAAACTGCTAGTATGTCGACAAGGGGTACTTGAGGATGTCGACAAGCCTAACGTATTTTTGGTAATTTGCTTTTTTTTTGAAAATAACTTCTATCTTGTATTAAACTATTTTAAAATTTATAAATATACTTAACTATAGTTAAAATACATAAGTAAATATAGAGAATAATATTTTGATATATATATATATAAAATTTTAGTATAATTTTATATTTAAATCTAAGTAAAAATATTAAAAGTTAAATATATTTTTATTAAAAGATAGTTTAAAACCAAGGATAATTTGATTTTGAAAATAAAGATTATTTTGAGGCTAAAAATATATAAAAGCAGGATAGATGTTTTTAATTCTTTTAAAAAGGAAGGTTTGGAAATCATTTTGAAAATAAGATATAATTTTGTAAAAAACATTTGAATAAAAGTTAGTGTATACAAAACAATGTTCCACTATATTTTTCGTAGGTTCCATCCTACTTAGGGTTTCATCTCTTTAACAGGCTCGAAGTGGATTCCATTCCATGAATAAATTAGATTTTAAGATGCCGGTGCTTTTCTAGGAGTTTTAACAAAATTACTAATTAAATTTCTTATTATTGAAATCTTGAACTCTTGATAATCTTGACACTCATGAGTATTCAATATTGATATCTTGAATCTCTATACTGTACAGTCTTCATTCTGGGTACCTGCATGGTTAAATCCTGCACATACATATATATCTAAACTATAATGTTTGTATTTATATTTTATAATCTTATTCTAAGGTTGTTGTCATAACCATCATCTCAAGGACTAACAATCTCCCCCTTTTCGATGATGGCAGCCTTTGTTTATAAATCTTACTTCTATCCTAATAACTCCCCCTTAATCTACGCCTAACTGTCCTATTTTATACTTCTCCCCCTTTGTCATCAACAAAAACTAACTCCAAACTATATAACTCCCCCTTAATCTAATACTATGACATATGATTATAATGATTCTAAAACTAAAACTTGATTCTAAATTACTAACTATCCTAACTATGTTTCCATATATGATAATACTTACAAATATAATAACACAAATTATTTATTAATTATATACTGTTTTATTTACATTTTCATAGAGAACGTAAGAAAGAACATACAACAATAGAAAAGAGAGAAAATAAAATAATGTATGTCTTTGAAAATGGGAGATCAATGAACCGAACAATTTGGGTAGTGGGAACAGAAATTTCCACGTTGTTCGACTAGATTTCCATCCTTGTCAAAGCACACTTCGCCAACGCAAACGGCTTTATCGTCATCTTCTGCGTGCTATTCTTCCATGAAGGCTTCTTCTTCTTCTTCCTTGCTGTCCTCTTGCACTTGATCTCCTGAAGACTCTTCATCAATCAAGATCGGATTAGCGTGATTGTCCATTAGAAACTTTTGCAAATTTCTAAGTATTTTGCCTTGCCGTTCTTGTTCTTTGGTCATCCTAAGTTGCACCACTTGAATTTAAGTCATTAGTTGTAGTGCATCCTTTAAGGAATCCTCCATTTCCATCACTCGTGTGTGCGTAGTTCGTTGAAATTTTCCAATAGAAGGAGAAGGGAACGAAAAGATTGAATTTTTGCTTGGTTTGAAAGAGGAGGCCATTGTTTTACTGATTTCAGATGTTAGAACAGAGAGAGAACAAAAAGGATGATCAAAATTTCAAAATAAGAAGAATATATAACCATTTATTTGAATTTTGGTGGGAAAATTTCAAAAATAAAAAAATCGTTATATGTCGACATGGGTAGAGGGGGTTGTCGACATGGTGCTTGATATCTTTACTATTTGATTTATTTTGATTTAATTTTTAATTATACTTTGTTATTTATATTTTATACTTCATTTATTGAACAAATACCTAATTCTCTTCTTAATTTAGTAAATATAAATTCATTTAAGGGTTTTGTTAAGATATCAGCAATTTGATTCTCAGAATTGATATAATCAAAAGTAATTATTTCCTTACTTGTATTATCTCTGAGAAAATGATGTCTGGTATCAATATGTTTAGTTCGAGCATGATGAGTAGTATTTTTGGATAAATTTGTTGCACTAGTATTGTCATAATAAATTGGTGATTTTTGAGATATTTAAACCAAAATCATTTAAAGTTTGTTGCATATATATTACTTGAGAACAAGCCAAAGCAGCAGAAATATATACTCTACTTCAGTTGTTGATAAAGAAACCGCGGTTTGCTTTTTACTAAACCAGGAAATCGGAGAATGCCCCAAAAAGTGACAAGTTCCACTTGTACTTTTTCGGTCTGATTTACAACCAGCATAATCAGCATCACAGTAAGATATTACGTCAAAAGAATCATTTTTAGGATAAAATAAACCATAATAAAAGGTGTGTTTAACATATCTTATGATAGGTTTTACGGCTTTTAAGTGGGTCTCTTTAGGTTGGGATTGATATCTTACATAGAGACAAACACTATGCATGATATCAGGTCTACCGGCAGTGATATAGAGTAGCGATCCAATCATTCCTCTATATAATTTTTGATCTACATCTTTCGAGAGATCTTCTTTACTTAGGTACTCATTGGTTGCCATGGGAGTGGGTTTTCCACTTGCAGTAGTCAAACCAAATTTACTAACTAGGTCTTTAGCATATTTTTCTTGACTGATAAAGATACCATTATCTAATTATTTTATTTGTATTCCTAGAAAGAAGTTTAGTTCACCCATATGACTCATCTCAAACTCTTTTGTCATAATTTCAGAAAATTCTTTATTCATTTCAAAATTAATTGATCCGAAAATGATATCATCTACGTAGACTTGTACTAGTTGAATGTTATTTTTATTTCTTTTAACAAAAAGAGTATTATCTACTTTACCAATTTCAAAGTTTGATTGTAATAAGTAAGATCTTAGTCTATCATACCAGGCTCTAAGAGCTTGTTTTAGACCATATAGAGCTTTCTTAAGTTTGTAAACATGATTTGGTAATTTTTCATTTTCAAAAAGTGGTGGTTGTTTAACATATACTTCCTCTTTTACAAACCATTTAAAAAGGCACTTTTAACATCCATTTGATATAATTTGTATTATGATTTGCGAAAGCAAGTAGAATCCTAATGGCTTCTAATCTTGCTATGGGAGCAAAGATTTCATCAAAATTAATTCTTTCTTCTTGACAATAATCTTGAGCGACTAACCGGGCTTTATTTCTAACAACCTCTCCTTGTTCATTCGTTTTATTTTTATAAACCCATTTATTCCAATTATAGTTTTATTTACAGGTCTAGGAACACGTTCCCAAACATCATTTCTAGTAAATTGATTTAGTTCTTCTTGCATAGCCAAAATCCATGAATCATCAGTTGATGCTTCTTTTGGATGTTTGGTTTCAATAGACTATATAAAGGCTACATTACTCATTTTACTTAATTGATTTCTAGTTGTAACATTATATTGCATATCTCCTAGTATATTTCTATAGGATGATCTTATAAAAGTTTAATTCTTTTATTAGGATGATTAATTTCATGATTAGTTTCAGTTGACTCTTGATTGAGTTATCAAACCCTCTTCATCGTTTGTATCTTCAAAATTTTTGAAATTTTCATCGAATGAAACATGCATTGTTTCTTCGATGATGTTAGTTCTTAAATTAAACATTCTGTACGCTTTACTATTATTAGAATATCCGATAAAGATACCTTTGTCGGATTTAGGATCAAATTTATCTAGGTTATCTTTTTGTATTTAAAATAAAACATTTGCTTTCAAAAATTCAAAAATAAGATACCTTAGGTTTCTTTCTATGAAGAAGTTCATAAAATGTCTTATCAGTTAAAAGTCTAATTAAAATTCTATTTAAAATATAACAGACGGTAGCAACTGCTTCTGCCCAAAAATACTTTGGCAATCTACTATCGAAAGCATAGTTCTCGCACACTCTTGAATCGTCCTATTTTTACGTTCTACTACCCCGTTTTGTTGTGGATTTCTTGGAAATGAAAAATTATGAGTTATTCCCTTTTTATTGCAGAATTTCTCAAAGTTTTATTTTCAAATTCACCACCATGATCACTACGGATGGTTATAATTTTTAGAGAAAGTTGATTTTGAATCATTTTTGTAAGGTTCTTAAAACATTCAAAAGTATCACTTTTATGTTTCAAAAATATCGTCCATGTAAATCTAGAATAATCATCTACAATTACAAAAACATATTTACTATGATTTATTGATAGAATTTGAGATGGACCAAATAAATCAAGATGAAGTAATTCAAGAGGTTTTGAGGTCGAAATCATATCTTTTAATTTAAAGGAACTTTTTCTAAGTTTTCCTAATTGACATGCATCACATAAACTATCTACTTTAAAATTCATTTCAGGGAGACCTCTTAATAGATCGTGTTTTGGCAGTCAAGATAAGATTTTGAAATTGAGATGTCCAAATCTCTTATGCCAAATCCAAGCACTTGTATTTGCCAAAAGACACATGTTATCATTTGAAACTTTCATACTAAGAATATAAATATTCTTTTTCCTAATTCCCTCAAATATTATGGTTGAATTATTATCTTCAATGTGACACTTATCTTTTTCAAATTTAATTTTATATCCTTGATCGCAAAGTTGACTAATACTTAGCAGGTTATGTTTCAGTTTCTTAACTGGCAAAACATTAGTAATAATAGGAGTTTTAGAGTTACCGACTTTGCCGATGCCAATCACATATCATTTTGAATAGTCTCCAAAGTTAACCAGTCCTCCTTCTTTGTATATTATATCATTCAGCATATCTGGATTACCAGTCATGTGTCTAGAGCATCCACTATCGAGTATCCATTTATTCTTTTTGATCTGCACAATTTATCCATTGTGGATTGACTCCTCAACACCCATAAAGCATGTTTCCTACACATCATACAATTTTGGTAGACAACTTGAATTCAAATATTGATTATATGCAGACTCAAGAGACAATGATGATCTGAATATTTCTAAACTAGTATTAACAATTTTTTTAAACATAGCCATCTTAAAAACTTTTTCAAAAATCTTATTATGAAACTTTGAAAATCTTGCTCTGATACCAAATGTGAGAAATGCGGAATATGGATCTTAAGAATAGGGTTAACACTAGAGGGGGGTGAATAGTGTTTTAAGGAATTACTAAATCTTTTTGAGTTTTTGTTAATTTGAACAAAAATGTATGCAATATTCAAACACTGATATGATCACAGAAACAAATACAGATGTAGAAATAAAGTAAAAACAATAAAGGAAAGAACACATCGGATTTATACTGGTTCGAAGTTACCCTACATCCAGTCCCGCACACAAGTACAGATTTTCTTTCAAAAGCAATTGTACGATTACAACCCTCGATTTCAAGACCACGAGATACACCACTCCAAATTCACAATCTTCTAGGTAGAGATACTTGATTTCACGGGCAACAAGTTCACTCAACTGATTTTCAAGGCTACAATCACACCTTTTCTTACTTCATTGATTTCACAAGCTACAATCACACCTTTTCTCGCTTAGTTTATTACAAAGAAGCCTATAACTCTAAATAGCACTGAGATCATATTGAGATAGTGATAGAGAATCAAATCAGAGATGATCTAGTTAGATTCAATGTTGATTTCAGCAGAGTAATGGTAAAAATATGTATAAAGAAATGTGGAAGAAGAAGAGGAATGAAATCAGAGAAAATATGAATAAAAATTCGTTCAAAACTACCCCTATTTATAGTAGAACAACAACCATGTCCATTCGTGAAAGGATATGACGAATAGACACTTCCTTTGAAATTCAAAATTTTGAAATAAACTGTTACTATGTCGACAAAGGATACTTGAGGATGTCGACATGCCTAAGGAATTTTTGGTAATTTGCTTTTCTTTGAAAATAACTTCTGTCCTGTATTAAAACTATTTTAAACTTTATAAATATACTTAACTATTGTTAAAATACATAAGCAAATATAGAGAATAATATTTTGAAATATATATATATATATATAATTTTACTATAATTTTATATTTAAATCTAAGTAAAAATATTAAAAGTTAAATATATTATTATTAAAAGATAGTTTAAAACCAAGGATAATTTGATTTTGAAAATAAAGATTATTTTGAGGCTAAAAACATTTAAAACCAGGATATGTGTTTTTAATTCTTTTAAAATGAAGGTTTTGAAATCATTTTGAAAACAAGATATGATTTTGTAAAAAATATTTGAATAAAAGTTAGTGGATACAAAACAATGTTCCACTAGATTTTTCGTAGGTTCCATCCTGCTTAGGGTTCCATCCCTTTAACAGGCTCGCAGTGAATTCCGTTCCATGAATAAATTAGATTTTAAGATGCCAGTGCTTTTCTAGGAGTTTTAACAAAATTCCTAATTAAATTACTTATTGTTGAAATCTTGAACTCTTGATAATCTTGATA
The DNA here is from genome assembly GCA_030765085.1 of Allium cepa. NCBI lineage: Eukaryota > Viridiplantae > Streptophyta > Magnoliopsida > Asparagales > Amaryllidaceae > Allium > Allium cepa. The sequence goes on along the minus strand of CM060945.1, from coordinate 134,693,635 downwards.
CTCATGAGTTTTCAATCTTCATATCTTGAATCTCTATACTGTACAGTCTTCATTCTTGGTACCTGCATGGTTAAATCCTGCATATACATATATATCTAAACTATAATGGTAGTATTTATATTTTATAATCTTATTCTAAGGTTGTTGTCATCAAAACCATCATCTCAAGGACTAACAAAATGCTTTACAATTGTTGCTTTGATTGTTGATATTAAAAAGGGCTAATTCCATTACTACATGCATCATTTCAAATTATCTAATGATAATTAGTTTCGTTTACAAGAGAAGGCATGTACTGTTTAGGAATCATTATAATATGCATCATTTTAAATTACCATATTATCTAGGTCTTCCATTATATGAGGGAAGAGGGCACATTCAAGTGTGATATCTTTCTATAAAGATATGATTATTATGCTGGGAAAAAATGGCTTGATCAAAAAGGTAGAGAAGCTATTGTCAAAAATCAAAGCAGAAGGTCTGTAGAAGGTCTAGAGCTAGATACAAGAGCATACACTGAGATTATAGGTGCATATTTAAATTGCAAAATGATGGATAAAGCAATGAATATATGTACACTATGATGAATGCCATAGGGTGCCCTCCAAATAAATTAACACCGATTGTATTATTAAGGAACCTCGATAAAGCTGGAGAAAAAGAGCCTGTCTCTACTATGAAGAAAGTTTGTTAGAAGTACATTGAATGCCAAGAAAGTTTTGTAGAAATAGTTAGCCAGACATATTTAAGTATTTTTGACCTCCGTAAATGCAAATTGCATAAGTTTGGTTAAACAATAATTTTATTTATGCATGTATACTTAGTAGTCAAGATTTAGTTTGCTAGATAACTCCTATTCTCCTAACAAAGTATTTTGATAAGTGAACACTTTTCTTACCGTTCCTTGCCTAGTTCATTTGCAATTGAACTTCATGCTTTTTTTAACTTGTAGGAATGTATGATTATGGTATAAGTTGTATGATTTATTTTTATGGGGAATATAAGCAATATATAATGACCGTTTATTGTGCATGATTTACTCATACTATAAAATAGGTCATCACAGTATGTGAAATTAATGTATTTATCATTCAAGCATTCTTTAATAATTTTTCGTATTTTTGCAGCCAAGCAAGAGATATATAGTCATAATGATACAGTGAATCACTAGCTCCAACAATATTTGAAAACTTCTCTAAACAAAGATGGAACACTATATAACTTAATAATTATATATTTAAGAATTGTACATTCTAAGTCAAGAGCATCTTGTGATTTATTAACTGATGGAAGATAGAAATATTATAGCCAATTACCATATGCATAGTTTTAAAGGTTCAAATTCTTTGGTTACTAATTGCAGAGACTACGTCAGTACCTTAGCAGAATTTTTATTACTTTTCGTATGAATATTAAATATGTCTTTGGCATTTACTTTTGTGTGGGCTTTTGAGAAAACGTATGCATACTTGTGGCTGTTTGGATGCATACAGAGGCATCATTCTAATTATATGTTTGCCTTCTCTTATTCCCCCCTCCAACTACCGTTGTGAATATAATTTACAGATTGTGGTAATAATACTTACATATTTTCCTTAGCTAACAGCAAGTTATTTATGAGCGTAATGAATATGTAAATAATACAATGTTATTTAGCAAATACTTAACTACCCACACAGACTATTATGATTATTTTGTGAACATGTAACTTCTTGTTGAATTATACTAATCTTCAGCTACCTACATGGCTGTATTTCATTTTCTTGTCATAATATGATGATTATCGCAGTTTATTTCATGATGAAACGTGCTTATTTTTCGTGCTAGCTTTAGTAACTAAGTAGACACCTGCACTAATTACCATAGCATATGCACAAAATAAGTCTCTTCTTGTATATTGCTTTAGACAAAAAAGTCCCTGAATATGAACTTCTCCATTAGAAATTCACAGAATAATGCAGATGCCTTTAGTTTAATCTGCTAATATTGAAATAGATTAACAAAATGTAGAAAGCTTCAAATTACAGCTTTTTTATACTTTTTTTATATATTATTTTTAGTTGTATCAGACTCTTCAGTCCATGTTGATCTGCAAGTACTACAAGTACTACATGAGTCCTGTATGAATTCTTGATATTTATTTGTTTTGTGTTTGACATGTATGGCTGCTAATGGTCCTCAAAAGCATGTCCACTTTTAGAAAAAAGAAAAGGAAGAGTAAAAAATTTGATCACTGAAGCACTATTTTTTTGGTTTACCCAGAAATATGCATTATCAATGTTAGATGTGCATGATAAGAGAATGAAAGTCAATGCACTAATCTTAATTGCTTGCATTTTTGCATGTGTTACAATGAAGTTGCAAAAATGAAGTTGCAAGCAAGCAAGCTTGCACAGACATTTGAGATGTAAGAATGCATTTAGAAGATCATGCGAAGTCGGTTATAAGCAAACAAGCATAAGCCGAGCAATGACTAAAACAGAACCTAAGTGGAAGGCAAAATTGTAAGGAATATGCAAGCAAATACAATAAGCATGAATCAAGCATCCAAGAGATGAACTGAAAGCAAAGATCTGAAATTATAGACATGATCCAAATCAACAAGAGGAGATGCAAGCAATGTCGCAAGAAAACAAGCACATTTAATAAGATCCAAGCACTTTTGACTAGAGCCAAAGGAAAATGCTGGTAAATGATGCAAAACTGAAGGACATATTTGTTTGCATATAATGAAATAGGACATGGATAAGTAATGCTAAGAATAGAGTATATTTACTATCGCACTGCTAAGATAAGTAGCTGCTAAAAATAAACAGTTCTTAAAAAATATCTATTGCAACCGTAAGTTTGTGCTGGTTATAAAGTAAATGTTGTAATATGACCTTGCAAAAATTGGGTTCAGCACTGTTTTTAATGGTGGAGGCAACTTAAGAGTAAAAATATTAAACTCTTTGTTGATTTAATGTAAATTAATTTCTACTTAGTAAATCCTCTTATGAAAGCAAGATGTGCCATTTTATTGTTGAATATGATGAAAATAATATATTCTTTTATTTTTGAAATGAATTATGCTGATTTCATTTGTTTTGTGAATGAATTAAATCCCTAAAATGGTAAATCCCTCCATTCGATTTTACAACAAAACATTGTATCAATGATATGGTGGATTAAATTCCTTAATAAATAAAGAACATAATATGGATATAGAAGCTGCTGGCATAGTACTAAATAATTTAAATTGAACATGAGAATCTATACTAACAGTCTTAGCTATATAATCAATACTCCAAAGTTGTAGCATAGCCTACAAAATTATATTTATCGAGAAATGACTCATTGCTTAAGTTTTCTTCAAGTTCTAAATTGCCTCTTTCTCTATAACATTGAAGCCACTGTACCAACAGAAGTTAGCTGATTACTTCCAGTTTCATCAATTTTCCTCAACTTCTATTAAGTGGTGAGTTATTAACTATAACGTGTTTGAGCAATTGTACTCTAAGTCAAACACTAAACATTAGAATACCATTCATAATATTCGTGTCAGGGCATGACAACATACAGATCATCAATTGTATTCTACCTAAATAAAACACTAAACATTAGGAAATCATTGATTTGGACCTTAAAAGGTATCAAGTACTGAATAGTACCATAAAATGAATTGTCAAAAGATATGCAATTGCAAATAGGACTTCAAGAAATCAGAAACTACGAAAGTAGTACTTGCACAACGCATGCAATACATGCATAGTTATTATATATTAAAGTTGAAATATCAGCATGAACAATGAGAGCTATAATACCATACAGATAAGGATAATTAAAATTAATAGGAGTAATATTTACAACTATGAGATGAGTTGGATTAGTCATATATAAATTGGTTGAAGACCGTGGTCATTAACAACCAGCACACACGTGTATATATATGTATATACATATATATGTTATTTGGCTAGTGTACTAAAACAGACAGCAAGTAACTATAAACGCGTCGCACAAGTTTATCAATTAGAATTCCACTATGCTGGAATTCTGTATTAGATAATTGTAACTATAAGTTACGTTGTAAATAAATTACAACAACAACGTTATACTATTTATAGAAACAGCACAACGTATAAACGAAAGATTATAGAATAAACTAGAATCTAACCGGATATCGTCTGAGGCTTGTCGTAACAATTTCCTTAAAAATTTTATTTCAAAATTCCCCCAAGATACAACAGACGTATTTTGCTCGAGATTGTAGTGAGTATATCACTCTGTGATTTTAGAGTATAGCAGCAGAAGAGAAGAAGAAGATTCGGATTTCTAAAAATGAGTGAGGAAAGTGATCAGTTTTCTTTCTTATTTATAGTTGGTCTGTATCTCTTCCGAACGGTCGTGTCTGCACCCGTTCGCTCAAACAGTCGCGTCTGTACCTCTTCGTACAATCACATCTGTTTCTGCCTTCGCTGTCCGTTACCTTTAACGGGTCGCACCCGTCTGCTATTCGCTTCTGTTTTCCCACGCCACTTCAGTCGGGTCGCACCCGCTCATGCTGCATCCATTCGCCCGCGTCTGCTTCAGTCGGGTCGCACCCGCCGTACCTGTTTGCTTCTAATGGATCGCACCCGCCACTGTTCGCGTCTATTCAACCCGCGTCCACTTCCGAACAGATCCGCATCTGTTCGTATGGCCTGCAACTGTCAGAAAGCCCGGTCCAGTTTGCAGTAAAAATACGAGTATCATATTAGACCCAAACCCGAGCCCAGTTCAGTCGGACGGCGGCGGTGGCGCGCGCGTGTGGTGGTGATGCATGATCTCCCTCCTCACAACGAAGCATACATTTGGGAGCCCCAGACCCCCAACCTCCTCATGAGAAAGCCATATATAAACCAATATAGCTCTCAACAATTTAGTGATGTGGGACTTTGCATATTTCAATTCATTTTATTTGTTAAGGAATTCCAACAATCCCCCACATGAATGATAATATACATATCCCCCGCACAAAGCGAAATATCACAGAGTATATATGGAATAATGCTTTATCGTCGATAAGTAGATATTTCACTTTGAACTTCCCTAGTTAAAACTTATCGGATCTACTTGGCTAATCGGTGAATTATTTCATCTTGAACCGTCGGCCTTTATTGTATATCCAGACAATAAGCTTTACGAAGCATTGATTCCCTTCTCATCCAATCTCTTGATTGTGTTAATTTTGGTCCTGAACAATTTTTTGTTCTGCGGGTGTTTTAGAAAATAAAAGTCTTTTAATATTCTCATAGAGCCGACCCAGCTCACACTAACATAGGTGATCGCAACCATTAAGAGTATCCTACATATACCCCACTTGTTATTTCCAAGATATGGTCATCATTAAAAAACATATTTTTAACCTTTAAATACTTCTATAGGCATGCATTTATGTTGTGCACCATAGGAATAGAGTTGGACTATGTCCATGCAAATGCATTACGTCTTGAGTTATTCAGAACTGGTTTGTCTACTGATCCTAGTCTGTGGGATCTCCAGTCGCTAGGATAGGTTTCCGTATAAGATAACTCTTTGTGGTTTAGGATTTTAAACCCATTCCCCTCGATGCACGGTCAATTTTCTCTCTTGATAAACCTTTAGTAAATGGATCCACTGGGTTATCATTTGTTCTCACATAATCTATGGAAATAGTTCCATTTGAGAGTAACTGCCTAACTGTGTTGTGGCGTCGACGAATATGTCGTGACTTTCCATTATATACAAAGTTGTGCGCTCTACTTAGCGCAGCTTGGTTATCACAGAGTATGCATATGGCCGGTACAGGTTTAGGACAAAATGGAATATCTTCTAAAAAATGACGAAGCCATTCTGCTTCTTCGCCTGCTTTATCTAAAGCGTTGAACTCCGATTCCATAGTGGTCGAGCTATGCATGTTTGTTTAGTAGATTTTCATGACACTGCTGCCCCTGCTAAGGTAAAGACATAACCACTCGTTGATTTTGATTCCTCTGAATCAGCAATCCAATTTGCATCACTATATCCTTCTAGGACAGTAGGATATTTTCCATAATGTAAGGAATAATTTGTGGTATTTTTTAAATATCCAAGCACTCTCATTAGTGCTTTCCAGTGTTCCTTTCCTGGATTGCTTGTATACCTGCTCAGTCGACTTACTGCATAAGCTATATCTGGTCTTGTGTAATTCATGAGATACATGAGACATCCTATTACACGAGAATATTCCAGTTGCATTACACTCTCATTGGTGTTTTTATGCAGTATTTCTGATGGATTAAATGGTGTATTTACTCCTTTAATTCCAAAATTTTGAAATCTTTCAATCACTTTTTCTACATAATGTGATTGAGATAACTCAATTCCATTAGGTGTTCTTATTATTTTTATTCTCAAAATAACATCTGCAACACCCAAGTCTTTCATGTCGAAATTGTTGATCAACATTTTCTTTATGGTCTCAATTACCTGAGTAATGGGGCCGAGTATTAGCATATCGTCCACATATAGACAGATCATTACATATGATTGTCCAAGTTGTTTATAATAAACACATTTGTCACATTCATTTATACAAAAACCATTTCTCATCATGACACTATCAAATTTTGCGTGTCATTGCTTTGGAGCTTGTTTTAGTCCGTATAATGATTTGACTAATCTACAGACTTTGTTTTCATTTCCTTTGGAAATAAATCCCTTAGGTTGCTCCATGTAAATTTTCTCATCGAGATTTCCATTTATGAATGCTGTTTTTACATCCGTTTGATGAATCTCTAGATTATAGATGGATGCAATTGCTATTAACATTCTTATAGAGGTTATTCGTGTTACCGGCGAATATGTATCAAAAAAGTCTACTCCTTCTTTTTGACGATATCCTTTGGCTACTAATCTGGCTTTATACTTGTCGATAGAGCCATCTTCTTTCATTTTCTTCTTGAAAATCCATTTGCAGCCAATTGGTTTTATTCCTGGTGGAATATCAACAATTTCCCAAGTTTTATTACTTAGAATTGAATCAATCTCACTTTGGATTGCTTCTTTCCAACATAAGGATTCAGAAGATGACATTGCTTCGTTGTACGTTTGAGGTTCGTGCTCTAATACATATGTAAAAAATTCCGAACCAAATGTTTTGGAAGTTCTAGCCCTTACGCTTCTTCTTGGTTTAGCATCCTCAATTTCATGACGAGTTTCATCTTTATGTGAATCGTTTTATTCTTTCCTTGTCCTTTTTGGGACATTATTTCCTTCATTCCTTTTGTGCGGAAATACATCTTCAAAGAATGAGACATCTCTTGATTCCATGATTGTATTTACATAAATATCAGTTATGTCAGACTTGAATACCAAAAATCTGTAGGCACTACTATTTTGGGCTGGCCCAAGATAATAACAAATCTACTGTTTTTGGTCCAAGTTTGACTCTCTTGGGAGGCGGAACTGTAACTTTTGCCAAGCACCCCCACACTTTGAGGTATTTAATGCTTGGTTCGTGTCCTTTCCATATCTCACATGGAATTTTTCCTGTTTTATTGTGAGGAACCTTATTTAATATATGATTAGACATACTTAGGGCTTCCCCACACAAGTTCATCGGTAGACCAGAAGTTAAAAGCATTGCATTAATCATATCTTTTAACGTTCTATTCTTCCTCTCGGCTACACCATTTTGTTGTGGTGAATATGGAGCTGTTGTTTGATGAATTATTCCATTTTCTTCACAGAATTGTTCAAATGGTGATTCATATTCTCCACCTCGATCAGATCTTAGTATCTTGATCTTTTTATTTAACCGATTTTCTACCTCAGCCTTGTATTTTATAAACGCTGTTATTACTTCATCTTTACTATTTAAAAGATATACATAGCAATATCGCGTATAATCGTCAATAAAAGTAATGAAATACTTTTACCCACCTCTTGTAGGTAGTGATTTAAAATCACATAAATCTGTATGTACCAAACCTAATGGTTCGGTGCTTCCGTCAACAGATTTAAATGGTTGTTTGACCATTTTTGCTTCTACACATGTCTCACATTTGTAGTTCTTATCTACTTGGAATTTTGGAATTAATCCCAAGTTTGATAATGTTTTCATTTTGCAGAAATTTATGTGTCCCAATCTATCATGCCATAGTAAAATTTCGTGCTCAAGCAAATAAGAAACTTCAATTTTATTAATAGCACAATCAGAATACATATTTTTGTTGCCGACAACAACTACATTTGCCTTAAATAGGCCATCACATAAATATTCCCTTCCTATATACATTCCAGCTTTGGACAGCACCATCTTGTCTGACTCGAACACCATCTTGAATCCCTTCTTTGATAAGACTGCACTAGAGATGAGATTCTTGTGTATGTCTGGAACGTGGAGCACGTCATTAAACTTAACAGTTTTTCCAGAAGTAAACTTGAGGATTACTGTGCCACTGTCTTCGATCATGGAAACTGCAGAATTACCCATGTAGAGTTTTTCTTCGTGATCGAATTTCTGATATGTAGAAAATATGGATTTGTCAGAAAAAACATAACGAGTAGCGCCTGTATCTACCCACCATTGGTTAGGATTCTGAACCAGATTGCATTCAGATACAACTGCCGAGAAGTTGGACTCTTCCACTTCCATGTTGTCTACTATATTTGCCTCTTTGTTGCGGTCATTTTTGAGTCTGCAATCTCTAGCGGCATGTCCAACTTTTCCACAAACCCAACATTCACCATTAAACTTTTTGGTTCGTTTGTTGTCTTTTGGTTTGTTGTTTAGAGCTTTCCTTTTCTTCTGGAAATTCTTCTTTTTGTTTTTGGTCTTTGAATCTTCAGCCACAAATGCCTCCTCGCTTTGTATTGTAATTTCACGGTTATCTGTCTCAATTTTCAATCGGACTATGAGATCTTGTAAAGAGATTTCCTTCTTTTTATGCTTCAGATAATTGCGGGAATCTCTCCACGATGGTGGCAGTTTTCCCGTGATGGCTTCAACCAAAAATGATTCTCCAACCTTATGACCTTCCGCATCGAGTTCATGAATGATGATTTGCAGTTCATGCAGTTGAGCAATCACCGGTTTGAAGTCAACCATCTTGTTGTCCATGAATTTGTCTACAGTGAATTTCTTAAGACTGATATTTTGCGTCTTATACTTCATGGCAAGTGCATTCCAAAGTGCTTTTGCTATCTTTAGAGGCTGATATACTTTGTATAGCACCTTGTCGAGACAATTCAGAATATAGTTTCTGCATAAAAAATCGGAATGCTTCCATATATCGATATCGGATTCCTTGCCTGGTTCGGTTCCTCCTCCTCGAGATACCTTTGCAGGCCGAGTGTGGTGAGATTAAACAACATTTGATTCTGCCATGTTAGAAAATCGTCATCATCTCCTTTAAAAGGATCGGGCTTGTTGTGTGTAGTAGCCTTTGTTGAGAGCTCTACTGTTGCCATCTCTGTTTTAGCAAATACAGAAAAATTCTTAAGATGTTATTTGGCTAGTGTACTAAAACAGATAGCAAGTAACTTTAAACTCGTCGCACAAGTTTATCAATTAGAATTCCACTATGCTGGAACTCTGTATTAGATAATTGTAACTATAAGTTACGTTGTAAATAAATTACAACAACAACGTTATACTATTTATAGAAACAGCACAACGTATAAACAAAGATTATAGAATAAACTAGAATCTAACCGGATATCGTCTGAGGCTTGTCGTAACAATTTCCTTAAGAATTTTATTTCAAAATTCCCCCAAGATACAGTAGACGTATTCTGCTCGAGATTATAGTGAGTATATCACTATGTGATTTTAGAGTATAGCAGCAGAAGAGAAGAAGAAGATTCGGATTTCTAAAAATGAGTAAGGAAAGTGATCAGTTTTCCTTCTTATTTATAGTTGGTCCGTATCTCTTCCGAACGGTCGTGTCTGCACCCATTCGCTCAAACAGTCGCGTTTGTACCTCTTCGTACAGTCACATCTGTTTTTCTGCCTTTGCTGCCCTTTAACGGGTCGCACCTGTCTGCTATCCGCTTCTGTTTGCCCATGCCACTTCAGCCGGGTCGCACCCGCTCATGCTGCATCCATTCGCCCGCGTCTGCTTCAGTCGGGTCGCACCCGCCTGTGTTCGGCCGTACCTGTTTGCTTCTAATGGATCGCACCCGCCACTGTTCGTGGCTATTCAACCCGCGTCCGCTTCCGAAAAGATCCGCATCTGTTCGTATGGCCTGCAACTGCCAGAAAGCCCGGCCCAGTTTGCAATGAAAATACGAGTATCATATTAGACTCAAACTCAAATCCGAGCCCGGCCCGGTTCGGTCGGTCGAACAGACGGCCGACGGCGGCGGCGCGCGCGTGTGTGGTGGTGATGCATGATCTCCCTCCTCACAACGAAGCACACATTTGGGTGCCCCAAGCCCCCAACCTCCTCATGAGAAAGCCATATATAAATCAATATAGGTTTCAACAATTTGGCGATGTGGGACTTTGTATATTTCAATTCATTTTATTTTTTAAGGAATTCCAACAATATATACATATATATTGTCCAATATACGTGTAGAATACAACAGCAAGATGACTAGAGAAAGGAGGTTAAAATTTAAAATATGAAATACCTCAAAAAGTAAGGACATGTCTTGTTCTAAGGCTAACAACAGCACGTTATATATATATGTATGTATGTATGTATGTATATGTATATGTATGTGTATGTGTTTGTTCTGGTATTCAAGCCTATACACATTCAACACCACATACATACACTCAGACAAACAGCCGCACTCATGCACACACATCTACACACAAAGAATCACCTGCACTGCTTGAAAATATCACACACATGCAACATAGAATAAAAGAAGCAAGTCGAATTTAATAGCCTATCCTGCTGGGTAGTTGGCATAAGGCTGATGGCATAATATTTTTTCTTTCAAATGATAGAGGCATGCAAAATATGAGGCAAAAAGATTGCAGCTGTCATCTTTGATTTCTCATGCCGCAAGGCTAAAGGTGGCATAAACGTAGCATAGTTAACAAGTTCAAAAACCAACATCACAACACATGTATATAAAATTCAAAGATTATAACTTTAAGACATAAATATGTTAGTGTTTACTCACCTAAAACTGAGTTACCCTTTTTGCATTCCAACTTTTCTACACGCACGCTACCCACCACAGCTCTACTGCTAACCTAATTTATGGTAAAAGTGTTAAATGACATAGTAAATCACATACTTGAATATGACAATCTATAATAATTTTTATAATTTGTTCTTAATTTTTGAAGTTGTAAAAGTTTAGTGGGGTTTCTTTTGGAAAATCGGAATGGTGATCCCCAGCATATATTGTTACACGTGCGTGTTTTAAGTGTTAAGAATCACCCTAACTTAAAAAATGAATACGAAAGTAGGCCAAAATTAGTTTAGAATTTTATGCATCTTACCAAGCTGAGATTTGGCATTTGCAAATTAGTTTAGTATGAAAGTTATGAAACTCTGAAATAAATTTCAGCCTTCTGTTAAGATAAGGTGGCTATGTATATACAAAATGAATATATATAAGTCTTGAACTACAAATATTTTTCATATTTACTCTCGGCTGTGGGAAATATTAATGAAGATTGCATGGGCTGTAACAACCCGCATATTTTACGATTATATATTTAAATGATTTATTTAAATATAGCATCGTTAGTCGGATTAAAGTCCAAAAGGCTACTTTTTGCAAACAGTTGAGTTAGGACTCGAGACTACTTCCATCGAGTTCAAAACGACGTTTGCAACCTTTTTGAGTATAAAAATAAATATGCTTGGAGTTAAGTGGAATTTTGATATTTTCATTTGGGGATTTGGGTTTCAGCCCACTAATCCAGCTTCTCTATCTAATACCCTAACTCCACTCATTTTCATTCATTTCATTCCTCATTTCCTAACACTTCAAGCTATAGTAAAAATGGAGGAAGAGAAAAGTAATCAAAATTCCTAAACCTTAGTTTTGCTAGGAAATTCAAATTCAAGCTCTAAAATCAAAGAGAAGCTTAGGTAAGCATCCTCTTCTTCTTCTCCATCTCAATCCCTCTTTCATTTTCAGAAATTCCTAAAGCCTAACTTAGAAAATAATTTTCTTATGAGATTAGATTGAAGCTTCTTGAGTTGAAATTGAAGAGTGGTTGATCTTGCCTTGTTTTATAGCGTCTCACTTATGTTTTTGGGTTTAAAGGTGAGTTCTTGAACTCACATCTATGTCTATACCTCTAATAGTTGTTAGGTATGAACTCCCAATACCTATTTCATGTTCATTTGCTTTGAATTGAATTGGATTGGTGAATTTTCTAATTTTTGGTATTTTGAAGTCAAAATTTATGAAAAATCCTACATTAGGTGTTTTGACATATTGTATGGAGTGTATTGAAGAGCCTATAGGGCTGGGTTGTCGCTTGGCATAAATCCCTAGCCATCGTTGCTTGCTCGATCGATCACTTTTGAGATAATTTAGCCATTATTGGCCTGACATATTTTTGCTCTAAGCTTCAGCTCAGACGGCTGGTATTTAGGTCAGGCGTCTGGAGCTACGGAAATAAAATTGCAGACCATCAGCTCGGACGTCTGATCTTATTTCCCAGACGTCTTGGCTATCTGGAATAAAATTTTCAATCTCTCAGCTCAGACGTCTAAGGGAACCACCAGACGTCTGGAGCTGCTAATTTAAGCCATCTTGCTTGTTTTTAATGGGTTTCCATTTATATCGATTTTTGGGTTGATCCGATTGGTCGTCGTTATTTATTATCGACTTCGATGACTTCTTTCTGGATTTTTGGAAATACCCACTTTGATGGATTTGATATCGATTTCTATGGTTTGATTCACGTTTTCGTATGTGAATTTTTGGTGATTGATTGTTTTTACAATCATTTATGTGATTTGTCACTTTAAACTGTAAAGGTCTCTATACTAGTAGTAATTATTCAAACTGTTTCGCAAAATTGATTTCAACACTATTTTTAACACAAAGCTTGTTTTTAAACCCGCTTTCCAACATATTAGTATATACAAACCTTTACCTCATTCGCATGAGAAATCTAATTAAACGTCTTAGTAAAACATGTGGTATGACACGCTTGCGTTTAATTCATCTGTTAATTCTTGGACTTGTTCGATTGAAATCTTGTGACAATTTTCGAGTGGAGATCTACATTTTGTTCGTAAATACTTAAGTTAGGCCAATGGTTATGGGACATGAAGCTAAACTCATTTATTTAGTAGTGATCATTTTATGGTTTAGACTAGCGATATGCGATGTCTCTTTGTCCTCATTGGGGACTATACCTCGATTTTATGGAGGTTCGTCTCTTTTTATGGGCTAATGACCCATGGTCTTTTGACCATTCTTTGGAGTTTCGACTCATTTTTTTATGGGCTACGACCCATGTTCTTTTTTGGAGTTCGGTTCATCGGATGTACCAATATTGTACTACGTCGTTGTTCCGGCTTATCTGGATCATCGGATGTACTGTTATTGTACTACATTGTTGTTCCGGCTTTTCAGGTTCATCGGGCGTACCATTATTGTACTATGTCGTTGTTCCGAATTATTATAGTTTCAGGTCCATCAGGTGTACCGTTATTGTGCTACGTCGATGTTCTAAATTACTCGAGTTTCAGGTTCCTCGAGCGTACCGTTATTATACAACGTCATTGCACTGGCTCTATGGTTAGCAAACATAGGATAGCAACCCGTTTGTGACACACGTGTTGGTGAGTTTTCATGCTTCCATTTGTGATAGGCCTCCCCCTTTTTTTGCGATTGGCATTGATATGATTGCCAATATTTTTGGTTTGGTGAATAAAATAAAGAATATGACATTCTTTTTGGTGTTTGAGATTCTTGAGATATTTTATGATTTTTGTGATTGGTTAATGTATACTTGTCACAGTATGGCATTATTGTTATCATGCATTTTTGGCATATCTCTTATCCTATCTCATTTTATCTGATATTTATAGCTATACTAATTCGTTTATTATTTTCTTTTTAAATAATACTCGGGTCAAACCGAGGTGTTGTAGGTGCTTCTACTTGACTTCTTATCTGGGTCTGTCGTCTGACTTTTGGCTAGGTACTAGCTTAGTAGTTTTTGTTTTTATACGTTCGAGATAGAGATTCCTAGATGTGTACATATTCTTGTGTCTAGTACCTGTACCTATTCTTTTGTGATGCAGTGGACCTTTTATGACCATTACTTTGATTTACACTTCTATGTGTTATATTCATATATATTTCCGCCTTTGTGATATGAACAATGTTGACTGATTTATGTTATGCTTATTTTATATTTGTTTCGAAAGACCACATAGCCACAGCATAGTAGCTTTGAGTTTGTTATTGAGGTGTCAGATTTCCTCTTGAAACGAAATGCATACAATACTATCTGACATATTGGTACTCGCACAAAGCAATTACACAGATGGTCGCTCCTCAACAGCCTTATTCTTCGCGCTAGTCGATGACATTACTACGTAGTGTCCTTGGCTAGTGTGAGCATAAGGTGGGGCGTCACAGCTTGGTATCAGAGCCAAACTTCAGAACAATATAGGATATTATAGCAAGGATCTCGTCCTAATTATTTCCTAGGAATCGTGCCTTAGGATTTAATTCGAGTCAATGGACCAGTTCTATCCTATTTTCTTTTATGATGCCTTATTTTGTCAATCATGGTTGTTTGATATTCATTCTAAGAATAACTTTTTCTTCTTCTTTCTTTCTTTCTTAAAAAAGAAAAATGGTTATACCAGATCGTCCCAGTGCTGGTCAATCCAGTGCAACTCCTTAGGATGGAGTATTCATGTCTGCCCAGCAGCTTTTAGATCTGGTAAAGAATGCTCAAGTTGTCGGACCTATTCCAGAGCCTACTCATCCTAGACCTGGTTTTGCACGCTTGTGTAGAGATTATATCAATTTGGGTGTAAGGCCATTCAAGGGATCCGAAAGTGTTATAGAAATCAAAGCGTGGCTTAGATCATGCGACCGCACCTTTTCTCGCATGAATCTTGTTGATCTCTATTGAGTCCAAGTAGCTTCTAGCATGCTCCAAGAAAGAGCATTAGATTGGTATGAGCTTTTGACTTCAGGGATTATCGAAGCGGAACTTACTTGGGAGCAATTCCGAGAAAAAATTGAGCTGAAGTTTGTGCCGGAAGCTGGAAAGGTAACTTTAGCTCGGTGCTTTATTGACCTTGTTCAAGGTGAATCTTATGTGACGGATTACGTCGCATCTTCTGAATCCCTCTCTAAATATGGGGTCGAGTATATTAATACCCCATTGAAAAAAATCAAAGGTTTGTCTATGGGTTGAATAAGAACCTCAAAAAGCCTTTACTTATGAAAGTAGAAGTTTCTTTTGATCAGCTTGTTGATATCGCTCTTCGACTTGAAGAGGCCGATAAAGAAAGCGATGTTGAAGTTATGGGTGCCAAATAGAACTTCGGCATCAAGAAGAAGAGGCCTATTAAGTTCAAAGGTCCTAATCCCAACAAGGAAGGGATGCAAACAACTTCGGTAGCAAAGAATCCTACTTCTAGTCGTGGGCAATGCTATAATTATGGTTCTAAGGACCATTATGCTAATAGATGCCCGAAACCTCTCTTTTGTTGTTATTGCAAAACTTCGGTTCATCTTTTATCTTTATGTCCCAAACTTCCAAGCAAGAAAGAGGGAAAGCTAAATGTCGTGCAAGCTCCTAGTAACACTTCTCTTGGTCAAGGTATTTCTCATTTTATCCTTGATGGCATTATTATGTTTCGTGATCATCCCATTCGAATTCTTTTTGACACGGGTGCATCTCACTCTTTTATATCAAAAGAACTTGTTGATACCTTTTCTTTAAATGTTATGTGCTTGATGACTTCACTGAGAATTGTAAATCAGGTTGGTGGATCCGCAACACTCAGTTTTCTTTGTAAACATGTCGAGATTATTTTATGTGATTATTCTTTTCGAGCCGATTTGCACGTTATGCGTTACTTAGGCTTCAGAATGATTTTGGGAATGGGTTGGCTTAACCGTTATGAAGCCCATATCCTATGTCCTGAGAGAACTATTCATCTTAGACATCCTCAATCTGTTAAGCAGATTTCTATTGTTCTTAATGATTCGGATTCCAATTTGGTAGCATCCTTATATTCTCTAAATCCACATAATGATGATAATGATGAAGAGGAAGAAGTCATTTCCCTCATTCACGTTGTTCGTGAATTTTTCGACATATTAGAGCCCCTTTTTTAGGATTACCACCTAAGTGAGCAATTGAGTTTAGAATTAATTTAATCCCTGGACCTCTACCTATCACTCATCCTCCTTATCGTATGTCCAATAAAGAAAATGAGGAGATCCGTAAACAATTATCCGAATTGGAAACAAAATAATTTATTCGTTCTAGTTCCTCTCCATAGGGAGCTTCGGTCATTTTGTGAAGAAATCCATTGGTGCACTAAGGCTTTGCGTTGACTACCGCAAGCTTATTGATCTCATCATCAAGAATAAATATCCATTGATGATTTATTTGATCAACTTTGCAGTGCTAGAGTCTTTTCACAATTAGACTTAGCAACCGATTTTTATCAGCTTCGTATTACTGAGGATAGCGTTCCTTTGACATCGTTCCGTAGTCATTATGGATCTTATGAATGGCTTATTATGCCATTTGGTTTAACGAATGCTCCAGCTTATTTCGTTGACCTTATGAATCGAGTTTTCAAAGAGTTCCTCGATTAATTCGTTCTCATCTCTATAGATGATATTCTTGTTTTTTCTAAGACCAAGGAAGAGCATGAAAAACATCTTCGGATTATATTGGAAACTCTTAGGAGGAATCGATTGAAAGCAAAATTTTGTAAGTGCCACTTTTGGTAATCTCGTGTGAAATTTTTAGGTCATATCATTTCTGAATCCAGAATTTCCATGTATCTTTCAAAGATCGAAGAAATTCAAAATTGGAAGAGTCCAAAGAGTGTGACGGAATTTCGTAGCTTTCTTGGATTGGCGGGTCGGTTCATAAAAGACTTCTCTAAAATTTCTGTTCCTCTTACTAGTTTAACAAAGAAGGGAGTTAAGTATATTTGGTCTGACAAATTTGAAGCTTCTTTTCAGAAATTAAAAGAACTCCTTTCCGATGCTCCAATTATTGTGATTCCCGAAGGGAACCAAGACTTTATTGTTTATACCGATGCTAGTCGTGTTGGTTTGGGAGCCGTTCTTATGCAAAAGGAACGTGATATTGCTTATGCTTCTAGGCAAATTAAGCCTGCCAACACTAGATATGCCACTCATGATTTAGAGCTCACGGCTATTATTTTAGCCCTTAGAATTTGGCGTCATTATCTTTTGGGAGAGAAACTTGTTCTTTATACCGATCATAAATCTTTGAAGTATTTATTTTCTCAAAAGAAACTTAATTTGCGTCAACAATGTTGGCTAGTGTTCCTTGCATCTTATGATCTTGATATTCTTTATACTCTTGGAAAGGGAAATCGTGTTGCCGATGCCCTTAGTCGTAAGCAACAAGCGGTTGTTTCCATGATGATATCCGAATGGAATGATCTCAAGACTTTGTCTACTTGTGAAATTCGAGATTGTTAATCCGATTCATGTTCATCTCTTGTTCTATGTAACCTTGAGGCTCATCCAATTCTTTTATACCGCATTATTGATGATCAAGAGCATGATCCTGAATTGGCTCATCTTAGCCAAAGCTGTAGGGATAAAATTGATGTTGCCGGTTTGAAAGACTTTGAAGTTGATGCTCGTGGCGGCATTTGAAAATTTGTAGACTTATCGTGCCAAATACTAGTAATCTTCGTAAAGACATTTTAGAAGATTTTCATCATTCTAAATTTACCATTCATCCCGGTAGTAGAAAAATGCACGTGGACATGAAGCGACTTTATTATTAGGATGGAATGAAATCTGATATTGCTAACTTCATTAAGCATTGCATGATGTGTCAACTCATAAAGGCCGAGCATCAAAAGCCCAGTGGGTTATTGCAACCTTTAGACATTCCAGTTTGAAAGTGGGATCAAGTCTCCATGGACTTTATTAATGGTCTTCCCCATTCTCGCTCAGGTCACGACAGTTTATGGGCGATTGTTGATAGACTTACAAAATCCGACCATTTTATTCCCGTTCGGTCTAATTGGACCGTACCTCTTTTGGCCAAACTCTATGTTAAAGAGATTGTTAAATTGCATGGAGTTCCTACTTCTATTATTAGCGATCATGATCTATTATTTACTAGTGTATTTTGGAAGAGTCTTCAAAAAGCTTTGGGAATGAAGCTTAATTTTAACACCGCTTATCATCCTCAGTCCAATGGAAAAACCGAGCGTGTGAATCAAACTCTTGAAGATCTTCTTCGTGCTTGTGTTCTTGATTTTGGTGGAAGTTGGGAAGATCATATTTCTCTTGTTGAGTTTTCCTATAATAATTGCTTCCAATCTAGTATTTGTATAGCACCTTTTGAGGCACTCTATGGAAGACCATGTCGATCTCCTTCTTGTCGGCTTGAGGCCGGTGAGAAGCTGGTTTTGGGTCCAAACTTTATTCGTGATTCCACAGAAAAGATTGACCTTATTCGTCATAGGATGAAAGAAGCTCAAAGTAGACAAAAATCCTATCCCGATAGCTAAAGAAGGGATTTAGAATTTTCTATGGGAGATTTGGTGTTTATTCGTGTTTTTCACCTATGAAGGGTGTTGCTCGTTTCAGTCAATCGGGAAAATTAGCATCTCGATATATTGGTCCATTTTCCATCACCGAACGTATCAGTTCCATGGCTTATCGCCTTTTATTACCAGCTCAATTTTCTACTATTCATGACAGTCTCCACTTCTCTCAACTACGGAAATGCCTTAGGAATTTCGATTCTATTCTTGAGCCCGATGTTATTTAAGAAATTGAAGTTTCATCTAATTTGACTTATAAGCAACATCCTATTCGTATCATTGCTATGGAGGTTAAACGACTTCGAAATAAAGATGTCCCTCTTGTGAAAGTTCAATGGTCTTCAAATCCTAAGGATTGTCCTTGGGAATCCAGAGAATTCAACGGGCGAACACATCCGGACTTACTCTCTCGAGCTCCTTGAGGTGAACTTCTTATTTCAAATTTTCTTTTATGTTGATATGCTTTTATGGTTGTTATGTTTTGTTTTCTTCTTAAGTATTGCGAGGACGCAATTTCTTTAAGGAGGGGAGTTTGTAATAAACCGCATATTTTACGAGTGTATATTTAAATGATTTATTTAAATATAACATTGTTAGTCGGATTAAAGTCAGAAAAGCTACTTTTTGCAAACAGTCGAGTTAGGACTTGAGACTACTTCCATTGAGTTCAAAATGACGTTTGCAACCTTTTTGAGTATAAACATCAATATGTTGGAGTTAAGTGGAATTTGATATTTTCATTTGGGGCTTTGGATTTGGGTTTCAGCCCACTAACCCAACTTCTCAATCTAATACTTTAACTCCACTCATTTTCATTCATTTCATTCCTCAATTCCTAACACTTCAAGCTAAGGTAAAAATGGGGAAAGAGAAAAGAAATCAAAATTCCTAAACCCTGGTTTTGCTAGGAAATTCAAATTCAAGCTCCAAAATCAAAGAGAAGCTTAAGCATCCTCTTATTCTCCTCCATCTCAATCCCTCTTCCATTTTCAGAAATTCCTAAAACCTAACTTAGGAAATATTTTTCTTATGAGCTTAGATTGAAGCTTCTTGAGTTGAAATTGAAGAGCGGTTGATCTTGCATTGTTTACTATTGTCTCACTTGTGTTTTTGGGTTTAAAGATGAGTTCTTAAACTCACATCTATTTCTATACCTTTGATAGTTGCTAGATATGAATTCCTAACGCCTATTTCATGTTCATTTTCTTTGAACTGAATTGGATTGGTGAATTTTCCAGTTTTTGGTATTTTGAAGTCAAAATTATGAAAAATCCTACATTGGGTGTTTTGACATCTTGTTTGGAGTGTATTGAAGAGCCTATAGGGCTAGGTTGTCGCTTGGCATAAATCCCTAGCCATCGTTGCTCGCCCTATCGCTTGTGAGATAATTTGGCCATCATTGGCCTAGCATATTTTTGCTCTGAGCTTCAGCTCAGACGTCTGGTATTTAGGTCAGAAGTCTGGAGCTACGGGGATAAAATTCCAGACCATCAGCTCAGACGTCTGATCTTATTTCCTAAACGTCTGGGCGATCTGGAATAAAATTTCCAGTCTCCAAGCTCAGACGTTTGGGAGAACCACCAGATGTCTGGAGCTGCTAATTTGTGCCATCTTGCTTGTTTTTGATGGGTTTCCATTTATATCGATTTTTGGGTTGATCTGATTGGTCGTCATCATTTATTATCGACTTCGATGACTTCTTTCTGGATTTTTGTGAATACCCACTTCGATGGATTTGATATCGATTTCTATAGTTTGATTCACGTGTTCAAATGTGAATTTTTGGTGATTGATTGTTTCTACAATCATTTCTATGATTTGTTACTTTAAAATGTAAAGGTCTCTACACTAGAAGTAAATATTCAAACTCTTTCGCAAAAATGATTTCAACAATATTTTTAATACAAAGCTTGTTTTTAAACCTACTTTCCAACCTATTTTTACCTCATTCATATGGGAAATCTAATTAAACGGCTTAGTAAAACAAGTGGTATGAAATGCTTGCGTTTACTTCGTCGGTTAATTCTTGGACTGGTTCGACTGAAATCTTGTGACAATTTTTGAGTGCAGATCTACAGTTTGTTCGTAAATACTTAAGTTAAGCTAGTGGTTATGGGACATGAAGCTAAACACATTTATTTACAAGCTTAGTGTAATTCACAATTTTTATTGATCAATGGTAATCATTTTATGGTTAGACTAGTGATATGCAATGTCTCTTTGTCCGCGTGGGGGACTATACCTCGATTTTATGGAGCTTCGTCTCATTTTTATGGGCTAACAACCCATGTTCCTTTGACCGTTCTTTGGAGTTTCAACTAATTTTTTTATGGGCTAGCGACCCATGTTCTTTTATGGAGTTCGGTTCATCGGATATATCGGTATTGTACTACGTCGTTGTTCCGGCTTATCAGGATCATCGGATGTACCACTATTGTACTACATCATTGTTCCGGCTTATTCAAGTTCATCAGGCGTACTATTATTATACTACGTCGTTGTTTCGAATTATTGTAGTTTCAGATCCATCGGGCGTACCGTTATTGTACTACGTCGATGTTTTGAATTATTCCATTTTCAGGTTCCTCGAGCGTACCGTTATTGTACTACGTCGTTGCACCGGCTCTATGGTTAGCGACCATGGGATAGCGACCCGTTTTTGATACATGTGTTGGTGAGTTTTCATGCTCCTATTTTTGATACGCCTCCCCCTTTTGATTTCTAGATTTCTAATTGATGATTTTTGAAATTTGTGTTTGACCAATATTTGCGATTGGAATTGATATGATTGTCAATATTTTTGGTTTGTGAATAAAATAAAGAATATGACATTCTTTTTGGTTTTTGAGATTCTTAAGATATTGTATGATTTTTTTGTTGTTAAATGTATACTTGTCATGGTATGGCATTATTGTTATCATACGTTTTTGGCATATCTCTTATCCTATCTCATTTTATCTGATATTTATAGCTAGACTGATCTGTTTATTATTTTCTTTTTAAATAATACTCGGGTCAGACCGAGGTGTTATAGGTGCTTCTACTTGACTTCTTATTTGGGTCTGTCATCCGACCTATTTTTTTGTTTTTATACATTCGAGACAGAGACTCCTAGATGCATATATATTCTTTTGTCTAGTACCTGTACCTTTTCTTTTGTGATGTAGTGGATCTATATGACCACAACTTTGATGTACACTTCTATATGTTATATTCATTTTTGTTTCCGCCTTTGTGATATGAACATCTATTACTGATTTATGTTATGCTTATTTTATATTTTTTTTCGGAGACCACATAGTGTGTAGTAGCGTTGAGTTTGTTATTGAGGTGCAGATTTCCTCTTGAAACGAAATGCATATAATACTATCTGACATATAGGTACTCGCACAAAGCAATTACATAGATGGTTGCTCCTTAACAACCTTATTCTTCGCGCTAGTTGATGACATTACTATGTAGTGTCCTTGGCTAGTGTGAGCATAGAGGTGGGGCGTCACATGTGCAGTTGACGAACCAGAATTAAGACATATTACTTGACTTCAACAAGTACAAAATCTAAGTTTTTTTTTATTTTAAAAAAATTAAAATAAAATAAATGGAAAAAAGATCACAATTGAGGGAATATGATTGACTATCATTTGGGAAAAAAATAATGTTTACTAAAATAAAGTGAATTAGTTTGATTTTAAAATAGATTGTGTTTGTAACTTTGTATTTTAATGTGTAAGGAAGAAGAAAATTTATTCAAAAAATATAGTTCTTCATTTGTAGCTGTAGATGTGCTACAGATGGAGAAAATGGTTGTCGACGTATTTATTTATCTCAAAAGATGTATGTCTAGTAGAAAAATATAATCTATAACCATAGACCTTTAACTGTCAACTCCTATGCATTTCCATTCACCCCCATAATATTACAGTACACTATAGGTTTCAATGGTAGATATTGGTGATTAGAATAATTTTGCAAAGGGATTAGACCAATGGCTCTCATTCATCAATGCTAATAATCAAACTTTGTGAGCTTTTAGGTACAAAAATCAATAGTCCTTAACATAGTGAAAATACCATAATATACAAAGTTGAAGATGTTAACCTCTGCTTGATGTTGCTCGTTTTTACCCATGTGTGCAACAAGTTCAAGCTTCTTTTATTAAGTAATCAACCTGGAAAAAAATTCATAATATGTAAAGAATTAGAATATCGTACTAATTATAAGACTGTTTTGATATGAAATGATTATATATAATATCAAGAAAATATGTAAACAATCATGTATGATAAGATGTAAAATTTCTTTGATCAACTTTTGTTAAAAACTTTAGTAAATCAGTATGTGATTTGATAAGTTGTATGCTTTTTATCTGAAGAGAAATTTGTTCATGAGTTTATCATCTAGTTACATGCGAATAAAAAAGAACTTGCACTACACTTTATAAAAAGGAACTTGCATGGAATGCAAATTTAATAGATAGATAATCAAAATATTAGATGATATTCAAATAAAATCAAGCGAAATTCATCAAACTAATGAAATCTTTGACTCTCAATATCTCTTATAGATAAAACTAGTATATGGTTCATACAAACTCAACCTAGAATTCATACCTGCTGAAAATAAAATTTGACATGACTATAAAAAAGCGTGTATAATTTGTAAAACAAAAACATTGGTATGCGCATTTTCAAGCATTTCACACTTGATATATATAAGAATGAAGATGATGAAATTCTAACTCATAGACATGCATTAGGATTAGAAAATTTTATGTTTTAGTTCTGTAAATGTTTGCATATATTTGTACCAATTGGTCTCAGTGCAAATTCAAAACATGTTCATGGTTGCTATTCAATACTACTATTAGTTAAGACTTTTCGTCATATAAGATAACAAAGAAACCTTCAAATCAGAATTCAAAATTCAACAACAGTGATTAGTTTTTGTTTTGGTGTTTTTAAGTTCATTTTTCAAACATATGAATATAATGATGTCTTGTCTTTATCTTCACAGACCTATGTTTGACTTATTGGCAAAGGTCAGCAAACACAGATTCAAAGTTTCAAAAGATTTGTTTTGTATATCTTTGAACAATTGCTTCAACTTAAGCTCATAAAATAAGTTTTAAAGGTACTATAAATTAATAGTACATTAAAATACATCTTACTCGCAATCAAATATAAAAAGTAAATTGCATCTAGTTATTACCTAATTTGATAATTCTTATGCTATCACTACTTGCTACTTAGATTCTAGAATCAACAGTCCAATTAACTCAAATCCAAAGACCCAACTTTCACAAAACTAATCCATCCAACCATTTATTTTATATCAAATCTTAAGCTTCCCATAACTGTAATAACCAATTAGTCTGCTAATCACAAAATATATCTGATATATCCAATGTCAAAAATGTCAATGACTCAATTCAACATATTCCTACAAATATTACCTATCTCGTAGCATCAAATACCTTATACACGCAAAACTATTAATTTTACAAGACAAAGATAGCATATGCTAAGTCAGTAGTAGTTGAATAAACGTCAAAGGAACAGAATATGTGCTAGTAATAATAATTTCATATCCAAAAATTAGTTTTTTATCTCAGACAAGAATGTTTATACTATGAATAAGATAAATTAGATAATTAAAGGTATCTGCAACCCAAAAGAAAGAAATGAAGAGAAAATAAAAACCAAAGGCAACTTCAAAATTAGTATATTTGTAGAAATATTCGACACAGTAACTAAATGATCCGATACCTGTAATCAGCAGTAACAGACGCAAGCAAAGCAGGTGGCGGAGAATAGCAGATTAGCGTCTATAAGAATGTTTCGTCGACAGCAACGACAGTGAGGTGATTTGGTGGAGAGTAGGAGGTTAGGGTTTGCAAGAGGGTTTCGTCGATAATTGCAATAGCAGCAAGAACGATAAGGTTTAGCACCATCGATGGCAAGGTAGAAAGCAAAACGTGAAGGGGCTAGGGTTTAATTTTAGGAAATTCTGGTAGCCAAGTTTTTAATAAATTGAGCGATCGAAGAAATGTAGGGAGGGAAGTGGTAATTTTCAATAAGCACAAAAGTAACTTTGTGTAACGACCTGATATTTTCAACCATTCGCGTCCGAATATGCCGGAATTGAATTGCTCAAAATACCAGATTGTAAGTTTATATTTGGCAAAACTCAGCATATACAGATAATAAATAATCACAGAATCGCAGACACAGAGTAATCTAACAATATGCAGCAGAAACAATATGAATAGTAGTTCATGAAGCTACTATAAATATAACAGAGTTAAATAAATTACAACAGAAGTCTTAAATACAATAGCCAAAAACAAGAATCAGAATACATCACTAGGATCAACTGAATATTTGAAAGCTGAATAGATAGCTGGATCTCCAAGCGAATCTCCAACTCCAAAGGTGAGTCTTAAAAGCTGTATCACTCAGTCTGACCCGAGCGTAAAGCAAAACACAAAACACTCAAGTCAGGATTAACATTCTTATATCAATAAATCCAACTCAAGTGAATTAACAATTAAAAATACAAGTAACTCAAAAGATGTTTGGGATAACCATCCTCCAAGGATCCTTAAACATACGCCAAGTAGATAATGCCTATCAGTAATATAAAGTATCAAAATAGCATTAAGGCGTTACCATTATCCCCTTAACACATTTTATATATGTGTCATAGTCTATACAGCACTGTAAACTCCACCGTAAACTAGTGGGATATCAAGGAGTGCTCCATAGGTATAACATAAAACAAGTCGTAGTGGTCGCGCATAGGGATACGAGTATGACAAGACACATGAGGCAATACCCAAGGTAGTGAAACTACCGTTTGCCTGATCCGGACTGGTGAGGACGCATCGCCGCAACGATCGCAACACCGCGAAACAACACTCCCAATTCAAGGGTGCGCACCAATCAAAACAAGTAATGAGTAGTTTATGAAGAATTGTGTCCGCTAGAGGCAACTAACCTCATTGGCTCGGCACGGCTCCTGTTTTAGTCATTTCAAATTTGACACAAGTGTCAAGGCTATCCATTATCGTTCTCTTTCTTCAAATCCAGCAACGTCATCATTCCAACCACTTCATTGTGGATCATACTCCGCGTATAATAGTTATTAAAGTGGTTTTCGGTTTAGACAGAGAGTATGTCCCTAACCGATCCCGGACTCTCCAATAACTACATAATTATTACACCAATTGGTCATTTGATAAACTTTCAAAATAGTTTATATTTCAAAATCAAAACATCATTGCCATTTTAAAACCTTATCAATACAATATCACTTCCATTTCAAAACCGAATACCATATCATTTCCATTTTAAATATATCCATTTCCAATATCCATTTACAAAATCTTAGTACTTCAAAGTTATAACACTTTCTAAATCAAACACTTTAAAAATCATAATACTTGGAAATCAAAATTTAGAAATCATAATGCTTTGGAATCATAACACTTCTCACTAACTGTTTAAATATAAATAATAGTATATATACTAAAATAGTTTATATAAAAATAGTTATAATTTAAAATCGTTTATATGAAATAAATTTATAAAGTAACATATATAATTTTTTTAAATATAATTTAAAAATACTTTGTATAATAAAATAGCTTCCTCAAATTTCACAAATCAATTCCAAATCAATCCCAAAATTTCAAATTTAGTCGAATCTCAAATCACCAATTTCAATTCAATTCAGTTCTCAATAAACCACTATATTGATTTCAAATACAGATTTGAACCACAAATCTGCCATTTAAATTTCGATATATTCCAAAGCTTTAAATATTTCATAATATCAAAACTAAATTTGATAATTTCATATATATCTTAATTTAACTTTATTATTATTTAGTTTTGAAATATTCACTTAATAAATCCAACATCATTTAAATAAAACTCCAAATTTCAAATGACTGAATATTTCCCTCAATTCATTTAAACTTGAAATATTCGTTAAATCACCTTAGACCGAATCAAGTTATAAAATCATATCCTTTCAAATCTCAAATTCCATAAGTTTCAAATCGATTTCTAATTAAATATATTTTTTAATTAAATACAATTTCAAATCAATTTCAAATCTTTTATCTCAACCTTAATTTATTAAATCATTATAAACTCTATATTAAAATATAATTTAAATACTTACTTAACCATATTATATTTTAATAAAATCAAACTTTATTATTAAGCTTATTTTTAACTAAAACAAATTTATGCATAGCTTAAATTCAAAAATTTAACTATATACAAAATAACATTTATGTAATATCTAAAATCAATGTTTATATAAAATCATATATTTCCTTCCAAAACCATAGAAATTATTTTCAAGATATTTATAAATAGACCAACGGTGTCTGTATATAATTTTCTATCCTATGGTCAAGTGATACAGATATTTATCATTTCAATCCACAATTTAGACATATACGTGTGTATATATTTATCATTTCAACCCGTAGTCCTAAATTCAATTCAATGAAAATCACTTGGGTTTACCATTTCAACCCATAACGATTTTCTCCTATTTTATAGATCGTTTGGCTATGTAGCATTTCAACCCATAGTGATTTTATACTAACAGGGAACTTGCAGAGTGATAACAGATATGATAATAATATAATAGGCATATAACATCAATATAAATAACAGATAATGGTGCCAGATGTTACAGGTGAACTGATATAGGTAATAGCATATATATAACAGTGTAAATAACTAACAGCAGCATATTTCAATTGTCGTTTCAATTGAAATCAAATTTAATAAATAAAAGAACATTAATCGTGAGTGATTGCTCACCTTTCGAGGCTAGATAGATTTGACAAAGAAACGAGCTACAAATTCCAAAGCAACGCTAGATTGGTACGAATTCGATGGACAAAGCCGATAGTTTGAATTGATGGGAATGAATGAGAATCATCTGGATTGAGACAGAATATATATTATTATTTTCTGTGAAATCAATATCAAATTTAAGACGAATATTAAAATAAAATATATACATATATACTTAATTAAAGATTATTTTTTATATTTAAACACAAATATCAAAAATTATAAAACCCATCATAGTAGATACATAGACAAATAAATGTAAACCTTATTTTTTATAATATATTGAAATTACACTGTAGCATATATTTCCTTTTCACATAAACATATACTGTATAAAACAGATACACCTGTAAATCATACTTTTAAAAGCGTATATATTTTATATTTATTACAAATCTAAATTAAAGTACAAATTATTAGTTTAAATAAGTACTAAAGTATTATCCCTCCCTGCAAACATGCTATGTATATTAACCTGAACACCTAACAATTATAAAACTTTATATACAAGAAGGTAGACATAGATCTATAAGCTCGCCTTTTCTCCAAAACCAACTTATATTTTAATATGTATATATACTTATATAATATAACATAGAATGGGACGTTTGCAGCCAACAAAATGTATGCAGAATATCAATAGTAAAACTACATTTCGAACTATCAACGGTTATTAAAACAATATATATATATATATATATATATATCCATACACCTCTATATATTATACAAAAAAATTCCAGATATATGCGCACTCAGACTTATAAAAACATAGTCTTCAACTTAATCTCATACCTCACAGCAATTGCTTTAAAACATAGTAGATATAAACTTGACATATATAAATATATGACATATTTTTACACACATAGAAAATTTTTCTTCCATAAAACGTAAAAAAAATGTAAACTTTTGAAACCCAAAGATAGTATAATTATTGTTACCTGGAGGTTTTACCAGGCAACTAAGGACTCAGCAATCTCGTTCGGCAAGATCAGGCCGTTTTGCACCTATGGTCGATCAGCATTGAAGGCCGTTCGACATGACAAAATGGTTCGGCAGTCAAGAGCGTTCGGCATTAGAAGAACGCTCGGCATAAAGGAACACTCGACATTTAGAAGCGTTCGGTATTAGAAAGTGCTCAGCTTCTAGAATCGTCCGGCATATATGATTCGTTCGGCATTAGTGAACGCTCGGCATTCAGGAACGTTCGGCATTAGAGAACGCTCGGCATTCAGGAACGTTCGGCATGCGAGAGTGCTCGGCACGCGAGAGCATTCGGTATTGAGAGATGTTCGGTATTGAATATCGATCGGCTTCTATGGATGTTCGGCATGGCAGAATCATTCGGCACTCCATACTGTTCGGCATCACTTCGCTGGGCACAAATGCCTCGTTTGGCATTAAGGTTGTTCGGCATCACATCGTTCGGCACAAATGCCTCGTTCGACATTCAGGTTGTTCGGCATCACTTCATTCAGCATAAATGCCTCGTTCGACATTCAGGTTATTCGGCATCACTTCGTTCGGCACAAATGCCTCGGTCGGCATTCAGGTTGTTCGACATCACATCTTTCGGCATTTATGCCTTGCTCTGCATTTTTCCGTTCGGCCTCTCTGGGTCGGCACACCGAGATCACACTTTTTGGGCCGAGATACCAAGCTGCTAGGCCCACCAGGAAAGTCCAACCTACCTTCGTCTATAAATAGAGAGGCAGGGGCACAGTAAAATGGACCTTTTTTCGAGAACATCGGGGAGACTCTGCCGAATTCAAGACTCATTCAAGACTTAATCTTTTTTGCTTAGCAATTGTATTTGAGTGATTGACATACAGATTGTATCTGTAATCGATTATCGAGAAAAGCAATAAAGATCTACCTCAAAGTGGACATAGGCAATTACGCTGAACCACTATAAATTTGGTGTTCGTTGTTTCTGCATTTAAATTTACGTACTATCTTCTGTTTAACTTTACTTTCTTCATTAATTTCTCTACAAAATCTCTCTTAAGGGTTTTAGTGACCAATTCTGGTGCTAACATTTTGGTGCTTTCATAGAGAATCGAATTCTCAGGACTATATGATCTACTTTGTAGCTACTGGATTGAAAAATCCCCTGATGGAGATCCAAATCATTCACAAGACATCTTTAGATTCTACTTAGAGTTACAGCCAACAACTTTACCATGGGGAGACCACGAACTAGATCGGCCTCTCACAATGCAGATGTCCACGAAACTGCTAGTGTACAACAGATGGGACCTATCAACCAACCAGCAATTCAAGGCGCAGGAACCTCCACCCAGAACCAAGCGGAGGTCGTTTCTCGAATAGATTTCAACGACTTGATAAGAGAACTCAGGGAAAGTAGAAGGCAACTTGCTGAGAAGATTCAAGCCAACACTAATCTCATGACTCAGCTTGCCCAGCAGCAGCATCAGAATGCGGGAAGTAATCCTACTCCTTATTCTGAATCTGATAGCTCAACCTCAACTGACGAACCTCCTAGGCTTAGACCGGACGCCTGGATCACCAAGACCCAAATCAAGCATAACATCAACCCGCACGGTCCCGTGGAATGGAACCTAACCTCCCACCTTCCATACAAACTCTAGATTTATCAACCATGGTCAGGCAGTTGATGAGAGAGAACCAAGGCCTAACCAATGAAGATTGAGGAGTGTCTAGGAGTCATACTCCCTTCACAGATGTTATCCTACAGGCTGAGTACCCCAAAAAATTCAATATGCCGACTATCCCAGCCTACGAAGGGAAGACTGACCCTAGGCAACACGTGATGAGGTACGAATGGATGATGGATTCGGCAAGGGCAAACGACGCAACTAAGTGTAGGTGTTTCTCGATCACCTTGTCCGGAATCGCCACTATGTGGTTTACTCGGCTTCCTCCGCGATCTATATCCAGCTTCGACGAGTTAGCAATGAAATTTGTTGAATAATTCAAGATACATGCTACCTGTCCAAAGGACATAATGTCTTTATCAAGCGTAATGCAGGCTCCAGGAGAGTCTTTGAAAGCATACTTACAGAGATTTCATGTTGCCGCCACTAAAGTTAGCAATTCTAACGACCACGTGATTTTGATGGCGGTAATGCGAGGTGTAGATCCAGACTCGGAGTTTAGAGATTGGTTGGCGGGAAAGCCCCCAGCTACATTGGAACGATTCTATTCCAAAGCTCATAGTTCATACGAAGGGAGGAGGCTCGATGGACGAGACGAGATAAGGCATCAGGGCCTGTTCAGGAGACTGAAAAGAAACATCGCCGTGAAGCAGTCCGGCGATAGTTCGGGAAAGGTTCAAGTCAACGTCCAGAATAAGCCTGGGCAGTCCATAGGATCCGGAGGTGGAAATCTCGGAAAGAAAAGAGAAGCAGGGAAATGGAAGGCAAGGATTCCGACCTACAATGAATACACCCCGCCGAATACTTCTTTTGAAAACATTTATCTATCTACCTGTAACACCTTTGAATACATAAAGCCACACCCAAAGGAGTCCACTGAGGAACAGAAACGGACAGGGAAGTACTATCACTTTCATAAGACCCATGGGCACAATACTGAGGAGTGTAAACATCTTCATGACACCATAGAAAAGTTAATCAGACAGAAAAAAATTGCAGGAATTTGTCAAAAACCCACAAGATGGAAGGAAAGGAACGTCAGACCCCGAATGCGGGCCGCCTCCACGCCAACCAGAACAACCTGCTCGGACTGTGGGTAGATTGATTATAAACACTATTGTCAGAGGACCTCATCCTACAGACAAGAATCGGCAGGAGATGGAACGATATGCTACCTCCTTGAGGCATGTGGGTTATGAATGTTGTTCAAATGTGGAAGATGGAACCCCCGCAAAGCAACAACGCATGATGACTGACGATATAGTGTTTAGGAGTCGAGACGCGGACAAAGTGGACGCTCCTACTATCATCCCGATGGTTATATCTGCAACAATTCGGCCAGCTTACGTGAAAAGAATCCTGATTAATTTTGGAAGCTCTGTTAACATCATCTTCAAGAAGGCTTATGACCAAATGAAGATGGAAACGAAAGATTTGAAACCATGCAAACCCCGTATCTACGGCTTTAACGGTGCTGCAACCTACGCGATGAGGGTATATAGAGCTACCAGTTGAACTGCGGGAAGGTGAGCGTAGGAGAGTGCGAGTCCTACCGTTCATAGTAATGGATGTCGACTCTCCATACAATGTCTTTTTGGGTCGTCCAGCCTTGGCAAAATCTAGGGCTGCTTTGGCCCCAGGGTGTTTGGCATTAAAATTTTCGACAGACAAAGGAGTCGGTGTTGTGCATGGAGATCAGGCGACCGGTCGCGCATATGTGGCGAAATTGAGAGAAGCTCAACGGAGAGAGAAGGGAAAGGTTGCGGACAGCTCCGTCCGCATCCTAAAGACTGATGATTGACAAGTAGTGCCCGAGCCCTGGCTCGGGAAGCATTCTCGGATCCATGAAGACATAGATCCGAGAGATAATGATGGGGAACCCAGGGAAATGAATGCAGCACCAGCTGAGCTAACGATCGACATCCCAGTCAGCCGAGATGACCCATCATGAGTTCTTAAGATTGGATCGCAACTCGACCCTTCAGTGGCTGAGGATCTTACTGATTTCTTCGGGCAAATCTGGACGTTTTCGCTTGGACACGCTCTGATATGTGCCGGATTTCTCCAACAATTGTGAGTCATATGTTGAGCATAGAATCGAAACACGTTCTCGTAAAACAGAAAAGGAGGGGCATAGACCCGGAGAGGTCCGCGGCTCTCAAAGAGGAGGTGGACAAACTCAAAGCCAATGGATTCGTCCGCCTCACCCTCTACCCTGAATGGGTATCTAACCCAGTGCTAGTGAATAAAGAAAATGGAAAATGGAGAACTTGTGTTGATTACTCCGATCTGAATAAAGCATGCCCGAAGGATAGTTTCCCTTTACCTAGAATCGACCAGCTCGTCGACTCTACCGCCGGACACGAATTATTGTCATTTATGGATGCATATTCAGGATACAATCAGATCCCAATGCACATTCCAGACCAAGAGCACATCAATTTTGTCACGAATATGGGGCTATATTGCTACGTAGTAATGCCCTTTGGATTGAAAAATGTGGGAGTAACTTATCAACGACTGGTGAATCGAATGTTTAAAGACCAGATCGGTAAGACGATGGAAGTCTATGTGGATGACATGCTCGTGAAGTCATGACAGTCAAACAACCACATTCGAGACTTGATAGAAATGTTTGATATACTCAGGCATTATGGTATGAAGATTAACCCCTTGAAGTGCTCTTTTAGTGTGGCACCATGAAAGTTCTTGGGTTTTATTGAGAATGCACGTGGAATTGAAGCTAACCCGGAAAAGATTCAGGCTATTCGGGACATACAAGTGCCCAGAACTATAAAGCAAGTACAAAGCTTGAACGGAAAGGTGGCA
Organism: Allium cepa; assembly: GCA_030765085.1. Lineage (NCBI taxonomy): Eukaryota > Viridiplantae > Streptophyta > Magnoliopsida > Asparagales > Amaryllidaceae > Allium > Allium cepa. The sequence goes on along the minus strand of CM060945.1, from coordinate 134,660,560 downwards.
GCGTTGAGCCGATTCATATCCAGAGCCACGGATAAATGCATTCCCTTCTTCGACGTGATAAAGAAGGGAAAAAAGGAATTTCTAGTGGACATCCGATTGTGAGGAAGCATTTCGTGCTCTAGTAAGGCGTATGGAGAGCCCTCCGGTGCCATCGAAACCAATCGACCATGAAATGTTGTATGTATACTTGGCAGTATCCCAGCACGCTATCAGTATGGCTCTGGTTCGCGAGGAGGACCGAGTTCAAGAGCCAGTATATTATGTCAGTAAACGCTTGACGGGGGTAGAAAGAAATTATCCCAAGATCGAGAAATCAGCTTATTGCTAAGTGATTGCATCATGCAAACTTCGTCCATACTTTCAGGCACACTCAATCAGTGTTTACACTGATCAACCCCTGCGACAGGTACTCCAATGACCGAAAACTTCCGGAAGGATGTTTTACCTATCGAGAAAGGCCATACAGGGACAAGCACTGTGGATTTCATCGCTGAATTCACCATGATAGACGAATCAAATGGTCGCAATGTCATACCTCCCGTCCGATGGAAGATGTACACCGATGGGGAATCTAACGACCGTTGTTCGGGGGTTGGCATAGTTCTGGTAACTCCTGAAAACCGATCAGTTTGCTACGCTTTGAAGCTCGAATTCACAGCAACAAATAACAAAGCCGAGTATGAAGCATTGATTGCCAGCTTAAGACTCGTCAAAAAGTTGGAAATAAGATCGTTTGAAATCTTTTGCGACTCGCAACTGGTGGTGTATCAAGTGCGTGGAGACTACCAAGCAAGGGGGTAGAGACTTGCCCCATATTTGGCCCAAGTTCAGGAGCTACTAGCGAATCTCGAGTATTATGATATTTCACATGTTCCGCACGAACAGAATAGGGCAGCTGATTCATTGGCAAAATTTGCAAGCACTAGCGATGCGCAGCAGATGGGATTGTTTCCCGTTGAAACCTTACATGTTCCAAGCGTAAATATGATGGAGATAGATTTCATATTAGAAACCGAAATCGAGAAGGAGTCATGGATGACCCCATTCAAGCAGTACTTGTTGCACGAGATCGTGCCCAAAAGAAGGAGTGAAAGACGACAAGTCATTCGTAAGGCTTCTCGTTATGTAATGCAGGATGGAATAATGTATCGGAGGGGATTCTCGACCCCATTACTCCAATGCATTTCCCATGATGAGATAAAACGAGTCCTGAAGGAAGTCCATGATGGTGAATGTGGCGACCATACCGGAGGGTAGACGTTAGCAAAGAAAATCCTCCGCTATGGATACTATAGGCCAACTGTAAATCGGGATGCCGCAGACTACGTGAGAAGATGTGATAAATGTCAGAAGTATGCGAAAATCCCAAGAGCTCCGCCGACGGAACTCACATAAATGGTTAGCCCTTGTCCATTTGCAATATGGGGAATCGACATAGTCGGTTCCTTGCCTCTATCCAAAGGTGGTGCAAAAGACGCAATTGTTGCGGTCGATTACTTTACCAAGTGGGCATAAGAAGAACCTTTGGCCACTATCACCACCAAAAAGGTCATTAACTTCGTTGCATGAAATATTATATGCCGTTTTGGCCTTCCACGAACCATCGTCACAGACAACGGAACTCGGTTTGAAAGCAAAGAGTTCAAAGAGGTTTGCCAAAAATATGGTATTGAGAAAAGTTTGCATCAGTTTCTCATCCGAAAGCTAATTAACAAGTGGAGACCGTAAACAAGATAATCAAATCCATATTGAAAAAACGTTTGGAAAAGGCTAGAGGCAAGTGGGTGGATGAGCTTCCAACAGCACTTTGGGCTTACAGAACCACCCACAACTCCGCGACTGGCCACATTCCGTTCGCATTAGCATATGGCATGGAAGCTGTCATACCCATGGAACTTGAAGTCCCATCACATCGGGTAACTTATTATGACCCATAGTCAAACCAAGATCTCTTGTTGTAATCTTTGGACTTCATCGATGAAAAACGCGAAGAAGCTAATTTAAGAGCGGCCGCGCACAGGCACCGAGTTGCTCGATATTATAATGAAAAAGTTTGATCAAGAATCTTTGGAGTAGGTGATCTCGTTTTGAAACGAGTTTTTCCAGTTCCGTCACACATGAGCCCCACATGGGAAGGTCCATACGTCATTAAACGGAAGCTTGGAGAAGGAACTTTCAAGCTAGCGACTGTTGATGGTGCGACACTCCTTCGAGCATGGAATAGTGAACATTTGCGGCACTATTACACTTAGTTCATTTCTATCATATTTTAGTTGCATTTATTTCCAGCAAGTTTTTAGTCTTAGTTTACGGCATGTGAAAAGACAATTTAGCTTATTTACATTAATAAAGGCTTGAAGCCATTTCCTTTTCCCATGAGTTGTCGATGTTTCTGTGTATGATAACGTTGTAAAAAATGATTAAGAGATACATTATTTTGTCTTACGTATGAATGAGTATAAACGACTCAAAACCTCCATGTCCCCGGAGTGCGGACTGGAGTACTCTAAGTCCCCAGAGTGTGGACTCGAGTGTAAACGACTCGAAACCTCCAAGTCCCGGAGTGCAGACTGGAGTACTCTAAGTCCCCGGGGTGTGGACTCGATTATAAACGACTCAAAACCTCCAAGTCCCTGGAGTGCGGACTGGAGTACTCTAAGTCCCTAGAGCGCGGACTCGGGTATAAACGACTCGAAACCTCCAAGTCCCTGGAGTGCGGACTAGAGTACTCTAAGTCCCCAGAGCGTGGACTCGGGTATAAACGACTCAAAACCTCCAAGTCCTCGGAGTGCGGACTGGAGTACTCTAAGTCCCCAGAGCACGGACTCGAGTATAAATGACTCGAAACCTCCAAGTCCCCGTAGTGCGGACTGGAGTACTCTGAGTCCCCAGAGCGTGGACTCGTGTATAAATGAATCAAAACCTCCAAGTCCTTGGAGTGCGGACTGGAGTACTCTAAGTCCTCAGAGTGCGGACTTGAGTATAAACGACGCAAAACCTCCAAGTCCCCGGAGTGCGGACTGAAGTACTCTAAGTCCCAGAGTGCGAACTCGAGTATAAATGATTTAAATGTCCAATTCCCCTGAAGACGGACTGGATATAAATGACTTGAAGTCATCGAGCCCTTGGCGTACGGACTAGAAAATATTCTAAGTACCCGGAGCATGGAATAAAGAATGTACAATGCCAAAAGTTTATCTGAATATTAATCGAGAAGCTTATGTAACTTGCAATAGCTTGGGTTCCGACCATGATTATACCGAAAAACCGGACAACAAAAATCTTTTGAAAGGCATAAAGAACTAAGTTTTATTCATCAAAAATAAGTTTCTACTACAACTCCTCCGAAGCTCGAAGTCAAAAGTTTATTTACATATACTATGAAAAAAATAATAATTACATAATCTAAACTAGCTCTTGTTGAACGAGAGCGAAGACTATTTCTTTGACTTCATCGACTTTTTGCCTGATGACTCCTCCCCGGTACGTTTACCCTTGACGGCTTTCTTTGACGGGGGAGTGACAGCCGAAGAAGTATGAGGAACATCCATGGGTTTGGACCCGCTTGGGAGAATGACCTTCAACGGCTTGTTCAAAGGATCGTCCGGGTCCACAGCTTAAGGTTCGATCTTGATCTTGATCGTCTTTTCCTTCTCTTTATCAAGCTGCTCCTTCATGCTCAGTTCGGACGTGTGCTCGAAGACGCCTGTAATTTCAACTTCATAACTCCCATCGATGGGGGAGGAAGTCTCAGATTTGTCCTCGTCAAGTGCTACGATCAACTAAGCATCGGGACCAGGAGCCTCTCCTGCGTGAGTGGCTTCACTTGTTTTTCCCCTAACCTCCTTGGCGGCATCGCTCTCGGAGTTGGCTCAAGAACAGAACAGCCTGCATGAAATCACGAAAAGCAAGTATTAGAATGTGGTAGCTTCTAGTGGAAAGCGAAAACTCTTAGAATGTTAAAGTGAAAGAGTTGGCTACCAGGTTTCGGCTGGCTCTCAACCGTTATGGGGGTCTCGCCGTTTGGAATAGGTGACAAAACATGAACTCCAAGGCCGGGGTCCTCCGGATCATAGCCGATGTGCTGTTCAAAAGGGTCGAGTATCGGCCGACTGGTCGACCGGGTAGGCACACGAGCTGGAAACTCAATCCCGGATGGACCGGCGATAACTTCTTTCCCTTTTGTTGAAGGGGAGCCTTTGCAATAAATAACTTTAGCCGCTGATAGGTTCGAAGGATCTTTTCCCTTGAGAAATTCTTTTATCAGGGACCCCTCATCAACCTCCTTGATACCGTGTTCGGCCTTCTTGATTTCAATTAAAGTTTCCCACGCCTCGGCCAAAGATTCGAGATAGCCCTTGTCTAGAAAAGTTAAGTCCCGGTACATGAGAGCGCGGGCATTGAATTCGGCAATATGCGGATCGAACAAGGTTTTGATTTCTTCTCTACCTTCTTCCTTGGCCTCCTCAAGACGGGAGTCGATTTCCGCAGAGGCTATCTTTTTGCCCTCTTCGCGGGCTTCATTCTTCAGCGCCTCAACTTAAGAAAGCTCGCCCTCAAATTTTGCCTTTAGGAGTCGCGTTGCAACAATCTCGTCGCAATACCGTTGCGACTCTTCTTGGGCAGCAACCTTCTCCTCTTGTTCTTTGCGTAGTCGCTCCTCAAATTCTTTAACCCGGAGATAGAATGCATCCCTCTCTTTTTGCACCGAATCTTTTTCCAAAGCCAAATCCCTACAGCGTTCTACCGCCTCGTCGAGTTCTTTTTTGTGAGTCGATTCCAGACGAGTTACGGCTTCGGCGGTATCCTTGGCGCTCTGCTAGGCGGCCCCAAGTTTAGATTTGTAAGTCGCAATTTCTTCGTCCTGAGCTTTAATGATATCTTTGTCGTGGATAGCCTCAAGCTTCAAGCGAGCGATCTCATGTTGGCGCTCTATGGAGACTTTTGAAAGTTTTTCAGCCAAATGAACAAACGCGTCATGTTGAACATAGACGTCGTTGGTGCAGGCGATGACGCACTGTTTAACATCTCCAGGTATATGGTTGATCGCCGGGAAGAACTTTAGACCATCAAAGCAAATCTTTGGAAATTTAGCATTAAGCTCGGCCAGTCTCTCCGATACTGTTGGATCTATTGTGGGAACAGGAGGAGAAGGCTTTGAAAGTTCAGCTCTCCTGTGAGGATCCCGGGATTGTCGTGTGGAAGAGGAATCAGAGGGTTGGTCTCAGAGGACATCGAATTGTGACCCCTTATAGTCGTGCTTATCTTTGCTTTGTTCAGAGTGAGAGTAGGGATGTTGGTGGTACTTGGGCTGGTAATATGTTTTCTTCCGAGATGATGAGTCCCGGGAATGATAATCCCTATCGCCATCATCGTCTATGTCCCAACGTCTTTCGGAACCTAAGTCACGTCCAAAGTGATAGAAGACAGATGACCCGCGAAGGCGATCGATTCTGTGTGTACGCCCCATGTCACCTGCGTAGAATTTAAATAACAACGAATTAGCAAAGAGCAATGTGATGACGGAAAATTAAGTGCAAGGTGAAGTGCATGTGTTTGTGTGTGTGTCCTAGTGTTTCCCCTCGACGGACCAGTTTCTTTACTAATGGGAGTTTTTTCTCCCTGGGTGTGGGCTTGAATGCCTGCATCGCCTCTGATGGGCGAGTGAAGTTTATGTGCCTCCATATCATCGAAATCGTAATTAAGTAGATCGTCAGGTATCGAGAGGTTCAAGAGGCCCTTTAAAGAACTTTCTAAACGTTGTGAGGAGGCCTCTTTCTCCGTCGGAATGAGAGTAATTTTTGAGGTTGCACCAACTTTTTCCCTCCTTATCTTGTACGTCAGTTTCTTTTTCTTCTTCGTAGGGGAGGATGACGTTTTGATGTCATAAACTTCAACTGGCGGGTCCTGAGTAGGCCCAACGTTCTCATCTTGTGCTTCGGGTGTTTCATTTTCTTTTATTTCTCCTTCTTCTAGTGCACTAGAAGCGCCGCGTGCTGAAGACTCAGCTTGTTTTTTCCCTTTACCGGATGCAGGCCTGGGTATGGAAACACCCTCAGGAAGGCTTATCCGACGACCTTCTGCTAACAGTCCAAACCTCGATAGTGACTCATTGGAAATGAGAGTTCGGATGTCCCGTTCGTCGGTAGGAAGGGCTCTAATGGCTTCGACGGCTTCAGAATACCCGCGACCGTCAAGACGTGGATTGATACCTGAAAAGATGGAAAAAAGAATTAGAAGAGGCATGGCCTTGAGCAAGTATGAATATCAATCTAGTGAAAAGACTTACTTCCTTCCATCCATCTCCTTGCGAAACCAGAAGGGCAACGCACATAGAACCATTCCTGTTTATATAGGGCAAACTTGCTGCATGCTCCAGTCAAGATTTGGCATTTGTGGTGCGGCTCGAGAAACATGAAAGAGAGGTTATCTCTCCGCTTCTTGATCATATATATATATATATGATGTCACCCGGGGTTGGTGGCCTAGAGAGAACAGTCGTGAAAAGGATGTAGGTACCGTAGATGAAGGCGTGACCGTTCGGGTGCAATTGTGACGGGGCAATGTCAATGTATTGCAGCACGTCCCAAAGAAATAAGTTGAACGGTGGCACACTGCCGACCCAGCACATAAACTTATTACAAGCAGTATATCCAACTAGGGGGAGGTGTGGACGATCGTGCCCCGATGGAATTAATACATCGTTGAAGGGGATTCCGTGGACGGAGCATATCCGACGGAGTGCACTTTCATTGATCTTTGAAGCCTGTGAATCGACCGGGTTGTCCAAGAAAATTGATGCGTTCAAAGCGTCGGGAGTTAAGTTATGAGCAGGGGAAGTCGACAGGTAAGAAGTATCTGCGACCCCTTGTTTAGAAGACGACCCAGGTCTATCTGAGATTGTGGTGGAGCTAGATTTCTTAGACATCTTTGATACAAATTGAATCTAGCAGAGTACATGTTTGAACTATACTCAAAAAATAATCGACGTTAGACTTAACAACACAAGTATTCCCCTCGTGTGGTGTGTGGACTAGTGTGATAATTCAAGAAAAAGCGCTGAAAAATTGAAAGTCACGGAGTTAATGATATAAAGTTGAGCTTCGAATCGTCGCCTTCGAAGACCATCACCGTTGTCCGTCTCCAAAAGCCTGCCCTATGGTGTTTCCAATTTCAGACTCAAACATTGGCGCTATATGTTAGAGGAAAATTATCTGTTTCTATCAATTTGGGTTCAGGCTTGTGAATTACTGAAACTAGGAAGTTATCGGTCCAGATTAGTTCGATATGCTAGCTGGCTTAGGTCCTTGTCCTTGTTTTTGTCATAGGATTAGGCAAAGTAAATGTTTTTCGGCCTAAGTGTCGTTCCGCCAAACTATTGGTCGGCCTAATTATCGTTCAGCCTAAATGTTGTTCGGCCTAAGTGTTGATCGACCAAACTATTTGTAACGACCCGTAATTTCGCTACTTCGAATATGAGAGATTTCGTTCGATTTAAATTTAAAAGGAGTTTAAATCTTAAATAAATATGTTATATATAATAACAATTATCTATTCTTATAGTTAATAAGTTTATAAAGTATAAATTTGGATTTTAGAACAAATCGACAAAAGTTAAGTTTTGTTAAAAATAAATAAAGGCTTAAATAAATGGATTTTAATATTTGTCTAAAAAGATAAACCTTATTTAAAAAATCTAATAAAGATAATATAAGTATGTTAAAAGATTTAAAGTTTGTTAATAATCGTTTTATAAAAATAACAAAAATTTGTCGCATTTTGTCAGTTTTACATACACTGTAAAATTAGAGATTTTGATATTAATTAAATATGATTTTAAAATATAAAGAGACTTGTTTTAATTTATTTAAAGATGTAAAAAGTTCATTTTTAAATTTGGTTTATATAAATAAATAGTTTAACTAAAATGTCAAAATATGACCGTAAAACATTTTGTCGAAAACCGACGTTTTGACGATTAAAAGTTGTCGCAACGTCGTCGCACCTTTATTTTCTTATATAGGAACATATATTCTAATAGTGTAGGTATTAATTAATTAACTAATCAAGTTTATTTTTACTAAACAAGGTTAGAAAACTTCAAGAAGTCATTAAGAAAAGTAAGTAAGAATTAACAAAAGTAAATAAGAAAAGTCAAAAGAAAACATCAAATCAATATCACAACAAAAGCCAACATAATTATTATTTTACTTAGCTTAGTTCTTAAGAGATTAAGACATAAAGTAAGGATGTGAAAGGTGATGTTAAGTTTTGAAAAAGTGGAGATTGCTTTAGGTTGAAGCAAGGTTAGTTTGGTAATTTGGTAAGAGGTTATTTTGGTAAATTATCACTTTCTTTCTTTTTCTATAAATATCCACCTCCTTCTTCACCTTCATTCACATTTCTTCTTCTTCTTTTCTCAAGCTTCTTCATCTTCTTCCTCTCCTCTCTAATGGCTTCCATGCCATAGAAAAATATTATAAAGAAATAATGTCAAAATATTCACAAAATTTTCAAAAGAAATTAATGTTTATTTTCTTCAAAACAAACTTATTTTTTCTCTATATTTTATCTCTTCTTCTTTCGGCCATAATTTCTTCAATATTGAACCTAAATGCAAAATTCATTTTTTTAAATCATGTATTTTTCCAGTGGCTACAACTTTCATGTTGACCACTTTGTCCAGTTCTTCGCATAAATAGGTCAAAATTTCACTTATTTGAAGTGCATTTTCTGGCCCAATTTTTAAGCCAGAAAATAGGCCGTTTTGATCATAACTTGATCATAACTGTTCCACATTTAGAAAAAAAAATTTCAAAACCATATGAAATTTCAGTGGCTACAATTTTTATGTTGGTCACTTTTTCCAGTTTTGAAGTTTGCTATACGTGAAACTCAATTCTTTGAAGTGTATTTTTGGGCTTTATTTTTGTGAATCCGAGAATAGCTATTTTATTTTGAACATATCTCCCAAAAAAAAACTTGGATTCAAATGATTATTTTTTTAAATTTAATAGAAAAGAATTTGCAACAACTTTTCAGTTAATAGGTTTTTTAAATTTTGTGAGTAAGAGAGTCAAAAACAAGAGAGAAGATGACCTATTTTTCGGATCTAAATCTTGGAAATTCAAGTTCAAAGCTCTACCGCTTCTTCTCTATATTTTTGGCCAACCTCCATCTCAAACCTTGGCCAAGCTAATTAGATAGGAGAGGGTGTTGTTTGCTAGTGTTTAATGGAGTAGGAATTAATTAGTGAAGTGTTGGTTGATTAGAATGTTGGTAGGAAGTTAATCGCTTTGGTTTAAGGTGAGAAATTCTCGTTGCTTTTGAATTTATATTTTGATTATGTTAGAAATCATATTTACACCCTAATGACATATGAATGTTTATACCAAATTGATTGTTAATATGGATGATTTGATAGTTAGTAAATTAAGTGAATTGTGATAATATATCCCGTTATGATATTAATAGTGAATGTTAGATTTGAAATCATATGCATGTGATTAGTTGAATGGATGTTATGTTAGTGATAAATATGAATATTGTATATGTTCGTTTTGATCAAGTAATCCCTTTATCTAAAAAGACCATATTTTAGTAATATGAGATATTGTGGAAAAATAAGTCTGTTTTCATTTAGAAGTGAAATTAAAGTTAAAATGAAAGAGAATTTGAAATTTGAAGTGAATCGGATTTGAAAAGGATAGTTAATTAGAAATTGAAATTAAGATGAATAGTGAAATTTAAATTAAAATCGATTTTGAAAAAGTGAAGTTTAGTTAGAATTAAGTCCAAATCAATTTTGTAGAAAAATCTCGCTAGTGCAGTTTAGTGACCATAATAGGAAATTTGTTTAAATGGATGTTTTTAATTATGGAAAAATATGGAATAAATTTGATAAATCTATTTAAATGGTTTAAAAGAGATTTGGATTGGAAAATATGAGTTTTCAAATATTTAAAATTTGTTTAATTCAAAATAAGCTTATTTAGCACTTTCCGTAGCACTTAATGTTGCGAATTCTATAACTTTTGGAATATGAGTTTAAATGTAACGACGTTTCCCAGAATAAAATGTGAATGTTTTAAAAAGGATAATTAAGCATTTTGAAAGATAATTTGGGATATTTATAATCAATTCCAAAATAAAGTTGAAAATCTGAGTATGCGGAAACAACTAGTACATTTGTCCCGCTGTGAGATCTAGAAAGATAAAGAAGGTGTTTAACTAAGGTTAGGGATGGAGCAACCAGTGCCCTGAACTTACATGGCCTATGTTTTCTTTTCTTAGACGAGGGGTGTAATAGATCGAAAGGAAAGTCCGGATGCTCTTAAATAAAAAGATTCTGTATTAAGTTTTTGAATTAAAAGAAGATTGGTATTATCCAAAAGTTAAGCAGTCTCCAAGATGAATGATTTCTATGATCCTATTTACTCAAAAATGTTTTTGTTAAGATTGACCTAGGGTTTATCGTAAACGATGTCTTAAATAACATTGTTTTTGACCTGCTTAAAAGTTAAGAAGTTTGGATCAAGAATTAAGTAAGAAAATTTGAGATATTTTCCAAAAGCAAAAGAATGAATTACTTAGAATTACTCTAAGTCAAAATAAAGAGATTTTGAAATCATCCGAAAAGAATTAAAGTAAAAGGAGACTTAATAAATCCTATATACTCGTATTCACTTTTATCGATGATTGGATTTCGAAAGAACCGGAGTCGGATTTGGGTAATTCCTATCCGAAAACCACTTCGAACCAATGTATACGTTCGAACGTGAAGACATGTTGAAGATGATGATTGAAGACCGTGGATCTTCATAGCGTGAGGACTACTTGTTGATTTGCTTGGGGTCGCACCCATTATAGAGTTATATATAGCAGTGGTCTCCTCGTGATGGAGATTTTGCGGATTACAAGGGCTTGTCGCCTAATAATGGCCGAGGAAAGTGCATTCGGTTTGTCCTGTTCCTGGACAACTTGTATGGACGTTTGTCTGACATGCATTTCTAACGACCACATACATTGGTTTTTGCAAACGTACATCAGTGGTGGCGGAGAAGGCAACTTCTCTTAGCTTAACACCCTCCTTGAGACTTACGAGCTCTAGGGTTGTATTTTTGTGGAAGGCAATTAGTAGTTAAACAGAAATGGCAATGTGGCATTCAAAGATGTGATATGTGCTTTGTGAAAAGGTAATCGTTGCCTCAAGCCTCATCAAACCGGAAATGACCGAAACAGGATTAGATGCAGCAAGGCTAAGTGGGTCATTCCCAAGTAGGGTATGCTCATCCCTTTCTAGATATATTTCTTCCCGCTATGATGTTCGGGATGTTAATTTATGTGGTTAATTGAAAAAGAGCGCTCGGTTAAAGGTCGGTAACGACCGGGGGATGACATATTCGGTACTATCTAGTTAAAGAGGTAGGCCGGTCTTGTGTTGGTAGAGAAGCTTTGTGATGGTTTCTCGGGACATCCATCTAGAGGTGTACCCATTTCGGAAGGTAAATCCTGCGCCTGGTCATTTGTATGGAAATCCATTCTCCAATAAGAACCTACGGTTTTGTTTGTAAAGCCTAGTATGCTGGAATTTAATAACGGTAACAATTTCAACTAAGATTAATAAGTTTATTTGCAAATGTTTTCAAAGAGATGTCATTAGAAATAATATCAATTGTTTTGATATAAAAGTGTTTTAGTTATCATAAGTTAAAAACCCGTCTGTGTTTATGTGTGGGCGTGATCTTATGAGATACTCTTTATTTCCAAAGGATCTTTATAAAAATGCCGATATATGACACTGTCATTCATTATTGAGTTTTTCTCACGCTGGTTTATCAAGCCTGATCCGGGTATTTTCAATACTCGGTTCAGATCCGAGTACTTTAAGGATAGTCGAAGACAATTGGAGTTTCCAGAGGAGAGCTAGAGATATTCATCGACGTATGGAGATATTCTGTTATCCGCTTTGCTTAGTGTATCTTTGTTTGATGTTTGTCAGCATTTGTAAGGGCAGGTTTTATAACTGTCCAAGCTGAAGTTAGGTTAAACTCTGATATTGTATTATAAAAGTTTTCCGCTGTAAAAATATTTGTTCAATATTATATGTTATTCCATTCGTGTGAGATTCTGTTCTGTCTACTTTTCTTTAATCACCCTTAAAGATCCGTCTTTTCGTGCAATTTGAGTTAGACATGTGTGGTTTATTGTCGATTCGAAAGGTACGGGCAAACAGGCCGTTACACTATTGTTCGGCCTAACTATCATTCGGCATTCATAACCGTTCGGCCTACTCGCAATTCGGCCGAAATACCGTTCGGCATCCTACCCAACTCGTACTTCCTCCCTATCCTTCCATTCCACTGCTCGGCATGTGGCGAATCATGTCGAACCAAAGTTACGCTAAGCCCTAACGCTCGGCACTCCGTCCTTAACGACGGTTTCATTTTTCTTTCTTCCTCCATCCACACCGAACAACAAGGACGAATCATTCGGCGAGTCATTCCGGACCCTGCTGTTCGGCATTCTCGCCAATTCTTGCTCCTCCTCTATTTTTTCCTCCAATCTCGTTCGGCGCGAGGGAACCATGCCGAACCACAATACATCTCCCAACAACTCCCTCGTGTGCTCATCTCTGGCCACTTCTCCTTTCCTCTACATCATCTAGCCCTAAAAAAGAAAAAGAAAACATCCTAATCACAGTTCGATTCTTTCATCCACGCAATATCTTTCGGCTACGGATCTAATTTACGAATTTGAACCTCTTATTAAAACTTTTTAGTCAGGGAAGGGATTTAAATAGAGGGATCGATACCTAGTTAGTAGATCGAGACTTGGGAGAATTCTTCATTAATGACGAATGGATTGGGAAGGATTGATAAGTCTTTAGAGTCTGTTAACAGGTGCGGTTCGTAAGCATAGCATAGGTGAAAGTGAAAAGAGAAGAAGAAGGAAATGCTGACCTTTATAGGGAAGAAGAAGAAGTCAAAGCAGCAATGACCCGTAGAACCGGCCAAAGCAACATCGTTCGGCATCGGCTTTTAATTCGTTCGGCATACATGGAACGTTCGGCTTCGGCTGTATTATTCGGCACTTGCATATCATTCGGCACACACCACCTCAACTTGTGATCAAGGGAAGTCACTATCGAGGAAACTAAACCACATCTCGAAGTAAAGCACAGTGGACATGTGATTCAAAGCGCACCACGTTCGACCACGTGATGCACTTTGGGGGGCAAGTGTTACCTGGAGGTTTGACCAGGCAACTAAGGACTCAGCAATTTCGTTCGGCAAGATCAAGCCATTCGGCACCTATGGTCGATCGGCATTGAAGGCCGTTCGACATGACAAAATGGTTTGGCAGTCAAGAGCGTTCGGCATTAGAAGAACGCTCGGTATAAAGGAACGCTTGGCATTTAGGAGCGTTCGGCATTATAAAGTGCTCGGCTTCCAGAATCGTCCGGCATATATGATTCGTTCGGCATTAGTGAACGCTCGGCATTCAGGAACGTTCGGCATTATTGAACACTCGGCATTCAGGAACGTTCGACATTAGAGAACGATCGGCATTCAGGAACGTTCGGCATGTGAGAGTGCTTGGCACACGAGAGCGTTCAGTATTGAGAGACGTTCGGTATTGAATATCGATCGGCATCTATGGATGTTCGGCATGGCAGAGTCATTCAACACTCCATACCGTTTGGCATCACTTCGCTCGGCACAAATGCCTCGTTCGGCATTCAGGTTGTTCGGCATCACATCGTTCGGCACAAATGCCTCGTTCGGCATTCAAGTTGTTCGGTATCACATCGTTCGGCACAAATGCCTCGTTCGGCATTCAGGTTGTTCGGCATCACTTCGTTCGGCACAAATTCCTCGTTCGACATTCAGGTTGTTCGGCATCACATCGTTCGACATTTATGCCTTGTTCGGCATTTTTCCGTTCGCCTCTCTAGGTCGGCACACAGAGATCTCTCTTTTTGGGCCGAGATACCAAGCTGCTAGGCCCACCAGGGAAGTCCAACCTATCTTCGTCTATAAATAGAGAGGTTGGGGCACAGTGAAATGGACATTTTTTCAAGAACACCGGAGAGACTCAGTCGCATTCAGGACTCATTCAAGACTTGATCATTTTTTGCTTAGCAATTATATTTGAGTGATTGACATACAGATTGTATCTGTAATCGATTATCGAGAAAAGCAATAAAGATCAACCTCAAAGTAGACGTAGGCAATTACGTCGAACCACTATAAATCTGGTGTTCGTTGTTTTTGCATTTAAATTTACGTAATGTCTTCTGTTTAACTTTACTTTCTTCATTAATCTCTCTACACAATCTCTCTTAAGGGTGTTAGTGACCAATTCTGGTGCTAACAATTATATACTCACATATTGTATAAACTATATATATTTAAATCAAACTATACATTTAAAATGAAATATACAATACCGTACAGCCTTATAAAATATAAACTTTTACCAATAAATATAAATTAATATATATTTTAACCACTTACACGAGATAGGAGAGGATGCGGGAAGATGAAATCTAGAACAATGGCGAAGCGGCGAGGTGGAAGAGAAGCCGAAGCCCGGAGGGGTTGAGGCCAAACGGTAGCAAGGTGGAGGTGATTGCGGGGTGACGAGTTGCTAGGTGTTCGCATGGACTTGGCTTGCGTGGTGCGATGGGACTGCGATGTGTGGCTTCGGTTGGCGGAGGTGGTGAAGCGGAGCAGGTCAATGGGCGGAGGGCTGAGGAGGTGGTTGCTTGCCATGCGCGTTGGTGCTGTGAAAGTCGAGAAGAGAAGAACGAGCACCGAGCACGGTGGAGTTGAGGAGGCGCTCTGGTTCCGTTCAGGGGAGGAGGCGGAGGGAGGAGCGTTTAGGCGGTCGAGGAGGAAGAGGCTGAAGTCAGGGGATGGTCGGCGCAAAAATGGAGGAGCGGCGAAGGCGGTGCTCGGGTGTGTTGTTGAAATGGGCGAAGGAGATGCGGGGAAGAAGGAGCACGCTACAGGCTTTGAACGAAATAGCATATTTTTTCTTTACCAAACGAAAGAGAAGAATTTTTTTTTTTTTCCTTATGGAAGCAAAGACAAAGAGGATGGGCATGTGTTCGTCGACGGAAATTCTATCGGTTTAGAAAACCGTCGAACGAATTTTGAAATAAAATTTATACCGCAAGCGCACGGCGTACGAATGTAGCACGTGGCGAATACGGGTCGATCCGCGGGGAATTGATTGATTTAAATTTCCTACTCAATCAAATTAAACCAAAGTCGAGTGAAAGTTAAAGCTAGAAAATTAACTAACTAACTAAAAGAAAATTGATAAAAATATGAGAGTTTGGGGATAATTTAGAGATAAATCCACTCTCTAGATCATATAAATCAACAAAATGAAGTTATGATCTCTCTTTTCTTTTCATTAGTGTAATTAGTTGATGTGCTTATCATAAGTATGATATATTTGTGCTATTAATTAGCCCAATATAAACCATCAAACTATAACACAACCACTAATACACATTTAACTCTCATGATATATGACAACAATGTTGAAATAAAAATCTATTTTAAGCATAGCCTACTAACTATTGTTTAGAAATATAGGCTATCAAATTTCAATTTCAGCATTCACTTCTTTGCCATAATAATATTTAGATGAAGAGGCAATTTGCGTTATGTTTGTTTAAGCATAGCCTATTTGTTATGAACAACATAGACAATCAAATTCAAAGCTAAACAACATCATTAAACCACTTCAAGTGTTTCCATTAAAGCACAAAAAGAGAGTATAAACATCAAAATGTTGCATCTACATACTAGAGAGCTTCATTACCCCTAAATTGTAGGGATTAAGCTCTCATATTTGTTATCAAATCAACAAATGTAGAAAGCAACATGAAAGCAAAAGGAAAGAAAAATGAAAGCTAATGGAAAAGACAACTAATCCAATTGCATAAAGGTAAATCTACACTATTACATAAGAAGAGAAGAAGCATGTAAATAAAAGAGAATTAACATTGCATAAAAGAAAAGAAAATTACATGAAATAAAATGGCTAAGTAGCCATGGAAAGAAAGAGACTTTGATTTATTTTCTAAACTAAAACTAACTAACTAAGAGGAAGATGGCTACATGAAACATAAGAGGTATTTATACAAGTTAGAAACCCTAATGCATATTTTTGGGGAGTACCCAAAATGCCCTTGGAGGAAGTGTGGTGGCCAAGTTATCATTAGCTTTAATAATCTCCCACTTAAATGTACATGAAGCTTTAAATGTCTTTTAGCATGTGCATTAGCCTTTAATTTATACATTAGGTTGTAACGTCTGCGGATTTTCGTTCTCCGAAGATCCGACATCGACACTCACTTTATCGACTGCCGAGAAATCGAAGGCCAAAAACCGAGATGTTATGGGTTTTAAAAAGAAAAAGAAAAAGAAAGAAGAGAGAAGAGATAGGAAATAGAGAGAAAAGAAGATAGACAAATTTTTTTTTAGAAAACAGAGAATTTTAAAATAGAAAGATAGAATAGAAGAATTTTGAAATAGAAGATAGAAGAATTTTAAAAATAGAACGGAACAGAAGAAATAGAATGGGACAGAAAGGAAACAACAGAACAACAACAGAATCTCACAATTCGCAGCGGAACAACATATAATAATTAATGAATAATCTTTAAACAAAGAACTATTTCAGTTATTACATTTCATTTCATTACATCACATCATATCATCAGAGTGTACAACATCATACAAACAATAAACAGTGCAGCGGAAAAAGAAATACTATTTAAATAATACGCCATGCCATCCAGCTTGCCTCCAGCAACTCCAGAATATCCAGAATATCCTGATAAACCTAACTCTTGACTGCCCGTGTGGAAATTAGTGGGCACCCAGAGTTTAGGAAGGAAAACAATAAACTCCAAGTCAGTCATGTGACTGGTGTGAGAACTCAAAACAGTTTATTTATCTTTAAAAATCAAATAGAGGAATATTTTTAAATTCAATTCGCAATGCTTTTAAAAATGAGACTACCATAAGGCCTCCCGCACACACACACAATGCAAACGCAGAATCGGAGGAGATTTCTCCTTATGATAGTCAAAGATGCTTGATACGCATTTAAAATAACATTTGATATTATTACTAGTGCATAATGTATAACAAATCCTTTCGAAAGTAGAATATAAATCTTAGCCAACATACGACCATTATCGTATGCCTACTATAGCTAACTATGTTCAATAGCAGGTTACCGCCACATTCCATAGCAGGTTATACAACTAAAACCGTACAAGTTTCGTATTGTTTCTTTGGATTTCCAACAATGGTCAGGCCAAGGAACTTCCTATTGCCACATGAGAATGCCTCTGGAAAGACATCCCCGAGAACCAAACCGGAACTCTGCCAACACAAGGCCGGGTTACCCCTAACTGGGTAACTACTGACACGAGCACGCCATTCCCCGGTCCTTTAGGACCTTTTCAACCGAGCGCTCGATATCCAACATCACACCATAATAAATAGAGTGTTTTCAACATGAGTAAGTATCTGGGCTCCATACCATGATACCACCCCTTTCCAGAAGGAAATGCACATACCCTAAGGGGAGCTACAGCAACCCCTAATAACCTTGCCGCATCTTTCCTGTTTTGACCATTTCCGGGATGTGAGGCTCGACGAAGTCACGTCCACAAAAACACACTTTGTACAAAAAGCCGTGCTTTGGGTCAACAAATGATCAACACAATGATCACTAAGATAGACGATCAAATAAATGATCCTATCACAATAATCAACACAATGATCATTTCAGCATCACTCAGCATGTCACATTACCAAAATGGGATATATCGCTGATAACTTCAACTATATAACCTTTGAGCTCGTACGTCTCAAAGAAGGGTGTTAAGCAAAGAATAAATTCTCCGCCACCAACAGAAATATATTTGAAAGAAATCGGCTTTATATCTCAAATTGTAATGTCAGGCATACAATCCATACAAGTCTGTTCCGGGCTCGAACAGAACCGAAGGCACTTACAAAGAAGTCCTTGCAATCCGGATATTCACAATCCTGATCGGATTCACCATCACATATGGAATCTCTATACCAGGTGCGACCCAGTGCAGAGACAATCGATAGGTCATCCTATCGCTCTCGCAAATACCGGTCTTCAACACCGATCTTCAAATGCAATTCACAATGACGTATCACATATTCGGAATGGGTTATACGACCCCATGGTCCTTTCCCGGTTAACCCGAATAGTGAGCGCTTATTCAAAATAAGTGTGCATTCAATTTCAAACAATTCACATCAAATACCCATTCAAAGGGAAATATTGATAGTCGGTTATTGAACTATCAATTGATATGCATACATCACCAGATTCCAAATAATTTTCCAAATTATTTATTTTCCAAAATATCTTTACAAGATATATATATATAATTTCAACACTTCAAAAATAAATCAATATTTATTTTTAACAAGTTCCACTTTCACATATAAATTCCATAATGAATTTATATTTCAAAATATCATGCATATACAATTTCAACTATCCATTTCAATTTATCTTCAAAAAGATAAATTCTCAAAATATTCACTTTATATCGGAAAACAATTCCATACTTATTTATTTATAAGTAATTCACAAATCTCTTTTATTTTCAACACTTAGAAAATATTCAATATACTTAAATCGAATTAAGTATATATTTCATTATATTAAGAAAATCCTTTCTTAAACATACCTACTTGGGCCAAAACGAATGTTACGTAAAACATCGTTACGACAACCCAAAATCACTAGTATAGGGATTCGAAATTTAAAATAGATATATAAATCCCAATACTATTCAAAACATTTCCTTTCGGAAATCATTTACTATAACAACAGTGTTATAGTCCACTATTTCCTTTTATTTCTCGAAACATCTATTTCAACAATGAATGTTGAAATCTATGGTTTCGAATCTCAATGCATTTAAAACATCGTTAGATCGTTTTAATTCAATTTAAACATCTCATTCAAAACTTTTCCTTTAACGTGTTATTCACTATTCAAAAATGTGAATAAACTTCGTTAACAAATCTCATCCTTTTTATACATTTTTAACTTAAAGGATTATTCACTGTTTAAAACGTGAGTATAACTCCATTTATAGGTTATAACAATTAACTTATCAAAATAGGTCGTTTGCGAATTTATAAAACAACGTTTATAAATTCCATATCTATTTATTTATAAAAAAACTTCCTTTTTATAAATTCCTTTATTAACCTATTCCAGTTTATAACTAAATTATAAACTAAACGTTCACATTATAAGTTAATTACTTATAAAACGATTATTTTACAAAATCGTTCATTTAACTTCCCAAATTATTAATCTTAACTTATAAGATTGTTTATTTATCCAAAATTCATTCTTTCGATAACTTTATAAATTTTATAAACCTATTGCTTATAAAATTTCATTTATAACTTCACAGTTTATAATTTCATAAATTTCATTCATTTAGGAAATTCATTTTCACTACATTCAAACACTTATAAAAACTCGTTTTATAATGTCCATAATTCAATTTATAAATATCCATTTATAAATCCCTAAATATAAATCAGTTTATATTATTATTCTAAAACGTCTTTAAATTCCTTTATAATTTCATCATTTCGATTTATAAAAAAATCAAATTTTATAAATCCTATATTTAAACTTTTATCATATATTCAAAAATCCAATCTAAATTATTTTATAAAATCATTAGTTCATATTTCTCAAAAATCGACTTTTAATCGTATTTCTAAAAATCAGCTTTTTAACTATATTTCACAAAAACCATAATTTTTATAACTTTAAAAATTATAACGTTTATTTATTTATAATGGATCAATTCCAAAAATATAGCATATCTTCAAAAATCATTTTAAAGATCATTTTAAAATCCCAAAATCTGGGTCCAATGATGCTACACACCAAATAGTCAATCACGACTAACAACGATATCATATATCGATATGATAATCCATCAAATATCAAAATATCTGAAATTAAATAAATACTGTTGAGGAATCCAGTTGGATCCCTCCAACCTGTTTCCTGCATCCAAAAACATTAGCACAATACCAATTTCGCTCCAGTACGAAATTATCGCGGTATATGTTCTTAATAAATATTATCCGCTTAATAACGGCGTAATAGGGTCTCATCCGCTAAAAATACGGGAAATCAATCAACTGCAATATATACATATGCCAATATATATATATTGATATTATATATAATACCAATTTCACTGTTTATGAAATATTCGCGGTATATGTTTATAATAAATAACATCCGCTTACTAACGGCGCATAATGTCTATTTTAACAATCAATAATTTACAGTCATCATTCAAACATGCATTCAAATATTTTAAATCTAACTATTTAAAATAAAATCGAAATCTATTCGATTGAGTGAGAAGTTCTCACCTTGGTTTTAAATTCCGTTTAAGCTTTTATTTCGAATAAAATTAAACGCGCGTTTAATTTTACCCGAAATTCTCACTAACTCCAAACGACTCCAAACCAACTCCATCGCGTAGTGCTCGTCCATACGATTCCAACGCAACTGAGTTTGCATTTTTTCGACCTCGTATGAAAAAGATATGAATTTATGAAGTTCGTACACGATTTTAATAGCTTAAATACAACTAACTTAATTAATTTTAAACCTAAGCAAGCCATAGCCACATGATCCAGATCCCTTGCATCAAGACCGTCCATCCCACTCCTTCTTCCTCACGCAAGTCTCCAGTAAACACAATTTTGAGGCCGAACCCATAGCTTGAACTAGGGTTTAATTGTTCTCCACCCATACACGACTATACACGATCACACTACAGCCATCGCGAAGCACACGACGCTAGCTACCCACGCCCAGAAGCTCATAGAGCTCGGCCACCTCTTTTCTCGTGCGCACGGTGATGAACGTGGCACGCACGCGACCCCATAACTCCCTCCACACGACACCAAACACGATCTCCACCGTTGAACTTGTAGAGCACACTAGCCTCTACGTTTTCCTAGTTGACAACTTCACGAATTGTTGAGTGGATTGAAAGATATTTGGAGAAAAGTGAGGGTGATTTTCGGCCATTGACTTGATACTGGCGGCTACAAATTGAAATTAGGGTTTAGATATAACTAGTTTATAAAATTATGAAGATGGGGGGTGTATTTATAAGGAACGAGCGACACTATTCATTCCGGATTTTCCGAACTCCGATTTAGACGCCGTAACCAGCGTACCTAGGGTTTATCCCGCGTTCCGG
Source organism: Allium cepa (assembly GCA_030765085.1). Classification (NCBI taxonomy): domain Eukaryota; kingdom Viridiplantae; phylum Streptophyta; class Magnoliopsida; order Asparagales; family Amaryllidaceae; genus Allium; species Allium cepa. The sequence goes on along the minus strand of CM060945.1, from coordinate 134,639,220 downwards.
ACACAATGGAACAGGTTTCGGAAGCTAATTCGGAAGTATGTGCGAGTTATGGCTGTAAACGCTCAATTTAAATTAAACCGATTTAAGCGATTTTCTAGGCGTTTTAATTTGCACCGGACAAACGGTAAATCCAAATGACTTGAAATTTGAAACCTTACAATAATATCACATTACGGATCCGATGAAACTGGTTTCGTCGAATTCCGAGACTTTTTGAAAAATGGCTATTTTGACTCGCCAAATTTAAATTAAAAACGATTCGATGCGTTTCGAGCTGCCACGATCAAACGATAGCTCCGATTGACACGAAAATTGAAATCCGGTAATAACTAACTATTACGGATCCAATGGAACTGGTTTCGTTCAATTCTGAGACTGTTCAAAAATTGACTATTTTACAGTCGATTATTAAATATTAAAATATTCAATTTTCACAAATTAACTTTTAATTCGATTTTAAAAGTTCTAAAATATTTCTATAACTCCAGTATGATTAAATAAAATTTTACAAATTATTTTCAATCATATTTAACTCAATTTTTAATTATTTCTATAATTTAACATATTAAATTATCGATTTAATTATCCAATTAAATCTAAAAATTCAAATAAAATTTATTTGACTTAAAAATTCACTTATAAATATTTAAAATTAATTAAATATTCAAATTTTAATTTATAAAAATTCTGGGTCGTTACAATCTTTCCCCCTTAAAAGAATTTCGTCCCCGAAATTACAAGTAAGAAAGGTTATACAATTTATTAACTTTCCCAAAATTTATAGTTAAACTTCTTACAATACTTTACTAAGTTTTCAAATCATACTTAGTTATGTTTTCAAAAACAATTACTATTGTTTAACTTTCAATTCCAAATCAAAGTTAAAGTTTTCACAATTTTCCCAATTTACTCAAATTTTTTCTAACGCCTTAAATTTTCGGAAAAATTCGCCATAGTCTCCTTTGCGCGGCTCGATCCGAAAAAAAAAATGACAGTATATATATCACAAATATACATCTCATCAAGTAATGAGGCATCCCGAAGGGAAAAAAGTATAAAAGTGCGATATTTAATCCGAGATATGTACCTTATATTTTATTAGCAAGCATATACGGCTAATATAGCGCTAAAGCGAACTCCAAATGCGAAGCAAACGCGATCCGCACCTACTAAACTCAACAAACAACATGAGAATCATGCATATATGTAAATAATCTCCATATACAACATATATCTCATAATAACTATATATGTCACATAGCAAATGCAACAATAGCAATATATATTCAACCATCAACCAACTACATTCATAACCAATAATATTCATTCATATTCTCATTATATTCAATGAATTGGTTTTCACTTTAAATCATATTTGATTTGTTAACATTGGATTTTATTACTACCATTCATTCTTAATTCAATTAGTTTGCATTCACTAATTAAATCCAATTCACATTCAATTCTATTCAAATTTATTTATCTTTAATTTGAATTCAATTACATAGCTTCCAATTTCATTAACTCTTAATGACTTTTATACAATCATATAACAATCATATAACAACCAATTTATATTGATTACAACCAAATTTCTTCGCTTCACTTACATTCATTTTGGTTTAACATCTTTACTTTCCAATTGGTTTTATTAAATTGATTTTCATTCAATTTTATTCAACTTCCAATAAAATTAGATTTTAATGAATTAACACTTTCATTAATTATTCCTTATCAACTTAAATTACATTTAATTGATTAACAGCCAAGCCATTCATTCAATTCAATTACAAAGTTGAATTCTATTACATAACTCAAGTTCATATTTATCACTTAACTTTAATAATTTACTTTGATACCCAAAGTCAATTCCATTCAATAACACTTAAGTTATATTTCATTTATAAACATCACTTGTTTTACATAACTTAAATTCCTAAATATATCCATATGGTTTCACCTCCTATATATATAAGTTTTATTTCACAATTGTAAATTACTTTAATTATAATTCAATTCTTACAATTCTTCTTGCTTATACAATTCTTCTTTTATTTAGATTATTCAAACAACCTAACAATCAACTTATATAAACTTTAATAATTCTGAAAAATTATTCTTTTATATATAAAATATAATCAAGGTAAAATTATTTCGTTCACCCAATTTAAAAATCAATATTATGTCGAATTGTTCTATTCAAGTGTTTAGAAACCCCTTCGGCAAAGTTGTACATACCGTGCTGAGGAAGGTTCATATGCCACTCAATAAACCAATCATCACAATATAAAACAATTTCATATCACTAACAAATACGCACTCGTATCTATTATTACACTCAAACTCATTCTAGAGTACTACTGACTCTATCTCTAATGAGTAATACCCTACAGAACCATGGTTGTCGCTTAACCATCAGAGCTCTGATACCAAATGTAACGTCTGCGGATTTTCGTTCTCCGAAGATCCGACATCGACACTCACTTTATCGACTGCCGAGAAATCGAAGGCCAAAAACCGAGATGTTATGGGTTTTAAAAAGAAAAAGAAAGAAGAGAGAAGAGATAGGAAATAGAGAGAAAAGAAGATAGACAAATTTTTTTTTAGAAAACAGAGAATTTTAAAATAGAAAGATAGAATAGAAGAATTTTGAAATAGAAGATAGAAGAATTTTAAAAATAGAACGGAACAGAAGAAATAGAATGGGACAGAAAGGAAACAACAGAACAACAACAGAATCTCACAATTCGCAGCGGAACAACATATAATAATTAATGAATAATCTTTAAACAAAGAACTATTTCAGTTATTACATTTCATTTCATTACATCACATCATATCATCAGAGTGTACAACATCATACAAACAATAAACAGTGCAGCGGAAAAAGAAATACTATTTAAATAATACGCCATGCCATCCAGCTTGCCTCCAGCAACTCCAGAATATCCAGAATATCCTGATAAACCTAACTCTTGACTGCCCGTGTGGAAATTAGTGGGCACCCAGAGTTTAGGAAGGAAAACAATAAACTCCAAGTCAGTCATGTGACTGGTGTGAGAACTCAAAACAGTTTATTTATCTTTAAAAATCAAATAGAGGAATATTTTTAAATTCAATTCGCAATGCTTTTAAAAATGAGACTACCATAAGGCCTCCCGCACACACACACAATGCAAACGCAGAATCGGAGGAGATTTCTCCTTATGATAGTCAAAGATGCTTGATACGCATTTAAAATAACATTTGATATTATTACTAGTGCATAATGTATAACAAATCCTTTCGAAAGTAGAATATAAATCTTAGCCAACATACGACCATTATCGTATGCCTACTATAGCTAACTATGTTCAATAGCAGGTTACCGCCACATTCCATAGCAGGTTATACAACTAAAACCGTACAAGTTTCGTATTGTTTCTTTGGATTTCCAACAATGGTCAGGCCAAGGAACTTCCTATTGCCACATGAGAATGCCTCTGGAAAGACATCCCCGAGAACCAAACCGGAACTCTGCCAACACAAGGCCGGGTTACCCCTAACTGGGTAACTACTGACACGAGCACGCCATTCCCCGGTCCTTTAGGACCTTTTCAACCGAGCGCTCGATATCCAACATCACACCATAATAAATAGAGTGTTTTCAACATGAGTAAGTATCTGGGCTCCATACCATGATACCACCCCTTTCCAGAAGGAAATGCACATACCCTAAGGGGAGCTACAGCAACCCCTAATAACCTTGCCGCATCTTTCCTGTTTTGACCATTTCCGGGATGTGAGGCTCGACGAAGTCACGTCCACAAAAACACACTTTGTACAAAAAGCCGTGCTTTGGGTCAACAAATGATCAACACAATGATCACTAAGATAGACGATCAAATAAATGATCCTATCACAATAATCAACACAATGATATTTTCAGCATCACTCAGCATGTCACATTACCAAAATGGGATATATCGCTGATAACTTCAACTATATAACCTTTGAGCTCGTACGTCTCAAAGAAGGGTGTTAAGCAAAGAATAAATTCTCCGCCACCAACAGAAATATATTTGAAAGAAATCGGCTTTATATCTCAAATTGTAATGTCAGGCATACAATCCATACAAGTCTGTTCCGGGCTCGAACAGAACCGAAGGCACTTACAAAGAAGTCCTTGCAATCCGGATATTCACAATCCTGATCGGATTCACCATCACATATGGAATCTCTATACCAGGTGCGACCCAGTGCAGAGACAATCGATAGGTCATCCTATCGCTCTCGCAAATACCGGTCTTCAACACCGATCTTCAAATGCAATTCACAACGACGTATCACATATTCGGAATGGGTTATACGACCCCATGGTCCTTTCCCGGTTAACCCGAATAGTGAGCGCTTATTCAAAATAAGTGTGCATTCAATTTCAAACAATTCACATCAAATACCCATTCAAAGGGAAATATTGATAGTCGGTTATTGAACTATCAATTGATATGCATACATCACCAGATTCCAAATAATTTTCCAAATTATTTATTTTCCAAAATATCTTTACAAGATATATATATATAATTTCAACACTTCAAAAATAAATCAATATTTATTTTTAACAAGTTCCACTTTCACATATAAATTCCATAATGAATTTATATTTCAAAATATCATGCATATACAATTTCAACTATCCATTTCAATTTATCTTCAAAAAGATAAATTCTCAAAATATTCACTTTATATCGGAAAACAATTCCATACTTATTTATTTATAAGTAATTCACAAATCTCTTTTATTTTCAACACTTAGAAAATATTCAATATACTTAAATCGAATTAAGTATATATTTCATTATATTAAGAAAATCCTTTCTTAAACATACCTACTTGGGCCAAAACGAATGTTACGTAAAACATCGTTACGACAACCCAAAATCACTAGTATAGGGATTCGAAATTTAAAATAGATATATAAATCCCAATACTATTCAAAACATTTCCTTTCGGAAATCATTTACTATAACAACAGTGTTATAGTCCACTATTTCCTTTTATTTCTCGAAACATCTATTTCAACAATGAATGTTGAAATCTATGGTTTCGAATCTCAATGCATTTAAAACATCGTTAGATCGTTTTAATTCAATTTAAACATCTCATTCAAAACTTTTCCTTTAACGTGTTATTCACTATTCAAAAATGTGAATAAACTTCGTTAACAAATCTCATCCTTTTTATACATTTTTAACTTAAAGGATTATTCACTGTTTAAAACGTGAGTATAACTCCATTTATAGGTTATAACAATTAACTTATCAAAATAGGTCGTTTGCGAATTTATAAAACAACGTTTATAAATTCCATATCTATTTATTTATAAAAAAACTTCCTTTTTATAAATTCCTTTATTAACCTATTCCAGTTTATAACTAAATTATAAACTAAACGTTCACATTATAAGTTAATTACTTATAAAACGATTATTTTACAAAATCGTTCATTTAACTTCCCAAATTATTAATCTTAACTTATAAGATTGTTTATTTATCCAAAATTCATTCTTTCGATAACTTTATAAATTTTATAAACCTATTGCTTATAAAATTTCATTTATAACTTCACAGTTTATAATTTCATAAATTTCATTCATTTAGGAAATTCATTTTCACTACATTCAAACACTTATAAAAACTCATTTTATAATGTCCATAATTCAATTTATAAATATCCATTTATAAATCCCTAAATATAAATCAGTTTATATTATTATTCTAAAACGTCTTTAAATTCCTTTATAATTTCATCATTTCGATTTATAAAAAAATCAAATTTTATAAATCCTATATTTAAACTTTTATCATATATTCAAAAATCCAATCTAAATTATTTTATAAAATCATTAGTTTATATTTCTCAAAAATCGACTTTTAATCGTATTTCTAAAAATCAGCTTTTTAACTATATTTCACAAAAACCATAATTTTTATAACTTTAAAAATTATAACGTTTATTTATTTATAATGGATCAATTCCAAAAATATAGCATATCTTCAAAAATCATTTTAAAGATCATTTTAAAATCCCAAAATCTGGGTCCAATGATGCTACACACCAAATAGTCAATCACGACTAACAACGATATCATATATCGATATGATAATCCATCAAATATCAAAATATCTGAAATTAAATAAATACTGTTGAGGAATCCAGTTGGATCCCTCCAACCTGTTTCCTGCATCCAAAAACATTAGCACAATACCAATTTCGCTCCAGTACGAAATTATCGCGGTATATGTTCTTAATAAATATTATCCGCTTAATAACGGCGTAATAGGGTCTCATCCGCTAAAAATACGGGAAATCAATCAACTGCAATATATACATATGCCAATATATATATATTGATATTATATATAATACCAATTTCACTGTTTATGAAATATTCGCGGTATATGTTTATAATAAATAACATCTGCTTACTAACGGCGCATAATGTCTATTTTAACAATCAATAATTTACAGTCATCATTCAAACATGCATTCAAATATTTTAAATCTAACTATTTAAAATAAAATCGAAATCTATTCGATTGAGTGAGAAGTTCTCACCTTGGTTTTAAATTCCGTTTAAGCTTTTATTTCGAATAAAATTAAACGCGCGTTTAATTTTACCCGAAATTCTCACTAACTCCAAACGACTCCAAACCAACTCCATCGCGTAGTGCTCGTCCATACGATTCCAACGCAACTGAGTTTGCATTTTTTCGACCTCGTATGAAAAAGATATGAATTTATGAAGTTCGTACACGATTTTAATAGCTTAAATACAACTAACTTAATTAATTTTAAACCTAAGCAAGCCATAGCCACATGATCCAGATCCCTTGCATCAAGACCGTCCATCCCACTCCTTCTTCCTCACGCAAGTCTCCAGTAAACACAATTTTGAGGCCGAACCCATAGCTTGAACTAGGGTTTAATTGTTCTCCACCCATACACGACTATACACGATCACACTACAGCCATCGCGAAGCACACGACGCTAGCTACCCACGCCCAGAAGCTCATAGAGCTCGGCCACCTCTTTTCTCGTGCGCACGGTGATGAACGTGGCACGCACGCGACCCCATAACTCCCTCCACACGACACCAAACACGATCTCCACCGTTGAACTTGTAGAGCACACTAGCCTCTACGTTTTCCTAGTTGACAACTTCACGAATTGTTGAGTGGATTGAAAGATATTTGGAGAAAAGTGAGGGTGATTTTCGGCCATTGACTTGATACTGGCGGCTACAAATTGAAATTAGGGTTTAGATATAACTAGTTTATAAAATTATGAAGATGGGGGGTGTATTTATAAGGAACGAGCGACACTATTCATCCCGGATTTTCCGAACTCCGATTTAGACGCCGTAACCAGCGTACCTAGGGTTTATCCCGCGTTCCGGACACAATGGAACAGGTTTCGGAAGCTAATTCGGAAGTATGTGCGAGTTATGGCTGTAAACGCTCAATTTAAATTAAACCGATTTAAGCGATTTTCTAGGCGTTTTAATTTGCACCGGACAAACGGTAAATCCAAATGACTTGAAATTTGAAACCTTACAATAATATCACATTACGGATCCGATGAAACTGGTTTCGTCGAATTCCGAGACTTTTTGAAAAATGGCTATTTTGACTCGCCAAATTTAAATTAAAAACGATTCGATGCGTTTCGAGCTGCCACGATCAAACGATAGCTCCGATTGACACGAAAATTGAAATCCGGTAATAACTAACTATTACGGATCCAATGGAACTGGTTTCGTTCAATTCTGAGACTGTTCAAAAATTGACTATTTTACAGTCGATTATTAAATATTAAAATATTCAATTTTCACAAATTAACTTTTAATTCGATTTTAAAAGTTCTAAAATATTTCTATAACTCCAGTATGATTAAATAAAATTTTACAAATTATTTTCAATCATATTTAACTCAATTTTTAATTATTTCTATAATTTAACATATTAAATTATCGATTTAATTATCCAATTAAATCTAAAAATTCAAATAAAATTTATTTGACTTAAAAATTCACTTATAAATATTTAAAATTAATTAAATATTCAAATTTTAATTTATAAAAATTCTGGGTCGTTACATAGGTAGTGGGTAGGTGGGGTCCTCCATGTTCTTCACTTTGAATTATTTCCATCTTTATTTCTTTGTATTCATTTTGTGCATGCATATCCTTCATGAACCCACTTGTAATTGAGTGTAATTTCCTACAAAATAATATAAAAATTTCCAATTAAATGTTCTCAAATTAATATATGCACAAAAATGACCATTTTTCCCCTGGATGAAGATGAATATGTGACAATTTCAAATAATATGAATTTTGGTTTAAACAAGTTAAAATACCCAATATGATCATTTATTTAATTTAAAAAGAATAAATATGGTGGTTAAAATATGCACATTTACATGCACATCAAATACCCCCACACTTATCTTTTTATTCGTCCTCGAATAAACTAAAACTAAGGTAAATCCATTTTCGTAGGGAGCACGATTGCATTGAGCGTATGCAACAAGCCGTTAAATCTCTGCGTGTCCCCAATAGGACGAGTGTTGTCTCGTGAGGGTTTTCAGCGGATACTACCCACAAAATAAAAATGCATGATGAAAATATTTACAAAATGCAAGATTTATTTACAAAGAGATGAATGCAAATTTTTGAAAATATTTACAAATGAAGGATTTATTTTTAAATTGACACAAATAAATTAAATATAGGTTTTGGTCATTATCTTGAAAATTTGTCATTTACTCGTCAAAATTTCCAACAAAAATCAAGTTATCATAACAAATAGACTATAGTTTAACATATTGTTTCGGTAGACAACAAAGTGTAATTATAAAATGGATCCTTAGTTGATTATCAAAGTTTATCAAAGTGGTATTTTCATTTCTTTTCAATAACAAATCAAATCAAATAAGTAAAAATATTGCTAGGATTTCAATTGCTTGCTCTCTCATTATTTGCAAGAAAAATTACACACCTAGCTCAGGTAAACTGAGGCCAGATATACCACCCATGCACTGCCTTTCGGGCTTATGTGAGGGGAGCACAGAGCATGGCGAGTGCACACACTTTCATGCATACACTATCGACCGTAGGTGGTTTTTATTAAGTCTTTTTTTTACATGTGTTCCATACATCATAACCGTGAGGACTTTTAAATGAGTATGAAAGCACATAATCAAAAATTCCAAGTAATTAACCCATGCATAACCGTGAGGACTTTTAAATGAGAGTGAATGCTTTGGATGTATTTTTTTTTTATATAATTTTTTTTAAGCGAGAGAGAGTTTTGCAAAATCATCTTAGCACTATTTAACTTGGAAGACAAAAAAAATGTTATATCCTTTACTTTAAATTCACCACTTTTAAAACAAAGATTTTCAATTAGGATGTATTTCATAATTAACACGTATGAATCTTCCTATATACTAGTTAAACCATTGTTATTTATAATCAAACTTCATTTTTATTTTTGTTAAGACAAATAAATTTTCAATAATTTCAATTTAATAAACCAAAACCATATATTTATCCTATAGTGTTTCTTTAAAAATAAATCAAAAACACTAAAAATAAATTCTTCTTTTGTTTTTGGATTTTTTTTTGAGTTTTTAGAAGAAAAATGAAAAATTAATCCCGAAAAATCAAGAAGAAGATGAGTCTCCCCCCACACTTGATTTTGACTGTGTCCCCACAGTCAACCCAAGTGAAAGGGATGTTTATTATTATTTACATGAAAACGAATGGTATTTACACGAGATCGGAAAGTATATTGTCAAAAAGTAAATGAAACGGTCTTCCAAAAACCGATTCATTTGTCTCGTCGAGTATACGAGACATAGTTTAAGCTCGAAAAACCAAACCATAAAAGATTTTGAAGTTGAATGTTGATTTGGAAAAACGAATGTCGTTTTATTGAAAATTGAATGAGTTGTTTTGTTTTCGATGATTTTTGGGGCAGATAAAACAAGTGATTGAAATTCAAGTTTATTTTCACCAAATTGAAATTCAAGTTTGTCATTGAAAAATTCTTCAAAATTATTGATTTCAAAATCAAAATGGTGATGTAAATCTTCCCCTTCATAATTTAACAACTCATTTTCCAAAATTTCAAGGAATTCATGTTCATTAAATTCGTCTTCCTTTGTTGAATTATCAACAACTTCATCGCATATATCCATTTCAAAATCCAAAGTTGTTGTATTCAAATTTTCAGAAAAAGGAAGATCGAAATTTAAATCGAGTTTCTCACCCTCAAAAGAATTGAAATCCAACTCAATTACCGTGTTTTCAACAACTTTATTTAGATTATTATTTTCACTTTCAAAAGTTGTTGTTTGAAAATTGTAGATTATGGTAAAAGATGGATTATCACTTAACTCATCACACATTGAGATTTGATTTTGTTGTTCATGTTGTTTCATATAAGTTTCAAACTACAAATCTGTGTGATCATCGTAAATTTCATTCATTTGTTCAACAAAATCCAATTTGTAGTTATTAAATTGAGAATTTTCGATTCGGATTTGTTGAGAACAAAAATTTTCACTCGTAACATGGTTAAGATTATTCCCATTGCCAAATTCGTTTGAAAAGCTGTTCCCATTTTCATATTGAGTTTGAAATTCATTTTGGAGTTCGAAATTAAATTGGCATGGATTATAATCGTAATCGTTTGAATTTTGAATTGAATTCAAGTTTTGAAATCCTTGACTCGAGTTATTACACAAATAAGAATTACATAAATCATTTATCTCTTGATTTTGTCGTGTAGACAGTTCGAGTAAAGATGAAAACATTTCAATGCTATTTTCAAGAGTCGAAGATTGGTCATTGTTTTGAAAATTTTGTTGTTCGAAATTTGAGTTATTTACACAATAGTTGTTGTTAAAATATCCATACGAATTTGGACTGAAATCATATGGATTATATTGATTTTCACAACTATTGTAAAATTCAAGTAAATATGGAAATTCTGACATTTTCAAGAATGTTTTTTGGTTTTTTTTTTATAAGCAAAAAATATTTACAAAGAGAATTTATTTTTCAAAAGGGAAATCTATTTTTGTTTTGTTTTTATTTTTCAACTTTTTTTTTTGTTTTTTGATTTTCAAATTTTTTGCTTTTTTTAAGAAAAAGTTTCATATATTTTTTTGGATTTTTGTTTTTCTAAATTTTTTGGATTTTTGAAATTTCAAAGGAAAAGGATTTAAAGATTTCAAAGAAAAATAAAAGGAATATTTACAATTTTCTTTTTAGTTTTGGATTTTGAATTTTTTTTGTTTTTTTTTTAAATATGCATGAACTAATGCAACTAAATAAATGCAAGGGTCTAATTAAAAATTATTTATCCTAAGTTAACCCAAAATTGTATAATCACAAATTGTCTTAAATCAACAAGATAGTTCTCGGCCAAGTAACGGACAGGATTTATCGGTGCACCACGAATCACCGTAGCAATGCAGCCGAAGGTTTAAGTACCTTCAGAGGAACAATTCAGTATAATATTTACGAATCACCGTAATATTTATAACTGATTATTGCTCTGTCGTAGCCTAGACACCAAGAAATTAAATTGTTCAAAGAAGACAACTTGTCAATATACAATTAAGGTCTATCGTTATTATTAATCAAATATAAGATGAAATGTAAAATTGAAGTTAAACGTGCATTAACAATGCAACTACGATGAATTTTTTTTAATTTTTTTTTGAATTTTTGAATTTTTTTTTAAATGCAGATGCAAATATCCAATAATGCAAGACAAATAAAAACAAGAGATATATACAATGCGAGGCAAATAAAAAAATATAAGTAAGTAGGCAATTATTTTTTGGCAAGCTAAGCAAAGCAGTTTATTTTAGCAAGCACTTTTTTCTTCTTCTGATTTTCTGCTTGGACAACCTGAAAATAAAACAAGATATACACAATATATATTTTTTTCTTTTTTTTTAAGGAACAAACTAAAAAAAGGAAATCAAAACAATTTATTTTTTTAAACCAAAATAAAATAAAAATGATTAATTTGCAAAACCAAAATGACTTTTTTTCTGAAACTTTTGAAACCAAAAGGATTTTTTTTTTGTATAAGAACCCTTAACACAAAATTAAAATATTCACACCACCTAAAACAATACACCCAAAATCCCAAAACTAAGATCAACTATTTAAACCCAACTGCAAATTAACCTGGCCCCTTACCATTAAAAAAGAACAATATGCAAATAAATCAAAATAGGAACCCGGCCCAAACAAGAGATTAAGCAACAAATTTCACCGAACAACTTCGAACTTCACGAACTCAGAAACCCACATCAAATTCACATACGAAATTTTATACTCCACAAATCGAAAATTTTGGGGAAATTCAGAAGCAATTGATGTCGCGTGAGGTTCGGTTGCTATTGAAGGTGATTGAGTTGCAATTCGCTTTTGCTGATGGTGATTGAGTGTTTGGGCTTGGTGATTTCTGTGAAGCGCGATGATGGTTTCGGTGAGTGATGAGTTTGTGGTGAATTGGTGAAGTGGTAGTTGTTATTCAGTGGTGCTGCGGTGATTTGGGTTTGGAGTCAATGAATGTCGTGACTTTGATTGTTGTCGGACTGTACTACGCAGTGGTTTGTGGAGTTTGACTGCAGAGATGGGAATTGAAGTTGTCGGAGTTGGTGGCTGTAATGGCTTGTCGTAGTTCAGATGGAACGTGGACTGGTTGTGGGTTGTCTGGAGACGTTTGCTGCTGCGTGCACAGAATGTTATGAAGAAGGTCAGTTCTTTTTCTTCCTCTTTTTTTTGGAGGCAGAGCTGTTGTGAATGGTAGAACTTGATGAAGTAGGTGAAATGTACGCAGGCTGTGAGGAGATGTTGATGGCAGTAGAGCAGGGTGGTCAGCAAGCTGTTCTGATCAGTTGTCGATGGGCAGTTGAACTGGTTGTAGCACTAGGTTGCGATTTCTTCGTGGTTCGAAGTTGAGTTCGGTAGTGGATTGTTAAGATGTGAATGCGTGGTTTGGTCGAAGCTTCTGTAGTTGCGACTTTTTGGAATTTGTTTTGTTGCAGTAGTTTGTTTGGAAGAGCAGCAGCTTTGTTAGATGAATGGTGCGTGAATAAGGGAAGTCGAATGGTGGATTGTATGTGATGGAACTGACAGAAAAATGGTTCTGGTGGGTAGCACAGGGGCAAGGGAGAGGCAGCAATGTATAGCAGTACTGGGTTGATGGTGTAGTTGTGTTTGGCGACTGTAGTTGGTAGTTGAGGAGCAGAAGCAGGGGAAGGTGGTTGTGTTGGTGTAGATGGATATGAAAGGTGTTGATGTGGAAGGTGGTTTCAGTTTGAAGAAGTTGATGAGGAGGAAGGTGAATTTGTTGAATTACAGTGCACAGATATGCACTGTTGCAGGCAGAGAAAGGCAGAGAGCAAAGATGTAGTATTGAAATGCAAAGTTGTAAATGAGATGTAAACAAAGATGAATGCAATGTAAATCAAAACAAAAGTTGTAAAGGAGAATGAAAACGATTTTTTTTTCTTTTCTAGTTGTGTATGCTTTTTTTTTTAATAATAGAAATAGAATTGCAAATGCAAATTGAAAGACTACAAACACACAAACAAATGCAAGCACGAATCAAATACACACAACAAACTTTTTTTTTTAAAATGCAAACAAACACAAAATAAAAACACACAAAAATCAAAAGAAAAATAATCCGAAGAATAGAAAATCAAAATCAAAACAACTCCCCAGCAACGGCGCCAAAAACTTGTTCGTCGACGGAAATTCTATCGGTTTAGAAAACCGTCGAACGAATTTTGAAATAAAATTTATACCGCAAGCGCACGGTGTATGAATGTAGCACGTGGCGAATACGGGTCGATCCGTGGGGAATTGATTGATTTAAATTTCCTACTCAATCAAATTAAACCAAAGTCGAGTGAAAGTTAAAGCTAGAAAATTAACTAACTAACTAAAAGAAAATTGATAAAAATATGAGAGTTTGGGGATAATTTAGAGATAAATCCACTCTCTAGATCATATAAATCAACAAAATGAAGTTATGATCTCTCTTTTCTTTTCATTAGTGTAATTAGATGATGTGCTTATCATAAGTATGATATATTTGTGCTATTAATTAGCCCAATATAAACCATCAAACTATAACACAACCACTAATACACATTTAACTCTCATGATATATGACAACAAAGTTGAAATAAAAATCTATTTTAAGCATAGCCTATTAACTATTGTTTAGAAATATAGGCTATCAAATTTCAATTTCAACATTCACTTCTTTGCCATAATCATATTTAGATGAAGATGCAATTTGTGTTATGTTTGTTTAAGCATAGCCTATTTGTTATGAACAACATTGACTATCAACTTCAAAGCTAAACAACATCATTAAACCACTTCAAGTGTTTCCATTAAAGCTCAAAAAGAGAGTATAAACATCAAAATGTTGCATCTACATACTAGAGAGCTTCATTACCCCTAAATTGTAGGGATTAAGCTCTCATATTTGTTATCAGATCAACAAATGTAGAAAGCAACATGAAAGCAAAAAGAAAGGAAAATGAAAGCTAATGGAAAAGACAACTAATCTAATTGCATAAAGGTAAATCTACACTATTACATAAGAAGAGAAGAAGCATGTAAATAAAAGAGAATTAACATTGCATAAAAGAAAAGAAAATTACATGAAATAAAATGGCTAAGTAGCCATGGAAAGAAAGAGAACTTTGATTTATTTTCTAAACTAAAACTAACTAACTAAGAGGAAGATGGCTACATGAAACATAAGGGGTATTTATACAAGTTAGAAACCCTAATGCATATTTTTGGGGAGTACCCAAAATGCCCTTGGAGGAAGTGTGGTGGCCAAGTTATCATTAGCTTTAATAATCCCTCACTTAAATGTACATGAAGCTTTAAATGTCCTTTAGCATGTGCATTAGCCTTTAATTTGTACATTAGGTAGTGGGTAGGTGGGGTCCTCCATGTTCTTCACTTTGAATTATTTCCATCTTCATTCCTTTGTATTCATTTTGTACATGCATATTCCTTCATGAACCCACTTGTAATTGAGTGTAATTTCCTACAAAATAATATAAAAATTTCCAATTAAATGTTCTCAAATTAATATATGCACAAAAATGACCATTTTGCCTCTAGATGAAGATGAATATGTGACAATTTCAAATAATATGAATTTTGGTTTAAACAAGTTAAAATACGCAATATGATCATTTATTTAATTTAAAAAGAATAAATATGGTGGTTAAAATATGCATATTTACATGCACATCAGCATATTTACTTGAGAAATAAGACATATGTATAATATTACTATATTTCAATAGATGGCAGAAAGGAATAAGAAGAGATAAAGAAACCGTAGTGGGTAACCGAACCATAATAAATATTGAACCAGTGAATGGTTTTATTGGGAACAGGGAAAGCAAAGTCAGAAATTAATTACTAGGAATTATAAAAGTTGTGACCATTCATTTTCTCAGGTTTGAATAATTGAAAGGATTCCGAAGAAGAAGAAAAAAGCTCAAAACGGTACAGCTAATCGTATCCCGATTTCTTCGCGTACCGGTCATCGAAACACAAAAATGAATATATTGGGCAGATCAACAAGATGAGACGATCAAAACGGTATACGGATGTTAGTGGTATGACTGAATTATAAGAATTCGAATTTTCTACTAGCGCAAAATGCAGAAAAAACGCAGAAAAATTAGGTCGAGTGAGCTTGAGAAGTACGAATTTGGAAAAACGAAAAAACGACGTCTTAGTCAAAAGATGATTTAGAATTTTTCAATGTAAAAATATTCAGGTTTGGAAAATATTTTATTAACAACAATTATTAACTGACTTGAATTTAATAGAATTTCACAATGAAATAAACTTTCATAAAATCAGATGAAAATTTACCATCTTCTATATTTAAATATATGTATTCGAAATATAAAAATTTTAT
Source organism: Allium cepa (assembly GCA_030765085.1). NCBI lineage: Eukaryota > Viridiplantae > Streptophyta > Magnoliopsida > Asparagales > Amaryllidaceae > Allium > Allium cepa. The sequence goes on along the minus strand of CM060945.1, from coordinate 134,623,173 downwards.
TTGAAAATTTTATTATTTAAAATTTCACAAAAATTCAACTAATTAAATAAATAAAACAAATAAAATTATTAAAAATTATCGGGTCGTTACACTCTCCCCCACTCAAAACTTTTCGTCCCCAAAAAGGAAGGAGGTATGAGAATAGAAACAACTAGAAAGAAAACAGATTTGAAATACAAAGTAAAACAATCAATTTAAAACCATATAAATTTCAACTGAATTAACTAATATTCAATAATTGATTTTAAACTCAAGGAATTTCATTAAGTTGGTTTATTTTCAATTTATTGTTGTTTGTTACTAAATTTATTTCAGACAACAATTAATTTTATTAATCCATTTATTATTCAACTAACTTAGTATTCTATTTATATCTATTAATCATTTTGTAATTAAACTTTAAGTGTATAACATTTATTATAAGCACTCAAATTTCATTTATAAAGACATTTTATATTGTATATTATCCAATTATCTTAAATTAACAATTTCAAAGATCATAAATTTGAATAGTCATTTATTATAATCATATTTTCTTCGACAAATTTAATTCTTCTTCATTCCAACTTATTATTAAATTTACTCCTCTTAATATATCTTATCACATATATTAAGTATATTTACACTAATTATAACAACTCAAATTTATTTAAAAATTCTTTTAACATCATTTTATATTGTATAATCTTCAGTTACATAGTTAACTTCTGAATAATTAAGGTAAATTATATATAGAATGTAATTGAGTATTATACAAATCAAATTTTACAATTCAGTTATTTTAAGTTAAGTATTTATTCAAAAAAATTTCTACATTTATAATTGAAAATCATCCTTTAACAAAATTTTAAGAATTATTTTCCAATTAGCTACAAACAACTTAGGGATAAATATATATATAAAAATCAAATCCAAAATTAGATACCAATATATATATTTATAAATCAAGTCATACTTTAGAAATTTCAAATCAATTAAATTTCCAATACAAAAGTATAGTAGAGCTACAGTATGGTCTCTCCATTCGAAACTCCAAAATGAATGTCGATGATGCGGCCGCTATCACCGAAATTATTTTCCAGTGACAAAAGAGGAGAGCACTGGTTTAATCATTTAAAATTCTTTGGAAATGATTTCTATTCGAAATTACTTTATATAATGCATTTTAAAATTTAAACCCAAAGTTTGAATACACCGGAAATTAAATTCCTAAATTCTAATTTAAATCCATTTCAATTCCTAATTGAATTTTTTAAACCATCTTCTATAATTTCATTTATTTATCACATTGGAATAGTCAATGGTTTACAAAACAATAAATAAAATCAAATATTACCATATTGTTGACCCATTCATTAAAAAATTTAGAAAATTTACTTATATATAATATAACCATGCAAAATTTATTTTATTTACCAAATTTGAAAAAATATTGTGTCAGTTTTCTCTGCTAAAGTGTTTTGGAAATCCTATCGATAGCGTTGATCAGACGAATCGATCGGAAACCCAAATCAACATCAACAACTCAAACAACACAATATATATAAAACATTTTTAATATTAATTTACAAATATCTTTCCTCGTTCGACGATACAGGAACGGATTTTCAAAGCAAGGATAGAGATTCAAATTTGATGGACTCAAATCAAGGAGAATTCTGATTCGAAGATAAGTTTGAAACAGAAGATTAAATGTCAAAAGAGAAAGGTGGATAGACTTATACAAATCTCGGGCAATCTTAATCGGGTTGATCGTGACTTCAAGAATGAAATCGATGTAGAATTCCGAGGCAAAATCGACATCAGATCTCAATGGATACAATTTGGCATAACAAACGATATTAGCATCTAATCTGAGGACATAGAAATCTCCGGTGAATCGATGCCAATTGTAAAGGAGTTTCACCCTTTATAAATCATTTGGAGATTGGGGAGACCGCCGATTCATTGTAAAGATCATTCGAAGTGGAGTTATAGGATATCCATAGTCAAAAGAATACGAATTGGAAGAGACAAGAACAGATTTATGGATTTAGTAATTGAGGAGAACGTTCTAAAATTCAAAGGAGACCGAGTCAAAAGAAGAAATTCAAGCTCAAACGAAAGTGATTCCATAACTAAATTTACTATATATGTTAAGTTTTGCCTAGAGCCAAAACTCTGATACCGCATGTAACGATCTGATATTTTTAACCATTCGCGTCCGAATATGCCGGAATTGAATTGCTCAAAATACTAGATTGTAAGTTTATATTTGGCAAAACTCAGCATATACAGTTAAAAAATAATCACAGAATCACAAACATAGAGTAATCTAACAATATGCAGCAGAAACAATATGAATGGTAGTTTATGAAGCTACTATATATATAACAGAGTTAAATAAGTTACAACAAGAGTCTCGAATACAATAGTCAAATACAAGAATCAGAATACATCACTAGGATCAACTGAATATCTAAAAGTTGGATAGATAGCTGGATCCCCAAGCGAAGCTCCAACTCCAAAAGTAAGTCTTAAAAGCTGTATCACTCAGTCTGACCGAGCGTAAAGCAAAACACAAAACACTCGAGTCAGGATTAATATTTTTATATCAATAAATCCAACTCAAGTGAAATAACAACTGAAAATACAAGTAACTCAAAAGATGTTTGGGACAACCGTCCTCTAAGGATCCGTTAAACATTTATATGTACGCTAAGTAGATAATGCCTATCAGTAATATAAAGTATCAAAATAGAGTTAAGGCGTTACCATTATCCCCTTAACACATTTTATATAAACGTCATAGTCTATACAGCACTATAAACTCCACCGTAAACTAGTGGGATATCAGGAAGTACTCCATAGGTATAACACAAAACAAGTCGTAGTGGTCGCGCATAGGGATACGAGTATGACAAGGCACATGAGGCAATACCCAAGGTAGTGAAACTACCGTTTGCATGATCCGGACTGGTAAGAAGGCATCGCCGCAACGATCGCAACACTGCGAAAAAACACTCCCAATTCAAGGGTGTGCACCAATCAAAACAAGTAATGAGTAATTTATGAAGAAGTATGTCCGCTAGAGGCAGCTAACCTCATTGGCTCGGCACGGCTCCTGTTTTAGTCATTTCAAATTTGACACAAGTGTCAAGGCTATCCATTATCGTTCTCTTTCTTTAAATCCAGCAACGTCATCATTCCAACCACTTCATTCTGAATCACACTCGTTGTATAACAGTTATTAAAGTGGTTTTCGATTTAGACAGAGAGTATGTCCCTAACCGATCCCGGACTCTTCAATAACTACGCAATTATTACACCGATTGGTCATTTAATAAACTTTCAAAATACTTTATATTTCAAAACCAAAACATCATTGCCATTTCAAAACCTTATCAATACAATATCACTTCCATTTCAAAACCGAATACAATATCATTTCCATTTTAAATATATCCATTTCCAATATCCATTTACAAAATCCTAGTACTTCAAAGTTATAACACTTTCTAAATCAAACACTTTGAAAATCATAATACTTGGAAATCAAAATTTAGAAATCATAATGCTTTGGAATCATAACACTTCCCACTTAAATGTTTAAATACAAGTAATAGTATATATAATACAATAGTTTATAATTTAAAATAGTTTGTATAAAAATAGTAGTAATTTAAAATAGTTATATGAAATAAATTTATAAAGTAACATATATAAATAGTTTTAAATATAATTTAAAAATACCTTGTATAATAAAATAGCTTCCTCAAATTTCACAAATCAATTCCAAATCAACATCAATCCCAATTTTTCAAATTTGGTCAAATCTCAAATCATCAATTCAATTCAGTTCTCAATAAAACATTATATTGATTTCAAATACAGATTTGAACCACAAATAAACCATTTAAATTCCGATATATTCCAAAGCTTTAAATATTTTACAATATCAAAACTGAATTTGATAATTTCATATATATCTTAATTTAACTTTATTATCATTTAGTTTTGAAATATTCACTTAATAAATCCAACATCATTTAAATAAAACTCCAAATTTCAAATGACTACATATTTCCCTCAATTCATTTAAACTTGAAATATTCGTTAAATCACCTTAGACCAATTCAAGTTATAAAATCATATCCTTTCAAATCTCAAATTCCATATGTTTCAAATCGATTTCTAATGAAATATATTTCTTAACTAAATACAATTTCAAATCAATTTCGAATCTATCATCTCAACCTTAATTCATTAAATCATTATAAACTCTATATTAAAATATAATTTAAATACTTACTTAACCATATTATATTTTAATAAAATTAAACTTATTGTTAAGCTTATTTTTAACTAAAACAAATTTATGCATTGCTTAAATTCAAGAATTTAACTATATATAAAATAACATTTATATAATATCTAAAATCAATGTTTATATAAAATCATATATTTCCTTCCAAAACCATAGAAATTATTTTCAAGATATTTATATATAGACCAACGGTGTCTGTATATAATTTTCTATTTTATGGTCAAGTGATACAGATATTTATCATTTCAATCCACAATTTAGATATATACAGGTATATATATATCATTTCAACCCGTAGTCCCAAATTTAATTCGATGAAAATCACTAGGGTTTATCATTTCAACCCATAACGATTTTCTCCTATTCTATACATCGTTCAGGTATGTATCATTTCAACCCATAGTGATTCTATACTAATAGTGAACTTACAGAGTGATAACGGATATGATAATAATATAATAGGCATATAACATCAATATAAATAACACATAATGGTGTCAGATGTCACAGGTGAACTGATATAGGTAATAGCATATATATAACAGTGTAAACAACTAACAAAAGCACATTTCAATTGTCGTTTCAATTGAAATCAAATTTAATAAATAAAAGAACATTAATCGTGACTGATTGCTCACCTTTCGAGGCTGGATAGATTTGACAAAGAAACGAGCTACGAATTTCAAAGCAACGCTAGATTGGTACGAATTCGATGGACAAAGCCGATAGTTTGAATTGATGGGAATGAATCAGAATCATCTGGATTGAGATAGAATATATATTATTGTTTTCTTTGAAATCAATATAAAATTTAAGACGAATATTAAAATAAAATATATACATATATACTTAATTATAGATTATTGTTTATATTTAAATACAAATATAAAAAATTATAAACCCAGCATAGTATATACATAGAAAAATATATGTAAACCTTATTTTTTATAATATATTGAAATTACACTGTAGCATATATTTCCTTTTCACATAAACATACACTGTATAAAACCGATACGCTTATAAATCATACTTTTAAAAGTGTATATATTTTACAGTTATTACAAATCTAAATTAAAGTACAAACTATAAGTTTAAATAAGTACTATAGTATTATCCCTCCCTGCAAACATGCTATGTATATTAACCTGAACAACTAACAATTATAAAACTTTATATACAAGTAGGTAGACACAGATCTATAGGCTCGCTTTATCTCCAAAAGCAACTTATATTTTAATATGTATATATACTTATATAACATAATATAGAATGGGACGTTTGCAGCCAACAAAATGTATGCAGACTACCAATAGTAAAAATACATTTCAAACTATCAACAGTTATTAAAACAAATATATATAGATCCATACACCTCTATACATTATAAAAAAATCCAGATATATGCGCACTCAGACTTATAAATACATAGTCTTCAACTTAATCTCTTACCTCACGGCAATTGCTTTAAAACATAGTAGATATAAACTTGATATATATATATAAATATATGACATATTTTTACACACATAGAAAAATCTGTTTCGATACAACATAAAAAATGTAAACTTTTGAAACCCAAAGACAGTATAATTATGTACTCACACATTCTATAAACTTTATATATTTAAATCAAACTGTACATTTAAAATGAAATATACAATATCATACAGCCTTATAAAATATAAAATATAAATTAATATATATTTTAACCACTTACATGAGATAGGAGAGGCTGCGGGAAGATGAAGTCAGGAACAATGGCAGAGTGGCGAGGTGGAGGACAGGCCGAAGCCCGGTGGGGTTGAGGCTGAACGGTGGCAAGGTGGAGGTGATTGCGGAGTGACGAGTTGCTAGGTGTTTTCTTAGACTCGGCTTCCATGGTGCGATAGGAGCTGCGGTGTGTGGCTTCGGTTGGTGGAGGTGGTGAAGCCGAGCACGTTAATGGGTGGCGGGCTGAGGAGGTGGTTGCTTGCCATGCGCGTTGGTGCTGTGAAAGTCGGGGAGAGAAGAACGGGCGCCGAGCATGGTGGAGTTGAGGAGGCGCTCTGGTTCCGTTCGGGGGAGGTGGCGGAGGGAAGAGCGTTTGCACGGCCGAGGAGGAAGAGGCCGAAGTTAGGGGATGGTCGGCGCAAAAATGGAGAAGCGACGAAAGCGGTGCTCGGCTGTGTTGTTGAAATGGGCAAAGGAGATGCAGGGAAGAAGGAGCACGCTACAGGCTTTGAACGAAACAACATATTTTTTCTTTACCAAACGAAAGAGAAGAAGTGTTTTGTTTTTTTCTTTTTTTTTCCGGCGGAGGCAAAGACAAAGAGGATGGACATGTTTACTTGAGAAATAAGACATGCGTATTATATTATTATATTTCAATAGATGGCAGAAAGGAATAAGAAGAGATAAAGAAACCGTAGTGGGTAATCTAACCATAATAAGTATTGAACTAGTGAATAATATTTTTGGGGAGTAGGGAAAGCAAAGTCAGAAATTAATTACTGGGAATTATAAAAGTTGTGACCATTCATTATCTCGGGTTTGAATAATTGAAAGGATGCCGAAGAAAAAAAGCTCAAAATGGTCGATCTTTGTTGATCAAGACATCACTGTTATATTGATGCTGGTAAGGAGAAGCTAGAATCATTGTCGAGCCTTTAATTTTATTGCTCTAAAGTTGTCTAGAACTGCCCCTTTTTAGAGTATCATCGATACTCTCTAGAGTTGAATCAATGTTTGGGCATCACCATTGCTTGGTTAAGGTACTTGAACAGAGAAGCGAGCTATTGCTGCATTGAAAGGGTCACCGTTGCTAGATTTTTGAGTCCCGAATTGTGTCTAGTTTGTTTATACAGATTTTGGTGCTTAATATGTTGTATGATGTCAAGTTGTGTAGCTGGGCTGCTAAGATGACTGTTTTTATCTCAGATGTGAAGAATTTTTTTTCTTGATTTTGATGAGTTTTACAGTGATGTACTATTTTTTGTTTGAGCATTCCTAACGTTGGGGGCAGTTAGTCGCTGCCACCTTATCAAATTTGACTATTTGATCCCAAGTGCAACTCAACAGAAAAAAAACTTAGTTAGCTTTCTGACATTAATAAAGCTATAAAAAGTTAAGCATAATCACAGCCACATGACTCGTTATCTGCGTGCTCTACGGCAGTAAAATCTAGTCGTATATTTATCCGACATTAGTAATATTGGATAAGTCGTTATACAATATTCGGTTTTCTTCCTCGGCTAGCATCTACTTCTCCTTTCTTTTTTCCATATCAAACTCTCAATTTCATTCTTTCCCATATTTTCTTAAAAAAATCTTTTTATTCACAAATGTAACCCAAATATGAGATGTATATTGCATGTTATTATGGGTATTGGTATATCTGATTAAGATATCAGGGATGGCAGAGGAAATGGTGGTGAAGGTGCAAGCTTTGTTTCTTTTAGAAGTTGTAGGAGTGACGGGACTATGGTATCTCAAAAGAAAGCGCATGGGAGTCAATTCAAAATATGCCACTTGGGTCTGAATATCAATCAAAACTTAAGACTCAATAAAGATTTGATGGATTTATATGTGCTCTACCTAATCAACAAGTGTACGTTTCTAGCAATGTCAACATCAATGTAAGTTAAATTTAATATTTAAACGCCTTATTATAGATTAAATTCAACATTTATCTATTTTTTTTACATATTAGACATCAAATCAATATAATTAGTCGTAAACAGAAATTATTAATTTACTGTTATAGGTATGAAATTCGGTAGTTTATTGAAATTGTACTTTATAAAATGTGTGTTACTTCATTTAGTTTGTGAAATCAAAATCCAAAATACTATTTTGAGTAGGCTAGAAGGGAAACTAGTGTGTCTCTTGCATTAGTATTTCATCTATATTGGGAGATCCAACAAGTCGTTATTGATCGACGTATTACAAGATTTTTAGGTGATATTGGATTTCAGGTCTTTTTATGTATGTTGTTTATTTATTAACAATTAACTATAAAAGCACAATTTCTTCTGAACACTACATATTTACCATTTTCGGAATACATTTGACCTTAAATTCAGACGTACAATCGTGTGGTGCATTAGCAATTTATGGTGAAAGAACACCCACACATAAATATAAAATATTACTAAAAGTTGGATGATCCCTTTTGACTTGCATGTATTCTCTAATTTTCTTTTTCATTCCCTCACTCTGTTCAGGTTCGAGCTTGGATAGGTCCATTGTAACATAGCCAAAATGGATACTTCTTTCTTAAAGCTTATTTTCACTCTTTTGAGTTTCAAGAACTCTTCTTGCAAACGTCTATCTTCTCTTCCTTTTTAATTCTTTGTCATCTTTGTGCTCGTTCTATTTCTATAATCTTTTCTGGTCCTTCTCATCCTCGATCAATCTTGTGTCACTATATAACACCATCATATTTTTCGTTATTCGATCGTAATGAGCATTGTAATCAATTTTATTAATTAATATGCATTTTCCAGCTGCTCTCCATCATTTTACCATGAAATGGAGTGGAATGGGGCCTTAAACAGCATCCGGGATATTAGAATATACCGTACTGGAATCATCATTCATTTATTTTGGTGCAAACTGAAATCTAGAGTATTTCCATTTAATGGTGCTCCATTTGTCTTCATCCTTTTAGAGAAAATAGATGTGCAAAAGATTAAAGGCAACTCCCTTGCTTTCTTTAACGTATGCTTTATTAGTCTATTTGAGCTAAAATTTGTATAAAATATTATAAGCTTGTTATACTAAATACTTAACTTTAACAATGGTTACTAATAAAAACGTACCATTTTAACATCTGGATCCCCACTTTGTTTTCAAATCTCCATGACTACTATGATCTTATTCCATTTTGCCATGACTTTTTAATGTGTCTTCATTTAGTTTTCAGAGATCCAACAGTTCTGGAAATACTATTGGGTATACAAGAATGGAATATGGTTGAAACTGAAGTCCAAAAGAAAATTTATTTTGTGTCGTGCCTTTCTTTAGATCTCCAGAACAATCTAGCCAACAAACTACAAGTTCTTCTTACTCATTTGTCAACCATTTCCTTTGATTCAAAGCAGAATTTTTGGTGGGTATTTCACTGAATTTAGGAATTCGTAACTCGTTTACGTTTATTCAATCATGGATTTGGTCTTCTTTGAGGCCATTGGGATACTTGATTTGTTTCCAACCTAAAAATTTTCATCTTCCACGTAAAATCCAAACTCATTTTGATTTTGATTGAATCCTCCATTACAATTTTCAACTTGAGAATTTAAATTCAACTATAATTGGTATGTTGATTGTAGTTACCTCACAAGCTACCTCTGAAATTCTATGACCGATATTATGGAATGATATTTGAGTGGTTGTCGCATGATTGATCATTGAAACCTTGACTCTTTTGTTATGACTGGTAATGGGAACGTCCTTGAAATATATATTAAGAATTTTGTTGAGAATTTTGATTGCTCCGTCAATTAGGCAGAGAATTATTGAGGAGTTTTTACCTACTGAGTATTGGACAATTTTTGGTTAACTTTTTATATTTGTTATTTAAGTGATTAAGAAGTAGGAATAGAGAACAAAGTTGCATTTGAATTATTAAAATAAAAAGGAAATAATACGTGATGATGCAACGGTGATAAATACTACCATTATCTTATTCAATGTTAATAATGCCGAATAAATAGGAAAAAGTAATTTTTTAATGTTGCTTATTGGGTTAACCCACATTATCAATGCCAGCCGGCTCACTGACTCGTAAGGTCACCAAAGCGACCATGTGAGTCACTTATGAGCGTATTTTTGGCTTATTGACCCCTTGTTTGGGGTCAGTTACTCAATAATTGACTCCCTATTGGGAGTGCTCTTATGAGCTGTTGTCGAGATCTAGTTATGTCGGATATATTTCTTAGAGTGTAATAATTCTAGATTAAAGATGATCATGGATTGAAAATGGTTAGAGTGTTAGAGCTTCATATTGTATCCTCTTCTTTGATAATGTATATGTGTTATTGAGGATCTCACCAAAGTTGCTTAAACCACTATTAGTATTGATGCTTTACTAAGTAGATTTAATTTTAAGTGATGAGTGATGTTTTGATTCTAATATCATGTTCATTTTGAGGTTATGGTAATGATTTAAAAAATACTGGAGAAGTTTGAGTTTGATTGTCTAATGATAGTATTGTGTAAATGGGAGATTATTGTTATAGAAGTTTTTCCTTTATAGATATTATCTTGGAATCTGATCCTAATTATGATGAGCATGGCAGGTTTAAATAGTATCCTTGTGAAAAATTTCGGGAGACCAAAGAAACACGAGGAGAGAGATATATTAGGAAGAGAGAGATATTAGTATGTTTAAAAATTTGTTGTACGTATCACATAATGAATGATGGTTTTCTTTTTTTGTACTTACTATTATATTTCATGCTCCTTTTGTACTAATTTTTTTTTTAAATGTAGTATTGCTCAATTTTCTTGCAAGTAATTAGCAGGTCATTTTAAGGCAGTCTGGCCCAATCAAAACCAGCCTAACTACTTCACAACCAACCCCCATAAGCGGGCCCAAGCCCACGATGGTCTCGAACCATCCTTTCCATTCAAAAAGGCACTAAGATGAGACCCAATTGCCTCATCCCTAGGCACTATCACTTGGGCCAATCCTGTTCCAGTCATTCTTGGACGATCATCCTTCCTCTGTCAATCTACTTTAGCATAACTCTAAATTAGCATGTTCGTCCAACACCATTGCAGTTGACGGCTGATGCCTCTTCATTCCCGCCATAGCAGGTGGCACATCAAGAAAGATAAGCTCATGTATGGCCCATCATTAGCTCGACTTCTATATAGCAGCATTCAACAGTTGCCAAGAAGCTCTCCTACTTGCTTTATGCCCGGTCTAGCACCATTTTCCCAACATGGTCCTTAACAAGATTTCTATCTTCTTTCATATCATCAACAACCGGTCGACCGGCTCAGCAAGACTTATCACATGGGCACTCAAGTAAATGACAAGTTGTCCATACACCTTCCGAAGCAATGTAGCGGAACGGCTGAACTGATGTCACTTACCATCAGCATTAAATGCAAGGCCCATACTTAATGTCGCAGAGCAATGAGTACATTTTCATCTACCGCATATCTTCTTACACCTTTACTGCTATCGTCCATCTGCTTTTGGTGCCGTATCTATGGTCAAACAATTTTTCGCCAGTTCTACAGCTTAGTCTCAACCTTCCATTATCCATCTTAGATACTATAAATATCCCTTGCAACTTCATAGGTTAGAACATATAAGGATTTCTGAATACTACATACAATACAAGGCTCTTGATGCCACAAATCCTTAAGACTACATAGTTATATTAGTCTTAAGTGCTTTTGACTTTCTTATTATTCTCTTATAATTCATTAGAGTTTTAAGAGAAATATATAGTAAGAGTACTTCACAGTGGATGTAGGGAGCTTTACCGATCCACTGCATATCTTGTGTTATTTACCTTGTGGTTGTGTACTTAACTTCTCACTTTTCACTTTAATCCTAGTATTAGAAGGTAACATTTGCACATTAGTCTAATTCTAAGGTTAGCTAAATCTCTAGTTAATATTTTTATGCTAGAAGGAGGCCCTTCCACTAAATCTTTCACCTTTCCACGATTTTCTACCTTACAAAGACCGGGTTTGGCTTATTACCATGGACAATCTCCAGTCATTCGAAAGTAATAACTCCAACAAACACCAAACCAACATCGACACTCTTGCCAGCGTTACCCAGCCCAATCCGGACATCAACGAATAAATATGGCATACTGTGATGCTACAACTGTCAAACTGGGTCAATTGACCCGGTTTGACAACTGTAGCGTCACAAGGCTTGAGGGCACAATTGGATGCTCAAGAAATTGTAAATGTTATCCCACCAGCTCCTCTTACTTGGTCGACCTGCCTGCTCGTAGGCCCATGCCTTCCAATTGTTATGAACTACTGAACAACGTTGAAGCCTAGTACTCGAAAATCCACTTAAGGATGTTCACATCTATCCCAGAAGGTACGATGTATGCATACCTAGTTGAATTGATCTTGCCCCAGATGCTTCGCCTGTGGGGCCAAATTATCATCGTTCCCTTTCGGTGGCATGACCACGTGTCTTTCATCGCCTGCGTCTTCTGCTTTTGACCATCACAATGGTCGTCTCCTATATCTAAGGGCTTGTATGGCCCTCTTGGCACACTTTACGTCCCATACAGATATGACTAGAAAAAGATAAAGAGAAGAATAGGTCATGTGTTCAAGTTCACCCTTTTTGCATGGGAGGAGATCTCCTGCTCGTCATCATCGTTCAATATCTCATCGTTGATTTCCTACTCCATCGAGGTGTAGGCTGGGCCATCAGACCTTCATCGGTAGGAACATCTCACAATAGGTCGATGTCGGCCTCAAGGAAGAAACACACATCCTCTACCATGAGCTCAACATAATGCGAGCCCAAAAATCTAGGGTTAAGGCATTCTCAGATGACGAGAATAGAGGGTCATCCTCCAATGAAGTCATGGATGCTTACATCTATTGGCGGTATGCTTTGTCATCTATTAGCAAGTATGATGGGGGTGCAGGCCAATCTAACCACGTCATGGCACTCAACCCCATCACCCATGCCGGCCAACTTTCTGTCTCTCTAAAGTGTTTGATCTTTCCCTCCACCCTCCCAAGACTGGACTTTCACTGATTCTTGCATATGTGGTCGAGCAGTATCAGCTCTTGAGCCCAATTATGCACAAAGTTAAAGAATTATTTTTTCATGTCCCGTACTCATGTCATATTGGCTATTGGGCTATGCAATATTAAACAAGGTCCTTTTGAAAGCTTGTAGTAGTATGTTAGCCACTTCAACAAAGAATCCATTCAGACCAGGGGTGCATACGTGAATAGCTTGGTCATGGCCTATGTTCATGAGTCAGATACAAGTCTAGGATATGGAGAGAGCTCCAGAAGTAGTTGGCTTTATCCCTAAACAACTCCATCAATGGGCAAATGTCATGATGAGGATGAAAGATGCGGATCCTTCAAACAAGCCCTGCCTAAACTGTTCTTTTCAATAATAACAATCACCGAAACGACATTCGTCAGGCCGATGTTAGAAGTTATCTAGAGGCCGGTCCTTGTTACACGCCCAAGTAATTACTCTCATTTGAATAGGGACATCGCCACGGTCTAGCACGCCATCAGCAACTAAGAGTAGTTTTAAAGGCCTGCCGCTGCCTAGGACGAAAGGTGTAACGACCCGCAAATCCATACCCCTTGAGTCAACCCTATTCTACAACAATCAACTTAAGTTGTACATAAATACGAACCATTTGGGTTTAAAAAGAAGATGTAGAAGAAGAAAATAGAAAACAACAACAGAATCTAACCATCGCAGCGGAATAAAATATAATAGATAATAAATAATCTTTACTCAAGAATCAAATATCTCCGTTTATATATTACATCATCAGAGTACATCAATAACAGCTCAACATCAATATCATACCAATGGATACACAACAACTCAACATAGCATAATGTATATAAACAAGTACGGGTGTACGTATCGTCATTTTGCTCGTCTCCTGAGCACCACAGCATCAAAACCTGTATCCTATAATACTCGGTCTGACCCGAGCATTACAGTTAAATAACACCCGAGTCAGTCTGGAATACCAGCGTGAGAAAATCACACCCAATTTTATTATTAAAGTTTCAAAAATCCTTTGAAAACAAAAGCATCTCGTAAGACCATGCCACAAATAAACATGTCGGGTTTTTACCTTACGATAGCTAAAATAATTTTATAGAAATACACTGATATTATAATAGGGTCTATATACAAATACTTATAAAATAGCCGAAATTGTTACATTATTAAATTCCAGCTACTAGCCACAGAGTGGGTAATACAAACAAAACTCATACAAGGCTCGTAGGGAGAATGGATTTCCAACTAATGACTAGGCACTGGGGTACCACCTGTCACGGTACGGGGCCTAGATCACCGTACCGAGGAGTACGCCCGCTCTCCTACAACACAAGACCGGGACTACCCCTTATTGGATAATCCCGAGCGAGGTCACCCCGCGGTTGGGATCAGCAACCGCCCACTAAGCCGAAATAAAAAGGGACATCTAGACAGGAATGACCTCACCCTGCTTAGGTGCTACCCACCTAGCCTTGTTGCATAACCCCTGATTTTCAGTCATTCCCATTTGATGAGGCTTGAGGCTAAGCGTTACCTTTTTAGAAAATATCCCTTAGAATGCCCATCGTCCACATGACGATGTTTCGCAAGCACTCATCCATACAAGTCCGTCCCGGGTTCGAACGGAACCGAAGGCACTATTCCTACTACATCCATTTTGGAAATATCCTCAGGATTAGTAGCGACTAGCCCTTGCACTTCACTGCTCCATCTTCGAATCCAAACTCGTTTCCACGAAACGTACAAACCGGATCGAAGTGGTTTTCGAGAAATAAATCTCGATCCCGGTCTCTTCGAAACGATCAACGCATTTGGCCAATATTGATAGTCGGTGATTTAACTATCAATTTATATTTCAAACAACCATTCAACAGTAAATAATTTTCCAAATTATTTATTAACCTCGAAAATATCTTCACAAGATATATTTCCACCTTTCAAACCCTTTTGAAAACAGTTTTCAAATTTTCTTCCTTTCTCAGAATAAATTCCAAGTATTTCTATTTCCACTGGAATCACCAAGCATAAAACTTAAGGTTTAAAATAATTTAAACGCTTTACTTTAAAATATACTTTAAAACATTTAAGTTAAAAACAACTTCAAATACTTTATTAAAACACATACTATACGAATATTTGAAAATAAGATTACTTTATAAATATAAAACTAGGTTTTCACCTTTAAAACAAAATACTAAGTCACTTTTAAATAATTATTACAATAATAGATTTGAAAAATATTTACCTTAGAATTTTACACATTCAGAAATAATAAATTTTCTAAAATATGCTTTTTAAAACAACATTAAACTTTTATCTTATATTTAAAAATTTACTTTGAAAACGTACCTGGCTATCCAGGGAAATATACTTCTCTTTAGATCCTTTAAAAATAAATCACTATTTATTTTTAAACAAACTTTCTCATTTCCTCTTAATAAATTCCCACCTTGAATTTATTCTTCCAAATATCCAATTTCAAACACTTAAATCAATCTCCAAACTAATTTCCAATTTACTTCATTTATTCAAAAATCTTTTAATTTCATATTTTATTCCTTAATTATGATTTAAAATATTTTTAATTGAAATACCAATTTAGATTTTCTCAATTTACTTCTTATTCCTTTAAATAAACTTAAAACTTTAAGTTTTGAAATGATTCTTTATTCCTTTAAAATAATATCACTTGATTTTATAGTTCAATAATTACTGTTTATTCAAACCCCTTTCTTTTAATACTCGAAGTTATTTATTAGTATTTAACATACTTCCATTTCTTTTCAATTCATTCTAATTTTATTAAATTTCTAAGATTATTTCGTTTACAACTTTATTTCCTTTATTTTCTTTCCAAAATCCAATTTATATATTTTTGGTAATTCATTATAACCAATATATCCAATCCAATCGTATCATTCAATATCCCAATATATTCAACATAGAATATCAAGTAATCACATCAGAGAATATTAAATAATAAATATTGAGGGGTCCAGTTGGATCCCTCCAACCTGTTTTCCCTGCATCCACGGATGTTAGCACAATATAATATGCCAATTCCCAAAATATACCACACTATAGCACATCAATAAATTTCAACCATTCAACAATTATTTAAATTTAATCATTTAAATTTAAATTTAAATTAACTGGGTGAGATTAACTCACCTTTTAATTTTAGTTTGCGGTCTATTCCACTCCGGTTCCATTCCGACTTGTATCTTCTCAATTTTAAACCTTGTATAAAATTTTATGATTTTGTTAATATTCGAAATAAAGTCGAACAATTTATTTTCATTTTAAACAATTAAATTAAATCTAACTAATTCCCCTTTTAACAGATTATTTTAGTAACCAAATGATTAAATAAGTTAATTACTTTAGTTAATCTCCTTAATATATTTTTAACAATAACTAGTTGGTGAAGATATGATCCTACATTTATATATATATATATATATATATATCTACTTTAAAACTCATTCACTTAAAAACAAAAATTCATTTATATATATTTAAAAATCTAATTTTTATAAATTCTTTTTAACATTTAAATTCCTATCTATTTTCAAAATTTTATATATCTATTCACTGCTTAACCTACATACATATATATAGGTATAAATCTTTAAATCATTAAATTGAAAAAGAATTTCCAAATATTCCTTTCTAACCTATAAACATATAATTTAAATCAGATTCAAATTTGAAATTAAATTGTTAACAAATATACCTAACTGCCAATCACTCTCGACCATCGCGAGCAGGCCTCCTTACTGTTCAAACGAACCCCACAACGCCGCCTCCACCACCAATTCCTTGCTTATCGAAGAAACCACCACCAACACGAGCACACCTCACCACGATCCCAGAACCCTAGCTTCACTGTCAATTCGAACACACGAGAATCCTCAAAACCCAGATCCTGTTCGCGTTCGCATGCCTCTCCGAAGCCCTTGCCATCGCCGAAGTTGCCACGTCCAGCTCGCTCGAGAAAGAGCTCCTCTTCCTCATTTTCTTTGATTGCGTTCGTGAGGGGTTGAAACAAGGGAGCCGTGAATTTGATTTCGAATGGGGATGGTATAACTGGATATAGAAAATCAAAGCTAGGCCATACAGTTTTCTCTGAATCGAAGACGATTCGATTCTCACGAGCTAAAACAAATTAGACGAGATGACGAATGATTTTAAAGGAAGCCATTACTAAATTTAATTTACTTCGGCCATTTTATTTATTTTATTTTTCCTTCTTTTTTTTCAAACGAAACGTGGCTGATGGTATATTTTAAAGAGGACGACGCGATTGATCTGCGATAAACTTGGTCGGCTATGGTCAGATGATAGGGTGGCAAGGACAGGTTAGGGTGGCTGATGCTATCTCTTTTACGATTTGACTATTATAAAATTTTCGATATAAATTCAGTGCGTTTACCTATCGTACGATCACACGGTAACTCCAAACGCTACAAAATTTGAAATCCGACAATAATACAATATTACGGATCAAATGGAACTAGTTTCGTCGAATTCCGAGACCGTGCCTCGGATAGCCTTTTTTTAAATTCAATTTAAACGATATATTTTCAAAACTGAACAAATCAGTGTTAAATTCAATTTTAAAACTTCTATCATCCTCAGCATTATCAATACAAATTTTAAAAGCCTTCAAATTATTTTAATAGGCTTAAAATCCCAAACTTCATATTTTACCCGATTTTAAATTATTTAATTCAATAATTTAATTATCAAATATTAGTGATTTTTGAATTCAAGTTGAAAGCTTACTTTTAATTATTTTAAATCAATTAAATATTCGAATTTAATTTGCTTAAAAATTCCGGGTCGTCACATTCCTTCCCCCTTAAAAGAATTTCGTCCCCGCAATTACAAGTTAAGAAGAATGGCCCAATACCCGTTTACTTTTCCCTAAACGAATCCGTTCAACATCTAACTGATTATCTTTTATAATGACCCATTACCATCCTTACTAACTTCCCCAACTTTCCCATAGTTTCAAACAATACTACTTACTCACTCATTCAAATCTCAATTTTTAATCAAATTTAAAATTATCAGAATTTTCTCAAAAATTTTCTAGCTCCCTAAATTTTCGAAAAATTTCGCCAGCTTCTCCTTTGCGCGGCTAGCTTGGTACATCTACAAAATGGCTCTACGGCCTCCCAGATCCAAAAAGGAAACAAAAGCCAATTGGCTAGATCTAAAAATCCCAATCAAATTTCACATAAATTTAAACACATACCTTTTAGTTGGGCAATTCTAATTTATTATATGAACTCAAAACCAATTCTCCTTTCCCTTTTCATACCTGCATATCCTGTTTAGCAATAATATCCAATCACAACATTCAAAAACATTTTATTGACTTCTTTTACACATTTCGAATATTTGTTTTACTTAAGCCCGTACGATGTACCTATATCATTTGTATGCAATACCGAATCTGATCGCTTACTCGATCACACAATCTCACTTCCGAACTAGTATCGTCCACCCGACTTTCTAGTGCGGACTCAGATCTGGTTTCTTGATCAGAAACCGTCATTCCCCTTCATAGCTACCAACTATGATAGAGAATTTCCAGAATCAATCAAAATCCATATCCATGGTTCGCCGTCGAAAATCGAGTGAAAAATCCTAACTTGGATCGATAAAATTATCTCGAAATTCTGTGCTCGAATCTAAATCAAATAATTATGCGAATAAAATAATATACGTACATCCTACGTATTTGCCCCAATTGATTATCAACTATATCAATTTCCTTTTTATTCTCATTTATTTTGATTGTTATTCACTTATTCTCACTTTCCCTTGTCACAACTTCAGTTAAATTTTCATTCAATTATTCACTTGGAATAAGTTTCCTCGATACCAATTTACTTAAGAATCTCACCATTCATTTCTTAGGTTTAATATAATTATTTTATACACTTCTTTCATAAATTTGTCTTCACTTCACTATTGGAGTTTGTATCTATTTATTCAAGTTGCCTTTACAATTCCATAAAAAATTTCAATTTGCTTCACTTTGTTAATTAATTTCAAATATAAATACTTCTTCCAAATTTTACTTGAATTCAATTCATTTCCTAACTTTGAATATTGGATTTTGATTCACCCTATCTCAATCCATATTTAATTATCCATTTCCCTTATTCCTTTTACTTACTAATTTATTTTTATATCTCTAATAAAAGTTAGTTTGCAAACTTTTCTTCTTTTAGTTTCTTTGAACAATTCTTTAGTTCGTCTTACTTTACTTATACAATTTAAGTTTGAATTCAACATTCAGTTATAATTCTATTTGCTTAACAAATTTTAATTCATTTGTCGTTAGTGAAAATTTCCAAAAGATTCAAAAAAATTCTAACTCCTAAAATTTTCGAAATTTTTTGGCAGAGTCTCCTTTGTACGGAGGAGCTTTTGCAATTTGACAAGAGATATAAATATATATACATCGACCCACACGGTCGGAAAATCAAAAACAGTTCATATTTCCTATTTTTATTGCGTAGGCGTACCTTATTTAGCATTTTTAAGCAAGCGGCTATTTATTTAAGCAATTAGCGCAGTCAAAACCAGCAAAGCGGCCTCCAAAACCTGTACTTACTCAATTAAACATGTAAGTGACAAATATACAAAGTTTATTAACATTTCCCTTAATTTCAATAGCTAAACACATAAAGACATAAGCAATATCCACTAAACCCTTCCATAAGCAAATTTATAAGGTTCCAATGCAAATTTAAATGCTTTCATTTAAATGGTTTACACTTCATTGCTTACATTCAATTTATTCAAATCCAAATAAACTCATGTTTATTACAATTGATTCAAAAACCAATTTTATTGCCTATATTAACTCATTTGCATCAACGACGACCATTACTATGCAGATTCAATGATATTCATCTAATAGAATATCGTTTCTAGTTTATAACTACTTAAAATTGATACCAATTCTATTTTTACTTTATTCTGTTCCATTTCTAATTGATCCCATTCACTTTATTTCATATTCCATATTCATATTTATCTTATTTGAATCCATTTATAAATCTTGGAACATTCCATATTCAAACCATCCTATTTGATTCAAATGATCACACAACTCTTCACATAACTCAATTTCATTCTTAGTCTAAACAAACTCATTTGAATAATATTTCGAAGTCATATTCCATTTATTTATACTCGAATGGAATTTATTCACAAATTCAAACCATCGCTATTATAATCCAAATTTATTTATTTTGACTACACTTCCAATTATATTTAATTCTCCAACAATCCAAACTAAATTTATTTTGCATTCTATATTCTTATTTTATTTGAATCCAATTATTAATCTAGGAACATTCTATATTGATTATATCAATTACTCATTCCATAATTTTATTTACAAACCAAACAGTTGTTTCATCAAATTGGTATTCAACTTGCATTTAACCAATTCAAGTTCCATTTCTATTTCCATATTTAATTAACTAATTTATCACCAATTAGTTTACTCAAATTTTATACCCAATATTTGATTTTATCTCAAAACCACTTTAACTAGTTTACTGGAGGTCAATTTATTTTATAATTTAAGTATTGAATTTTCATTCACTTCCCAAAATTCAAATCAATTTTATTTTGGCTTATTTATTCCACTTCTAAATTTTATAAGTCACAAACTTATTTATTTTCATACTTTCATCTATTTACAATCAATCCCATTTACCTTTTACACTTTACTTTGGAATTATACATTTATTTAGTCAAGTATATATATTTTTATTATTCCATAACATTTTAATAGGATTCTAGAGTTTAAACAATTTCCCAAAATTTCAAAATCACTTTTGAAATCAACCATATCCAAAACCCTTTTCAATTTCAAAACCAAATCCAGTTTTGCAAACAAACATAAATCCAAAACATCCAGGTAGCAATTCCTCTTTTGGAAACTCGAAAATGAACACCGATGATGTCGCGGTCATCATCGGAATTATTTTCCAGCGACTGAAAGAGTTTAGTGCTTTTATCTCTTTAAAAACATTCAAATATTTTTAATTTCCAAATCTCACAAGATTTCAAATACAACTCAAAATATTTCCGAAATAATACTATTATTCCTCCAAACCCTTTGGAAACCGTTTTCAAACCCAAAGGAATTTAAATTTCTACCAAAAAATCCAAATTGCAATTCCTTTTAAATCTATATTCAAACATTCTCTGGAATTTTATCCCATTTCAATTCCAAATGTTTCTCTGGAATTCTATTTCAAAATTATAATCACCTTTACAGTTTACATTTACAAATCTCATTTGTATATGAAGTTTATTTCGATTTATAAATTACATTTATAATCTATATTTCAAATTCCATTTTGTTATATAAATTTATTCTTCAACTTTGATTATAAGTTTCAATTACTTATTCAATTTTCTACACAATAGTGTTAATAATTTAACATTATCATTCCTTAAAAACCAAGCATCCAAATTCTATAATAATTTCTGAAAATTATTTCTTTCATATACAAAAATAATTTGGGTAAAATTATTTCATTTACCCTACTTTAAAACAATATTGTGTCGAATTTTTCTATTCAAGTGTTTAGAGACTCCTATCAATAACGTTAATTACTCATATTGACCAGAATCCATAAACTACTCAATAAACCAATCAACACAATATAAAACCATTTTATATACACTAACAAATACGTGCTCTTATCTATTAATACGCTCAAACTCAGTCTAGAGTACTATTGACTCCATTTAATGAGTAATTCCCACCAGAGCCAAGGTTATCACCAACCTAAGCTCTGATACCAACTGTAACGACCCGCAAATCCGTACCCCTTGAGTCAACCCTATTCTACAACAATCAACTTAAGTTGTACAGAAATACGAACCATTTGGGTTTAAAAAGAAGAGGTAAAAGAAGAAAATAGAAAACAACAACAGAATCTAACCATCGCAGCGGAATAAAATATAATAAATAATAAATAATCTTTACTCAAGAATCAAATATCTCCGTTCATATATTACATCATCAGAGTGCATCAATCACAGCTCAACATCAATATCATACCCATGGATACACAACAACTCAACACAGCGTAATGTATATAAACAAGTACGGGTGTACGTATCGTCATTTTGCTCGTCTCCTGAGCTCCACAGCATCAAAACTTGTATCCTATAATACTCGATCTGACCCGAGCATTACAGTTAAATAACACCCGAGTCAGTCTTGAATACCAGCATGAGAAAATCACACCCAATTTGATTATTAAAGTTTCAAAAATCCTTTGAAAACAAAAGCATCTCGTAAGACCACGCCATAAATAAACATGTCGGGTTTTTACCTTACGATAGTTAAAACAATTTTATAGAAATCCTCTGATATTATAATAGGGTATATATACAAATACTTATAAAATAGCCGAAATTGTTACATTATTAAATTCTAGCTACTAGCCACAGAGTGGGTAATATAAACAAAACTCGTACAAGGCTCGTAGGGAGAATGGATTTCCAACTAATGACTATGCACTGGGGTACCACCTGTCACGGTACGGGGCCTAGATCACCCTATCGAGGAGTACGCCCGCTCCCCTGCAACACAAGACCGGGACTACCCCTTATTGGATAATCCCGAGTGAGGTCACCCCGCGGTTGGGATCAGCAACCGCCCACTAAGCCGAAATAAAAAGGAACATCTAGACAGGAATGACCTCACCCTGCTTGGGTGCTACCCACCTAGCCTTGCTGCATAACCCCTGATTTTCAGTCATTCCCATTTGATGAGGCTTGAGGCTAAGCGTTACCTTTTTAGAAAATATCCCTTAGAATGCCCATCGTCCACCTGATGATGTTTCGCAAGCATTCATCCATACAAGTTCGTCCCGGGTTCGAACGGAACCGAAGGCACTATTCCTACTACATCCATTTTGGAAATATCCTCAGGATTAGTAGCGACTAGCCCTTGCACTTCACTGCTCCATCTTCGAATCCAACTCGTTTCCACGAAACGTACAAACCGGATGGAAGTGGTTTTCGAGAAATAAATCTCGATCCCGGTCTCTTCGAAACGATCAACGCATTTGGCCAATATTGATAGTCGGTGATTTAACTATCAATTTATATTCCAAACAACCATTCAACAATAAATAATTTTCCAAATTATTTATTAACCTCGAAAATATCTTCACAAAATATATTTCCACCTTTCAAACCCTTTTGAAAACAGTTTTCAAATTTTCTTCCTTTCTCAGAATAAATTCCAAGTATTTCTATTTCCACTGAAATCACCAACCATAAAACTTAAGGTTTAAAATAATTTAAACGCTTTACTTTAAAATGTACTTTAAAACATTTAAGTTAAAAACTACTTCAAATACTTTATTAAAACACATACTATACGAATATTTGAAAATAAGATTACTTTATAAATATAAAACTAGGTTTTCACTTTTAAAACAAAACACTAAGTCACTTTTAAATAATTATTACAATAATAGATTTGAAAAATATTTACCTTTGAATTTTACACATTTAGAAATAATAAATTTTCTAAAATATGCTTTTTAAAACAACATTAAACTTTTATCTTATATTTAAAAGTTTACTTTGAAAACGTACCTGGCTATCCAGGGAAATATACTTCTCTTCACATCCTTTAAAAATAAATCACTATTTATTTTTAAACAAACTTTCTCATTTCCTCTTAATAAATTCCCACCTTGAATTTATTCTTCCAAATATCCAATTTCAAACACTTAAATCAATCTCCAAACTAATTTCCAATTTACTTCATTTATTCAAAAATCTTTTAATTTCATATTTTATTCCTTAATTATGATTTAAAATATTTTTAATTGAAATACCAATTTAGATTTTCTCAATTTACTTCTTATTCCTTTAAATAAACTTAAAACTTTAAGTTTTGAAATGATTCTTTATTCCTTTAAAATAATATCACTTGATTTTATAGTTCAATAATTACTGTTTATTCAAACCCCTTTCTTTTAATACTCGAAGTTATTTATTAGTATTTAACATACTTCCATTTCTTTTCAATTCATTCTAATTTTATTAAATTTCTAAGATTATTTCGTTTACAACTTTATTTCCTTTATTTTCTTTTCAAAATCCAATTTATATATTTTTGCTAATTCATTATAACCAATATATCCAATCCAATCATATCATTCAATATCCCAATATATTCAACATAGAATATCAAGTAATCACATCAGGGAATATTAAATAATAAATATTGAGGGGTCCAGTTGGATCCCTCCAACCTGTTTTCCCTGCATCTACAGATGTTAGCACAATATAATATGCCAATTCCCAAAATATACCACACTATAACACATCAATCAATTTCAACCATTCAACAATTATTTAAATTTAATCATTTAAATTTAAATTTAAATTAACTGAGTGAGATTAACTCACCTTTTAATTTTAGTTTGCAGTCTATTCCACTCCGGTTCCATTCCGACTTGTATCTTCTCGATTTTAAACCTTGTATAACTTTTATGATTTTGTTAATATTCGAAATAAAGTCGAACAATTTATTTTCATTTTAAACAATTAAATTAAATTTAACTAATTCCCCTTTTAACAGATTATTTTAGTAACCAAATGATTAAATAAGTTAATTACTTTAGTTAATCTCCTTAATATATTTTTAACAATAACTAGTTGGTGAAGATATGATCCTACATTTATATATATATATATATATATATATATATATATATACACACACACTTTAAAACTCATTCACTTAAAACAAAAATTCATTTATATAGATTTAAAAATCTAATTTTTATAAATTCTTTTTAACATCTAAATTCCTATATATTTTCAAAATTTTATATATCTATTCACTGCTTAACCTACATACATACATATAGGTATAAATCTTTAAATCTTTAAATTGAAAAAGAATTTCCAAATATTCCTTTATAACCTATAAACATATAATTTAAATCAGATTCAAATTTGAAATTAAATTGTTAACAAATATACCTAACTGCCAATCACTCTCGACCATCGCGAGCAGGCCTCCTTACTGTTCAAACGAACCCCACAGCGCCGCCTCCACCACCAATTCCTTGCTCATCGAAGAAACCACCACCGACGCGAGCACACCTCACTACGATTCCAGAACCTTAGCGTCACTGTCAATTCGAACACACGAGAATCCCCAAAACCCAGATCCTGTTCGCGTTCGCACGCCTCTCCGAAGCCCTTGCCATCGCCGAAGTTGCCACGTCCAGCTCGCTCGAGAAAGAGCTCCTCTTCCTCATTTTCTCTGATTGCATTCGTGAGGGGTTGAAACAAGGGAGCCGTGAATTTGATTTCGAATGGGGATGGTATAACTGGATATAGAAAATCAAAGCTAGACCATACAGTTTTCTCTGAATCGAAAACGATTCGATTCTCACGAGCTAAAACAAATTAGACGAGATGACGAATGATTTTAGAGGAAGCCATTACTTAATTTAATTTACTTCGGCCATTTTATTTATTTTATTTTTCCTTCTTTTTTTTCAAACGAAACGCGGCTGATGGTATATTTTAAAGAGGACGACGCGATTGATCTGCGATAAGCTAGGTCGGCTATGGTCAGATGATAGGGTGGCAAGGACAGGTTAGGGTGGCTGATGCTATCTCTTTTACGATTTGACTATTATAAATTTTTCGATATAAATTCAGCGCGTTTACCTATCATACGATCACACGGTAACTCCAAACGCTACGAAATTTGAAATCCGACAATAATACAATATTACGGATCAAATGGAACTAGTTTCGTCGAATTCCGAGACCGTGCCTCGGATAGCTTTTTTTTAAATTCAATTTAAACGATATATTTTCAAAACTAAACAAATCAGTGTTAAATTCAATTTTAAAACTTCTATCATCCTCAGTATTATCAATACAAATTTTAAAAGCCTTCAAATTATTTTAATAGGCTTAAAATCCCAAACTTCATATTTTACCCGATTTTAAATTATTTAATTCAATAATTTAATTATCAATTATTAGTGATATTTAAATTCAAGTTAAAAGCTTACTTTTAATTATTTCAAATCAATTAAATATTCCAATTTAATTTTCTTAAAAATTTCGGGTCGTCACAAAAGGAAGGAGGAACCTCGCCATAAGGGCAAGTACTACAAGTTCCATCAAATGAACAACCGCCCTACATTAGGCGGTCGTGTGCTCAAGGATGAAATTGAAAGACTCATTTAGGAAGGAATAATCTTGGAGTTTTTTCGACATTAGGTCGAGTAAAGAGTAAACCTAAAGAACGACAAAATCAACCCCCCTCCCCAGCCAAGTAGTGCTAATGTCCAAGCCATCACCAAAGTTCTAACCACATGCAGCAGACTCCATATGGCCGGTAGCAATCGTAGGGCCAGTCCCAATATCAAAGAGAAGTAGGTACTGCCAGGCAAATTTATTCATTTGAATCTTGGGCATCCAAGGCGCCCCGACTCAAATAAAAATGACAAATCAGCTTCACTACACAAAATAAAAATGCAATCTCATGCTGCATCATGACCCTATGGTCACTACTCTTGCCTTGGCTAGCTCCATTGTGCATCGAACCTTCATGGATAGGGAGAGCTCAGTCAACGTCATGTTCAAGAATATCTTTGAAACTCTCAGGCTCCTTACCTTTAGCCTAACCTCATATGCCTTGCCCCTTTATAGCTTTAGGGGTTAGGTATTGTTTTGATGGGCACAACCTTATTTGTAACAACATTCAGCCAGGAGCCCCTCACTGCAATGATCTAAGTAAACTTTGTGGTAGTTGATTGCCTATCTGCTTATAACATATTATTAGGACAACCAATGCTTACTTAGTACGATTCCATCGTCTCCTACAATTGCCTTGTCATGAAGTACCCCGTTCACGATAAGGTCATGGAAATAAGGGGAAATTGGCAAAAAGCAATGGAATGTTATAGGACTTCTCTAAGGCAAACAAAGAAGGGTGTTCTCATATTGCCACAAAGAATTCAACAACCAGTGATGGGTTTCTCAACTGATCCAATGGATCGGCCAACATCCTATTTCTTGCCAGAAACACCCTCAATCTTGAAGTATTGGCGATAGCTCCTACTTACTCATAGTCGGCCGCCTCATTTAAAAAACAAGTGCATCTCAACCTCAATTCGGACCCACTATTACAGATAAGTTCCAGAAAAATTTCCTTTCTAGATGTCTTTGTGAGTGGGCTGCATATAGCATACCTCACCGTCATGCAACTCACTTACGCTAGAATTTCTGAACCATGCATTACGCTTCAGTTCAATTCGGAAGCAACAATTACATCACAATCGGTGACGTGTCACCAAGGAGAACCTCAGAGTCCCACGCGCTTAAATTTGAGCCCAAGCGTGTCACCACTCTTCGTTTGACCACTTGCAACCTAAGAGAAGCCACGAGTAAACTTGCATTTCAGCTCATGTTGGTGAAAACTTCCACTCTACATCTGGTCGATACCTGATTTACATTAACGACCGTACCCGAACTGCCTTATTATCACACTGGTATTTAATGTATCCAAAAAACAAAGGCATTTCTGCAAAATAAATATAATTGAAATGGCTATTCAAAGCACTCCATCAAAAAGACATACGTTGATAAACAAGCAGAAATAACAACAAGATTCTCAATTAAGGTTTGCAACAAAAGATTTGTTTCATTCGGTTCAAAGAATGCAGAGGCACAATGCTTGCCTCTTTAGGATTACAATGATATTCTTCTCGTTGATTGGTTGAAAAGAAGAAATATAGAAGACAATGCACGTTGTTGGAACACTTTAGAAGATCCATCTTAAAATGCGAAGATGAGTCCCCTGGCACTCCAAACGATCAAGAAATTATTATAGAAAACGGAGCATGCTATAATCTTCAAAGCCTTCTACTTCCAATCTCGCAAAAGATCTTAAAAGTCTCCTAGTCGACATAGCCAAGTGGACAACCGTGGCTTTAACTATGATATCGAAGGCTTTGGCAAAAACTACTACTCTTTCTAGCAAGACACTGAAGTGTTTGATCCGGTCTAGGTTCAGAACCGCAAAAGCAAGATGAAGAAGAATTCTGCCAGCCCCAACTGGCCCATTAGCACAACAATGATGGTCGATCACCACCTAAGGCCTGGCCAGCAGGCACGATGCCAAGCAAAGCGACAAGCTGAGATCCGTCTTAAGAAGAAGGTTCTAAGTTACAGTTTCAACTATTATTAACATGTTGCAGTCCAACATCGAGAGAAAATTCTCCTTTCTAAACATACTAAACAAGTTTCACAAAAAGATGTACATCCCAAAATATCTAAAAAGGAAATAAATGATGAAGGTAGCTGCTTTTTATCAGAAAAGAGTCGTGAAAGATTCTTGGACTATGAATAATTTTCATGGGAAAAGCTTTATGAGTTTATGGAAGAAGAGAAGTGGATATTTATGTACATGCACCTTTGATTGTGACAGTTGATTTCTAAAGGCAAAAGGAATACTAATCGTTCAAAAGAGATGAGAATAAAGTCAACTCATGACATAGGAGACATGACACATCTCTACAATATTTAGAAAACAGATCTTCATAATCAATAGCACGAAGCCAAGTGGAAAGTGCATTAAATGCTTTACAAGGACTTCAATCGGCAGGATTTTCATGATTTGACAAGCCCACACCCACACCCACACGTGGATACTGACTTGGCAGTAAAATGTTACTCGATTTACTCGCTGGTAATAAACAGATCAATTTTAGATAGTCTATCTCAATCAAAGCTAGCCCAGCTACTTTATAATCAGCCCATATTAGCCTGCCTAAACCATGATGATCTCGAACACCTATTCAACAAGACACAAAAATGAAGCCCGATCGCCTCCTCCCTAGGCTCTTGTTATAATTAGGAAAAATCTAGGTTTAGCCCAATCTAATCAAGCTTGGCTTAATGATGAACGACCTTCCTATGTCAATCTACTTCTAGCACAACTCCAAATTAGCATGTTCGCTCGATGTCACTTCAACTGACGGCTGGCATCTCTTCAAGTCTGCCTCAGTAGGTACAACATCGAGCAAGAGGTAACGCCTCTAGTTTTAATTAACATTATTTAAGAGATATAATTAGATAAATTAAATAGAATAATGTGATATTTGGATTGATAATGGAATTGAGATTTGAATATAATTAAGGTAGAGCCTTAACCCAATAAATACATAAGATTGTTTTATAACTTAAGCATGTAGTTGAATAAGGAAAGGGTAATATAGGAATAAATAAGGTTATGTACATAACCCTTACACGCTTTTTCCATCTCATTCATGTTTTCATAAAAATTAAAACAATCAAAGAGCACAAGCAAGGCCAGCAATTAACTAAAATTTAAATCACAAAAATCAAGTAGAGATTCAAGGATGAAAGCTAGGAAGATTAAGAAATTTTAAATATTAATCCATTATCAAACCAAGGTGAATAATAATCTATGCCATCTCATATTGTTTTATTTCGATTGATTTAAATTCAGGTTTACAATTCAAAACCAATTGTTTGAATGATGATGATATGCCATGATTAATGTTTGCCATGATTTTTAATTTAGTGAAGAGTTATGAGAAGTTTACATAGCAAATTAACACAGTTTTAAAAGTAAAATCATAGTAAAGGATTTATAAATGTTGTAACTTTCGCCTATGTTGTTTAAAACATTATTTTGGAAATGGGTTTTAGATTTGGGAATTTTCCAAAGTGATAGGAATTATTTTGAATTACCTAAGGTTAAATAGGCATAAATTTGGGTTTAAATTTATTAATGATAATTAAATATGGGTTTTGGACCCGAATATTTTATATGTCAAAAGAAATATAACTTTGGAATTAATATGCATTTTTTTGGGATTTTTCCCATGTGGTTTGAATTATGGAGTATTATTTAATATGCGTATAAAAGTTTAGTTAATTATGATTAGTAATTAATCATTTGAAATAATTTTTGGATCTTGAAAATAGGGTGCGGCGGTTTTTCAGTAAAGAAATTAATAAAGTTTTGCTAGCCAATAATCTTTTAATAAATTATAGAGGTTTGGTGAAAAATGATATTTTTCATAATAATTTGGTAGTTTTTAAGTTAATTTTGGTTTGGCCATGTCATCGTTGGCCATGTCGAGCCATCACTCACCACAACCTAGAGTCATCGACATGGAATAAAGCAATGTCGCATGATGTCAATAAGTTTGACATGAAGTGGATAGGTTTTGGTTCTCGTCGAGGCCGAAATAGAAAAGGCAAAGAGATGGTCCTCGACATGACGATATTGATTTTTATACATACCGAGTTTTATACTAAGAGGCTTATTGCCACATATATTTTATAGAGTCGCCAGCCTTCATAATGTTGATGTTGCACTATTTTACATAAGTGACTCCGAGCTTTAGACCTCGAAGATCCAAACAGTCATCATGCCTAATACTTTAACTTATCAATGAGCCTAACCCTTATCATTTTAAATTTTTTATCGATACTTATCAAGTTGCCACATTATCATGTCACCAAAGTCGATGATGTCGATGTTAATGGAAAGAAGGGGAATAGCCTATGAAGCTCGATGTCATTATCCTCGACGAAGCGTATGATGCCGCATATGTTGTTTTAAAGCTTTAGATAAAGGTGGAGAGCCTTAAGTATCAACATCGACATGATATGATGTCGATGTTGATCAAACTAAGATGTTTTGAAAACAATAAACCTTATATCATTTTCAATCATGTACATGGAAGTATGAAAAATGTTTTATAAAAATGGCATTAAACTTTAAGAACGTGAAAAAATGATTTCCTTATTAACGTTGGGGTTAAGGGTATTAACCATATTTCATAAGAAAAAGATTATAAGGAATTAAACTATGGATGTTTATATTATTGTGTGCATTTGATTAGTCATTGTGAATGCTATGTTATCGTATTAACTTCACTGTTGACCCATAACTGCACTATGGGGTGTTAAGGGCAGGATAACCAGCTAGGTTGCCCCAATAGTGAATATAAATTTACTTAACTCCTATGTGCATAGAATTGCATCTAGGAGGTCAGGTAGACCAGAATATAGGATGCCCAAAACCGATCAAAAGATTATTGAGTTAGATGGGTTCTTAGTTAGCCTATGAAAACTACGTTATGAGATATGTTATTGGCAGGGACCAATAGGTTCTTAGTGATCCTATGAAAATTATATCCGGAATATGTTATTGATGGAGATCAATAGGTTCATAGTTAGCCCATGAAAACTATGATTTAAGAGATGTTATTGAAGCATCTAATAGGTTCATAGTGATCCCATGAAAACTATAGTTGGATAAAGTTATTGGAGAATTCAATAGGTTCATAGTGATCCCATGAAAACTATGATTGAATAAAGTTATTGGTAGAAATCAACTGGTTCTTAATGATCCTATGAAAATTATTAAATCAGATAGATAGTCTGCAAGATTGAAACAAGTTATTAGTTAGTGTATAAAAACTAATAAGTTAATTATAACCCTATAAACTGTATACTAAGACAGATAGTTAGATAAATTGGTTCGAGATGATAGGTTATTATTCACAGTAGAATTTTGTCCGACCCAAAGTTTTTGTCTTTCCCCGTAAACTCTCGGGTACTCGTTTAAGTAGATCTAGAGTAAGGGTTTTCAGGTTCTCTTTAGACGAATAAGCTTCCGGATATATGCAGGAGGCAGTCTAGCTAGTAGGAGGTATATATTTATTTTCCGCTGTGTTTTGATTCTCCTTTTGCGTTGTAATGGCAAGTTGTATTAAATGCCAGATATTTGAATCTAGTTATCTAATGAGGCATCTTCATATGTCGCTCTTGGAATATGTTGTAACAATTATATTTTCTCTGAGTGTGGTTTGTAAATTGGGATTTTGTAATGAAATTGAAATCTTATTGTGAAATGAAATGAGCGATTTTATTTTATAAATGTGTTGAATTTTCCATATTCGTATATTTTAAGTATTATCGAAATGATTAATATAGTCACATTTTTTCACTAGAAATTAATAATTATGGATGGCCGCATCATCCGTAGCACTTAGTTTTGGGTCGTAAAATGGAGGATGTTACAGAAACTAGGCTTAAGTATAGCCCATTGTTAGCTTGGCTTTGGTATATCCACCTCTAACCAGTCCCAAGCAGCTCTCTCAATCGCCTTACTCCCGATTCTTCCCAACATGGTCCTTAGTAAGATACCTAGCTTCTTTTATATCGTCGATAGTCGATCGACTGGTTCGACAAGACTTGCCAATTGAGCACTTAAGTAAATGATAAGATGTCAATCTACCTATCTAATGCACTATAACTAAGCCGCTAAACCGTTGTGGCTTAACATCAACATTGGATGTGCATTTAATACGAAGTCTATGCATTAAATGCAAGACCTACGCCTGGTGTAGAGGTGCAATGAGTATATTTTAATCCACCTCACATTTTCTTACACCTTTACAATTGTCGTCGGTAACGACCCGTAAAATTATATTGGTTTTAATAAGAAATTTTGTGAAATTTTAAATAATAAAATTTTGAATTTAAAATTTAATATTTGGAATATGTATATTTAAACATAGCACATGCTAAATTTTCATCTGATAATATGGAAGTTTATTTTTAATGTGTAATTCTATTTCAATTCAAAATCAGTTAAAATTGATGATAATAAAATGTTTTCCATACCTGGATATTTTTATATAATAAATTTGTAAATCATCTTCTTAGTGAGATGTCATATTTTTTTTCTCCAAATTGTGACTGTTATTGTTCCGTTTATCTTATTTTCGACAGATTTATAGCATTTTAGATATCGATATCGACTTTTGATAGGATGGTCGGGCCACAGATATCTGTATACGGTTTTGATCGTCTCGTCATGCTGATCTCAGCGGTATATTCATTTCTATTTTTCGAACCCCGGCACGCCATGGAAATTGTGAAATGATCTTCCCTATCGGTTCCGTTTTAACCCTTTGTCTTCTTACCCATTCGTTTTCTCTCAGGTGAAACGAACAGTCATAACATTTAATATTTTCTAAATTCAACGTTTATCTTTTTCCATTCATCCTGGTTCCAATGTTTTATGGATGGTCTGTTTTCCTTCATTCTCTGGTTTCATTGGAAAATATAAATATTTAAAAGGCATATATATATATATATACATATTTCGTAAATAAATTTGTAATTAGCACTTCTTCCTCAAACCAGTACCTTCGTTTTTCTCTGTCCAGAGCTCCTATCACAGACCAAACCACCATCCACCTTAAGAAAACCAATGTTCCACCGAGCCAAAGCTACAACCTCCACTATATCACCGCATCCACTCACCTCCAGTTAGCCTACGTCTCTCCTCACCAGGCACGGAAGCACACACGAAGGCCTTCGGGTGCATCCTCCTCAAACCCATGTGACCTGCTTTTGTTTGCCTCGTCCATCATATTTTTGCATTGTCGAACAAGACTATCTTGCTTCTTTTCTCTGTCCCCCACCAAGACGCTAGCAACCGCTTTCGACTCCAGCGGTAAAACATCTCTACTTCACGCCATTCTCCTCATATTCTTTGATATAAGGTATATTACATATACATTTTAGGATATATTTTATTATATAAAGTATAATATATGTTTTACAGTTTATATATATTTTTAAGTAAGCATATTTTAGTATATACGTAAAGTTTATGTTGATCTGCATGTATTTCTTGACTATACGCATATATATATATACAATGTTTTTTTGTATATTATTAACTACTGACTTAAATTATGAAATGGAAATTTATTTTAATATTGATTCTTAGAGAGAAATTTTGTTCGGTTTTACTATATATGTTTGGTTTACTATAGATATGATATTATAAACAAATTATTTTATAAGTTACGGTATATATATGTTTATATGTGTAGTTATTTCATTGGTATATATAAGTTTATACATATTTTACACTAT
This sequence comes from Allium cepa, assembly GCA_030765085.1. Taxonomy (NCBI): domain Eukaryota; kingdom Viridiplantae; phylum Streptophyta; class Magnoliopsida; order Asparagales; family Amaryllidaceae; genus Allium; species Allium cepa. The sequence goes on along the minus strand of CM060945.1, from coordinate 134,589,076 downwards.
CTGTTTGTATATAAATAGCGTACAAGTATATATGTATTTATAAGTATAGTATGTCTCTGGTTTTGTAGATGTTATGTTTGTATTAAAACAGATTTTTTGATAATAATAGTATATATATACTATAAATATTTCCGTTGTACATGCTATAGTATATACATCCTATATGGTATTTATGAGGTTTGCATATTTAACTATGTTTGGCTATAGTTTGTTTTCCCTCTTTTGTAAATCTATAATATGTTCAGTAAGTATATTATTATTTTTAAAGGCATTCATGAATGCATGGTAATATTTTAATATAGATTTTTGAAATAACTTCATATATATACACATTTTGTTTAAATGCGTATTAGAGAAGAATTTCGAAAGGAAATACTGATTTTATATTTTAGTATATAAAGACTTTTAAGTATATGTTTTAAAATTTATTTTTCAAAAATATATAATATATTTTATATTTCGTTTTAGTTTATATCAAAATGATTCTGATTATTTCTCATCATTTTTTCCTTTATCAGCTTTGTCCGTCGTGCCTGTTTTCTTCATCGAATCGTGTCCATCTAGCGTTGCTTTGGAATCCATAGCTCATTTCTTTGTATAATCTATCTAGCCTCGAAAGGTGAGTAATCACTCACGAGTAACGTTCTTATATTTATTAAATTTGATTTCAATTGAAACGACAATTGAAATATGCTGTTGTTAGTTATTTACATTGCTACATGTATGCCATTATCTATATCTGTTCACCTGTGACATCTGACACCATTATTTGTTATTTATATTGCTGATATATTCCTATTATATTAATACCATATCTGTTATCACTCTGCAAGTTTCGTGTTAGTATAGAATTCTCTATGGGTTGAAATGATACATACTCGAACGATCTGTAGAATATGAGAGAATTGTTATGGATTGAAATGATAAACCCAAGCTATTTTCATTTGAATTGAATTTGGGATTGCGGATTGAAATGATATATACCCGTATTTATATTTAAATTGCGGATTGAAATGAAAAATATCTGTATACTTGAACATAGGATAGAAAATTATACATAAACACCGTTGGTCTATATATAAATATTTTGAAATGATTTCTATAGTTTTGGAAAGAAATATATGGTTTTAATAAATATTGATTTTTAAGATATTATATATATATATATGTATGTATGTATGTATGTATTTTATAAAGTTTAAATTCTTAATTTTAATTTATATGTTTGGAAATTTTAAGATTATAAGTTGGTTTTGAAATTATAAATTTTAAGAATTTACTTATAATTTTACTATTTTAAAATATGTATAAATTTGTTTTATTTTAAAGTAAGTTTGATAATAAGATTTAAATTAAATAAGTTTGATTTAATTTATATATAATATGTTCAAGTATTTATTTAGAATTATATTTTCAAATATAGATTTTATAATGATTTTATAAGTTAAGGTTAGAAAGATAAAATTTCAATTTATTTGAAATTGTATTTAATTAAAAAATTTATTCAATTAAATTGATTTGGAACTTATTGAATTTGAGATTTTTAAAGGATATGATTTTATAACTAGATTTTGGTTAAGGTTAAATGAATATTTCAAGTTTAAATAAATTGAAGGAAATACTTAGTTTATTTGTAATTTGGGGTTTTATTTAAAGGACATTGGATTTATTAAGTAAATATTCAAAAACTAAATAAAAGTAAAGTAAATTTGATATATATACACGAATTGCTAAATTTAGTTTTGAAATGTTGAATATTTAAAGCATTGAAATATATTAAAATGGTTTATTTTGGGGTTCAATCTGTTTTGAAGTCGATATAATTTGAAATGGTTTATTGAGAAACTGAATTGAATTGAAATTGATGAATTGAGACTTGATTAAAGTTGAATTTTGGAATTCAAATTGACTTGGAATTGATTTGTGAGATTTTAGGGAACTATTTTATTATATAAAGAAATTTTAAATTCTATTTAAAAACTATCTATAAATTTTACTTTATAAACTATTTTAATATAAACTATTTTAACTTATATCTATTTTATATAAACTATTTTATTTTATAAACTATTTTATTATATATATATACTATTTTAATATCTAAACTGTTTAATTGGTGGAAGTTATGTTTTCAAAGTTATGAATTTCAAAATATTATGTTTTGAAAGTATTATAATTTCAAGCGTTTGGTTTCAAAAGTGTTATAACTTTGAAAGTGCTATGATTTTGAAATGGATATATTTGAAACGGAAATGATATCGTATTGATATGGTTTTGAAATGGCAGTGATATTATGGTTTTGAAGTATAAACTATTTTAAAATGATCACAGTGTTATAATAACAATTGGTTGTTAAAGAGACCGGGATCAGATATTGTCATACTCTCTGCCAATACCGAAAACCACTTTAACAACCGTGTACGCGGTGGAGATTTCAGAATGAAGTAGGATGGTGGTGACGTCCTATTAAGGTATATACGTGGACCAGACTCCCGTGAGTTGGCATAAGGTGGCTAAAACAGGAGCGAATCTCAGGCCAATGAGGTAGCTCCTCTGATCAGACACATTTCTTCGACACTATATTCTGACTTTGTGATTGATTTGGTGGCCATTTGATTTTTTTTATTTGGGTGTGTGTTCCGAGGTGGGCGGTAGTGGCTGCTTTGCATTACCACCAACCTGGATGCGTAATTGGTATATCTACCCTGGCATTTCCTTGTTGTGCCATGTCACCTACCATAGCGCACCTTGTACGAATTTGATTTGTGTCGTACCTATGGAGTATCCTCTGGTAGCCTCCCGGTCTGGAGGTACTACGGTACTGTACAGACTATTGGCACTATAAAATGTGTTAAGGGGGATATGGGTAATGCCTTAACGCTATTTTTAAATATATTATACTTTTCTTTAGACATTATTATAATAGCGTATATTCTACATAGCAGATAGTTTAACGGATCCTTAGAGGATGGTTATCCCAAGCATCCTTTGATTTACTTGTATTTCAGTTGTTATTTCACTTGAGTTAGATTTATTGATATAAGAATGTTAATCCTGACTCGAGTGTTTTGTGTTTTGCTTTACGCTCGGGTCAGACTGAGTGATACAGCTTTTGAGACTTGCCTTTGGAGTTAGAGCTTCGTTTGGAGATCCATCTACATCTTTTCAGCTTGCAGTTATCTATTTGATTCCAGTGATGTATTATGATCTTGTATTTGACTATTTTATTGGAGACTTCTATTGTATCTTATTTAACTACGTTATATATATAGTAGCTACATGAACTACTATTCTTTTGTTTCCGCTGCATATTGAATATTACTCTGTATCTGTGATTTTGTGATTATTTATTTGCTGTATATGCTGAGTTTTGCCAAATATAAATGAACAATATGGTATTTTGAGCAATTCAAATCTGGCATGTGTAGATGCGAATGGTTGAAAATATCAGGATGTTACATCATACATCTACCCTTGCAACTATATTTAATGGTCATGCATTTTCCCACCTGTTCTACTGCTCAATCTCAACCGTCCATCATCAACTTTAGGGACTATAAATATCCCCAACATTGCAACTTCAAAGAGGTTGAAAAATATAAGTTTTCTGAATACTACACGCAATTCAGAATCATGATACTGCAAATCCTTACAATCACATAGTTTTATTAGCACTAAATGCTTCCTGCTTTCTTATTATTCTCTTTAATTCCTTATAGTTGTAAGAGAAATATATAGTAAGGGAACTTTACTGTGCACATAGAGCTTTGTTAAATCACTTTATATTTATGTTATTTTCCTTTCAACCACGTACTTAATTTCTCATTTTTCACTTTAATCCTAGTAGTAGAAAGGAACATTTGTGCATTAGTCTAATTTCGAGGTTGGCTAAATCTCTAGTCAACATATAACTTCTCATCTCATTTGAAATTGTCTCTTATCACCATTATTGGTATTGCATTTGTAATACACTCAAAAAATATAAAATACATTCAACATATATTAGACAGTGTGTGTGTGTGTATAAAATCAAATCTTTGATTAAGAGAAATGCTTTTTGTATATTATAAACACAATATTTGCATTTTACCAAGTGGTTAATTGATTCGGCTTTGGTGCAAGAGGTCACAAGTTCGAAACTTGCTTTCGAACGTTTATTGACATGGGATATGTTGTCCCAATGATTTTTTGTATATAAAGTACCATTTCAAAAAAAAAAAAAATCAAATGCAAATATATGTTGAAAAAATTGTTGATTTTCATACTCTGTAGTCTTCTCCTTTTGGTGATAATAAACCATAAAGTTATCACTTGAAAACCATAAAATTAGGTATAACATGATGTGTTAAGTCTGTATTCAAAATAAATATTCTAGTACAATGTCTTGGTATGTTACATATTTTCCATATTTATACTAGTACGAATTCACAACAAATGTGTGTTTTTATGTATATAAATTGGATATGGACAATTATTTTTGCTTCCTACTTTTTTCCTGCTATATTTCGATAGTGAGAAGATAATAAATATTAATTTAGAAAAACTTAAGAATTATTTTGTATTGGATTGCTACGGGAATGGTGGTTAACATGATAACAACATATTTATTTGCATATAACTAGTTACAATAAAAGTTCACTATGAAGAAATAAAACTAAGTTTAGAATGCAAAGTGTGAGTTACATCATAATATGAGTACCATACATAAACTTAATACGTGTTATGCATCATTAATTCATCAATCATTCTAACAATATCATTAATTCATCAATCATCCTAACAATATGTAGTGTATTATACCATGTGAACGAGTTTGGTTTGTTCTAGAGCTATGTTGTTGATATGCGCTTGAAAAATGAGCAAACACGTCTAATCTATTTATTGTGGAACTGTATATACAGAGTGTATGAACAACTGTAATATTAGTAATTTGATTACTTTTTGGACAGTAACAAGAATATTGCATGGAAAAGTAAATTTCAGTAAAATAAAGAACGTACAGATTTATAGTGGTTCGACCAGAATGTGGTAACATCCACTATTCACTTTAATTAATTTTCTTATATATCAGTTATACAATGATTTGAGTACCAAATACAATGATCAAATGCTCAAAAGAAAGATGGTTGTTGATATGTGAAATCCTATTCAACTAGCTCTATTCAGCTAAATTTTCTCTCCTAGGTTATCTGCATTACTGTTGTAAGCTTGGGTTTTTGTAAAAGTGAAGATATAGGGAAGCTAGGCCAACAAAATAGGAAATAATTCTATTTAGTTTGTTCAGTTCTTTCCTAGTGTGGAAGATTTGATCTGGTACTTTCCATATATAAGAAATTGGGTCCAAGCTTTCCATAATCAATTTTCCCTTCTTTCTTTGTCACGAAACCCATGCGTTCGACAATGTTAGTTCGATAGCTATCCTACCATTCATGAAAGCATGTTTAGTAATCTCCCTACCGACCAAGAAAGTTAGTTTGGTTCAAAATACCGAACTAGTTTTCTTGATTGGTAGGGCACTACCAAACAGAAAACTCTATTTGGCACATACCGAACCAACTCAATGTTTTGTGGGAATTTGTGTTCCTTTCGCTTGTTTTACCCCAATGCTTTTTTCGGATCATTTTTCCTTCATGCCATGCACATTTGGCAATCCAATGGTACTTTGATTACGGATTTCCTAGCCTTTTCTTCTTCTCATGGTGTCCCTTCGTATTCACTATTCCACGGGTGGAAATACCCACAATATTTTCCTCCCAAAGCACGCTTATAGAATATGAAGTGTGCTTTGTTTATTTTTCTTAGTAAAGCTTGCCAGCATCCTTGAAGTATGAACAATGTTCCTAAACATCACTCCTTTGTTCTTTGCCCATTTTGTTCAGTCATCACGCTCTGATGGTTCCCCAACTGATCAAGAAATGGATTCAACACTTACTATCATACCACTTTTTCTAGTCGACTCTTAATGATTTGGTGATGTGTTCAGTACTGGCCAATGCTGGTATGGCTGTATAAACCTGCATTTCCCTTACATTGTTCAAAATTTCTCCTTTCTTAGCCATTTTATTCAGCTCTAATCGACCATCTACCTCCTTAACACATGCGCTTCTGGATTTGATTCAACCTTGTGCCAAACTTCAGTCCCATTCTTCCTATTAACCATTGAACTCAGATAACATCTTAATTCATCTCAACTTACCGAATCTAAGTTTTTTTTTAAATGGTTGGGGTTTTTTGAGTGGTGATTGGGTATGGTTGAGTGGATGCGTGAGCATTGCTTGTTTATCAATATAGATTAACATATGGGAATATTTGGCCTAATTTTCTATTATTTTAGGGTTCTAGGGTTCAGCCAGGGGTTTAACTATCGAACGTGGGCAATGAAAATGCATTGGGTACCTTTAGGTTATGCTAACAAGGCTATAGTCCTATTTGTTATTTTGGACTCATGAATTTGAATTCATTTTAGGACTAGGATCTAGCATGAGTCGGTATAAATTAACTTCTAGGGCTGTTGAACATACCAGTGATAGAGACGGCCTTCTTAACCAAGTACACTAGGCAACTTAATTATATACTTAACTTGGTATGAATTTGGCTTAGTTGTTGGTCTGGCTTGGTTGCCAAGGTTACAGTCATCGGACCACTAACTTAGTAGAATTTTACTTCATAGATACCATCTAGACACTACATAGCAGGCTCGGTTTTGAGGCCCATGGCTGATAACCGAACATATGTGTGAGATAGACCGGTAGTTATGCTTAGTAGTGATAGCTTATCAATTCATGGCATTAATCAACGTATTTCCATGCTTATCTTGAAAACTAAATCTGATAAGGGGTACTAACCGGTTCAGCAGTTAAGTTTTAAGCTTAGTCCAGACGTAGGCCAACTTTGACACTGTTGGATGTCTTACAAAGAGAATGACATTTTGTAACGAACCATATCTTATGTATTGAAAAATCGTAAAATATTTTTATTTTATTCGTATGAGGTCGTATGATTTTATAATTTTAGAATATGACTCTTAGGGACAGTTTACACAACTATGATTTTTCCTGAATTTCTATGTGACTATTTTGACCTTGAAAATCTTATTTGGCTATAACTTTTTATAGGAGTCAAGTTCGGATCTTAAACCAGTTTCATTGCTTCGGGATGATGATTTCCAATTCGGTAAAGTGGTCATAATAGAAAAAAGGACTTACAGTTAGAAAGTTATGCCTATTTTAAGTTATTAAAGATGTTGGCTAGGATTATTGTGTAACTAATATGCCCATTAGTGAGCACATTAGTCTAACTAGAGAATACTATAAAGAGGGGGCTGGAGATTCAAGTAAAAACTTTTCCTCTCATTCCAAATCAGGTCTAAACCCTAATTAGCCCTAGATCCATCCTAATTCATCCAAAATAACTCAAATTGCTATTTAAATCAAACTAAATTGCGGATTAGAGATTAGATCATTAGCTAAAAGATAGAGATCATCATTCTGCTTGATTTGAACTGCATTTCGTTGCTATTCGGATTGGATTTACATTCATATTGGTTGAATTTGGCAATTGGTGAGTGGTGTGTGCCTTCTCACGATACTATGCATATTTATATGGTAGAATCATAGGATTTAACATGTTTTAAATTGATTTTTTTCCATAAAAACTTTTTCAACCTTAATTACATGTTAATCTATGTATATGTTTTAGACTGATTAGAAATCACCCTTGCTCATGCTCATATATTCATGCTATATGTAGACCTATGTTAGGAATTGACTTGTTTGTCTTATTTTGATTGATTGCATGTTTGATCGGACGAAATTGTTTGTTATTCTATGTTGGATGGTATATTTGATTTTATTTATTGGTGTTGTGATTGCATAGAAAGATAGGTCGGAGAATTGAGCTAATCAGAGATAAAGTTGATTGGAATTGGATAAACCATGGAGGAGAAGCTCTGGAGTATGAGCGGAGCTTGGGGTTCAAGTCACAAGTCCAGATTGTTTAAGCAAAGAAGTCAGCACCGACATGAGAGGTCAGTATCGAGCTCTATGGGTTATCCACCAGGTCGGCAGTTTTTGGGGAAGCAAGAGTGTAGCAAATAGAGGTTACCTAAGGCGATGGATAGGTGATTGGCCAAGTGTTGGAGGCTATGATGACTTATTTCTATAATATGAAGTAGGATGCTTTGAACAAAGGACTTGTTCTATGACGACTTGATTTGTGTGGAGAAGTCGGGGTCAAAGCATCCGAGCATGGAGTACTAGAAACAAGGAAGGAGTGGAAGAAACTCGGCCATGAATTGGCTAAGGGGAGAGATCGGTGCCGAGATCAAAGGTCGAAGTCGGCTTTTAGAGTTAGGGCCAAATGGGATGAAACTTTTGATAGGTGAAGTAGAGGTCCTGTATATCGTGCTAGAGGTGTTTGTTCATTCATAGCAGTTTGGATGAAAATATAACAGCATGATGAAATGCTATGATCTTTGGATGTTGGCTCGTGTTGGAAGTAGGTTCTGAAGATGGTGGCTCGCAAAGGGGTGGGCCATTGAGTCGGGGAATGTGGAAGGGTTGCTTGTGAATAATAGAAACTGGATTGAGCAATAAGGGCTCGATATCCAGATGGAGCAAGGGAGAGCTCGAGTGTATGTTCTCAGGCATCGTTGATGCTCGGAGTGTTTTATGTTGTACTCGAAGTAGGGGTATTGTAAGTAAGGATACTCATGGGTCAATGAAGGGACCTGTATACCCTGGACTTGTGACTTTGGGTCTAGGTCCAGCTTTGGGCTGCGAAATACGAGAGTACAACAGAGAACCGGGATTTCCATAAGTCCTTGGTAGAAAGGAGGCCATACGAGCTATCATACATTCAGAGCATATGGAGTGATGGTTAGGATTGTTTGATGGATGCTATGGTTTCTTTGGTTGCTCTCTTAGTAGGCTATCACTCATAGGTATCATAGGAAGTAGGTATTGGAGATAGGAATAGGTGGAAGACTGATATCCTTTATCTGGTTTGTGGTATATCTTTATGATATTGTAGAGTGGCATATTATAGTGTTGCATGCTAATTCTTTGGTTGTAGTGACAGGTGTGGTATGGTTCATATACTCTTGTTCCTTACCATATTTACCTGTTATTATTTTGAGACTCATTTACCGTTCACACCAGACTATTGTCTGACCCAAGATTTTATGCTCTGCCTCTTATTATCTTAGGTAATCTTAAATGAGTAAACCAGATAAAAGGTCTAGGTGAAGCAGGGATTGTTTGAAGGATGAACTAGATGGAGTTATCTCGTATTATTTACATATATGGAGTCTATGCTTATTCCACTAAGCACTGCTGTGGAGCCCATGACAGTGCTTGCTTATTACTATTTGTTGAGATGAATTATTTGAGTTTGTTTCCATTCTATAAACTCTACTATTGATGTATAACTCTATGGATATTATACTCCGATGAATATGGTCTTTTCACACAATTGTTATGTCTCTTCTGTTATATCTATGATATTATATTTTATCCATGCACTATGAGATATGACAGGTTATATTTTATATTTCAACCTTGATGATCATCTTATATTGGCTGGGCATGGCAGCAGCGTATATTTGTATACTACTGGTGCCGATTGTATATTGTGGTTGTCACATTTGGTATCAGAGCTTTGGTTACATGATTAACTGGAGTAGATACGTGATTTGGTAGAGATAGGGAAGGTGTTATCATCCAAGACTGGATCGAGAGTGTGTATATATATGTGAGAGAGTGTGTACTTACTATAAGTTTGGTTTCCAAAATTTTATGGTAATATATGTATAGTATAACTCGCATGCACATGAGCACTATAGACATAGTTTTCTTTATGAGCGACTGATCATTCTTGTCTTAGATAAGAATGATCCGGCATACAAGAAATGCTATGAGGAATTCTCCTTCAGTTGTAGAGGAAGGAGTAGGATCAGGAGCTACTACACCTGATGTCCAAGCCAAGTGCAATGCTAACTAATATGATGAGAAATGCTCCTGGAGTGGTGGTGGGAAGAGGTGCTCTAGTGCAAGCGCCTAGGGCTAATTTTTCCAAGCCGAGCAAAGATTACTCTACCTTTGGAGGAAAGGTGTTCCATGGGATGGAGTTGGCCATAGAAGTGCAAGAATGGTTGGATACTTGTGAATGCATCTTCAGTGATATGGAGGTGGAAGATGCTATGAAAAGAAAGTTAGCTTTGAAACAGCTTCAGGACCGAGACATGAATTGGTGGAATGTTGTTACTATTGCTACTCCAGAGGATTAGTTCAGTTGGGATCAGTTCAAGGTAAGGTTCGAGGAGAAGTTTATTCCGACTGCTCAGAAGTCGATTCTATTCGGAAAATTTACTGATCTCAAGCAGGGAAAGATGACAGTTTCTTAATATGTGGTAGAATTTGATGCTTTGTCTAAATATAGGATGTTGTTCATCGACACTCCATTGAGGAAGAATGAGAAATTCATCATTGGTTTGGATGACTACTTGGGGTAAAATCTAGTGGACAATATGGATGAGCCGTTTAAGAAGCTTATAGAGGAGGTGCTTCTTCGTGAGAGCTTGTACCCTAAGGCTAAGAATGCAATTGTTATTTACACTGAGAAAGAGAAACCAAAGCTACAACAAGGCGGTGAAGGCAAGAAGAAGTGGAATGGAAAAAGAAGCAGCCTTAGGGTAAAGGTGGTAAGAAAAAGGGTAGATGTGAACCTATTTGCTTCAGATGCAATGAGAAAGGTTATCCAATTAAAGACTACAAGACGAGTAAGAAGAAGAAATGTTACAACTGTAACAAGCCTGGTCATTTGAAGAGGAATTGTCAAGAACCAGTGAAGGATAAGTAGCTGGTGAAGGCATATTCTTTGGACGCATATCCGACTTCGTCGAATGCTCCCTCGGCAAAGGAGAAGGGGAAATGAGTCGTCATTCAAGGTATGTTTTCTATTGGTGATATTCCTGTTCGAGTTTTGTTTGATACCAGTGCTTCTCATTCATTCATCTGTAGTGACCTAGTAGATAGACTGGGATTGGAACCGAGATAGTAGGCCGACCTCTAATTGTGATGAACCTTGTTGGGGCTCTACTAATCTCTGCATGGTTTGTTGTGGCCTATTTTTATCGGGTCATGGATGTTCTTTGGTTTGTGATTGCTTTGTTTTGAACTTTGTTGGGGTAGGTTATCTTGGGTATGGACTGGCTTAGGAAATATGCGACAATAGTGGATTGCGAGAAGCTGTTGGTGACAGTCGAAGATGTGAATAGAGGATGATAGTGATTAGCTGTCTTCCAAAGGATGGGGTGATGGTTAGCTTTCTATATTTGTTTGAGGTTCCATATGAGAGATTGTCATATGTGTCTATCGCTAGAAAGTATCCATATGTTTTTTAGGAAGTGACCGGATTGCCACCGCATAGAGAGATTGCGTTTTGGATAGACTTGGTGAAGGAAGTTAAACAGATAGTTGTGCCTTTGAGGCGTATGACACTCAGAGAGCAGAAGGAATTGGAGGGCAAGTGAATGATCTATTGAGGAAAGAGTTTATTCAGAGAAGCATATCTGAGTGGAGTACACCTGTAGTATTCACAATGAAAGGCGGATGGCTCTTTGAGGTTGTGTATGGATTATCGTAAGCTGAATAAAGTGACGAGGAAGACAAGTTTCCACTCCCATGCATTGATGACTTGTTTGACCAGCTGCACGGTGCGAAGGTGTTCTACCAAATGGATCTGGCAACGAGATTTCACAAATTGAGAGTAGCGAAGGAGAGTGTGCCTATTACTATGTTTCGTACGTCGATGGGTTTCTATGAGTGGTTGGTGATGCCATTTGGATTGATCAACGCTTCTGCATACTTTGTAGATCTTATAAATCGAGTTTATAGAGGCAAGTTGAACAAGTTCATGCTTGTGTTCGATGATATTCGGATCTACTCCAAGACTAAAGAAAAGCACAAGACGCACTTGGCGATTGTGCCAGGCATATTGAGAGAGCATAAATTGAGAACGAAGTTCTCTAAGTGTCACTTCTTGAGAGAAGAAGTGAGATTCTTGGGTCACGTTAATTCAAGACATGGTATAGCGGTGGATCCTACGAAGATGGCAGCGGTCCAAGGTTGGAATCAGCCCAAGAATGCTACAGATGTGAGAAGTTTCCAAAGATTAGTAGGTTACTATAGACGCTTCATAAAGGACTTCTCGAAGATAGCAGCACCGTTGGCCATTTTGATGAAGAAGAATCAGACTTTTGTATGGGATGCAAAGTGTGAGCATGCATTTGTGAGTCTGAAGGAATGGTTGACGAGTGCACAGGTGTTGACCATTCCAAGTGGAAATGAAGAGTTGACAGCATACGCAGATGCTTATGGTACTGTATTGGGTATGGTGTTAATGCAGAAGGGAAGGGTTGTCGCTTATGCGAGTCGAGCTAAAGTCGCATGAAAGGAATTACCTAGCTCATAATTTGGAACCGATGGAAAATTGTTTTTGCTTTGAAGATGTGGAGTCACTATTTGTTGGGAGAAAAGGTTTGAGTTGTTCATAGATCATAAATCCTTAAAATACCTTTTCTCCCAAAAGGATTTTAACCTTCGACAGCAACACTGGTTGGAGTTTTTGGCCCCTTATGATTTGAGTATTTCCTACACTCTAGGAAGAGGGAATGCATTCATCGATGCATTGAGTAGAAGACATGCAGGGTTGGGAACAATGTTCTTGGAATAGAATATATTAATGGATTTGATTTTAGGCCTCACTACGTGTTAGAACCTAAAATGCTGGCAAATTTATCGATTTGACCTATTCTAATGGAAAAGATCGGTGCTAGTCAGAAGTGGGATGCTAGGCTAGTGGAGATCATAGTAAAGATAGAAGAAGGAATAGGTCTAAAGATATGAAGCAGTACGAACTCAAACGAGAAAGTTGGCTTCGTAAGGATGGAAGATTATTTGTTCCCGATGTTGATGGATTAAGAAATAAAGTGCTAAGAGAGTGTCATCATTCCAGATTAACTATACATCTCGGTGGTAACAAAATGTACCGAGATATGAAACGAACTTACTACTGGAAAGTTATAAAAAGGGTTGTTGGAGCATTCATCTCGAAGAACATAAGCTGTCAGTTGGTAAAGGCAGAGCAGAAGATACCTAGCAAATTATTGCAACCATTAGAGATTCCTAAATGGAAATGGAAACAAGTATCGGTGGATTTTATTGATGGATTACTGAGGACTTGAGTGGGGTACAATGGAATTTGGGTCATAGAAGATGGTTGACCAAGAGTGCAAGGTTTGTACCTGTTAAGTCAAATAGAATGACATCCAAGCTAGCAGAGTTGTATGTAAATGGGATACTATGATTGCACGGTTTGCCAAAGAGCATTGTGAGCGACGAAGATACATTGTTCATTAGTAGGTTAGGAAGAGTTTATAAGATGCATTAGGGATGGAGCTTCATCATAGTACAGCTTATCACCTACTAACGGATGGGCAGACCAAAAGAGTAAATCATACATTGGAAGATCTCTTGCGAGCATGCATTATAAACTTTGGTGGATCATGGACAATCATTTGCATTTGGTGGAGTTCGCATACAATAACAGTTATCAGTCGAGTATTGGTATGGCCCCTTACGAATCATTGTATAGCCAACATTGTACTGCTCCTTCACGTTGGTGGGAAAAAGGTGAGAAACTGATACTTGGTGTAGATATGATTAGAGAGACTTCGGAGAAGATTAAGGTCATTTGGCAATGAATTAAAGCTGTTCAGAATCGACAGAAAAGCTACGCGGGTAAGAGATGAAGGGAGTTAGAGTTTTCTATTGAGATATGGTGTTAGTATAGGTTTCTCCTCTAAGAAATGTAGTTTGATTCGGTAGGAAGAGGAAGTTCGCATCGAGATTCGTAGGACCTTTTTCGATAGTCGAGAGAATTGAAAAGCTAGCATATAGAGTCAACTTACCTCAGAAGATGGTGGGTATACACAACATTTTTCATGTCTCTTATCTATGAAAATTTGTGCATGACTCAAGCATGAAGATTATACCAAATCAGATAAAGGCTGTTGAGGTACAACCAGAAGTCTCTGTACCTTGTAAACCACTTCATATTGGTGGGTACGATATGAAAAAGATTAGGAGAAAGATGGTGAAGCTAGTGAAGGTAAGTGGAGCGAAAGAAAGGATGATTGTACATGGGCAACATAAGAGAGCATGAGGAATTCTTATCCGCAGCTCTTTGATAAGACCCAATGTTTATCGTGTTTACTTCCACCATTGTATACTATATTTGATAGGTTAGTATTTCGCATGCTAGGATATGTCACATATACTATTGATTGCATGACTGCTTGTGTGAGATGTTTGATGGTTGCTTATGATTGATAGGCATGCAGGATGACTATGGTTGCTTATACTTTGGCTTATTTGGGGTTTTTAGGGGAGAAATTCCTAAAGAGGAAGAATGTAATGACCCACATTTTATGCATCGGAGGATTATAAAATATATTTATTTTATTCGTATGAGGTCATATGATTTTATAATTTTAGGATATGACTCTTGAGGACATTTTACACATCTATGATTTTTCTTGAAGTACTATGTGATTATTTTGATCCTAAAACTATTGTCCGCGCTATAACTTTTGATAGGAAACTGATTAGGGTCCCAAATTAGTTCCATTGCTTCCAAAAGATGGTTTTACACTCCGTAGAGTAGTCATAATCGATAAAAGGTGCAACACCCCAGACATTTGGTAACATTATTTAGGATATTTTATTAGTAGATTAAATAAAATAATGTGTTGACTAAGGGATTAAGATTTGATTTTTATTAAAGTGCAGCCGTGCCATTAAACCATGAACTTGAAGAAGAGTTTAATATGAAATAGAGGAGGGGGGAAATAGGAAAAGGCCATTCCTTTATCCTTTCTCTTAGACCGTGTGTTCCCATACACATTCATTTTTTCATTTGAAAATTTTATAACTAGAGGCCGGCCACCATTGACAAGGAAAAGAAAAAGAAAAGTTAGTAAGAAGCTTAAGTAAATCAAATCTATTCATATCCCAATTTCTTTAACCACAAAGGCTAAGGCGAATAATGTTTACATCTCATTTTTGATTATGTTTTCAGTTTTAATATGAATTCTGAATATTTTGCAATGACTTGCCATGTTTTTGAATGATGGTATGATTAAATGTATATATTGATGATTTATGTATATTCATATTGGTTTTATGATATGTTTTAAGTGAAAACCTTATAAAATGATATCCAAATGCCTTGCAAATTTTTATGAAGATCATAAATATTATTTGGAAGATGGGTTTCGATTTTCAGATTTTTTCTAAATTTTCATGGAACTAATATGAATTTCCTAGTAAAGAAAATGGTGTTTTGAGTTATAAATTAATTACGTGTTAATAATTAATTATTTGGGTCTGAAAATTTTATTTGTTGGAAAACATATATAATGTGATTTTATGGAATTTTTCTAGATTTTTCCTAACTGTTTTAAAGGTTATATAAAATTATTTAAGATATGGGACTTAAATGTTTATATAATTAAAAGAGGAGAAGGGGCGTTATGTAAAACATTTAAATTATAAAATCTAGAAAAGTCAGCAGCTCTTTTGACAAAGTGCAGTATTTTTTATTGGTAAAGAAAGATGCAACCAATCACAATTAGACAGGTGAAGTAGGTTAGGTGAATAGAACTATTTGGTACAAGTTTTTCACTGTTTCGTCTCTTTTGACACCCAGTTCCGCCTCCATACAGCCGCCTCCGACACAGTCGAAACCAATGCAAATGGTATCAGGCAACTGATACATAATGAATTAGATGATGACGGAAGGTAGGGAGTCGAAACCATGGGTTTTGAAGGTGTTGAGGCAATCCTTTGTTTTAATTAAAGAAATACACTTGCTTGCTTTCGACTAAATGGCTTTCGACTAAGTAGCTTTTGACTAAGTAGCTTTCGACCAAGTCAAATGATTTAAAGGAAACAATTTTGATTGGGTTGCGCCTCTATTTTTAAATAATTGCTTTTGACTAAGTCGAAACCTTTTTGCTGCCACCTTTCTACCTTTCGATCCAGATGGCCTCTAAAGGGTTATTTTTTTTCTAAAATTTGGCCACCCCTCCAATGCTTTTAAAGGATGGTTTCAACACCATCATTTCATTACTTAGGAAATGGTTTCGAAGCAGTAGCTTTTGATTTAAATGTTTTAAGACCCTTTTCCTATAAGTGAGGTAAAACCCAAATGGTTTCAAAAGAGATAGTTTTAAAAGGTTTCGGAATAGATGCTTATGACTATAATGGGTTTCTGATCCTTTATGCTCTATTTGAAGGCAGAATCCAAATGGTTTCGACCGAGTTGTTTTTCAATGGTTTCGAAGGAATGAAATTTTGAATGGTTTCGAAAGGTTTCCACATGTTTTAAATTGAACCTAATGTGCTTTCGTAAGGATTGAGTTTTGACTGTTTCAAAAAAAATTAATATACGGTTTCGAAAGTTGTGGTTCCCCAAAGTTTTGAAAAGGTTGTAGGAAAAGGTTTTACCAATGTTTTTGAAAGGCAATATTTAAAAGGTTTTAAAGGGGGATGTCTGATATTTCGAAGCTTTCGGAGAAAAGAAAGGAAAGATTTTTCCAATGTTTTCGGATGGCTATATTAAATGTTTCGAAAGGGTCTTTCAGTGGTTTCAAAAGGTACGATTTGGCCTTTCGGCCTAGATTAAGTAAAAGGTTTTACTTGGTTTCGAAGGGTTGCTTGCAGGGGTTTCGAATGGGTTGTTTAGAGCTCTAAACAAAAGTTTCATATATATTAAATAGGCGATTAGCCTAAGTGTTTTCAAGTTAAAAAGGAATTTAACTTATTTGAAAGGATAGTTAATCCTTATTAAAACCCATCAACATTATTTTGAGTAAAGTATATATATAACATGGCAAATTGGCTTAGAATAAACCTAAAGACATATTTTCCTTGTATATATATATATATATATATATATATATATATATGATTTGAAGGACTAAGTCATTTTGAAAAGGTCTTCAAGGAAAATTTAAAGGGTATTTAACCCTAAAAAAATGATTCGGATAGCTAGTCCATTTTAATTCGGACAATTAGTCCAGTTTGTAGGCAGTCGGCCTAGATTTTGGACAGTTAATCTAGTTTACAGGCAGTCAGCCCCGTTTTATGAATAAATACTTCATTTATAGCGTAATGGACCTTGCTATTATATTGTGTGCAGATTGTTCACACATTACCTATTTGCGGATAGATAGTCCATTTATTAGTATAAAGGATATTGCTATTTTGATATAATCAGTTTGATTAACCCAATTGGTTGTAGGAAAGGATTTGCAATATATATGTTTTAAAGAGAATATAAGTGAGGGAAAATACGTTCCGCTAAGCGGCATGGTCCCACTTAATATCAGTAAACCGAGATGTAACAGAATTATTCAAACTAAGCTTTATGTCTGACTCGAAGTTTTTTCCCCCTTAAGCTCTCGGGTACTCAAAATTGATTTGAGTAGGCTGAGGGTTGAGGTTTTCAGAATTTTGTCTTTTGACGAATAAAGCATCTGAAGACGACGAGGTGGCTAACGGATAGTATTTAGGAGTTTCAATTTGTTTTTGATTCCGCTGCGTATATTAAGTCAGTTATGACTATATTTCTTTGATCAACCAAGGGGGATTTGTCATATGTCGCCCTTGGCGTATTTTGTAAATGATATATTTAATCAGCGCCTAGGAAACATTTAGGGATTATGTAACATGGATATGAATAATTTTTTTGAAATGTAATCAGCAAAGTGTTGTTTTTTGAAATCTGTGATTTTGTTCATATTCATGTACTTCTGATATTATGGATACCATTATCGTTACCGTATTTTGTCATCAGAAGTTAATACTATGGATGACTGTAGCATCTGTAGCGCTTAGCTTTTGGCCTCCAGATACGGGATGTTACAAAAGGACTTACCGTTAGAAAGTTATGCCTATTTTAGGTTTTTAAAGCCACTGGTCAGGATTAGTTTGTAATTAATTAAGTCCATTAGTGAGCCCATTAGTCTAACTAGAGAATACTATAAATAGTAGGCTGAAGGGTCAAGTAAAAACTTTTTCCTCTCATTCCAAATTAAGTCTAAACCCTAGTTAGGCCTAGATATATCCTAATTTCATCCAAAATGTTTCAATTTTCTCTCTAAATCAAACTAGATTGCGAATTAGAGATTAAATCATCAACTAGAAGATAAAGATCATCGTTTTACCTGATTTGAAGTGCATTCCATTGCTGTCTGGATTGGATTTACATTCATATTGGTTGAATTTGGTAATTGGTGAGTGGTTTATGCCTTTTCATTATACTATGCATATATATATATATATATATATATGATAGAATCATAGGATTTAACATGTTTTAAATTGATTTTTGATGACAAAACCTTTTCCAAATTTAATTGCATGTTAAACTATGTATATGACTTAGATTGATTAGAAATCACCATTGCTCATGCTCGTATATTCATGTTATATGTAGACCTATGTTAGAAATTGACTTGTTGGACTGGATGAAATTGTTTGTTATTCTATGTTGGATGATATGATTTGATGTTGGTTTTTAGTGTCGTGGTTGTATAGAAAGTTAGGTCGAAGAATTAAGAAAATTGGAGACAAAGTTGATCGAAATTAGATGAAACTTGGAAGGGAAGATCTAGAGTATGAGAGGAGCGTGGGATTCAAGTCGCAAGTCCAGATTGTTTAAGCACAAAATTGGCATGGACATGAGAGGTCGGTACTGAGCTCTGTGGGTTGATCCAACAAGTCGACAGCTTTTAGGAAAGCAAGAGTGTTGCCAGTAGAGGTTGCCTAAGGTGATGGATTAGTGATTGGCCAGGTGTTGGAAGCTATGACAAGTTGTTTCTAGAATATGAAGTAAGGTGCTTTGAAGAGAGGACTAGTTCTATGATGATTTGATTTGTGTAGAGAAGTCGAGGCCAAAGCATCTAGGCATTGAGTACTAGAAGCAAGGAAAGAGTGGAAGAAAACATAGCTATGAATTAGCTAAGGAGAGAGATCGGTGCCAAGATTAGAGTTCAGGTCCGACTTCAAGGGTTAGGACCAAATGGGATGAAACTTTTGGGACATGATGTAGAGGCCATGTAGATCGTACTGAAGGTGTTATCTCGTTCGTATAAGGTTGGATGACGATATAAAAAAACGATGAAAAGCTATGTTCTTTAGATGTTAGCTCGTGTTGGGAGTAGGTTTCAAAGATGGTGGGTCACAAAAAGGGTGGGCCGTAGGATCGGGGAATGTGGAAGGGTTACTCGTGAATAATGAAAACTAGATTGAGCAAGAAGGGATCGGTATGCAAATAGAGCAAAGGAGGTCACAGGTGTATGTCCTAAGGAACCATTGATGCTCGAAGTGTTTTCTGTTATACTCGAAGCAAAGGTATTGTAAGTGGGGATGTCCATGGGTCAATAAAAGGACCTGCATACCCTAAACTTGTGGCTTCAGATCTAAAACCCAATTTTGGGTTGCCGGACACGTATCCAGCTTTAGGCTGTGAGATACGAGAGTACAACAAAGAACCGAGAATCGAGATTTCGATTAGTCCCTGGTAGAAAGAAGGCCATATAAGCTATCATACATTCGAGCACATGAAGTGATAGCTATGATTGTTTAATGGATGCTATGATTGCTTTGGTTGCTCTATTTAGTAGGCTATCACTCATAGGTATAAGAGGAAGTAGGTATTGGAGATAGGAATACATTGAAGGCTAATATCCTTTATCTAGTTTATGGTATATCTGTATGATATTGTAGAGTAGCATATTATAGTGTTGTATGACAACTCTTTGGTTATAGGGACTGGTCGGGTATAGTTCGTGTACTCTTATTCTATACCACGTTTACCTATTTAATATTTGAAGACTCATTTATCGCTTAAACCAAACTGTTGTCTCACCCAAATTTTTTTGTTATGTCACTTATTATCTTGGGTACTCTTAAATGAGTAGACTAGATAACAGGTATCGGTGACACAGTGGCTATTCGGAGGACGAGCTAGATGAAGCTATCTTGTATTATATACATATATGGAGTCTATGCTTATTCTGCTGAGTAACAACTGTGAATCCTGTGACAGTGCTTTCTTATTACCATTTGTTGAGACAGTTTATTTGACTTTGTTGCCGTTGAATAAACTCTACTATTGATGTATAACTCTATGGATATTCTATTCTAATGAAG
This sequence comes from Allium cepa, assembly GCA_030765085.1. NCBI lineage: Eukaryota > Viridiplantae > Streptophyta > Magnoliopsida > Asparagales > Amaryllidaceae > Allium > Allium cepa. The sequence continues at coordinate 134,568,797 of CM060945.1, read as the reverse complement.
ATGGTCTGTTCACACTATTATTGTTGTCTCTTCTATTATATCTATGATATTATATTTTATCTATGTGCTGTGAGATATGACAGGTTGTATTCTATATTTCAAACTTGATGATCGTCTTATATCGGTCGGGAACGACAGCAACACACTATTTATATACTATTGGTGCCGATGGTATAGGGCGGCGGTCACACCTTTTGTTACTTATGATAGGGATACACCTTATGATTCAGTTTTGGTTAAGAAAAAAATTGTCATGAGAGAACCATCCCTGCTATGGTGTTTTCTCAAGTGTCATGAAGCTGCTTCTAGCTCAAATCTTAAGGACATGCTTAAGAGGCTGAAAGAGATTCCATCTGAGCAAGGAAGGTTTCATAGCTAGTTACAAATGAATCTCCTAGGCAGTTTGGGTTGCTAGCTGAAGGTCATATAATAGTGAAGCTAGAGCTCCCTTATCCCATAGGCCTATTGGAAAGGGAAAAGCTAAAGTTTATAAAGTGGGTGAGACAAGTGGGGAGTAGCCAATCTAACCCATGCACTTTCTTGCTACTGTTATGAGTCTAGTCCAATACCAAGACAGAGACAGAAACTGAGGTTGAGGACCCAGAAGTTCCCCGCTCCAAATTCACCAAACCAACCGAATGAAATCCATTTGATAATGGGAAGATGATGATGTAGAAACACGATCGCAGAAGAAGAATCTCTATAAGGTATTGTGAGACATAGACTTCTGAAATGGAAGAATCTTGTTCCCATAAGGAGATTAGGCTTAATCCATTGACTAATGTTAATGCTGAAGAGGTATTGCATGAGACATTTGGGTTGGATGATAAGGAGGAATTCGTTCCGAGGGGCACCTTGCTCTTTAATTATTTACAAGACCTAGAGTTGGGAATTAATATGGGGGATTATAGTCGCTGTCTTAGACCTAATAGCGGTTAGAAGTTTTAGAAGAACCTAAGGGTTCGTCCATTCATTAGGTGCACTTCATAAACATACTCACATCTGCTGCACCAACGAGCTTTTTATATGGAATGATTGACTTAACATTCCAATTTTCTATCCTTTGCAAGACACGCGAGTTCAAGGAGGAGAAAACTTAATGCTAAGTTTAGCCAAACGGATCGAGAGGAGGACCCAAAGAAATTAAAGGCGGTAGTTTCATCCTTCAACCTCAGCCAGAATATGGACCAACGTGATACGGAGTTCCAAATGGGGCAAAAAATACTTATCTCTTATCAGGAGACCAGGCTAACACGAACCTCAGCAGTTCCGAAAATAGGTCACGTTCCCCTAAAAAATCTAGCTCGAGGAATTATTATGAATTTTGTAAATAGAGAAAATGCTTAATTTTAGAAAAGTGATTATTAGATAATTTAAAAATAGTTATGTTAGCCTGAAATTTTAATGTGAGGAAAAATATGATAAATTGAATTTTTGGTGAAATTTTGGGATTTTTTCCACTAATTTTCGATTTATATAAATTAATTGGCAAACTAAAGAATTCATTAATTACTAGGATGTGTAATTAACGAATCTAAAAATCGTACTGTCAAGGTAAATATAAATCAATGAGAATTCGACACCAAACAGATTTTGATGTAAAGTATTTACTTATGAAGGAAACAAAATAGTTTTCATGTTAATTATGAAAATTTCATATCTACCCCTGGCAACCCATGTGGGCATTCAACTTGCGATAGCACTATATTTATCAAATTACGATGGCCCACGGGTTGTCAACTTGCGACAGCTATCAACTTGCGGTAGCTGTACGTTAACCATCTTGCAATGGCTTGATAGAAGCTTAGTTTATAGAAGCTAAACTTGTGATGGCTCGATGGAAGTTCAACTTGTGATGGCTCGATGGAAACTTAACTTATGATGGCTTAGGGAAGTCAACTTGCGATATTTACTTGGAGCCAAACTTGCGATAGCAAGAAGGTTATCAACCTACGATAGCTTATAAAAGCTTAACTTACGATAGCTAACTAAACCATCAACATACGATGGCTAGTTAAGGTTCAACTAGCGATAGCCTAGGAAAATGAAAAAGCGATGGTTTTATGTAAGAGCCAACTTGTGTTAGATAGGCTCAATGTGTGATGGATTTGGGAAGCCAATATGCGATAGTTAAGGTCGATTTGCAATAGCTTGGGAAGCTATAATTTTCTAAGTAAAATAAGAAATACTTAGTGCACTTTGAAAGACAGTTTTGAAATGTTAATTGACTATTCCATATGGAAGAAATAACAAAAGAATTTTATAAGTTAAAATTGTGTTAACTTATCTTTGAAAAAAAGTTTAGAGAAGCTAATATATAACAAGGTATCACTTAATTAAAGAGTAAAATGTTTTACCTAAAGAATGTGTAGGGTACACAACTAATGAATGAAAGAAAAAGGTTGAACCATGACCATAAAGATACACCAGCTCATAGAGTTATTGAATGGCAGGATGCCATGATAGGGTTTGACCTAACAACATTTTAAAACCCTAAAGTGAGTTATGGTGGGGTGTCGTGCATGGCGGGATGTTCAAAATTCTGGGGTGGTGTTATAAATAATTCGACAACATAAAAGATAGCGGTTTAATACTAAGAAGGGTTATTGGCGCTCGGTAAGGATGCTTGCTAGAACGTATTCAATGTGCTTACATCCAACCTCTTGGGAGAGTCGAAGTGGCTCTAGTCAGGGATGGCTTCTATGGTGGAATGAGTGGTTATTTCATCATTGTATGTTGCTTGAGAAAAATGTTAATTAGTGATAGACAAACCTAGGGGTAATCACTAAACTAAGTTAATGATAACTTAAAGATGAACACCTAAATAAGAGATTAGATGGTGTTTGGATGAATGATTGTTTGTTATATGACATGGTTCATGATTGGATGTTAAGTGTGGGGTATACTTAAATTAAATTGAAAATACAAATATGGCATGGTTTATAGTTGGATGGAAAGTACAGGGTACACTTATGAATGGAGTATGATGCACATGATTGTTTTTGTTGTAATGTTTGTTTATATGTTTGATGTAACTGCTATGATGATAAGGTGAGGGGAAAACCCGTTCTGTGCTATAGTGGCGTTATCTAACTATGATTGCTCGAGGTAAGATTTTACTCATATCAGACTTTATATCTAACCCGTGTTTTTATTATTTCTCATAAACTCATGCGTACTCATTCGAGTAAACTGAGTTTATGGTAAACATGTATCTTTTAAAAGGACAAATAAAGACTCCAGAGACAAAGCAAGAGGCTTATCAAGCAAATAAAAATGTTTTGAAATTTCGCTGTGTAAAATAAGGAATTATTACTGGTTATATGTTGTGTTGGCATCATCATATGTCGCATATGACATTACTCTTGTTTTCTTATTGTATTTACTCATGCATGGAAACGACGTGATGTTGTAATAAATCATGTAAAACAATTAGATATGATGAAAATTTATTTAGTTGTCCCGTTTACTTTACATTGTGCAATAATTACAGAACTCATTTTCTCGCTAGAAAATGATTCTGGTGATGGTCGCAACATCATTAAAATCTATTTTCGGATCTCAATGTGGAGGATGTTACATATAAAATGCAGGGAAATGAGAATGTGTTTGTGTGTATTAAAAGAAGGAATGAAAGAGGTATTTGAAAGAAGAATGAAATGTATATTTATAAACAAAGTTTCAAATTGTTTTAGATGGTGTTCGAATTGTCCGATGTCAACTGAAAATCATGGGTTGTTCCCACTAGCGGAGCATTTAAGTGGGTCACGGCTATGATATGTCAGACGCGTCTGATGCAACGCCAACGTGCAATCAGAGCATTTTTCACCCAAATGCACCCTTAACTTTAATAGCAATTTTTTTAGCAATTCAAAACATCACACAATAGGAACTTGTACCGCGCATACATAAATAATCACAGAAGGGAAACAATATTAAAAATAAAAAGCGTTTGATATAGTACAAATGTAGTACATTACATTATTGAAGCTTTTGAATAGTGTGAAAGTGCCCAATTATTTACAATGCCTTACACAAACCACCCATGATAGTACATGATGTTAGTCGATACTTGAATTTTTTATATATAGTTTAGTAGATTAGATTTGGAATAATGCGCTTGACTCATGAACTATTTATGCTTCAAGTTTCCGAATCTTACCTCTTATAATAAAATCCAAATTTTTTATGATCATTTTTGCTAATAGAAATCTTAAGCCAGAGTCCTTTACCAAGTAGGATAGGTTAGATCTTATAAAGGATGAAGATATTCCACATAATGAAGGTACCAGCTTCTGAAATTAAAGAAGTTCAGCATTATGTATGTTCCTCCTATTGAAAGTTGCGGTGACTGGTTAAATTGCTTCAGATTCCATGCCCTCTACAATCTCTCTGAATTCGACCATTCCAAAGATTCATATTCCTACCTAGTTTGCATAAAGAAAATGTATAGAAATAATCTCGGTTTGAAAAAAAACTAAAGTTGGCATTACCGGAGACATGAAAAAAATGTTATATATGAATTATGTCATGAAATCTTATGGTATTTCTCTATGGTTACTATAGTATTTCATTTTCTTGCTATTTAGGAAAGTTTCATGTTAGGACCTTTTTTGTACAAAAATTATAGCATGCAAAATCCATTAGTGCAGCTTAATAAACATTAAACTGTTTGATACACACACTCATTACAGAAGAAAAAAACTAATATTTAACATTATTAGAACATAAAGCATAATTATTGGAAAGTTCATTCTTAGTGTCGCCCAAGCAAGAAGCGCTTACAGAGTTAAGAAAGAGGGAAGTGTCAGAGTTCAAAGGGTAGAAAACTGTTGGTTTTAATTAATTCTCCAGATATAGATAATAATTTAAGGAAATTACAATTAAAAAAATTAACCATAGATATCTTTATCAATAGTTGGAGTAGGAACACAATATTTTAGTCCGACCATAAACTTGTCAAAATACTCTTTACTCATATATAAATTAATTGTTATCTATTGCACATACAAATACCTAAGAAGAATGAATAAAATCCTAATCAAATGCACGTGTTATTTCTAATATTTTTAGCCTGTTATTTCTAAACTAGACTGCAACTATTCAGACTAAGTTAAAATAGTTAAATTTCTCCACAAATTCAAAATATCCCTCTACACTTAAAAATAGTATCTAACAAATAAACATTATTTAAACAAATAAACGTCATTTAGAAATTTGTTGTTTATTAATTAATAATATAAATAAAATTCAAACTAATAAAAAAATACTGCAACTTAGAAATAAAAGTTTAAATTAATTACATATGATTTCAATGTAAAAACATAGTTAAATAATTTTACAAATCATTTTCTATTTGAATGTGCTGATCATAGAAGAATAATTCATGCGCGAAGCACATGACATCATCACGTGCGAAGCGCATGCCGTAACGCTTATTTCAAATAAGCAAGCTATAACGTAGAATAATATATTTTAAAGCTTGTTCATACGTTGCAATTTGCAAAGTGTTTAATATGCTGTGATTTTCAAAATTAACCGAAATGGATCCCGGTTAATGGATTAGTTCATATAACACAATTCTCATAAATGTCGGTATATTGGTATATATGTTGTAATATGATGTTTGTATGTCTAGTAAATATGAATTATGTGTATATAATTTCATATCATAGCACCATTAAGCCACAATGCTCTCCTTTCCAAAGTATGATACTTTAATATTCCAATTTCTAATTATTTGGGCAAGTTCCATTATTTTGGCATGTTTTCTTATAACGTAGGCTCCATTAGCACAACGTGATGGTGAAATGAATTTTATACCACATAAAGAAATCTTAGTTCAATCTATTATATTTAGAATTTAAAAGCATAATGTTATACATTAATGTAAAAATACAAATGTAATATTTTTATCATTTATATGTCATTGTTTTAGGTCTACATCTCATTTTTGCTATACCACAAATCCCCTTGATTTTAATCACATGTTCCATTTTAAATAATATACTCACGTGACAAAAGGGAGAAACTATATTATTTGAATCAAAACACGTGGTTGGAATCAGAGAGGATTTGAGATGTAGCAAAAATGAAGAAAAACCAATTCTTTATATACATAGAATATTATCGTTTTAAATTTTAGATAGAAATAATAATAAAACAACGATTAAGTGTGCTTAGGACAGTTGCATTCTAGTACGAAACGTAGTCTTTGATTTTTATCATTCATACAAACGATAATTTGATTATCTTATTTGTAGAAGAGATAAGGAAAGCCATTTTACATAGAAAGACTTCAATATTAGAGTTAATGTTATCAAGGACCACAAATTTTGAAATAAGTTAAGTTTTATAGAAAGATAAAATTGTTTATATTTTATCATTTAATTAAAGAGACAGTTTGGATAACGTCTCTATTAAGTTTCAGAATACACCAAACATCCTTGTCAAAAAAAAGTATGTGTATAAGGTCCTTAGAATTAAGTTACCGAACATTACAGAAATTTATGTAATTATATCCAAAAATTGTGGACATTTTCACAATTATTCATTTAAAAAATTGCTGAAATGTCTGCAATTATTCACTGAATAATTGCAAACTTTTATGCAGTTTTTGAGTATAATTGCATAAATGTCAGCAATTATTCATTAAATAATTGCATAGATATATACAATTATTCAGGAACTCAATTCTAGAGATTTAATTTACAATCTTTTTTTAGGACGGAGTTTTTGTGTATTAAATTTGATGTTAAGGACCTAAGCCTAAAATTCACATAAAAATACATATTTCTCAATTAGGAAAGAGACAAATACCTCGTTTATTGATGAGTTACTTCCCGATACATCCCTTAATACATACAGGTACCATATGATATAGCATCAAGTGGCTTCCCTAGCATAAGGACAAATGTTTCTCGTAGTTATGTTTGCCTAAAATATGAATTTTTGAATGTTAATAAGGGTACATCATCATTCACAAAAAACGTAAAATTGAAGAAATCAAAACAAAGACTCGTCATGAAGAAAATCCAAAATGGAAAAAATAAGGGATCATAGACATGGAAACATGCCAAAGATAGAATACTTTAAGCGAAAAGGCATGCTGATATATTAATAGCAGGGCCGGCCTTGGCATAAGCCACTAAGGCCAATGCCTTGGGCATCAAATTTTAGTGGGCCTCTGATTTTTTTTGGGGCCTATTCTCTGTTTATCATTTCTCTATTGTTAAGCTTTCTACGTCTACAGGCAGCAAATTTGAGATTTAGGGCACGGTTCGTCCGCACTTAAAAAAATCACAATTATTTACAACAGCGACAACTGGAACTCGAAGCCTCGAAGGCAACGTATGTCGACAACTTTGATTGTTGGTTTTGGATTTGGAACTGTTGCTTATTTTTTGGAAAGGTAAATTTCTAAATATTCGATTGATGTCTCATACTGTTGGTTTTGAAATCCTAGAAATTAATTATCTGCTTGTTTATTAACATTACTGTTTTAGAAGTTTGGAATACAATTGTTTTGGAAATTAATTACCTCATCCCATGTATTCAATTTCTATTACAATTTTAGATAAGAATACACTAGTTGGAACCACTACTTAAATAAGCATTGAAAAGTATACAATTACTATAAAAGGCATCTGGGATTCACGATTATCAAAGGAACAAAAGAAAATATTCATTCTATAGTCATCTCATCACTCATTAAATGTCATCATTTTTATGATCATATTATGGAATACTTATCCTTGACAGAATAAGAATGTATAGTTGTATCACATAGTTTATGATACAAGTTGGATTACAGAAAGTACTGTACAACTCTACCACTTTTGTCAACTTATTTTAATTATTCACCATATTTATAGGACTTTGAATGATTATTCTCATGTCGGGTGGAAAATTTGAATTGAGGGCTTCTAAAAGGAAAGAAAACTTAAAGTTGAAATTAATAATTAAACGCAAATTGTATCACTTGATAAGTTTTTAGCAAGAAACAAGATGAATTTGTTATCGAGTGAGAGACTAATGAAGACGAAATTGAAAATATTCCTATAATAGATTAGGAAGAAAATGAAGATATTAATGAAGACATAAATGAGAACTTTCAAAATAAAGAGACCGCTAAAGAATTTGTACCGGTTTATATTGACATTAGCGACCCAATAAATTGGAGAGACATGAATCAATCATTGAGAGATTTAATTGTTTAAAAAGGCCTTATAAAAGAGAACAATATTGATTATCCCAAAGATAAATCAAATAGACATTTCTCTATTGTATACTATTTTCGGCAATCATCAAATGGAGCGAAGTATGATAGAAAATGGTTAATATACTCAAAAACATTAAATAAAGTGTTTTTTGTTGCTAGTTATTTAAAAAAGATGGAATGATGGCACATTTAGAAAAAGATGGTGTGAAAGATTGGTAAAATATTAGTGAGAAGCCAAAAATGCATGAAGTTGGTATTGACCAGATCGTTACCACAGAGAAATGGATTGAATTGGAAACTAGATTCAAATGGATGTAACAATTGACAAAGGCATTCAAGAACAAAAAAAGGTAGGTAAAGAACATTGGAGACAAGTGCTAATGAGAATAATAGTCATTGTCACAATTCTTGCTCAAAATAATTTGGCATTTCCAGGAGGAAATGAAAATATTTATCAAGAGAGCAACGGTATATTTATAAGCATGATAGAAATGATTGCCAAACTTGATCCATTTATGCAAGAAAATATTAATAGAATTCAAAGTAAATTATGACGATCACGATTTTGGACGCTCGAAAACCGACATCAATACGTTCACTGTATCAACTGCCAAGCAATCGAAGGCCGGAAAACCGTACCGTTAGGGTTAAAGAAGAAGAAAAAGATAGAAGAAGAGAGAAAAAGATAGAACAGAACAGAAACAACAGTACAATATCAGAATCTCACAATCGCAGCGGAGCAACATATAATAGATAAATGAATAATCTTTAAACAAAAGAACTATATCAGTTATTACATTACATCACATTACATTTCATTACATCATCAGAGTGTACAACAACAAACAACAACAAACAGCGGAAAAGAAATACTATATACTACTAATACGCCATGCCATCCAGCTTGCCTCCAGCAACTCCTGAATTTTCAGAATATCCTGATAAACCTTAAGTTTAGACTGCCCGTGTGGAAATTGGTGGGCACCCATAGTTTAGAAAGGAAAACAATAAACTCTGAGTTAGTCATGTGACTGGTGTGAGAAGTAAAACAATTTATCTTTAAAACACAGAACATGATAATTTTAAAATAGATTCGCAATATTTTTTTTTGAAAATGAGACTACCATAAGGCCTCCCGCACACACACACACAATGCAAACGCAGAATCGGAGGAGATTTCTCCTTATGATAGTCAAAGATGCTTGATACGCATTAAAAAGAAACATTTGATATTATTACTAGTGCATAGTGTATAAAACATTTCGAAAGTAAAAATATAAATCTTAGCCAGCATAGGCATTCCGCACTTATGCCTACTATAGCTACCATGTTCAATAGCAGGTTACCGCCACATTCCATGGCAGGTTATAAAACTAAAACCGTACAAGATCGTATTGTTTCTTTGGATTTCCAACAAATGGTCAGGCCAAGGAACTTCCCATTGCCACATGGGTACGCCTCTAGAAAGACGACCCGAGAACCAAACCGGATCTCTGCCAACACTAGGCCGGGTTAACCCTAACTGGGTAACTACTGACACGAATATGTCATCCCCCGATCGTAACCGATCTATCCGAGGATCCTCGATTTCCAACAACCACAAAGCAATAAATTTGCAGTAACAACATAGGTTAAGTATCTGGGCTCCATACCATGATACCACCTTTATCCAGAAGGAATGACATACACTAAAGGGGAGCTACCCCCTAATAACCTTGCTGCATCCTTCCTGTTTTGACCATTTTCGAGGTGTGAGGTCCGACGAAGTCTCGTCCACAAAGCCACGCTTTATACAAAAGCTGTGTTTTGGGTCAACAAATGATCAAAGTAATGATCACTAAGATAAATGATCAAACAAATGATCATATCACAAATGATCAAACAATGATCATCCCACAGCAACACTCAGCATGCCATACTACCAAATTGGGAGTATATCACTAATAACCTTCAACTACATAACCTCTGAGCTCGTACGTCTCAGAGAAGGGTGTCAAGCTAAGAGAATAAATTCTCCGCCACCAACAGAAATATATTTGAAATAAATCAGCTTTATATCTCAACTTGTAATGTCAAACATACAATCCATACAAGTCTGTTCCGGGCTCGAACAGAACCGAAGGCACTTACAAAGAAGTCCTTGCATTCCGGATAATTTCTAATCACGTCCGAACTTCCCGTCACTAAGGGTGATAAAACCTCTATATCGGAGATCAGCCGATGCAGAGTAACTCAACGGTAATCCTTCCGTTTTCAAAAATATCCGGTCTTCAACACCGGTCATAAAATGCAATCCATTACGACATATCACATATTCGGAATGGGTTATACGACCCAAAGGTCCTTTCCCGGCTAACCCGAATAGTGAGCGCTTATTCAAAAAAATAAGTGTGGCATTCAAATTCAAACAATCACAACAAATACCTATTTAAAGGTAAATATTGATAGTCGGTTATTTAACTATCAATACGCGTGTTCAACATCACCAGATTCCAAATAATTTCCCAAATTATTTACTTTCCAAAATATCTTTACAAGATATATATATTTTCCACACTTCAACATTTGAAAACTAATTTTCAAATCACTTTTCACCTTTACCACTTTTGAAAACGAATTTCAATCATTTTCCTTATGCAAAATACTTTCATTTCAACATGGTTCATTTAAACCAATTAAATAAATCCTTAACGATTTACTTTATATTTACATTCCAAATCCGTAAATTAATTCCCACACTTCAAAAATAAATCAACGTTTATTTTTAAACAAATTCCCCTTTTCATTTATAAATTCGGTAGTGAATTTACATTCCAAAATATTTATGAATATACGATTTCAATTATTCATCAATTTATCTTCAAAAAGATAAATTCTCAAAACATTTCATTTCACATTGGAAAAACATTTCCATACTTCAACATTTGGAAAATATTCACTATACTTAAATCGAAATTAAGTATATATTTCATTCTTTAAGAAATCATTCTCTTAAACACATTTGTTTGGGCCAAAACGAATGTTGCGTAAAACATCGTTACGACAACCCAAAATCACTAGTATAGGGATTCAAAATTTAGATAGATATATAAATCCCAATACTATATAAAACATTTCCTTTCAGAAACCATTTACTATAACAACAGTGTTATAGTCCATCATTTCCTTATATTTCTCGAAAACGTCTATTTCAACAATAAATGTTGAAATCTATGGTTTCGATTCATAATATATTTTAAAACATCTTTAAATCATTTTAATTCTATTTAAAACATCACTCACCAAAATAAATCCATTTTATTTACTAATATATTCACTGTCCAAAATCGTGAATATACTTCCTTTAATAAGCTATAATAATTAACTTATCAAAATAAGTCGTTTTCGGATTTATAAACAATGTCTATAAATTCCATTTCTATATTTTAGAACAACTTCAATTTATAAATCTCCTTTATTAACCAATTCTATTTATATTCCATTTACATGTCGAAATTCGGTTTATAAGTAAATTACTTATAATTCATTTATTCACAAATCCATTCTTTTATATCAACAATAATTTATAAATCAAAATTTCTTATTTACTTATGAATCTAGGTTCAAACTTTATTTTAACACTTATAAAAGCTCGTTTTATAATTTCTATATTTTTAATTTATAAATATAAGTTTTATACAACTTTTATATAAATTGTTTATAATAATTCAAAAATCCCAATTTAAACTATTTTATAAGTTATCAACTACTTATTTCAAAAATCACATTTCAGTTATATTTCGCAAAAAATCATAATTTTAAAATATTAAAATTTTAACGTTTATTTTATTTAAGGTGAATCAATTCAAAATTTGAATAAAACGTATAATTTTAAAAATCACTTTAAAAATCCCTTTAAAATCAAAATCGTTATTTTTAAACTTTAAAAATGGATCCGATGATGCAACAGCACCAAATAGTCAATCACGACATCCAAATATCATATATCAATATGATAATCAACAAATATCACAATATCTGTAAATAAATCAATATAGTTGAGGAATCCAGTTGGATCCCTCCAACCTGTTTTCCTACATCCAAAGATGTTAGCACAATACCAATTCCGTTCCAGTACGGAATTATCGCGGTATATGAGATTTAAAATATTATCCGCTTAATAGGCGGCGCAATAGGGTCTCATCCGCTATATAATGCGGAAAATCAACTCCAAGTACATAAATAATACCAATTTCACTGTACCGTGAAATATTCGCGGTATATGTTTTTAATAAATAACCTCCGCTTACTAACGGTGCATAATGTTTATTTCAACAATAAATAGATAACAATCATCATTCAAACAAGCATTCAAGAATTTTAAATATAACTATTTAAAATTAAAATCGAAACCGATTCGATTAAGTGAGAAATTCTCACCTTGATTTAAATTCTGTTTTCGCGTTTTATTTCGAATAAAATTAAACGCACGTTTAATTTTATCCGAAATTTTCGCTAGCTCCAAACGACTCCAATCCAAGTCCATAGCGTAGTGCTCGTCCATACGATTCCAACGCAACTTGTTTCGCGCGTTTTCGACCTCGTATGAACAAGTTATTGCACTTTAAAGTTTGACGAATCTATAATATAATTTAATTACAAATTTTATTTTAATTTTTAAACCCTAACTAATTTGGGTCGTCCATCCTACATCAGTAAATCAAGGCCGCACTAATCCTTCTTCCCAGTGAAGGTCACGTACAAGGAAACCCAAACCATCACGTTCTAGGGTTTAAAACCGTGCCTCCTACCATCGTCGAGAACAAAATCAAACACCACCATCTCGACCCTCTATGTCGCCTCTACCTTCGCCGTGAGTAGCATGAAGCTCGGCTACACTTTAGCCTCCAAAAACGTGAATGATGGCCGGCCAGACGCGAGCAATTTCCTCTTTCATCGTTGCGAATTAGACGATCACCACCGTTGGATCTATCGAACTCGAGACGCTCTACAACTTTCATGTTGAAAGTTTCGCTAATTGGTTAGTGGATTGCAAGAAATTTGAGGGAGAAGAAGAGGTAGTTTCAGCCATTGATAATAGTAAGTGGCGGCTGGCTAGGGTTTTGCGATTGTGTTGAAAATTGTGAATATACATGGGCTTATATAGAAAATTGGCGAATTACTATTCATCCGAATTTTTCCGATCTCCAAACGAAGCGTGCCGGTTGGCGTTTCTAAGGTTTACCCCGCGTTCTGAACACAATGGAACGTGTTTCGGGAGCTAATTCGATCATCTGTGCGAGTTATGGCAATAAACGTTCGATTTTAAATTAAACCGATTTAAACTAATTTCTATGCGTTTTAGCTTGCACCGGACAAACGATAATTCCGATTGACACGAAATTTGAAACCATACAATAATATCTCATTACGGATCTGATGAAACTGGTTTCGTCGAAATCCGAGACTGTTTGAAAAATGACTATTTTAACTCGCCAAATTAATATTAAAACAATTTCGATGCGTTTTGAGCTGCCACAGTCAAACGAAAACTCCGATTGCTGCGAAAATTGAAATCCGATAATAACAAACTATTACGGATCCAATGGAACTAGTTTCGTCCAATTCTGAGACTGTTCGAAAATTGACTAATTTCACTAGTCGATTAAATATTAAAATTGTGACGACCCGGAATTTTCAAGCATTTAAAATCAGAATATTTAATTAATTTTAAATATTCAATAGAGAAAAATTTAACTTGAATTACGAATATCACAGTTTATTTGATATTTAAATTATTAAATTAATAATTTGGAATTGGATAAAACATGTAATCTGAAGTTTTAAACCGGTTAAAAATAATTTAAAGGCTTGTAAAATTTATATTGATAGTACTGAAGATAAGAGAAGAGTTAAAATTGAATCTAACACTGAATTGTTCAGTTTTGAATTTATATCGTTTACATTGAATTTAAAAATAGCCTTCCGAGGCACAGTCTCGGAATTCGACGAAACCAGTTCCATTTGGTCTGTAATATTGAATTATTATCGGATTTCAAATTTCATAGTAATTGGAGCAGTTGTGTGAGCGTACGATATATAAACGCGTTGGACTTTGTTTTGAAACAAATTCAAATTCAAATAAAATATATTCACTTTTTTTTAGAAGAAAAAAAACCGACAATACGTACATCCTGCCTCACGTTTTTGTTTCTCCTTGGTACCTACCCCTGCTTATCAACATCACGTCGCTTTTATCTTTCAGCCGAAGCCATTATCCCCTTTTTATAAATCTCGAGTTCCCCAAACAGTTCGTATTCTATCCAATTAAACTCGTGCCCTCTCACTCCCTCAATTTCTCAGTTCTGCACGAAGTTCCAATCGTTCTCGCGAAAAATGAAGCCGACTCCTAAACTTGAAAAAAAAAGGGGTTAAGATAATGAAATCGTTCGTTCGAATTCAATTAATGGCCGACGTGTTCTTGAGAGCGCGTAGGAGGATGGTCAAGGCCGATGTGGATTTGGTTGCGATCTTCAGTGTCGCGTTAGGGTAGGGTTTCAGCAGCGATGTTGGAGCTCGCATAGAATTGGGTGGAGGTCTTGAGCTTTGGGGGAGAGTGCGACATCAATAATTGGAAGGAGTAAGGCTAGCGTGAGGCACGACAAGGGAGTCGCGACCAGGCGAGGAGACTTAGTATCGCGGCTTCAAGCGACGAGTTTTGTGGTTCATCGACGATGAAGAGGGTTCGTCGCATGTTGATTTCGAGATGGGTCTCGCGATCTGGAAGGTGAGGACTCGACGCAGTGAAGATGGCAGCGTAGAGGGAGGACGACAGTGACTTATTGCTAGGGTTTCGACTCGATTGGTAAAGGCAGTGAACCACTCAAGTTCATATCGCCGTGTCGATGATTGAGGGCTCGTCATCATTCGATATCGGAAGGGTGGTGAACGGTGCTCGCAAATAAGGTATGGTCGAGGTGAGATATTCGTTTTCACTGTTAATTTTAAATTAATAGATATGTATATATTTCTTATTCGATTTGAATATAGGAAGTTTGCGTGTAAAAGAAAAAAAATTCACAGAGAAGAAATTTCTATTTAATTTATATATGTGAAAAAAAAATTATATATATACAGTGAACTTATATTACAATAAATGTATATATATAGATGAGCAGAAAAATAATTTATTACAGTAAGTATAAACCATTTTCTGTTAATATAAATGCTAGGAAGAATATTTTTATTTATTTTACCATTTGGATTTAATGAATATATAAGTTTGCAGAACTAAATGTATGTGAACACAAGATTTAGAAAGCAACAAAATGAATGCAATAAATTTAGGTGATTAATTTATCAAATGGAAATTAATTATTCAAATTGTTCGAATAGTAATAAAAATCATCTAATATTTTATTCAAGGTCAAAATCTGAAAGGAAACGGGATGGTTGGGTTGGACTACAAACAGAAGCAAAGGTGAGTTAATCTCACTCAGCTGCATTTAAAAATTTAAATGATTAAATTCGAATAATTGATTGTATGGTTGAATTGATTGACGTGATATAGTATAGTATAATTTGAATTTGGCGTATTATGTGATGCTAATGTTTGTGGATGCAGGGAAAACAGGTTGGAGGGATCCAACTGGACCCCTCAACTTTTATTTCAAATTATTTAATATTCTCGGTTCTGATTATTTGATATTCTATAATGAATTATGTGGAAGTATTGAATGTTATGGCTTGGTTGATATAATTGGGTATAATGAATTACCAAAAATATAAATTTGATTTTGGAAATGAAAATAAAAGAAATGAAATTGCAAGTAAAATAAATATAGAATAAATTTAAGAATGACTTGGAAAAGAAATAAAGTGACTTTAAAATTCTAATAAATGAATCCTGTGAATGGAAAGGAAAATTTGAATAAACAGGAAGTTAAATTATAAAGAACAAACATTTATTTAGAATTTAAGATTTGAATTATTGAAAGAGGAAAGAAGAGATTGGGAAAAATAATAATAATAAAGTCCATAACTACTGAATTTGGAAATGAACTGATTAGTAAAAGAATTTGTTTCAAATAAAATAAATTGGAAATCAATTTGGGAAATTGATTTAAGTGATTGAAGTTGGGATATTCTTTGGATAGCGAAGTACATGTTTTTAAAAGTAAATTTTTAAATATAAATTAAATGTTTTAAAGTTGTTTTTAAAGAAAGCAAGTTTTGTAAAATTTATTATTTCTAATATTTAAAGCCTAAAGTAAGTATTTTCTTTTAATCTATTTTAGCAGTAATTATTAAAGAGTAACTTAGTATTTTGTTTTAAAAAGTAGAAATCTAGTTTTTATATTTTATTAAGTAACTTTATTTTCAAATGTTTATATAGTAAGTATTTTTAGTAAATTATTAATGTAGTTTTAACTTAAGTGTTCAAAGGTAAATTCCAAAGTAAGTATTTTTGTTTAATCTATTATCATAATAATTATTTTAAGAATGATTGGTCTTTTGTTTAAAGTATTATTATAAATTAAGTATTAAATAAATTTTTCTAAATTGAATGTTAAATATATTTTACAATAAAGTGATTTTAAATTATTTAAAAAAATCTAAAGTGTTGTGCTTGGTTATTCCGGTGGAAATAGAAAATACTTGGAATTACTTCTGAGAAAGGAAGATAGTTTGAAAACTGTTTTCAAAGGATTGAAAGTAGAAATATATCTTGCGAAGATATTTTGAGGTAAATAAATAATTTGGTGAAATTATTTATGTTGGATGGTTGTTTGTGAATATTAATTGATAGTTAAATCACCGACTATCAATATTGGACAAATGCGTTGATCTTTTCGAAGAGACCGGGATCGAGATTTATTTCTCAAAAACCACTTCAATCCGGTTTGTACGTTTCGTGGAAAACGATTTTGGATTCGAAGATGGAGCAGTGAAGTGCAAGGGCTAGTCGCTACTAATCCTGAGTATATTTCCATAATGGATGTAGTAGGAATAGTGCCTTCGGTTCCGTTCGAACCCGGGACGGACTTGTATGGATGAATGCTTGCGAAACATCGTCAGGTGGACGATGGGAATTCTAAGGAATATGTTCTAAAAAGGTCACGCTTAGCCTCAAGCCTCATCAAATGGGAATGGCTGAAAATCAGGGGTTATGCAGCAAGGTTTCGTGGGTAGCCCCCACTGGAGGGTGAGGTCATCCCTGTCTAGATGTCCCTTTTATTTCGGCTTAGTGTGCGGTTGTTGATCCCAACCGCGGGGTGATCTTGCTCGGGACTGTCCAGTAAGGGATGGTTCCGGTCTTGTGTTGCAGGGGAGTTAGGGTGACTCCTCGGTATGCTGATCTAGACCAGGTACTGTGACAGGTGGTACCACAGTGCCTAGCCATTAGTTGGAATCCATTTTTCCTACGCGCCCGTACGGTTTTGATTGTGCCCAACTATTGCTGAAATGTGAGATGCAAGCATTTCAGCTAGATTCTATTTTACTTTCTGTAGACACTATTATAATATCAGAGGATTTTAATAAAAAATGTTTTAGCTATCGTAAGGTAAAAACCCGACATGTTTATTTGTGGCGTGGTCTTACGAGATGCTTTTGTTTTCAAAAGGATATTTCAAACTTTAATAATCAATTGGGTGTGATTTTCTCACGCTGGTATTCCAGACTGACTCGGGTATTATTTAACTGTAATGCTCGGGTCAGACCGAGTATTATAGGATACAGGATGATGCTGTGGAACTCAGGAGACGAGCTGGATGACGAGACGTACTTTCGTACTTGTATTTATATATATTCCGCTGTGTTGAGTTGTTGTGTATCCATTTGAATGTTATTGATGTTGAGCTGTGATTTATGTACTCTGATGATTGTAAAATATGTAAGCAAATAAATTTGGTTTTGAGTAAAGAGTATTTATTATCTATTATATTTTATTCCGCTGCGATGGTTAGATTCTGTTGTCGTTTTCTATTTTTTCTCTTCTACCTCTTCTTCTTTAACCCAAATGGTTCGTATTTCTGTACAACTTGAGTTGATTGTTTTTGAATAGTGTTGACTCAAGGGTTACGGATTTGCGGGTTGTTACACTTGGTATCAAAGCTTAGGTTGGTGATAACCTTGGCTCTGGTGGGAATTACTCAAATAGAGTCTATAGTACTCTAAAATGGGTTTGAGCGTATTAATAGATATGAGCGCGTATTTGTTAGTGAATATAAATTGTTTTAATATTGTGTTGATTGATTTATTGAGTGGCATATGAACCTTCATCGACACAGTCTGCGCAACTGTTTTGAAGGGGTTTCTAAACACTTGAATAGAACAACCGACATGGTATTGTTTTAAATGTGGGTAAATGAAACAATTTTACCCAAAACATATTTTGATATAAAGAATAGTTTTTGAAAACTATTTAGCTAATATATGGTTGCTTGGATGTTAGAAATGATAATATTAAAGTATTATCATTGTTAAGTGAAAATTTAACTAGAAATTGAAAATATAACCAAAGTTTGAAGGAATAAATTCATTATAAAATGAAATTCATAAATATGAATTATAAATGTAATTTATAAAATGAAACATAATTAAATGGGAATTTGTATAAGCATAAACTATACAAATGCATTATACTTAAAATTTGGATTAAAACAGAATTTGAAACTTTAAACCCGGAGATTTTGGAAGCATTTTGGAGATAAATAGTATTATTGTTGTTTTGGGGTTATTTCTGAAAGGAAATTTGTTTTAAAATGGATTCTGGAAGTGAGATAGCATTGAATTCACTTCAGTCACTGGAAAATAACTTCGGTGATGACTGCAGCATCATCGATGTTCATTTTCGAGTTTCTAAGTGATAGATTGCTGCCAAATTGATTTGTTCAGGAAAACCTGTTTGTTTTTTAAAATCTTAAAGGGAATTTGTTGGGAATAATAGCCAGGATTGGTTTAAAATTTTGAGAAATCTGATTTGAGAAGTTGAAGATTTCAAAATGATTTGAAACCAAAAGCCGGGAGTTTAAAAAAATCCTGATGAGATAGGTTGTAAGCTTATAAATTGTAAGCTTATAAATTGAGATGATTTTTAAATCAGGAAGGAAATATAAATTTTGAATGTTGGAATTTAAATTTAAAGGGAAAAGTTAAAAATTGAAATTAACTTGGATTTGGAAATAAAAATTTGACTGGATTGAAATTAATTGGATAGGCTGAAAATAATATCCAATTGTATTCGAATTAAGTTGAAATCGAATTGAGTTAAATAAATCTGAGTTAAAGTAAAATTGAATTGGAATAAGAATCCAATTGAATTAATGAATGGAATGAAATTCTTACCTGAATAAATGGAAAATAATTTAGATAAGGATTGGAATTTGGAATAAATAAATCAGAATGGCATATAAAAGAATTAAAAATGCATGGAATAAAATATGCTTGAGTTATAAATAAGTGTAAAACTCGAATCAAAAATAAAAGAAGAATATATTCAAGCCTATAATGAATGGAATTGTGTAAATAATAAGTTGTGACTTATAAAATTTAAGAAAGTGAAATAGAAAACCAAAATAAATATGGTTTGATGAATTGGAAAAAAAATCCAAACTTGAATTCTATAATAAAATTGAAGTAAGAAAATTAAATGAAGTGATATTTGGAATTAAAAAAATCAAATATTGAACCATAAATAGGAGAGAACTAATTTTATAATAAAATTAGTTAATAAAATGTGTCAATGGGAACGCAATGTTGTTTAATAGAAACTGAATTGTGAAATTATGATGAAGTTTGTAAATAAAACTCAAGTTATAAATTGAATTCGACTTGAATTGTTATTAAAGTAAATGAATTGTGAGTTCATTAACTTTGGGGGTAAATTGAAAATGGATAATGGATTCAGAACTTGAGTTATTAATTAAAATTTATTATGAAGTGTTAACAAATTAAGTATAATTGAAATGTATTGAATAAAAATGTAAATGGATTAAAATAATAATGGTATGAATTGCAAATTAAATCCAAATATGTGGAAATAAATTGGTTATGGCCTTGTGATCAATTGAATGAGCTTAAGTATAGAAAAAAAAGGGAGAGAGATTTGAATAAATCGAAGAGAGTTGAATTTAATTCAACTTAAACCAAGTTTAATGATATTGGATTGAAAAAGAACTTGGTGGGTTGAAAATAATATTTAAGGTAATGAAAATTCATAATAAATTGAGTGGATAAATTAATTTTATTGAATAAATAAATGGATGGAATAAATAAGAATCAAATGGAAGTGAACTTAAGTTTGAAGTGGAGCAAATTGAGAAAATTAACTTAAGTTGAGAATAATTAGAAGCTCGACTAAGAGTAAAAATTGGAAGACCATAAAATGAAGCTTAGTTTGAATTAATTCGGGAATGGTTAGTAATGAGCAAGCTTGGAATGGGTCGAGCTAAATAAATGGTCGTGAATGAATTAAAATAAAAAGGAAATTAAATTGGCAATGAAGATGAACCACCCTTGTTAATGGTTTTGAATGAACTAGTTTGATTAATAAAATAAAATGTAAGTGAATGGATTCAACTTTTAATGCAATGAAAATGAGAATATACGGATTGTGAATAAATCCGAAATGGAATAGAATTAAGTATAAATCGAGTTGAAATCCATTTAAATTGGTTATAAAACATAAGACTTATTTATTTACATAGATCTCATCAAATTGCATAGGATAAATTGTCATTTGATATAAATGGAAGTAATTAAACATTCTATGAATGGATAGGAGTAAAATAAAAATGACTTTGAGAGCAATTGAATTAAAAGTAGGTTTGTGAGTTGTTAACCATTCGGATTAAGTGGAACAATATATGAATTGATTGTCAACAATTAAGAATTATGTTGGAACGTTGGAAATGAAACAGAATAAAGTATAAATTAAACTGGTATCAATTTTTAGTAGTTATAAAATAGAATGGATATTCTATTAAGTGAACATCATTGAATTTGCATAAAAATAGTCGTCGTTGACGTAAATGAGATTGTATAAAATCTATGAGTTAATAAAAGCAATGAAATTGATTTTTGAATCAATTGAGATAAATATGTGTTCGTTTGGATTAAAATGAATAGAATGTAATAAATGAAGTGCAAACCATTTAAATGGAATGAAATTGATGGGTGATTTAGTTGTAAATAACTAAATTTGTATCGGAACCTTATTAATTTGCTTTTGGAAGTGTTTAGTGTATTGTTTATATTATACATGTGTTTAACTACTGAAATTAAGTGAAATGCTATAAACTTCTTATATTTGACACTTACATGTTTAAATTGAGTAAGTACAGGTTTTTGGAAGCCGTATGGCTGCATTTGGGTTGCATTAACTGCTAAATAAATAAGTTGTTTGCTTAAAAATGCTAAATAAGGTACGCCAACGCAATAAAATTAGAAAATATGAACTGTTTTTTGTTTTTCCGACCGTGTTGGTCGATGTATATATATTTATATCTTTTGTCAAATTGCAAAAGCTCCTCCGTACAAAGGAGACTCTGCCAAAAAATTTCAGAAATTTTGAGAGTTAGAAAATTTTTGAAATTTTTTGAAGAATCTTTGTTAACGACAAAATGATTTCAAACCGGAAATTGAAATATAATTAGTAAATGAAACTAACTTAAACAATGACATGAATTGGTTATAAATGAAAACTAAAATTCAATATTTGGAGTTGAAAATAAATTAAATTCATATGATAATGAAAGAATCAATTTGAATAGAAATAGATATAAACTAAAATGGGAAATGGAAATAAATATAAGACACATATATAATGCTTATACTAATTTAAGAAGGGAATGATAAATTCTTAATTGGAAATTGAATATTGCATATATATTCTAAGTTGATATTTGAATGAATAAATATTGACATTTTTAAGAAAGTCGATAAGATGTTTTGGGAATATTGTAATTGGATATTAGTGCTAAGCAGGATATGCAGGTATTATAAAAGGAAAAAGGGAATTGGATTTGATTTCAGGGAAAATAAATGTGAAATGCTCGACAAAAAGGTATGTGTTTAAATTTTTGTGAAATTTGATTGGGTTTTTGGATTGGCCACTTGGCTTTTTGTTTTCTTTTTGGATTTGGGAGGCCGTAGAGCCATTTTGTAGTTGTACCGAGTCAGCCGCGCAAAGGAGACGCTGGCGAAATTTTTCGGGAATTTAGGGAGTTAGAAAAATTTTGAGAAAATTTTTGATAATTCAAAATTTGGTTTTAAATTGAAACTTGAATGGTTAAACCAATAGTATAGTTTGAAACTATGAGGGAGTTGAGAAGTTAAAAAGAGTGATAATGGATCTTTTATAAAAAGATAGTTGGTTAGATGTTGAACTATTTGGTTTAGGGAAATAATAAACAGGTATTGGACCATTCTTCCTAATTAGTAATTTCGGGGATGAAATTCTTTTAAGGGGGGAGGAATGTGACGACCCGGAATTTTCAAACATTTAAAATCGGAATATTTAATTAATTTTAAATATTCAGTAGAGCAAAATTTAACTTGAATTACGAATATCATAGTTTATTTGATATTTAAATTATTAAATTAATAATTTGGAATTGGATAAAACATGTAATCTGAAGTTTTAAACCGGTTAAAAATAATTTGAAGGCTTGTAAAATTTATATTGATAGTACTGAAGATAAGAGAAGAGTTAAAATTGAATCTAACACTGAATTGTTCAGTTTTGAATTTATATCGTTTACATTGAAGTTAAAAATAGCCTTCCGAGGCACAGTCTTGGAATTCGACGAAACCAGTTCCATTTGGTCCGTAATATTGAATTATTATCGGATTTCAAATTTCATAGTAATTGGAGCAGTTGTGTGAGCGTACGATATATAAACGCGTTGGACTTTGTTTTGAAACAAATTCAAATTTAAATAAAATATATTCACTTTTTTTTAAACAAAAAAAAAAGAAGAAAAACCGACAATACGTACATCCTGCCTCACGTTTTTGTTTCTCCTTCGTACCTTCCCCTGCTTATCAACATCACGTCGCTTTTATCTTTCAGCCGAAGCCATTATCCCCTTTTTATAAATCTCGAGTTCCCCAAACAGTTCGTATTCTATTCAATTAAACTCGTGCCCTCTCACTCCCTCAATTTCTCAGTTCTGCACGAAGTTCCAATCGTTCTCGCGAAAAATGAAGCCGATTCCTAAACTTGAAAAAAAGGGTTAAGATAATGAAATCGTTCGTTCGAATTCAATTAATGGCCGACGTGTTCTTGAGAGCGCGCAGGAGGATGGTCAAGGCCGATGTGGATTTGGTTGCGATCTTCAGTGTCGCGTTAGGGTAGGGTTTCAGCAGCGATGTTGGAGCTTGCATAGAATTGGGTGGAGGTCTTGAGCTTTGGGGGAGAGTGCGACATCAATAATTGGAAGGAGTACGGCTAGCATGAGGCACGACAGGGGAGTCGCGACCAGGCAAGGAGACTTAGGTATCGCGGCTTCAGGCGACGAGTTTTGTGGTTCGTCGACGATGAAGAGGGTTCGTCGCGTGTTGATTTCGAGATGGGTCTCGCGATCTGGAAGGTGAGGACTCGACGCAGTGAAGATGGCAGCGTAGAGGGAGGACGACAGTGACTTATTGCTAGGGTTTCGACTCGATTGGTAAAGGCAGTGAACCACTCAAGTTCATATCGCCGTGTCGATGATTGAGGGCTCGTCATCATTCGATATCGGAAGGGTGGTGAACGGTGCTCGCAAATAAGGTATGGTCGAGGTGAGATATTCATTTTTACTGTTAATTTTAAATTAATAGATATGTATATATTTCTTATTCGATTTGAATATAGGAAGTTTGTGTGTAAAAGGAAAAAAAATTTCACAGAGAAGAAATTTCTATTTAATTTATATATGTGAAAATATATATATATATATATATACAGTGAAATTATATTACAATAAATGTATATATATAGATGAGCAGAAAAATAATTTATTACGGTAAGTATAAACCATTTTCTGTTAATATAAATGCTAGGAAGAATATTTTTATTTATTTTCCCATTTGGATTTAATGAATATATAAGTTTGCAGAACTAAGTGTGTGTGCACACAAGATTTAGAAAGCAACAAAATGAATGCAATAAATTTAGGTGATCAATTTATCAAATGGAAATTAATTATTCAAATTGTTCGAATAGTAATAAAAATCATCTAATATTTTATTCAAGGTCA
Source organism: Allium cepa (assembly GCA_030765085.1). Taxonomy (NCBI): domain Eukaryota; kingdom Viridiplantae; phylum Streptophyta; class Magnoliopsida; order Asparagales; family Amaryllidaceae; genus Allium; species Allium cepa. Next base: position 134,544,353 of record CM060945.1, on the reverse strand, counting down.
AAATCTGAAAGGAAACGGGATGGTTGGGTTGGACTACAAACAGAAGCAAAGGTGAGTTAATCTCACTCAGCTACATTTAAAAATTTAAATCATTAAATTCAAATAATTGATTGTATGGTTGAATTGATTGACGTGATATAGTATAGTATAGTTTGAATTTGGCGTATTATGTGATGCTAATGTTTGTGGATGCAGGGAAAACAGGTTGGAGGGATCCAACTGGACCCCTCAACTTTTGTTTCAAATTATTTAATATTCTCGGTTCTGATTATTTGATATTCTATAATGAATTATGTGGAAGTATTGAATGTTATAGCTTGGTTGATATAATTGGGTATAATGAATTACCAAAAATATAAATTTGATTTTGGAAATGAAAATAAAAGAAGTGAAATTGCAAGTAAAATAAATATAGAATAAATTTAAGAATGACTTGGAAAAGAAATAAAGTGACTTTAAAATTCTAATAAATGAATCCTATGAATGGAAAGGAAAATTTGAATAAACAGAAAGTTAATGAATTTTAAAATGCAGTATTATTAATTATAAAGAACAAGCATTTATTTAGAATTTAAGATTTGAATTATTGAAAGAGGAAAGAAGAGAATGGGAAAAATAATAATAATAAAGTCCATAACTACTGAATTTGGAAATGAACTGATTAGTAAAAGAATTTGTTTCAAATAAAATAAATTGGAAATCAATTTGGGAAATTGATTTAAGTGATTGAAGTTGGGATATTCTCTGGATAGCGAAGTACATGTTTTTAGAAGTAAATTTTTAAATATAAATTAAATGTTTTAAAGTTGTTTTTAAAGAAAGTAAGTTTTGTAAAATTTATTATTTCTAATATTTAAAGCCTAAAGTAAGTATTTTCTTTTAATCTATTTTAGCAGTAATTATTAAAGAGTAACTTAGTATTTTGTTTTAAAAAGTAGAAATCTAGTTTTTATATTTTATTAAGTAACTTTATTTTCAAATGTTTATATAGTAAGTATTTTTAGTAAATTATTAATGTAGTTTTAACTTAAGCGTTTAAAGGTAAATTCCAAAGTAAGTATTTTTGTTTAATCTATTATCATAATAATTATTTAAAGAATGAGTGGTCTTTTGTTTAAAGTATTATTATAAATTAAGTATTAAAGTAAATTTTTCTAAATTGAATGTTATTACAATAAAGTGATTTTAAATTATTTAAAAAAATCTAAAGTGTTGTGCTTGGTTATTCCGGTGGAAATAGAAAATACTTGGAATTATTTCTGACAAAGGAAGATAGTTTGAAAACTTTTTTCAAAGGATTGAAAGTAGAAATATATCTTGCGAAGATATTTTGAGGTAAATAAATAATTTGGTGAAATTATTTATGTTGGATGGTTGTTTGTGAATATTAATTGATATTTAAATTACCGACTATCAATATTGGACAAATGCGTTGATCGTTTCGAAGAGACCGGGATCGAGATTTATTTCTCAAAAACCACTTCGATCCGGTTTGTACGTTTCGTGGAAAACGATTTTGGATTCGAAAATGGAGCAGTGAAGTGCAAGGGCTAGTCGCTACTAATCCTGAGGATATTTCCAAAATGGATGTAGTAGGAATAGTGCCTTCGGTTCCGTTCGAACCCGGGACGGACTTGTATGGATGAATGCTTGCGAAACATCGTCAGGTGGACGATGGGAATTCTAAGGAATATGTTCTAAAAAGGTAACGCTTAGCCTCAAGCCTCATCAAATGGGAATGGCTGAAAATCAGGGGTTATGCAGCAAGGCTTCGTGGGTAGCCCCCACTGGAGGGTGAGGTCATCCCTGTCTAGATGTCCCTTTTATTTCGGCTTAGTGGGCGGTTGTTGATCCCAACCGCAGGGTGATCTTGCTCGGGACTGTCCAGTAAGGGATGGTTCCGGTCTTGTGTTGCAGGGGAGTTAGGGTGGCTCCTCGGTACGCTGATCTAGACCAGGTACTGTGACAGGTGGTACCCCAGTGCCTAGCCATTAGTTGGAATCCATTTTCCCTACGCGCCCGTACGGTTTTGATTGTGCCCAACTATTGCTGAAACGTGAGATGCAAGCATTTCAGCTAGATTCTATTTTACTTTCTATAGACACTATTATAATATCAGAGAATTTTAATAAAAAATGTTTTAGCTATCGTAGGGTAAAAACCCGACATGTTTATTTGTGGCGTGGTCTTACGAGATGCTTTTTTTTCAAAAGGATATTTGAAACTTTAATAATCAATTGGGTGTGATTTTCTCACGCTGGTATTCCAGACTGACTCGGGTATTATTTAACTGTAATGCTCGGGTCAGACCGAGTATTATAGGATACAGGATGATGCTGTGGAACTCAGGAGACGAGTTGGATGACGAGACGTACTTTCGTATTTGTATTTATATATATTCCGCTGTGTTGAGTTGTTGTGTATCCATTTGAATGTTATTGATGTTGAGCTGTGATTTATGTACTCTGATGATTGTAAAATATGTAAGCAAATAAATTTGGTTTTGAGTAAAGAGTATTTATTATCTATTATATTTTATTCCGCTGCGATGGTTAGATTCTGTTGTCGTTTTCTATTTTTCCTCTTCTACCTCTTCTTCTTTAACCCAAATGGTTCGTATTTCTGTACAATTTGAGTTGATTGTTCTTGAATAGTGTTGACTCAAGGGGTACGGATTTGCGGGTTGTTACAAAAATATTCAATTTTCACAAATTAACTCTTAATTCAATTTTAAAAGTTCTAAAATATCGTTCTAACTCCAATATGATAAAATAAAATTTTACAAATCATTTTCAATCATATTTAACCCAATTTTCAATTATTTCTGTAATTTCAACTATTAAATTATCGATTTAATTATCCAATTAAATCCAATTATTCGAAATAAAATTTATTCGACTTATAAATTTCACTTATTAATATTTAAATTCAATTAAATATTCATATTTTAATTAACAAAAATTCTGGGTCGTTACATACTCACCCCCTTAAAAGAATTTCGTCCTCGAAATTACCAAGTAAGAAAAGGTTACAGAATCCATTAACTTTCCAAAACAAACCATTCAAATTAGATTTTTTACAAATCTCTTAAGTGTTTAACTTTCCCAAAATTCATAGTTAAACTTCTTACAAAATCTTTACTAAGTTTCCAAATCCAAACTTAATTTTCAAAATTTTCCAATTTCCTCAAAAAATTTCTAACGCATTAAATTTTCAGAAAAATTCGCCAGTCTCCTTTGCGCGGCTCGATCCGAAAAAAAAATGATAGTATATATATCACAAATATACATCTCATCAAGTGATGAGACATCCCGCAGGGAAAAATAGTGTAAAAGTACGGTATGTAATCCGAGATATGTACCTTATTTATTATTAGCGAGCATATACGGCTAATATAGCGCGAAAGCGAGCTCCAAATGCGAAGCAAACGCGATCCGCACCTACTAAACACTCAACAACAACATGAGAACATGCATATATGAGAATAATATCAATATACATCATATAGCAACATAACAACCACATAATATAGCAAATGCAACTAAAGCAACAAATGCAACCACCAATCAATATAAACACTCCTCATAAATATTCATTGAATTGGTTTTCAATTTTAATCACAGTTGATTCATTAACGTTGGATTTTACTAACATTCATTCATTCGATTTCAGTTAGTTTACATTCACTAAATTATTCACATTAATTCGCCTTCAATCCAAATCAAATCCAATTCTATTCAAATTTATTTACTTCCAATTTGAATTCAATTACATAGCTTTTGATTTTGCTAATTTACTTTCATTAACACTTAATGAATTATACACAATCAACTAGCATTCGCATGACAACCAATGTATATTCAACATAACCAAATTATTTAAATTACATTCTATTTGGTCCAACACTTTTAATTCCAATTGGTTCATATTCTATTGACTTTCATTCAATTTATTCAATTTCCAATAACATTAGCTTTTAATGAATTAACACTTATATTCATTGTTTCATACTAATTATTTACATTAAATTAATTAATATTTCATCCATTCATCAATTCAATTGTTAATTCCTTTAACAAATATAAAGTTGAATTTCATTTATATAACTCAAGTTCAAATTCTTAATGACTTCACTTCATTAATTCACTTTGACACCAAAATCAACTCCATTCAACTTTACTTAAGTTATATTCTCTTTCAAACATCATTTATTTAACTTAACTTAAGTTTCCACTTATAAATTCAATTCAGATTTCAATTCTAAAGTAAATTCCATTTAACTTCCAATTTTATCTATTCAACTTTGTTTAAATACAACTGAATTCATTTTTTTCTTCCAGTCATTAATTAAATTTCACATTTTATTCTTAATCCAAGTTAAATTTTATTTTTAACTCCTCACTTTTAATTTTAATTTCAAAAATTTCAAATTTAATGACTTCCTTGGTTATATAAGCTATTTCAGATTTTATAATCTTATTTGACTATAATGTTATCATTCAAAACGTCCAAGTTATATAATAATTTCAGAAAATATTTCTTTTCCCCCTTTTTTTATATCAAAATATAATTTGGATGAAATTATTTCATTCATCCCTTTCGAAAACAATATTGTATCGAATTGTGCTATTCAAGTGTTTAGAAACCCCTTTGGCATAGTTGTGCAGACCGTGCTGACGAAGGTTCATATGCCACTCAATAAATCAATTAACACAATATAAAATCATTTTATATTCACTAACAAATACACGCTCATATCTATTATTACACTCAAACTCATTCTAGAGTACTACTGACTCTATCTCTAATGAGAAATACCCAACAGAGCCATGGTTGTCGCTTAACCATACGCTCTGATACCAAATGTGACGATCGCGATTTTTCGACGCTCGAAAACCGACATCAATACGTCCACTGTATCAACTGCCAAGCAATTGAAGGCCGAAAAACCGTACCGTTAGGGTTAAAGAAGAAGAAAAAGATAGAAGAAGAGAGAAAAAGATACAACAGAACAGAAACAACAGAACAATATCAGAATCTCACAATCGCAGCGGAACAACATATAATAGATAAATAAATAATCTTTAAACAAAAGAACAATATCCGTTATTACATTACATCACATTACATTTCATTACATCATCAGAGTGTACAACAAAAAACAACAACAAACAGCGGAAAAGAAATACTATATACTACTAATACGCCATGCCATCCAGCTTGCCTCCAGCAACTCCTGAATTTCCAGAATATCCTGATCAACCTTAACTCTAGACTGCCCGTGTGGAAATTGGTGGGCACCCAGAGTTTAGGAAGGAAAACAATAAACTCCGAGTCAGTCATGTGACTGGTGTGAGAACTAAAACAGTTTATCTTTAAAACAAAGAACAGGATAATTTTGAAATAGATTCGCAATGTTTTTTTTTTTTGAAAATGAGACTACCATAAGGCCTCCCGCACACACACAATGCAAACACAGAATCGGAGGAGATTTCTCCTTATGATAGTCAAAGATGCTTGATACGCATTAAAAAGAAACATTTGATATTATTACTAGTGCATAGTGTATAAAACATCTCGAAAGTAAAGATATAAATCTTAGCCAGCATAGGCATTCCGCACTTATGCCTACTATAGCTACCATGTTCAATAGCAGGTTACCGCCACATTCCATGGCAGGTTATACAACTAAAACCGTACAAGATCGTATTGTTTCTTTGGATTTTCAACAAATGGTCAGGCCAAGGAACTTCCCATTGCCACATGGGTACGCCTCTGAAAAGACGACCCGAGAACCAAACCGGATCTCTGCCAACACAAGGCCGGGTTACCCCTAACTGGGTAACTACCGACACGAATATGTCATCCCCCGATCGTAACCGATCTATCCGTGGATCCTCGATTTCCAACAACCACAAAGCAATAAATTTGCAGTAAGAACATAGGTTAAGTATCTGGGCTCCATACCATGATACCACCTCTATCCAGAAGGAATGACATACACTAAAGGGGCGCTACCCCCTAATAACCTTGCTGCATCCTTCCTGTTTTGACCATTTCCGGGGTGTGAGGTCCGACGAAGTCTCGTCCACAAAGCCACGCTTTATACAAAAGCTGTGCTTTGGGTCAACAAATGATCAAAGTAATAATCACTAAGATAAATGATCAAACAAATAATCATATCACAAATGATCAACACAATGATCATCCCACAGCAACACTCAGCATGCCACACTACCAAATTGGGAGTATATCACTAATAACCTTCAACTACATAACCTCTGAGCTCGTACGTCTCAGAGAAGGGTGTTAAGCTAAGAGAATAAATTCTCCGCCACCAACAGAAATATATTTGAAAGAAATCAGCTTTATATCTCAACTTGTAATGTCAGACATACAATCCATACAAGTCTGTTCCGGGCTCGAACAGAACCGAAGGCACTTACAAAGAAGTCCTTGCATTCCGGATAATTTCTAATCACGTTCGGACTTCCCGTCACTAAGGGTGATAAAACCTCTATATCAGAGATCAGCCGATGCAGAGTAACTCAACGGTAATCCTTCCGTTTTCAAAAATATCCGGTCTTCAACACCGGTCGTCAAATGCAATCCATTACGACGTATCACATATTCGGAATGGGTTATACGACCCAAAGGTACTTTCCCGGCTATCTCGAATAGTGAGCGCTTATTCAAAAAAATAAGTGTGGCATTCAAATTCAAACAATGACAACAAATACCTATTTAAAGGTAAATATTGATAGTCGGTTATTTAACTATCAATAGGCATGTTCAACATCATCAGATTCCAAATAATTTCCCAAATTATTTACTTTCCAAAATATCTTTACAAGATATATATATTTTCCACACTTCAACATTTGAAAACTAATTTTCAAATCACTTTTCACCTTTACCACTTTTGAAAACAAATTTCAATCATTTTCATTATGCGAAATACTTTCATTTCAACATGGTTCATTTAAACCAATTAAATAAATCCTTAACGATTTACATTATATTTACATTCCAAATCCGTAAATTAATTCCCACACTTCAAAAATAAATCAATGTTTATTTTTAAACAAATTCCCCTTTTCATTTATAAATTCCATAGTGAATTTACATTCCAAAATATTTATGAATATACGATTTCAATTATTCATTTTCAATTTGTCTTCAAAAAGATAAATTCTCAAAACGTTTCATTTCACATTGGAAAAACATTTCCATACTTCAACATTTGGAAAATATTCACTATACTTGAATCGAAATTAAGTATATATTTCATTCTTTAATAAATCATTCTCTTAAACACATTTGTTTGGGCCAAAACGAATGTTGCGTAAAACATCGTTACGACAACCCAAAATCACTAGTATAAGGATTCGAAATTTAGATAGATATATAAATCCCAATACTATATAAAACATTTCCTTTCGGAAACCATTTACTATAACAACAGTGTTATAGTCCATTATTTCCTTCTATTTCTCGAAAACGTCTATTTCAACAATAAATGTTGAAATCTATGGTTTCGATTCATAATATATTTTAAAACATCTTTAAATCGTTTTAATTCCATTTAAAACATCACTCCCCAAAATAAATCCATTTTATTTAATAATATATTCACTGTCCAAAATCGTGAATATACTTCCTTTAATAAGCTATAATAATTAACTTATCAAATAAGTCGTTTTCGGATTTATAAACAATGTCTATAAATTCCATTTCTATATTTTAGAACAACTTCGTTTTATAAATCTCCTTTATTAACCAATTCTATTTATATTCCATTTACACGTCGAAATCCGGTTTATAAGTAAATTACTTATAATTCATTTATTCACAAATCCATTCTTTTATATCAACAATAATTTATAAATCAAAATTTCTTATTTACTTATGAATCTAGGTTCAAACTTTATTTTAACACTTATAAAAGCTCGTTTTATAATTTCTATATTTTTAATTTATAAATATAAGTTTTATACAACTTTTATATAAATTGTTTATAATAATTCAAAAATCCCAATTTAAACTATTTTATAATTTATCAACTACTTATTTCAAAAATCACATTTCAGTTATATTTCGCAAAAAATCATAATTTTAAAATATTAAAATTTTAACGTTTATTTTATTTAAGGTGAATCAATTCAAAATTTGAATAAAACGTATAATCTCAAAAATCACTTTAAAAATCCCTTTAAAATCAAAATCGTTGTTTTTAAACTTTAAAAATGGATCCGATGATGCAACAACACCAAATAGTCAATCACGACATCCAAATATCATATATCAATATGATAATCAACAAATATCACAATATCTGTAAATAAATCAATATAGTTGAGGAATTCAGTTGGATCCCTCCAACCTGTTTTCCTGCATCCAAAGATGTTAGCACAATACCAATTCCGTTCCAGTACGGAATTATCGCGGTATATGGGATTTAAAATATTATCCGCTTAATAGGCGGCGCAATAGGGTCTCATCCGCTATATAATGCAGGAAATCAACTCCAAGTACATAAATAATACCAATTTCACTGTACTGTGAAATATTCGCGGTATATGTTTTTAATAAATAACCTTCGCTTAATAACGGCGCATAATGTCTATTTCAACAATAAAAAGATAACAATCATCATTCAAACATGCATTCAAGAATTTTAAATATAACTATTTAAAATTAAAATCGAAACCGATTCGATTGAGTGAGAAGTTCTCACCTTGATTTAAATTCTGTTTTCGCGTTTTATTTCGAATAAAATTAAACGCACGTTTAATATTAAACCGAAATTTTTTCTAGCTCCAAACGACTCCAATCCAACTCCATAGCATAGTGCTCGTCCATACGATTCCAACGCAACTTGTTTCGCGCGTTTTCGACCTCGTATGAACAAGTTATTGCATTTTAAAGTTTGACGAATCTATAATATAATTGAATTACAAATTAATTTTAATTTTTAAACCCTAACTAATCTGGGCCGTCCATCCTACATCAGTAAATCAAGGCCGCACTAATCCTTCTTCTTCCCAGTGAAGGTCACGTACAAGGAAACCCAAGCAATCACGTTCTAGGGTTTAAAACCGTGCCTCCTACCATCGCCGTGAACAAAATCAAACACCACCATCTCGACCCTCTACGTCGCCTCTACCTTCGCCGTGAGTAGCATGAAGCTCGGCTACACTTTAGCCTCCAAAAACGTGAATGATGGCCGGCCAGACGCGAGCAATTTCCTCCTTCATCGTTGCGAATTAGACGATCACCACCGTTGGATCTATCGAACTCGAGACGCTCTATAACTTTCATGTTGAAAGTTTCGCGAATTGGTTAGTGGATTGCAAGAAATTTGAGAGAGAAGAAGAGGTAGTTTCGGCCATTGATAATAGTAAGTGGCGGCTGGCTAGGGTTTTGCAATTGTGTTGAAAATTGTGAATATACATGGGCTTCTATAGAAAATTGGCGAATTACCATTCATCCGAATTTTTCCGAACTCCAAACGAAGCATGCCGTTTGGCGTTTCTAAGGTTTACCCCGCGTTCCGAACGCAATGGAACGTGTTTTGGGAGCTAATTCGATCATCAGTGCGAGTTATGGCAATAAACGTTCGATTTTAAATTAAACCGATTTAAACTAATTTCTATACGTTTTAGCTTGCACCGGACAAACGATAAATCCGATTGACACGAAATCTGAAACCATACAATAATATCACATTACGGATCCGATGAAACTGGTTTCGTCGAAATTCGAGACTGTTTGAAAAATGACTATTTTAACTCGCCAAATTAATATTAACAATTTCGATGCGTTTCGAGCTGCCACAGTCAAACGAAAACTCCGATTGCTACGAAAATTGGAATCCGATAATAACAAACTATTACAGATCCAATGAAACTAGTTTCGTCCAACTCTGAGACTGTTCGAAAATTGACTAAGTTCACTAGTCGATTAAATATTTAAATATTCAATTTTCACAAATTAACTCTTAATTCAATTTTAAAAGTTCTAAAATATCGTTCTAACTCCAATATGATAAAATAAAATTTTACAAATCATTTTCAATCATATTTAACGCAATTTTCAATTATTTCTGTAATTTCAACTATTAAATTATCGATTTAATTATCCAATTAAATCCAATTATTCGAAATAAAATTTTTTTGACTTATAAATTTCACTTATTAATATTTAAATTCAATTAAATATTCATATTTTAATTAACAAAAATTCTGGGTCGTTACATAAATACATTAATTATCTTAGTCACAAAATTTAAAATGAATTGGTACTTCTAATTGCTAGTAAGATTACAAAAACAATTATTTTAAAAATCAAAGAATCAAAATATTTTTCTATTACACTTGATTGTACTCCCGATGCTAGTCGTGAGGAACAAATGACTTTAGTCTTAAGATGTGTGGATATTTCAAAAAATATCGCAGAGGTGGAAGAGAGTTATTTTTAGGATTTTTAATGGTTGATGACACATCCGGTAAGGGGTTTTTTGATGAACTTGTTGATAATTTGAATGATCTTGATCTTGATATTGATAATGCGAGAGGACAAGGATATGATAATGGTCCAAACATGAAAGGAAAAAAATAAAGGTGTACAAAATCGAGTGCTATAAGTAAATCATATAGTATTTTATACCCCATTGTTTGTCATAGGCTTAATTTTACACTTTTTGATATGGCTAAATGTTTCTCTAAATCCTTTCCTTTTTTTAGAGTAGTGCAACGCATATACACTTTATTTTCATCTTCTACTAAAAGATGGTAAGTATTCAAAGACAATGTAGGCTGTCTTACATTAAAGCCAGTATCATAAACATGTTGGGATAGTCACATTGAAAGTGTAGAAAAAAATTGGTCTAATGCTCCAAAATTAAAAATGATTAGGTTCAATTAGCAAGTCTTAATGATGATCCAATACGCAAAAGCGAGGCCAATCCATTATGAGGTTGAAAATTTTGAGTTCTACTTGGTATGCTTATATGGTATAATTTATTGAATAATGTTAATTAAGTGAGCAAAGAGTTGTAAATTGAAAACATGCACATGGATGTCGTCATGGATCATCTAAAAGAGCTATTTTTTTTTTTAAACATTTAAAGAAAGCGGGTTTGAATCTTCATAGGTTGATGTCAAAATTATAGCAAATGAAATGGGAATTGAACCATCACTTTATGAAAAATTCATACAACAATTTGATTAAGGTAATAGTGAAGGGATGGTTCTACCTCCCAAAGAATTATTTTGAATCGATTACTTTTTATACATTGTGGATCGAGGGTTATCATCACTTGAAAGTAGATTTGAACAAATTAAGTAATTTGATGACATATTTGGGTTCTTGTATGATTTAGAGAGATTGAAATTTATTTCATGTGATAGTTTGAAGTCTTCATGTCTCTACCTCAAGAATGTCTTAAAGCATGAGGAAAATTTCGATATTGATGGAGCAGAGCTATTTGCTGAGTTACAAATCTTAAGAAGGATTTTACCGGAAGATGTCAAAAAAGCGATTGATGTGTTAAATTATATTAAATGGATTGGTTTACTTTATGTAAATGTATGGGTTGCTTATAAAATATTGTTGACTATTCCGGTTACAGTTGCTATGAAGGAAAGAAGCTTTTCAAAATCAAAGCTAATTAATTTTTTTCTCCCAGGGAGTATGTCGGAAGAAAGATTGAACGGATCGGCAACAGTACCTATCGAGAAAAATTTATTGGAATCACTTGATTTAAATAATTTTCTTAGTACTTTGGTAAGTCAAAATGTAAGAAGGTTAAATATTATGTAAAGATTTTTTGTAACTTATCTATATATCTCATTGAATCATTTTGTTTTAATGAATCTTTTCACCTTTATTGTTCTTTAATTTATTTTTCATGCCATAGGCCTCTGACATAATATTTCTTTGGGCCTCCTATAACACAGGGCCAGCCCTGATCCCATATATTCAATTTCTATTTCTATTACAATTGTAGATCTAAATACACTAGTTCGAACCACTATTTAAATAGTGGATTCATATTGAAAAGTACGCAATTTCTGTAAAAGACATATGGGATCCATGATTATTAAATGGAAAAAAATAAAATATTCATTCTATAGTTATCTCATCACTCATTAAATATCACCATTTTTATGATCATATTATGGTATACTAATCCTTGACAGTATAAGGATGTATAGTTGTATCACGTAGTTTGTTACGCAAGCTGGATTACAGAAAGTGCTATACAACTCTACCGCTTTTGTCAACTTATTTTAATTATTCACTGTATTTATAGGATTTTGAGCAATTGTTCTCATGTCAGGTAGAAAATTTGAATCAGGAGCTTCTAAAAAGAAAAGAAAACTTAAATTTGAAAATGACAATAAAAAGCAAATTGGATCAATTGATGATTTTTTTTGCAAGAAACAAGATGAATTTTTTGTTGAGGGAGAGATTAATGAAGAAGAAGTTGAAAATATTCTTATAATAGATGAGGAAGAAAATGAAGATATTGATGAAGACGTAAATGAGAACATCCAAAATAAAGAGACCGATAAAGAATTTGTACCAGTTTATACTGACATTAGTGACCCAATAAATTAAAAAGACATGAGTCAATCATTAAGAGATTTAATTGTTCAAAAAGGCCCTATAAGGGAGAACAATAGTAATTATCCCAAAGGTAAATTAATTTGACATTTCTCTATTGTACACTATTTTCGGCAATTATCAAATGGAGAGAAGTTGATAAGAAATGGTAATATACTCAAAAACTATAGACAAATTATTATTTTTCTTGTTATGAGTTATTTAAAAAAGATGGAACGACGACACAATTAGCAAACGATGGTGTGAAAGATTGGAAAAAATTAGTGAGAAGTGCACGATGTTAGTGTTGCCCACATCGTTACCATGGTGAAATGGGTTGAGGTGGAGACTAAACTTAAAATGGATGTAATAATTGACAGAAGCATTCAAGGAAAAAAAAGAAGGATAAAGAACATTAGAGAGAAGTGCTAATGAGAATAATAGCCATTGTCACAATTCTAGCTCAAAATAATTTGTCATTTCGAGGATGAAATGAAAAGATTTATCAAGAGAACAATAGTATATTTCTAAGCGTGATAAAAATGATTCCAAAATTTGATCCAATAATGCAATAACATATTCGTAGAATTCAAGTAAAGAAATTCATTATCATTATCTTAGTCACAAAATTCAAAATGGAATTGATACTTTTAATTGCTAGTGAGATTATAAAAACAATTATTGAAAAAAAAAATCAAAGAATCAAAATATTTTTCTATAATACATGACTGTACTCCCATTGCTAGTCATGAGGAACAAATGACTTTAGTCTTACGATGTGTGGATATTTCAAAGAATATCGCAATGGTGGAAGAGATACTTTTAGGATTTTTAGTAGTTAATGACACATCTAGTAAGGGGCTTTTTGATGAACTTGTTGATAATTTGAATGATCTGAATCTTGATATCGATAATACGAGAGAACAAGGATACGATAATGGTTCAAACATGAAAGGAAAAAATAAAGGTGTACAAAGTAGAATGCTACAAGTAAACCCTAGAGCATTTTATACCCCATGTGGTTGTCATAGCCTTAATCGTACACTTTGTGATATGGTTAAATGCTACTCTAAAGCCATTTCTTTTTCTGGAGTTGTGCAACGCATATATACTTTAAATTCATCTTTTACTAAAAGATGGAAAGTATTTAAAGACAACGTGGAAGGTCTTACATTAAAGCCATTATCACAAATACGTTGGGAAAGTCATGTTGAAAGTGTAAAAACAATTTGGACTCAAGCTCCAAAAATTAAAAACGCTTTGGTTCAATTAGCAAGTCTTAATGATGATCCAATATGAAAAAAGCGAGGCTAAATCCTTGGAAAAGCATAAGCTTATAAATTTTGAATTCTTACTTGGTAAGTTTATATGGTATAACTTGTTGAATAATGTTAATAGAGTGAGCAAAGAGTTGCAAGTAGAAGACATGCACATGGACGTCATCATGGATCGTCTAAAAGGACTAATTTGTATTTTTAAAACATTTAGAGAAAGCGGTTTTGAATCTTCATTGGTTGATGCCAAAGTTATAGCAAATGAATGAGAATTGAACCATTATTTTATGAAAAACGCACAATATGTAGAAAGAAACAAATTGATGAAGGTAATAGTGAAGGGACGGTTCTATGTCCAAAAAAGTCATTTAGAGTCAATTACTTTTTATACATCGTGGATCAAGGGTTATTATCACTTGAAAGTTGATTTGAACAAATTAAGATATTTAATGACATATTTGGGTTCTTGTATGATTTAGAGAGATTGAAAATTTATTCGTGTGATATTTTAAAGTCTTCATGTCTCTACCTTGAAAATGTCTTAAAAGCATAAGGCTAATTCTGATATTGATGGGGTGGAGTTATTTGCGAAATTTCAATTCTTAAGAACGATTTTACCGGAAGATGTCAAAAAAGCGAATGGTGTGTTAAATTATAATAAAAAGATGGGTTGTCTTTATGTAAATGCATGTGTTACTTATAGAATATTATTGACTATTCCGGTTACCACTGCTACGGCGGAAAGAAGCTTTTCAAAATCAAAGCTAATTAAATCTTTTCTTCGAACGACTATGCCGTAAGTAAGATTGAACGGATTAGCAACAATATTTATCGAGAAAAATTTATTGGAATCACTTGATTTAAATGATTTGCTTATTAATTTTGCAAGTCAAAATGTAAGAAGGTTAATTATTATGTAAAAGCTTTGTTGTAACTAATCTGTATAATCTCGTTAAATCATTTCGATTTAATGAATCTTTGTAACTACCCTGGGCCTCTGATATAATATTGCCTTAAGCCTCCTGTAACTCAGGGTCGGCCCTAATTACTAGCATAACAATTATGCATGGTTAAATGATCACAAGGTTTCACTACTACAAAACATGCCATTTGCATCGGTTGTTTACCCCCATTTTGCTTCAGTCAACAGCCGATGCATATGCAACCGATGCAACAGGCTTAACACTTTTGCATCAGTTCTAAACCGATGCAAAACGGTCCTTTTTGCATCGGTTGTTACTAACAACCGATGCAAAATATCATGGTCAGTTGCTTGGACACGGCCCTCATATTGCATCGGTTGTATTGAAAACCGATGCAACTAATCCCTCTATTGCATCGGTTTTTTATGACAACCGATGCAAACTAATCCTTCTATTGCATCGATTTTTATACCTGATGCAAAAAAGCTATTCTCAGGAACCATTATTGCAGTACTCAAATAGACTACATATATATTATTGATTATAACAAACAATTATTGCATGCAATATTACTATCATTCAAAATTAAATTTGATGGCAAATACATAATCAGATTTAATAATTCTACAAAAGAATGAAAAACATAAATAAATTCCATAGTACATAATCAGACAATTAGTAGTAAAAAATATTACCCCTCCCAACATTTGCTGCATATTTCCACAAATATTACCCCTGCCATCAAGCTTCCCTATTACCATTTCTGCCCCTCCCTCCACGGCAACATCACCATCACGGCGTAAATGCAATTTACATACTTTTTGCTATCCTTTCACATACAAACCACCAACATACTTCCTCCACCACAGCTTCACCAAAACAGTTCAACCGCTGCCTTACTTATATCTCTGTCCAAATACAAGTGCTCATCAATAACTATTGCATACAAACTACAGCTCTGCAATATCACCATTTCAAACATTCCATTACTTCACCCATTTCCATTTTAAACAGTTCAAACCATTTCCACATAAACTTCACATTAGCCAACCTCCCACAGTACATTTCACCCAACCCAGTACTTCAACTACCAAAGCTTCCTTAACATTGCAATTTCTCAACTTGATCACCTGACAGTGCCACAAATCAACCAAACCAAACCACTTCACTTCCTTACACCTCTCCACTGCCTATAACCTTGCCTACTTGCAGCTGCTTCATTCACACTGACCTCTGCACCAACACTACTGATATCATCATCAGCGCATATCAAACCATCGCCTGACCACTCTACTGCAAAATATAACCAAACAAATGTGCCTTCACCAACTATGCCCGACGCTTCCTCCAACTGTTTCATCATCAAATTGTTGCACATAATACATACAAACCAAACTACAGTCACCGACCAAATTCATCATACTCACAAGCCTACTGCCAACACTACTCCCCCTCCCACTGTCTACATTCAACAATCATCCACCATCTCCGAAAATATCAGCCCGGCCCACTGTCTCACTCCCACTTCATTAAACATCGTTATAATTTCTCACTGCTCACTTGCCTAACCCCCTCCCTTACCTTGCTACATGTCCTGTTTTAGAAACATCTTGCCAACAGCCACTCCATATCACTGCACCACCTAACTGCTCAATCACAACTCACTACAAATCAAATTTGCAATTTACAATTTTCAGATTTACAATTTTCATTTCCTTTTTTCTTTACATTTAAAAAAAGAGACGTTGTCACTATTCCCACACTGCGCACAAACTCCTCTGTTCATCAAATTATGTCCATCTCCCTTCCCCTGTTCACTGTCTCCTCCCATTTGACAACTCCACAAACCTCTACAAACGGCCATGTGCGCAAACAAGACTGTGCACGTCACTTCCACAACCCATTTCAGTCAACCAGTTTGCAACATCAATAATCTCCCCTACATTAACCACATCAAACTCCTACACAGTGCCATCATCATCTACACTTCCACCCAACCATCACCATAGTACATCTTCTTCATCACTGGCCCTCAGACCTTCCATTGTCTTGCTCTATCTTTATATCACTACACTAACCACATTGCAATACACCATCTTACTTCTCCGACCACCACACTGCTGCAACAGCAAATGTATTACCTTCCTTTCTACACAGTCAAATAAAACAACTTCTATTCACTCACCAATCCACACATTATCACATTTACAAACCAAAACCATACAACTTCATCTAATCACCAACATTAACTCCATCTGACTTATCCATTACCCAACCATCCAATTCAACATCCCCCAGACCCATTTACAACTTGCCCGCTCCTTCACTCCTCTGCCATGTCCACTTGCCAAGACACTCCACAGTAGTGCACAAAATCACGCACCCCTCTGAATTTCCTTCCTCTACTTCTTCCCATCACTTATACACTTTGCTCCTTCTCACCATAATTATACATAGATGCTCATTACCATATCAAAACTACTCAAATCCATACCGTCTCCTTTACCCTTCTACCCGCATCACGCAACCATCACCGCGATTTTCAGCTACCTCCGCAACCAGACTCGCAACCACACTGAAATAGCAAACCGCAACCCAAAATTCAAAACCACCTAAACCTAAAATGCCCCATCTCAAAAAATCACCGACCTTGTCACAATAACTACGCCGAAGCAACTTACCAGATAGCGCTTGAGCAACCACAAAAATCGAATAACCCATACATACCTCTAACGCGACTTCCTTAACATCATCGAATCCAAGACATCGAACAACCAGAACAGTCGACTGCAATGCCTACAAACTCCGACTTCCACACCTCCATCAAACAACTGACCACAGCATCCATACACCCACAAATCTATTCGAACATGGTACTTCACCTGCCACCTTCGACATTACTTCCCAATTCATTGCTTCAAACAACATCGCCACAACCTCCAGCAACCTTGACTTCGACACCGACAACGCCACTTCCTCACATGCGCAATCCCCAAATTGCCTACCCATGTAGACTGAAGCTTCAATACCATGAACTGATTGGCGAATTCTGATTTGGAATTTGTTTGAGGGGAATTCTGCTGAGGATTGGAAAAAGAAGACTTTTTTAATTTTGGGAATTCTTTTGCTTTGAACAAAAAAAAAGAGAAAAGATAGAACATGTTTATTAATTTTGGGGAAGATAAGTTGTTTTTGGTTTGGGTAATGTGCCGAGATAAGAAGGGGAGGGCACGGTATTATTATTATTATTATTATTTGCAGAGTGGGTTATTGAGGAGGAAGGAGTACATTTGTCCAAGTAAACTTTGGAGCCAATTTTTCATTATTTCCAACTTAAATTTCATATTTCCATCAACATGTAGTTGCATCGGTTGACTTTAAAACCGATGCGACTAAAACTATTTGCATAGGTTGTTGGTGAGAACTGATGCAAATTTGATTTTTTTATTACCTATTGTTTTCCACGCACCAATTGCATCGGTTATTAAGATAGAACTGATGCAAATAGTTCTAATTGCATCATTTTTTACTTCAACCAATGCAAATGAGGCGAAGCAATATGCACTTTTTGTACTAATGTTTTAAGCTGGCGTAGGATGCCTACTAGTCCACGGTGGACATGATTCTTATAGGATCCAACTGAGAATATATATTTGTATGATACAAATTTTATTTGTATTTAGTTGAAAAATTTATTGCTGAAACTAGATCACAACATATGGCATGAATTATGCATGTAGAAAGCAAAGTAAAATCAAAGCTAAAGCAAAGCAATGGCAGCTACTATAGTTATGAACTGAGACAAGGCTTGAGCTACAAGGCTTGAACTAAGATAGGACCGGTTGTATTACTCATGCAAAGCCAAAGAAAGGAGCTGTAGTGTAGGAGCTGGGCTTGGTGAAACAACAATAAGGGAGTGTAAAGAGCAAAAATGGTAGTATGTAGGGTCGAAAGCATGCAAGGCAAAAGCATGAAGTAGTATAAGAAAATGTGAAAAATTCAAGAGAAAAATATGGATAGATAACCCTTAGCAGGTAAGATAGAAGCTCGTAGAAACTAGACTAGTGGAAGAATCCACAACAGAATCATGCCTAGCGGCAAGGGACACACGTATTGATTAGCAGAATAGTGAACACAAATAAGCAAAATAGGAAAAAGAATCATTCACTTACATTTTTAAACAAATTTATAGCTTCACCAAACCCATTAAAACGCAGAGAAAGAAATTAGGACATAAACTAGGTTTTTAGTATTAGATCCTGTACGCAACCAAATTGGTCAGAAATACCCAAGATTTTTTTTTGTAGAGAAGTAAATGAAGAAAGTAAAATTGAAACATAGGAATTGAATAAACTAACAAGCAAATCAAAACAATAACTAAGAACACGAGAATTTATAGTGGTTCGGTGTTGTATGCCTACGTACACTTTGAAGATTGTCTTTATTGATTCAGTAATAGTTTGATTACATCAGCAAACAACAAGAAATAATAAGAATACTTGATTACAACAAAGACTAATGTAACCAGCAGCGTAAAGATCCTCAGAATGACCCCCTAGGCCAGTATTTATAGGTGAAGGCGACCACTAATCTCTCTAAAATTTGGGCTACCGAACCATGTAATCCATATGGATTCACCAGAAGGGTCGCTAGGCCCAAATCCCCATGAATAAGGATTGATACCGATTCGTCCATTGGTCGATTCTGGGGTAGCAATCCCTATGGTGGCTTCCTCGTACTTAGATATGTTGGCTACTCAAATATCATGTTGCTTGGACTAGTGGAGCTCTAGCAACTGATGGATCTTTGATTTGTTTCCACTTGCAAGTTACCTTCTGCCGAACCCTCCAAATAGATTATGTCGATCCCTCATCCTTTAGCCATTTTGACATCCGATCCCTAGGGTATGTTCCCTAGGGTATGATCCTTAGGGTCATATACCTTGCTCTCCAAATTCCATTTTCTTTGGATTGTATGATCTCAAGATATTGATTGCTGAATGCTAGAATGCACTTGATTTGTAACATGAGACGATCCCTCCTTGATGTACTCAGATATGCCGACCTATTACCAACTATCAATCTTTGCCGACCCCTCTTATGTTTTGCCGATCCCTAGCTTTCAAGTTGAAACATAGCTTTTCAATCCAATAAACTACGCTGATCCATGCATTTCCATCTATATGTCGATCCCTCCTTTGTTTCGACCATGCTGATCCCTGGTATAACCCACCATGCAGATCCTTGAAGTTCCAACAAATCATGCTGATCCATGAAGTTCACCAAGTTATGCCGATCCTTGGAGTTCCACCAAGCCATGCCGATCCCTCTGATACTACCAAGCTAAGCTGACCCCTTGCTTGTCCTAGCTAATATCCAAATTTCAAGCATCCTGCATTGTTTATCTACCAGTTCCATCCAACTCTGGCTTTATACAACCATCTATACTTTACTTCCGGGTCCTTCAACCATTGCTCCATGGTTTCCGTTCTTGATAATAGTCGAATCTATCTTGTGCAATCAGTTTAATATAGTTAGGTCAGGATACTGGGTAACACTTTCCCCCCAAAGTATGTCTTGTGAGTAACATAACATGCTTTGAATCAAAACAAGTCTGAATCGTCGAAAAGAAGTCCATCTATCTTCTTGATTGATTTCTATTCCTTTATCGAATCGTATTCCAAGGTATTGAATCCTCCATTGGTTACCATAATGCATGATCGATTTCCAATAATATAAGTCCAGTGCCATATCCCGCCAGCATATACAAATCTGGTTATGAGAGACTTATAAACTTTTTATTATCTGGTCCAACCTCGAACTTGAAGGTTTTAGGTTTGATTTCAATTTATGTTGTTTTAAAGAAGTTAAACTTTTAAACCACTCTTATGTATATTCATATACATGTTTATGTCGTTGGCTTCTCGACATGTTCGAACGCTCATGGGTCACTGCCAAATTTTTACAATATTTTGTATGTTCGCGTTTACAGTCAAACCTTCATGATCGCTACCATCATTCGTTTCATCATCATTTATCATTTTTTATCCATGGGGATCGGCATTCATTATGTCGATCCATCTTTATAGCTACGAAAATTGGGACTGGCTGGTTCCAATGCTGACCCTTCTCCACCTATGACTCGTTCAATTTTCTTGTGGTCGTTCTCTCCCCTATACACTCATGTATATAAATAAGCCATTCCTTTCTTCCTTCATTACTTTTTCATTCTACTTGCCTTTGCACAAAACTTCCCTTCCAAACCCAGGCTCCCCAAACTTCAACCTCAAATGCAACTATGATTCTCGCTATCCTACAAACTTGCTTTCCTTTTGTTTACGATTTGATTATGCTCAAATGCTCGTCCCTATTTAAATTCGCATCTCCACGTCTTCATATAGTGTAACACCCCATATTTTTAGTAACATTATTTAGGATATTTAATTAGTTAAATTAAAAGAAATAATGTGTTGACTAATGGATTGAGATTTGTGAATTAATTAAGTGGTAGCCATGCCATGTTAATGAATAGATAAATGAACTAATATGGAGTTAAGTGTTAGGAAATAAGGAAGAGAATAATGGGAAATATAGAAACATATACCCTAAACCTTTAGGAAAATGAACACACCCTCATTTCATTTTATCACAAACAAAAATAACCACACTAAGGCCGACCACCTTCAACAAAGGAGAATAAGAGGAAGGCTAAAGTTTTTTTAGAGCAAAATCAAATCAACTTAATCAAGATCAAATCTCACATCCTAATCACAAAGCTAAGGTGAATAATTTCTACATCTCAAGTTTTCTAAAAAAATTTGGTTTTAAGATGAAACCCGAATTTATCTTGCATGATTTAGCCATGATTTTGAAGAACAAAATGTTATATATACGTATTGATGATTTATGCTTGTTCATATAGATTTTATGATATGTTTTGATATGAAAACCCTATTTAATGACATCTAAATTCCTTGCGATTTTAGATATAGACCATAAATGATACTTTAGAGATGGGTTTAAATTTTTATAATTTTGTGAATTAATGTGGATTTTATATTAATTTTCGAGTAAAGAAAATGATTTATTGGGTTAAATAAATTACAAATAATTGGAAATTTTTATATGTTAGAAAACATATTAAAAAGGATTTTCTGGAATTTTCGTAGAATTTCCAAAGTGTTTTGATGAATATATAAAATTATTTACGGCATGGCACTTAAATGTTTTATATATTTAATTAAGGAGAAAAGGTATTTTGCAAATGATCTAAATTAATTAATTCTAAAATTATGGCAGCACTTTTGAAAAAGAAAAATTAGCAAGAAATAAGAGTTTGTCAAGCAAGACAGGTTAGTTAAAAAAGTTTACTTAAAAAGGTTTAAAATCAGAAATTCATGCCAAAAGCATGTTTTGCCTAATTTGGTTTCACTCAGGTAGCTTCCGACTAAAACACTCCGTGTCCTCCCACAAACCAATGCACATAGTATCAACATCTTGGCACATAGTGAATTAGACGGAGGTGAAAGTAAGAGTCAAGACTAAGGGGTTCTGAAAGGGTCGAAGAGCCTTTTTGTTTTAAAATGAAGAAGCGCCTACTTACTTTTGAAAGGATAGCTTTCGACTTAGTTGGATTTCGATAGAGTCAAATGTTTTAAAAGAAGAGTTTTCGAATGGGTTGCGCCTTAGGTTTTAAATAATGCTTTCGAAGGGGTCGAAACCCCTAGTTTTTGCCTTTCTACCTTTCGAAGTCAATGGTTTCGGAAGGTATACTTTACTTTTAAAAATTAGCCACTTCTCCAATGCTTTCGGAAAGTTGGTTTCGACACCATCACTTCTTTACTTAGGAATAGTTTTCGAATGGTAGGCTTTCGACCTAAATGATTTATAGACCCTTTTTGTTCTGTTGAAATATAACACAATGGTTTTGAAAGAGAATGGTTTCGACTTAAATGGTTTTGAAAGGTGTTTTTCCACATGTTTTAAATTAAACTCAAGTGCTTTCGAAAGGTTTAAGTTTTTTAAGATTTGACGCTTTCAAAAGGTATTTAAAATAGTTTTGAAGGGATGGTTCACCAAAGGCTTTCGAAGGAGTCGAAAGGTAGTATTTTCTGATGGTTTCAAAAGAGTTGAAATGGAAGGTTTTTCCAAGTCTTTCTGACGGCAATCTTTTGAAGTATTTTAAGATATGATGTCTAAGATTTTAAAGCTTTTGAAAGGAAGGTTTTCAAAGGTTCGAAAGGGGTTTAAGAATGGTTTTGAAATGGAGGTTTTTTCCTTTTGGCCTAGATAAATAAATGGTTTTACCTAGTTTCGAAAGTGATGCTTTCAGTGGTTTCGAAAGGGGCACTTTCAATGGGATCGAAAGGGGTACTTTCAAATGTTTAAAGGTTTTCATCAAAAAAGATTTGAGTAAAGTATATATAGCGTGGCAAGGTGATTTAAGTAAAGCATTGAGCATTTATACTTTCCTTGTTTGTGTTTAGTCTAAAAATTTTAAATAAATTTGAAAAAAGGTTTTCAAATAAAATTTTAGGAAGATATCCCTAAGTAAAATGACTCAGATATTAGAATACCAGGCGGGACTGGTATAGGGTCGCGCCCTATACATTAGCTATTTTCCTCAGCTAATTTTTGTCCATAATTCCAATGTGTAGGGCTGTATCACAAGTAATACTAAAATTATAATTACACATAGAAGGAAATATATATTTGTATACAGATAGGTTATTGGTGAGCCCGCAAAACCACTAGGATCAGGTGACCCTGGGAGATGATTAAGTTAGGGACAGACCATCCAAAAAAGAAGTATTTAACAGATAGTTAAGGACAAACCGTCCAGAAGAGGAGTGTCGAACAGATGTTAGATTATTTTATTTATATTGTCTGGTAGGACTGAGTCGGCCAAAGGTTAATAATTAGCCAAACAAAACTAAGGTGTTTGAATAAACAGTTCTTTACTACCTGATATGTATGTTTACATAATGATGCTTTACAGTATTTAACCAGTTTTGGCTGCAGGAAAAGATTTGCAAAAGATATGTTTTAAAAGGATGTTAGTAAGGGGAAACTCGTTCCGTTAAGCGGCATGGTCTCACTTAACATTCATAACCGGGATGTATAGTATTATTCACACCAGGCTTTATGTCTGACTCGAAGTTTATGTTTTTTCCATTAAACTCTCGGGTGCTCGAAATTGATTTGAATAGGCTGAGGGTTGAGGTTTTTAAGGTTTTAGTACGATGACAAATAATGCTACTGGAGGCGAGCAGGAGGCTAACGGATAGCTATTTAGTAGTTGCAACTCTTGTTTTGTTATTTATTTCCACTATTTATGTATTAAGTCAATTGTGACTATATGGCTCTGATCATCCAAGGGTGCATCTTCATATGTCGCACTTGGCATATTTTTTAATAAGTGTATTTTATCATTACATGGGAGATGTTTGGGATCATGTAATCTAAATATGAAACGTCTTTTTTTGAAATTTAATGGAAAATTGTTGTTTTGAAATCTGTGACTTAATTCATATTAAAGTTCTTCTGATAATACCATTAACATGGCCGTATTTAGTCACCGGAAGTTAATAGTATAGATGTCTGCAACATCTGTAGTGCTTAGCTTTAGGCCTCTGTATAGGGATGTTACATATATGTACGAATTTGTATTTCTCCTTTCAATTACACGATAAAGTCCTTGGCCCTGAGTGTTAGTTAGTGTTTAAGGTAGCGATGGTGAGCTTTTTTAGATAGATGGTCTAATGAGTTGAGTTAGGATACGAGAGAGGGAAAGAAGAAGAAGGAGGAGGAGGGTTTGGCTACAGAATCCTGATGGAAGAAATGCAAACAGTGGAGGAATGTTGTGGCCGGTATGTTATAATATGGCTGTGGCAGGGATCAGCCGGGACAGGAGGTCAGTTATTTAGTTAGATTAGTTGAGAGAAGATAAAGATAAGAGAAGTGAGGGTTCGGTTGGTTTAGCTACGAAGAGGGATCAATGAGGATGGTTTAGGAAAAGGATCGGTATTAGGCAGTGATATAAGGATTGACATTCCTTACTCTGGGATAGGGTTCGGTATAAAGGCCTTTGGTGGAGGGATTGGTAGTTGTGGTCAATTGAAGGGATCGGTATGAGTGCTCTTGGGAAAGGGATTGGCAGTGGTCGTTAGGGATCGACATATATCATATAAACTAATCCTACTTATTTTGCTCTAAAAATCACCATTAGTTTCCTTATTGACCTTGAACATACGATGGCATTGAACAATCCCACATGCATACTTAAACTTTTGAACTTAAGACTGAACAACCGACTTTCTGAGACATTCTATACGGACTAAGTGTCAAACTTGCAATTGAACTTAAGCAGCAGACTTCATAATTCGATGTGTTGATAGTCGATCCCAAAGCTTTCGTTGCTAATCAATTTTCTTGCAAATTGAGACGGTCAGTGATGACAGTCTCTATGGAAAAAACTCCTAAGTCTAGCCGTTTTATTTCGCTTTACTGATTTCAAACCGTTTATGTCTATTACATATTACACTGCACTACATTAGCTCACACTTAGCACGGAGGGAACAAGTTATTTTTCTAATCTTGATTATCTATTGAGTATAGCTGATATAAATCCTTCAGTTGCCACGTCTTATGATTCAACGATGCGACGCATTAGTTCTAAAGCAAACTCTAGTTCCGAAACTATATCTGGAAGGCCTTCTCCAAGCCACCACGTGGAACAAATAGAAGTTTCTAACCACAAGCCGATCTTTTATCCAACATTCTAGTTCTTCCAATGGAAAACATAAGCCCTTCTCCTGATGCTTTTGAGGGTGCTATTCATCTGGACAATCTATTGGATTCACATGCCTCGAATTGGCAAGGCCACTCTCCACCGACTATGCTCCATCCATAGAATCCCATTTAGGGACGTCTTGGTTCCTTCACGATAACATAGACCTCACTTGCCTCCAGCCGGGTATATAGCATGCAATAAGTTTATGTGTTGGGTGGATGCGTACCACCCTTCAATTCATTTTTCTAAGAAATGTTAAGATATCTTGGGATCTCCCCTTCACAACTTCATCGCAATAGCTACGCATTTATTCATGGAACATTCTTGCTATTCATGAATATCCTATTTCGTCTGCCTACTCCCGAAGATATAAGATTTATCTACAATTTAACGACTATCGGGAAGCCCTTCTTATGTCTTTCTCGAGCCTTCGTCAAATTGTCAAGTTTTGAAGGGCACTTGGAACAAACTCTCACTGTTTAAGCATGAATGATTCTATGTGTGTTGCCCTCTTGGATTTACAAGATGATGGTTGGAGGGACGTAAGTATTACTACCACTTCTCTCTCGAGTTCTCTAATTCAAGTCATAATTTTCCCGTTGAATCCATTAACATCCGGAGTTCTTTCAGGTGTTCGCCTACGTCCTGAAGGTGCCGATTTCTCAAGAGCTGTTGCTGCTATCCGTGCTACCTCCATTGAGGATAGAGATATCCATGGTTTTAAATCTTTTATATATCGCCCGAGATCTCCTCCGAGATCTCCTTTTCACACTTAAACGAGACGAGACATCAAATCTCCTCCATATCTCCCTCGACACTCATCTCTTCCGAGATATTCAAATCTCATCCGATATATGGATCAAAATCTCAATCCGATATCTCACCCGAAATTATACATTTTTCTTATTTTCCATAATATTTTTTATTTTCTTATTGATTCAAAAGAAACTACTCAATCCAATTATAATTTACCAACTTCTTGAACATATTCTTTACTTTTTATCATAATGAGTCATAGCAAAAGGTTTCACTTCTTTATTACGTTCAAAAAAAGGTTATTATTCAATCATTACCAAATCAATTAAGCTAATCAAGCTACCACTCTTCTAAAAATATTCTTTTTTCCATGTAAATCAAGTATGTTACTATTTTTATTTTTACTAAGAAAGTTATAATCGTTAAATAAATTTTTGACACATTAATTTTAGACGTATAAGTACATCCGATATATTCCCGAGATGCATTATAAGACCCGAGATGTCAATCCGAGATGTACACCCGATATGTGCTCATCTCATCCGAGATCTACCCCGATACGAGATAACTTGTGTAAAAATTCCGAGACGAAACGTGACTGAAATCCAATATTTAAAACCTTGGAGACATCAAACTCCTGGTAACTGACGTGTTATTATCCTTGTTTGGGTTGTTGGAAGATGGCCATAGTATCGGACTCCCTGGAAGTGCGGCATCAGTAAGGAACGTCGCAGGACAAACAAGGGATACTGTCAACCCTGTCATACCTCCTGTTGAGCGTATTCAGGATGATACCGAGGTGGAAAAAAATAAGGATTCTCAAGCCAAAAAAACATAAGATGTTGATGCTAGCCTCGAAAAAGCATCATTGGTTGAACCGGTGCAAGTCGGACAATCCCAAACACCTACAAAGAGAAAGAAAAGGTTGGCGTACAAACTACATAGAAGAAAAACTACCTTGGACCCAGAGTTTGTTATTACTCCAGTTGAAGACGAATCGTCCTCTTAGCACTTGGAAAGCTCATTAAAGGGATTTTCTAATCTTTAAATTCCAAACGACATCATGACCTATGACTTTCAAAACATTAACATTAAAGGACTCAACTTTCCCACCAAAAGTGATGAAGGCTTCTAACCTTTTGACAAAGGAGATAAAACACCAATGAGCAAAGCTACCGTTTATGGTCCGTTGGGGGAAACACTAGGACACTCACGTCCACATGCACTTCACTATACACTTTTTGTTGATCTTTTGTGTGACAATTACTAACACACTCCCATTTAGTCTTACAGGTGCAATGTCTTAATCAAGAGCCTTCGATCGCCTTAAAAGTTCATTTACATACCACCGATCAAGCCAGGATTTAGAGTCTACTAACCATAGGGAAAAGAATAAGGGATGAGATAAGAATTATCATCCAAGGGAATCTTCCTCCTCCTCTAAATGAAAATCTCAATCCCAAACATCTCGAGAAGGCGAACAGCCTGACTTTCCTGCCCAAAGTAGGGGCCTACCTTTCTATCGTGGTTCTCATATTGCCATGTCTCACGAGCAGCATTCCGGCTCTTCAAGCTCTAAAAAATCTAGTGAGGGCTGATCAGGAAAACATCCACTGGCTACTTCCGATCCGCCTTTGCTAGCCACTGCTTCCAACGTTTCCACAGTAGAGCAGTTGGTCGAGCTCAAGGACACTTTTCCAAAGATTTGCTTTGATGGTCCTAAATTCCATCTATTCACATAATTTTGGGGATGCCAAGGAAAGTTCTCTCATGTGCATGAACGATGTATTTTTTCAACACGAATCATTCATGCACCTGGTAGAAAAAGTCTCTAAAGTTTTTATTGAGCAACAACACGAGATAGACCGCCTCAAGTTGGAAGCTATACACGACAAAGATATAATCAAGTATTAGGACGCTGAATTGTTAGAATTTAAAACCCAACTTGCTGAAGCGAAGAACAATGCCAAGGAAATGGTAGAGGTAATAAGCCTTTTAGAAGCTACTCACAAAAAGGAACTTGATGTGGCACTTCATCATAATGAGGCACTCGCTTCAGAAAAGGATTCCTTGCATAAGGAGAAGGACGCTCTTGCTCGCAGTGTCAAGGAACTTGAAGAACTTTTAAAAAAAGAAAGGGAAAAAAAATCAAATTTCAAGAGGAATCGTAGAAATACTAAGAGGAAGTTGCTGAGGCTAGAAGCTTAAAGGCTAAACTCGTTAAGCAATTCACCATAATCTAAGCTTTTAAAGAAGAAGCTCGAGAAGAGGTTCGAAGAGAGATGATCGAACAATTTAACTCCCAAGTGTAAGCTACCATGTAGTTCGGCAGGAATGAGATTAAGGACGTATTCGATCAAATAATTATTGGATACAATCTAAAGTCCTGATCCATTGCGACTTAAGCTTTCTAGGTGAGGGTTACCTTGAATTAATCGCTAAAGCTTAGGAGCACATTGTCGAGATGAAGAAGAAAGAGTTGGGCGAAGCCGAACTCAACGAGGAAGAATTAATGGTGGAAATTCTTTGCAGGATCGAGCCTTCAGATCTAACTGCAGTAAGACTTTGATTTTTCAATGCTTCTACACCTACTGAAGGAGGAAACAATATTGTCGGGTCTTTAGGGACTTATCCTAAAGGTCCTTCTTCGTCCCAAGTAGCCAGAATATCAATTTCCATTGATATAGAGCAAGATCTTGGTTATGATCCGGACAGGCCCGGCTTTGAATCCAAGATGTTATCCTCCATTTTAGAAGGTGGCACGCCTGGAATGATGCGGAGTCAACAAAATGCTGATATTTTTCTTTGCTGCTTAGTATATGAAAAGTTTTTGTTCTTCATGCGCAATGGTTTTGGGCTAATCTCCCTGTTTTATCAAATTTTATAGGTCTTTCGGTGTAACGACCCAAAATTTAACCACTTTAAATATAATATTTAAAGTGATTTTAAATATGAAATATAAAAGATTTTATGATTCAAACAATATTAGATAGGGTTTGAAAATAGAAATATACATAAAAATAGTAACATTTGCTTATATCGACAAAAGTGACAAAATCCTGACTTCAGAAAAGTAAGTTTAAATGGTTTATTAAATTATTTTAATATATTTATGAGTGTTTATATTTTTAAATAACATTATACAAATTTATTTTTAAATTTGGTTTACATAAATCAATAGTTTGAATAAAATGTCAAAACATGACCGTAAAACATTTTGTCAAAAATCAACATGTTGTCGATTTAAAGTTGTCGCAACGTTGTTGCAACTTTATGTACACAATTAATAAATATGTTAACATATAAAGATAGTTAACAATTAACTAAACAACGTTACTTTTAATAATCATACTTTGAAAATTCTAGAAAGTAATTAGCAAAAGTAAACTAAAAAGACAAAACACATGTCACATCATATGTGACATAAAGTAAAGATATGTGACATAAAGTAAAGTAATCATTCAATTTCTTTACTTAACTCTTAAGTATTCAAATTTCAAAAGTGTGATGTATTGTGGATGGTAAGTTTTGAATTAAATAAGTTTGCTTAATTCTTAAGGAAGGTTATTTAAGTAAAAACACAAATCTATATTTTAATCTCAAATATTTTCTATAAATACCCATCCACTTCTTCTTCACTTTTGCATCATTTCTTCTCTACTTTTTCAACCTTCTTCTCACTCTTTTAATGGCTTTCAACCATAACAAAGTTATGCCAAAATATTCTCAAAAATAAAATAAAGAAAAATATCGACAAAACTCCGTCCAAACAACTTCAAAACATCTCCTACCCTCTTCTATTGCTAACTCCCCCTTCCTCCATTTGGTCGAGCACTCCTAGCCTTCCCCAAGCCGAGTCGAGCCATCCAAGTTTAAGCGTTCAAGGGATTGTAAGTTAAAAACATCGAGTAGCTAAGCTATAGCCGATTTTTCGCTCGTCAAAACCAAACAATGTGAGAACTCCTAATTTATATGTATATATTTATTTATGATGTTGTGCTATGTTTGTTTGGATGTTAATAATGATGTTTGATAAGTTTTAGAAAAAGAAAGCAACCGCCTTTAAGTCATTTGCAAAAGTTAGTAAGCAAATATGTACATAAATGACAATCATGTGATAGTGTAATAAAAAAGTTGTTAAATTTATTTTCAAGTTCATATGAAATGTTATAATATGTTAAAATGGTTATAAACATTATTTTGGATGTTATTAGTTGTATAGTGAATATATATGTTGAAACAGGTCATGGATTTACACGACGTATAATCACATAGAAATCACTTTTCAAAAGAAATGAAATGTGATGTGGAATCATTTATACCTTTGAAAAATATTTGAATATACTTTAGAAATGATTCCTAAGTATTTAAACTTGTTTCGGCAAAGTTGGGTTACGAAAATCAAAATACGCCTAAAATTTGACGCGTCGCGTAACAGTAGTTCGTGTTTATGCATCAAAAGGTTAAATGAACAAACGAAGTGGAATATTGTTCGGAATTTTTCGAAGTAATAATTTTCCAAATCCTTATATCCATATTTTTCTTATAAAAAAAGAAAATCAAGATTTCATCTTGTATATTTCTAAATATGACAAAATCAATTTTCAAAAAAAATCTAGTTTTTGCACTAGATGACCAAAGTTGAAAATTGATGAAATTAATGTTTTAAAAATATTAAATAAATTTTAAAATTATTTTAAAATATTTTAAAGTGATTTAAATTGAAAAGATGGTTTTATAAATGATATAAAAGTTGTTTTGAAGAATATAGCTTTTAGAGCACTTATTGTAATACTATTTGCAACACTTTTCGCAATGCTGTTCAATAACTATTGAAATAAAGGTTAAAACTTAACAATTCCTTTCCAAATCCTTAGTAAATGTTTTTAAGAAAATAATAAAGCATTTTAAAAGAAATTTGAATAATCAAACATTATTTCAAAGATGGTTAAACAAATAGTTAAGTGATTTAAAATGGGAAAATGAGTATGCGGAAATGACTGGTACATTTGTCCCACCTATGAGATCTAAAAGTGAAAACAAGGTGTATAAATAATGTTAGGGATGGAGCTACCAGTGCCCTGAACTTACCTGGCCTCAGTTTTCTCTTTTAGGCGAGAGGTGGAACATATCGAAAGGAAAGCCCGGATGCTCATCTTGGATTTTATAGAAATAATCTTCTTATACTTTTTATTAAAACTCGTAGAGGAAACTTGTCCTATTCGTGGAATTCAAAAGGTGATCTCATCATTCTTCCATCGATAGCACTCATTGAATATGGAAGTTGATTTTGAATACAAGCAGAATGATTTCTGTAATCCTACTTTGTCAAAAGATACTCTTTAAAAATGATTTGAGAAATATTCGAAAAAGAGGTTTAGATGATTCCTTATTCACTAAAAGAGAATTATTAAAATATATATCCCTCGAAGATATTTTGGTAAAGGAAATGAATGAATTGAAAAACAATCACCTAATTGCATCATTTTTACCGATGATTTGATTTCGAAGGAACCGGGGTCGGATTTAGGTGATTCCTATCCGAAAACCACTTCGAACCAATTTACGTGTTCGAAGATTAAAGATGTTTGAAGACGGAGATATTGAGACGAAAAATAATGAGGGACTACTTGTTGATTAATTGGGGATAAACTCCCGATTCACTATATTG
Organism: Allium cepa; assembly: GCA_030765085.1. Taxonomy (NCBI): domain Eukaryota; kingdom Viridiplantae; phylum Streptophyta; class Magnoliopsida; order Asparagales; family Amaryllidaceae; genus Allium; species Allium cepa. The sequence continues at coordinate 134,512,329 of CM060945.1, read as the reverse complement.
TAGCGGTGATCTCTTTGTTATAAAAACCTCAAAACCACAAGGACTTCTTGCCTAGTAATGGCAGAGGAAAGTGCCTTCGGTTTGTCCTGTTCCTGGACAACTTGTATGGACGTTTGTTTGACATTGCATTTCTAAAGATTACGTACATTGGTTTTTACAAACATACATCAGTGGTGGCGGAGAAGGCAACTTCTCTTAGCTTAACATCCTCCTTGGGACGTACGAGCTCAGGGGTTGTATTTTTATGGAAGGCAATTAGTAGTCAACAGAAATGGCAATGTGGCATTCAAAGATGTGATATGTGCAATGTGAAAAGGTAATCATTGCCTTGGGTCACATCAACCGGAAATGATCGAAACAGGGTTGGATGCAGCAAGGCTAAGTGGGTCATACCCAAGTAGGGTATGATCATCCCCTTCTACATATTTTTTCCGCTATGACGTTTTAGATGTAAATTAATGTGGATGTATGCAAAGAAAGCTCTCGGATAAAGGTAGGTAATGACCGAGGGATGATATATTCGGTACTATCTAGTTACAGAGATAGGTCGGTCTTGTGTTAGTAGAGAATCCTTTGTGATGCTCCCAATCCATCTAGAGGTATACCCATCGGAAGGTAGTCCCTTCACCTGGTCATTTGTACGGAAATCCACACTCCAATAAGAACTTGAGGTTTTGTTTATAGAACCTAGTATGCTGGAATTTGATAATGGTAACAATTTCGGCTATGATTAATAAGTTTATTTGCAAATGTTTTCAAAGAAAGTCATTAAAAAAATATCCTCAAATTTTACGTAATAAAGAGTTTTGGTTATCATAAGGTAAAACCCCGTTCCCTGTTTATGTGCGGCATGGTCTTATGAGATACCTTTTTGTTTTCAAAACATCGTACATTGAGTTCTCACACCAGTCCCATGACTGAGCCGGAGTTTTTTCCCTTTAAACTTTGGGTGCCCTATTTTTCGGACAGCCGTGTAGTCAGGATACCTTAGGGGAATTTTGGAGCTTGATGGGGAGCATTTTGGAGAAGTCTTTTGGAGCTATGAAGCTGAAGTACCTTATGTGGATATCTACCCATTTTTTGCTGTGTTATGTATTAGGTGTTTCCTAACATATGTACGGATAGACAGTTATAACTATCTCGCTGGATTTGTATTTGACTCTGATCATTTAGGTATAATTAAAATGTTGAATGCGATATGAGATTCTATTATTATGTTATCTTCTATCTTTATTTTATTTTACACCCGTGATAATCTGCCTCCCTGGCACTTGGATTTACAACACGTGAATATCATGGATGTATTAGTGTTAATTTCTGAAGGTCGAGGAGACGGGTCGTCACACGTGGTATCAGAACTGAAGGTTAAGCGAGAACCTTGGCTTTGTTGGGGTATGACTCATTAGAGATAGGGTTAGTAGCACCCTAGGATGAGTTTAGTTTGAGAGAGCATAATTAAAACTTTTAACTTGAATGAGTATATTCATACTGTATGCATTCCCTAAGATATCTCGCATATATATATCCTAAAGATCTTTTTCTTAATATATGCAGATAGTAGAAAATCTGTGGAAGAAGAGTACGAGGTAGGGGAGGAAGTAAAACCACAAATGTCAAACTCCTACAACTACAGTAGTCGAGGAAGTAGTAGTTTCGGTACAGCTCCAAATTAACTTTGTAAATTTATGCAAGAACTATACCAGCCTTTTTTGTAAACCTTTCAAAGGAATAGAAACCATCATTGAAGTACAAGCTTGGATCCGCTCTTGTGAAAGAATTTTCAAAGGACTGAATATTGGAGATGAGCATAAGAGATTCTTAGCTTCTTGGCAACTGAAAGATGGAGCTTTAGTTTGATGGGATTCTGTTACTTAGAATGAGTTAGAGGATGATTTTTCATGGGAACGATTGAAGAAATTTTTGGAGAAGCAGTATATGCCGGAAGTAGGAAAATCCTGCGTTTACCGAAATTTTATGGATTTTAAATAGGAGGTGGATATGTCATTTGAGGACTATGCTAACAAGTTCAACGAATTATCTTGTTTTGGGCCTGAATTGATAGATATGCCCCTCAAAATGAATGAAAAGTTTATTTCTGGAATGAAGAAGCAATACCATGTCAGAATGACTGGACATGTGAAAGAACCATCTGTAGACTTAGTAGACATGGGATACAGATATGAAGCTTTGGATAAAATAGATTCACCCGTAGTACAAGAAGGCAACAACAATAACTGGAAGAAGAGGAAGCTCAATGGCAAGAGGCCATGGCAAGGAAAACCCAAAGGAGGATCTCAGGGTAACCGCTTTAAGATGTCACTTTCTACAATTGCCAACAAAAGGGCCATCTATCAACTTGTTGTAGAAAACCCAAAACTCAAGAAACTCGAGGATCAGTCCCAAGAAGCTTCTTAATTATCGTAAACTAGGGCACATGATAAAGGATTGTCCGCTAATGAAGAAAGGAGAACAAGCCAAAGTTTACGCTATCAAGGATGAGCCCTTAACCTCCCAGAATGTGAAGTGCAAAGGAGTGTTGGAAGGTAATATTTTTATCAAAGATGTTTTAGTTAGAGTATTATTTGATATAGGAGCTTCTCATAGTTTTATTTCTAAAACTACTGTAGAAGAATTAGAACTTGAACCTAAAATTGTTGACGACCCTATCTGCGTAACGAATCCTATAGGAGGTTCCACTAATCTTTGTATGCACTGTGAAAAAGTCCCAATTTCCTATCCTCTCCATCACTTTACTTTTGATCTTTTTTTCCTAGATTTTATTGAATTTGAAATTTTACTTGGTATGGATTGGTTAACTAAAAAATAAAGCTATTCTAGATTGTTTGAAAAGAACGGTTGTAGTGAAAACAAAGTTAGGGAAACTCATAGAAATACCTTGTCAAGGTCCAAGTCCAAGAAGGGATAGTTTTCTTTATGCTTTAGATACAGTGCAGACAGGATTACAAACAAAACCCGTTGTTAAAAAATTTGTAGATGTCTTTAGGAAGTAAAAAGTTTGCCCCCACATCGAGAAATCGAATTCCGTGTTGATTTAGTTCCTGGTGCGATGCCAATTAAACAACAAGATAAAGAATGGCTCCAAAATAAAGGGATGAATTGAATAACCAAACCCAAGGGCTATTAAAGAAAGGACTGATAAGATTTAGTTGCTAAATAGGGGAGCAGCCGTAGTTTTTGTTGCTAAGTCAGATGGATCATTAAGATTGTGTGTTGACTATCGAGATCTAAATAAGCAAACCATTAAGAACAAGTATCCTTTACCTCGAACAGATGACTTGTTTGATCAGTTACACGGAGCTCGAGTTTTTTCTAAAATGGACCTAACTATAGGATTCCATATGTTAAGGATCGCAGAAGATTGCATCCATCTAACTGCATTCAAAGTTCCGAACACTTTCTATGAATGGTTGGTTATGCCTTTTGGGCTAACTAATGCGCCCTCTTATTTCGTTGACCTTATAAATAGAGTGTTTAGAGATGTGCTAAACAAATTCATGTTAGTCTTTATCGACGATATCCTTATCTATTCAAAGACAAAAGAAAAACACGCAAGGCATCTAGAAGCTGTGTTGGAGATATTGAGAAATAACGTGCTTAAAGCCAAATTCTCAAAGTGCCATTTTTGGGAGAAGGAGGTAAGATTCCTTGGACATATAATATCAAGGGATGGAATTTCAGTAGACCTAGGGAAAGTTGCACCTATTCAAGATTGGAAGCAGCCATAAACTCTTAAAGAGATTCGTAGCTTCTTAGGTTTGGCAGGATATTACAGAAGATTCGTTCAAGACTTCTCTAAGATTTCCTATCACCTAATGAAATAGACAATAAAGGATGCTAAATTTATCTGGACTCCTAAGTGTGAAGAAGCATTCCAAGAATTAATGAAGAGATTGAAAACCGCTCCCATTTTAGCATTTATAAATGGAAATAGTGGATTGACGGTTTATACAGATGCTTGTGGAAAAGGAGTTAGTGCAGTTTTAATGCAAGATGGGAAGGTGATTGCTTACGCAAGTAGGCAGCGGAAGACGCATGAGAAGTATTATGCAACACATGACTTAGAATTATTAACCGTTGTGTTCACTCGAAATATGGAGACATTATTTGCTGGGTTATAATTTTTCATAGTTTATTTCGATAAAACTTTGAATTGACCTTAGTAAATAATGTTCCATCTTTTAGGTGAAAAATTCGAACTCTTCACGGACCACAAATCTTTGAAGTATCTTTTCACCCAGAAGGATTTAAACATGAGACAACAACATGGCTAGAATTTCTCATGTCATATGATCTAGATATTCTATATATACACCCAAGAAAGCCAACGTAGTAGCTGATGCATTGAGTAGAAAGTTAGCTATTATTTCTTATTTAGTAGTAACTCCAACTCTTCTGGAAAGAATTGCCAGTAAACATGGAGAAGATAAACCGTTTGAGAAATACATTAAAGTAGCGAAGAAGGAAGAAATTCAAGCTTTAAAATATATAACCATGGAGTACTGTAGTTAAATGGAAAAATTTGTGTTCAAGATGTTGAAAATCTTAGGCAAGAAGTGCTAGCTGAATGCCACACAGCCAAACGTAGCATTCATCCGGGAATTCATAAGATGTATAAGGACATGGAGCATACATTTTGGTGGAAAAGTATGAAGAGGGACTTATCAATCAATGTCAGTCGGTGTGAAAATTGCCAAAGAATCAAAAGTGACCAACAAAAGACGGTAGGATTACTTCAACCTTTGGAGATTCCAGCTTGGAAGTGGGATCAAATATCCATGGATTTCATTAACGGTTTACCCCGAACAAGGAAAGGAAATGAAGGTATTTGGGTTACCATAGACCGATTAAACAAAAGTGCACAATTTTTCCCAGTTAAGCTAACAAGAACTACAGCAAGCCTTGTAGATATATATACGAAGGAGATTGTCTGATTGCATGGAGTTTCGAGCAGTATAGTAAGAGATCATGATCCAATCTTCACTAGTCAGTTTTGGGAAGCACTACAGATAGCTTTGGGAACCAAGCTGAGTATAAGCACTGCTTATCACCCCCAAACCGATGGACAGACAGAAAGAGTCAACTGTGTTTTAGAAGATCTTTTAAGAGCATGTATTATAGACTTTGGAGGCTTGTGGGAGAATCATTTACATTTAGTAGAGTTCTCTATAATAATAGCTATCAAGCTAGTATCGACATGGCACCGTATGAAGCTTTGTATGGTCGTCCATGTAAATCACCAGCATGTTGGATAGAATCCGACGATAGGTTAGTGCTTGGTCCAGATATGATACGAGAAGCTTCAGAGAAAGTTGATATGATTAGAAAGAAGCTAAAAGAAGCTCAATGTAGACAGAAGAGTTGTGGAGACCAAATGCGTATAAATTTGGAATTCTCAATTGGAGATTTAGTCTTTTTGAAAGTCTCTCCAATGAGAGGTGTAGTAAGATTTGAAAGAGCTGGAAAGTTAGCACTTCGATATGTTGGACCTTTTCCCATTATCGAATGAATCGGCCCACTAGCTTATCGTGTACAATTGCCAGAAAGATTGTTCGGTGTGCATAATGTTTTTCACATATCACATTTACAGAAGCATATATATGACCTAGAGCAAATCAAAGAAATAGCTGCCCAAGATGACTTGGAGATAGAGCCAAACTTAGCGGTTAATAGAAAGCCCATTCGAGTCGTGGATCAAAATAAAAAAACAATTAAGAAGGAAGGTTGTAAGGTTGGTAAAAGTTCAATAGAGCAGGGATGCTAATGATTGTACATGGGAAATAGAAGATAGAATGAGAAAAGCATATCCCAAGTTTAGGATCGATGTATAGACTTTATCTATCGTTTGAGTATAATCACCGCTTGTGGTGTAGTCGCTTATTGTATATATATTCCGTCTTATTGAATATATATTTCCTTTTGAGCTATTTTCTTCTTATCTAATTTCAAGGACGAAATTCTTTTAAGCAGGGGAGAATGTAACGACCCAAAATTTAACCACTTCAATATATAATGTTTAAAATGATTTTAGATATAAAATACAAAAGGTTTTATGATTCAAACAATATTAGATAGGATTTGGAAATATAAATGAACATAAAAATTATAACATTTGCTTATATCGACAAAAGTGACAAAATCCAGATTTCAAAAAAGTAAGTTTATATGGTTTAATAAATTATTTTAATTTATTTATGAGTATTTATATTTTGAAAAACATTATACAAATTTATTTTTTAAATTTGGTGTACATAAATAAATAGTTTAAATAAAACGTCAAAATATGACCATAAAACATGGACAAAAATCAACGTTTTGTCGATTTAAAGTTGTCGCAACGTTGTTGCGCCTTTATGTAGATAGATTAATAAATATTTTAACATATAAAGATAGCTAAGAATTAACTAAACACGGTTACTTTTAATGATCATACTTAGAAAATTCTAGAAAGTAATTAGCAAAAGTAAACTAAAAAAGACAAAACACATAGCACATCACATTTGACATGAAGTAAAGAAATGTGATATAAAGTAAAGTAATCATCCTTATTCTTTACTTAACTCTTAAGTATTTGAATTTTAAAAGTGTGATGTGGATGGTAAGTTTTGAATTAAATAAGTTTTCTTAATTCTTAAGGAAGGATATTTAAGTAAAAACACAAATCTATATTTTAATCTCAAGTATTTTCTATAAATACCCATCCACTTCTTCTTCACTTCTTCACCATTTCTTCTCTACGTTTTCAAGCTTCTTCTCACTCTTTTAATGGCTTTCAACCTTAACAAAGTTATGCCAAAATATTATTAAAAACAAAGCAAAGAAAAATATCAACAAAACTCCGTCCGAACCACTTAAAAACGCCTCTTTCCCTCTTCTATTGCTCACGCCACCTTTCCTTCATTTGGCCAAGCACTCCTATCCTTCCCCAAGCTAAATTGAGCCAGCCAAGTCTAAGCGTTCAAGGGAACGTGAGCCAAAAACGTCGAGTAGCGAAGCTATAGCTGGTTTTCCGTTCGCCAAAACAAAACAATGTGAGAACTCCTAATTTATATGTATATATTTGGTTGTGATGTTACCATATGTTTCTTTGGATGTTATTAATGATGTTTGATAAGTGTTTGAAAAAGAAAGCAAGCACCTTTAAGTCATTTGCAAAAGTTAGTAAGCAAATATGTACATAAATGACAATCATATAACGTTGTAATAAAAAGTTGTTAAATTGATTTGCAATTTCACATCACATGTTAGAATATGTTAAAATAATTATAAATATTGTTTTGGATATTTATTAGTTGTATATTGAATATATATGTTGAAACAAGTCACGAATTTACACGACGTATAATCACATAGAAATCACTTTCCAAAAGAAATGAAATATGATATTGAATCATTTATACCTTTGAAAAATGTTTGAATATGCTTTAGAAATGATTCCTAAGTGTTTAAACTTGTCTCGGCAAAGTTGGGTTATGAAAATCAAAATACGCCTAAAATTTGACGCATCGTGTAAAGGTAGTTCGTGCTTAGGCTTAAAACTTCGAATGAATATACGACGTGGAATATAGTTCGACATTCTTCGAAGTAAGAAGTTTTCGAATTTTTATATTCGTATCTTTCATATAAAAAAGAAAATTAAGATTTTATCCTGTATATTTTAAAATATGGCAAAATCAATTTTCAAGAAAAATCCAATTTTTGCACTAAATGACCAAAGTTGGAAATAGATGAAATTAATGTTTTAAAAATATGAAATAAATTCTAAAAATCTTTTAAATCTTTTAAAAGTGATTTAAGTTGAAAATATGATTTTATAAATGATATAAAAGTTGTTTTGAAGAATATAGCTTTCAAAGCACTTTTTGTAACACTATTTGCAACGCTTTTCACAACGCCTTTCAATAACTTTTGAAATAAAGATTGAAACTTAAAAATTATTTTCCAAATCCTTAGTAAATGTATTTAAGTAAATAACAAAGCATTTAAAAAGACATTTAAACAACCTAACATTATTTTAAAGATGATTAATTAAATAGTTAAGTGATTAAAAAGGGAAAATGAGTATGCGGAAATGACTAGTGCATTTGTCCCGCCCGTGAGATCTAAAAGTGAAATCATGGTGTGTAACCTTAGTTAGGGATGGAGCAACTGGTGCTCTAAACTTTCCTGACATCAGTTTTCTTTTTAGACGAGGTGTGAAACATATCGAAAGGAAAGCCCAGATGCTCAACTTGGATTTTATAGAAAAAATATTCTTATATGCTCATTATTAAAATCCAAGGAGGGAACTTGTCCTATTCGTGGAATTTAAAAGGTGATCTCAACGTTATTTCTCCCATAGCACTCGTTGAATACAGAAGTTGGTTTTGAATAAAAGTAGAATGATTTCTATAATCCTATTTTCTCAAAAGAGACTCTTTAAAAATGATTTGAGAAATATTCAAAAAAGAGGATTATATGATTTCGTATTCACTAAAAGAATATTTTGAAAATATATATCTCTTGAAGATATTTTGGTAAATGAAATGAATGAATCGAAAAAAAATCACCTAATTACATCATTTTTATTGATGAATGGATTTCGAAGGAACCGGGGTTGGATTTGGGTGATTCCTATCCAAAAACCACTTCCAAACAATTTACGTGTTTGAAGATTAAAGATATTTGAAGATGGAGATATTGAGACGAACAATAACGAGGGACTACTTGTTGATTAATTGGGGATAAACTCCTGATTCACTATATTGTAGCAGTGATCTCTTTGTTATAAAAAACCTCAAAACCCCAAGGACTTCTCGCCCAGTAATGGCTGAGGAAAGTGCCTTCGATTTGTTTTATTCTTGGACAATTTGTATGGACGTTTGACTGGCATTGCATTTCTAAATATTACATACATTGGTTTTTACAAACGTACATCAGTGGCGTCGAAGAAGGCAACTTCTCTTAGCTTAACATCCTCATTGGGACGTACGAGCTCAAGGGTTGTATTTTTGTGGGAGGCAATTAGTAGTCAATAGAAATGGCAATGTGGCATTCAAAAATGTGATATGCGCTATGTGAAAAGGTAATCGTTGCCTCGACCCTCATCAACCAAAAATGACCAAAACAGGGTTAGATGCAGCAAAGCTAAGTGGGTCATTCCCAAGTAGGGTATGATCATCCCCTTCTAGATATATTTCTTCCCGCTATGACGTTGGGGATGTAATTTAATGTGGATGTATGCGCAGAGAGCTCTCAACTAAAGGTCGGTAACGACTGATGGATGATATATTCGATACTATCTAGTTACAAAGATAGGCTGGTCTTGTGTTGGTAGAGGATCCTTTGTGATGGTCCTCGGGACATCCATCTAGAGGTGTCATTTGTATGGAAATCCATTCATAAGAACTTGCGGTTCTGTTTGTAGAACCTAGTATGCTGGAATCTAATAATAATAATAATTTCGGCTAAGATGAATAAGTTTATTTGCAAATGTTTTCAAAGAAAGTAAATAAAAATAATATCCTTAAATTTTACGTAATAAGGAGTTTTGGTTATCATAAGGTAAAAACCCATTCTATGTGCTGCATCGTCTTATGAGATACCTTTTTGTTTTCAAAACATCATACTTTGAGTTCTCATACTAGTCCCATGATAGACCTGGAGTTTGTTTTTCCCTTTAAACTCTGGGTGCCCTATTTTTCGGGCAGCCGTGTAGTCAGGATACCTTAGGAGCATTTTGGCGTATGTTGGGGTGCATTTTGGAGAAGTCTTTTGGAGTTATGAAGCTAAAGTACCATATGTAGATATCCACGCATTTTCCGTTGTGTCATGTAGTATGTATTTCCCAGTACATGTATGGATAGACAATTATAACTATCCCACTGGATTTGTATTTGACTCTGATCATTTATGTATAATTAAAATGTTGAATGCGATGTGAGAATCTATTATTATGTTATAGTCTATCTTTATTTTATTTTACACCCCTAATAATCTGTCTCCCCAGCACTTGGATTTATGACACATGAATACTGTGGATGTATTATTGTTGATTTTGAAGGTCGAGGAGATGGGTCATCACATTCAGGTCCCAGTCAAACTCCCAGAAGCGATGCTATTACAGAACAACACGAGGAAATGGTTAAAGACCCGATTGCTGTTAATGTTCCAGGACCCGATGCTCAAGCCATCGCTGCCCTTGATGAAGATACGATCAAGGATTCACTCACGGTTGACGAATCCGATGACATAATAATTCTCGATGCCTCGGAACACACCGATTAGACTTGCATGAGGGAGCAGATCAAAAAGGAGGAACTGTTGAAAAGAAAGGTTAAAATTGAACCCATCGAGGTGGACGTCGATGATCCTCATCTTGTGCCATTGCAATTTATTCCATCGAGGGAGTCAATTTCTGATGAACTTCCTCCTACCTCCTCAAGCTCTCCGACCAAAGGCAGAAAAAGGAAATAGAAGCACAAGCAGCTCTACCCTTGAGAAATCCAAAAGAGAAAGAAAGTAAAAGAAGTAGTTACAACTCCAGATCAATGTACATAGTTTACATAATTTCTTCTTTCACTAGTTATGGTTGTACGGGTATGAATCCCAATCTTTTGAAAAAACTTGTACTAAAATTTCGATGCATGTTTTGTAAATAAAAGTATTTGTTTTCTGTTATGCTTCATGGGAATTGTTATTTAAGTAGTTGAACGATTACTTTCCATTCAATGTACTTATAATTCGTGGCTTGTGAATTCTGTTAACAATTCACCATCTCTATCCCAAGGCCTCCAAGTGGTCGTGGCCTCGAGTCGTATCAAACATCAGACTCGGGCCTTAGTGTTGCGCTGCCGGATTTAGTGGTTTTTTGAATGACTGTCCCACCTAGTATTGATTTGGCGAGGAAAAAAGTTGGATGGTCGAAATCCATCCTTAGTGAGTTTATACTTCCCCTGTTGGTTTCAGACCAGAGTTTATGGAATAGAGAACGGTCGAAATCCACTCATCTGTTCATTCATGATTATATCTACATTCTGGGGATAAGGTTCAGTTGATGGGTGGTCAATTCGCATCCGGTTTATGTTTATACTCTAGTCCGCACTCTAGGGATTCAGAGTTGTTCCGTGGGTAGTCGGTCTCCACCCAATTTATGTTTATACTCCATTCAGCATTCTAAGGACTCGGAGTTGTTTCATGGGCAATTGGTCTCCACCTGATTAATGTTTATACTCCAGTCCGCCCTATGGGGGCTCAAAGTTGTTTTGCGGGCAATCAATCTCTACCCGAATTATGTTTATACTCCATTCCGAACTCTAGGAACTCGGAGTTGTTATGCGGGTAGTCAGTCTCCACTCGATTTATGTTTAACTCCAGTCTGCACTTTGGGGACATGGAGTTGTTTTAAAGAGCATTTAGGTCGCACTCTGCGGACTCGGAGTTGTTTCGGAGAGTAGTCAAGTTGCACTCTTTTTTTTTGGTTGATTAATTTGCCTTCTAGAATTTTGGGGTTTTGATTTAGCGAGCGGTCGGTCGAGTCTTGGTCGCTTTGATTTTTTTTTTGCGGTCCTAAAGTTTGGGCATGAATTATTAAACAAAAAAGTTGACTAAGCTCATCTATTTTGATCCCAATGGGAGTTAGCACAATTGATCGATTCCAAACTCTAGGAGCCTGTTCATACACATCGATATCAATCATTTTCGCTATGTAATTATCAAGCAATGCATTAACAAACATAAATACAAGGGAAGCCTTAAACTTTATTCATTAAATGGAAGGGACCAACATAAACTGTTTTATTACATATTTGGAAAATCAAATGCTAAAGAAAATTCTGAAAATAAATACAACTGAAATGTAAAGGAAATAAGCTAAGTAAAATAGCATCGTAAATATTCGCTATTCCATGCTCTTGGCAGTGTAATGCCATCGATAGTCACTAGCTTGAAAGTTCCTTCTCCAAGACTCTGTTCAATGACATATGGTCCTTCCCAACTCAGATTCATATGTGACGGGGTAGAAAAAACCCATTTCAGGATAAGATTGGCAATTTCGAAGGTTCTCAGACAAACTTTAGTGTTGTAATACCGGGTAACTCAATGTCGGTGTGCGGCTGCCTTCAGATCAACTTCCCCGTGCTTCTTATCTATAAAGTCTGAAGATTCCAAGTGGAGATCCTATTTTGTTTTGGTATCGTAGAAAGTCACTCGATGAGAAAGGACTTCAAGCTCAACAGGAGTAACGGCTTTTAAACCTTAAGTGAGGGCGAACGGAGTATGGCTATTCGCGGACTTGTGAGTTGTTCTGTAAGCTCAAAGTATTGTAGGGCGTTCATTCACCCACTTGCCTCTAACCTTCTCTAAACACTTCTTCAAAATTGACTTGATGATTTTATTTATGGCTTCAACCAGTCCATTTTCCTAAGGGTGAGTGACTGTTGCAAATCACTTTTCAATGTGGTATCTTCGACAGAAGTCGTTAAACTTAGTACTATCGAATTGAGTCCCATTATCTGTTACAATAGTCCAGAAAGACCAAAGTGACATATGATGTTCTGAACAATAAAGTTGATTACTTTCTTGGTCGTGATTGTAGCTAAAGATTCCACCTCGGCCCATTTGGTGAAGTAATCAACTGCTACAAATAGCGTACTTCACGCCACCTTTAGAGATTGGTAACGAACCGATAATAACTATACCTCGCATAGCGAACGACCACGTGTTGACCATTTGCGTGATATCAGTGTGCGGAGCTCTTGAGACTTCTGCATATATTAGCATTTATCACATCGTCTTACATAATCAGCTGCGTCTCGATTTACGGTTGGCCAATAATACCCAAAACTGAATATTTTATTTGCTATAGTTTACCCACGGTGTGGTCGCCACATTCTCCTTCATGAACTTCTTTTAAAACATGTTTTATCTCGTCATGAGCGATACACCGGAGTAGAGGGTCTGAGAAAACTCTCCTATACATGACTCTTTCTTGCATAATATATCATGAAACTTTGCGAAGGACCTTTCAATTTTCATTTCTTTTATCAGGCAGGACCCCGTGCAATAAATAGTCTTTAACTGGATTCATCCACGATTCCCTTTCAGATTCTGCCTCCAGTACTTCGATTTCCATTATGTTTAAACTTGGGGTATCCCATACTTCGATCGGCATAAAACCCATCTTCTATGCATCATCGGTACTAGTGAACTTTGAATCGGCCTCTTTGTTTTGATTGCATGGAATATGTGAAATATCAAAGTATTCAAATTCTATCAACAACTCCTAAACTCGGGTAAGATAAGTGGCAAGCCATTGTCCCTTATCCAAATAGTCTCCTTTAACTTGATACACCACCAATTGTGAATCACAAAAGATTTCAAGAGATTTAACTCCAAGTTCTTTAACGAGTTTTCGTCCAGCAATCAAAGCCTCATACTAAACCTCGTTGTTTGTTGCTGAGAAATCAAGCTTCAAAGCATAATAAATCGGCCGGTTTTCAGGAGTTACAAGCATAATCCCAGCCCTAGAACAATGATCATTAGAAGCCCCATCAGTGCATAACTTCCTTCGTAAAGTAGGGATTTCACTTCCTTCTGGAAGATCATCCTACACAGTAAACTCTGCTATACAGTCTGCCAAAGCCTGTCCCTGGATAGCTCTTCGAGGGAGATAAGTATTATCGAATTAACCGAGCTCGATTTTTCGTTTGAGTAATCTTCCAGACTCTTAGGTCGCTGTAGGACCTGTCGTAACAAAAGCTCAGTGTAAATATTGATCGGACGTGCCTAAAAGTACGGACCAAGCTTCCATGATGCAATTAGTAAGTAGTACGCCAATTTCTCTATTTTTGGATGTTTGCACCAAAATTGGTCATAAATACCCAATTGTCGATGAAAATACCTGTATGCAATCATAGATCACAGATAGCAAGTATGTAGAGAATACAAATTTGAAGAAAACTCAAAATTTATAAGAAAAGTAGTAGAAACACACAATTTATAGTGATTTGGCATTGTAGCCTATATCCACTTTGAAGAGTTGCCATTTTATTGATGATTCCCAACTGATTAACAAGAGTACAATTGATAATATCCAAATAACAATGGAGTTCAGTAGAGTAATGGCATAGGAGAGCCAAAAGATTCCTTTTATGAAGCTCTTGGATTGCTATTTATAGGTGTAGGCTGCAAATATCTCGCTCGGATGTTGGTAGACTCCTTCTCTCACGTGGGTGAGCCCAAGCGATCGATCCCTGGTCGTTTTGACTCGATCCATGATCGACACAAATGAGATTCATATCAATCCATGATCGATACAAATGAGATTCGTATCGACAAATCTTGCCCAATTGAGCCAAGATCGATCGTGAACATTCCTGAGGTTGTACGCAAGCTCTTGTGAAAATTTGGTAGCATTTGGAATTATAGATCTTGAGTTATGATCGATGCAAATTTAGGTTTATAGGGCATTATTGAGCTCTTATCGATGTTGTTCGCATCGGTCTCGTTTCTATCGATCAGACGATGGTGACGTGGAGTGAAAAGCTAGGGTAGATCCATCTTTTATGCTGCCTTGACTGCTTCTTTCTTCGTATCCATCGGATGCTATGCACTTCGTATCGATCTTCATTTTTTGTATTGATGCATGGCATGCACACTTCGTATCGATCACCTGGCGTTGGCTTCGTATCGATGGAAATTGATAGTTTCCTATCGATCATTTGGTTGATCGATATGAAATATACACCAACATGATTGAAACGAAGTAGAAATCTTGGACTACTTTGTACCGATGGAAAGGGTTGGGTTTCGTATCATTCATCTGGTTGATCGATACGAAACATATATCGATACAAAGTGACAAACTTGATCAACCTAGGAGACGCTTTTTTCCGATGTATACGAAAGGAACGAGGGTAAACTTGATGGATACAAAATTGATGGGACCTTGGTTGCTGATCGATTCATGGCTCGGATCCAAAGTAGCCGCTTCCTTGACCCGAAGTAGACCCATTGGTGGCTTGAAGCAAGTGTTGTGGTGACTTGAAGCATCTTGTAAACATGTTATTCTGTCTAAGACCGAAAGCAGGCCCATCTCTAACTTGAAGCATTTTGCTTGGAAACCCAAAGTAAAGCTTGGGACGACTCGAAGCAAACACCAAACAACTTGAAGCAACTCGATTTTGAACAATCAATATCTTGAGCACACAAACTCCAATTGACTTGAAATTTGAAACGTTGGCTTAGGTGGCTTCGTTTGTCGTGTTATACCAATTGTAGCTCGATCCGAACTTGGAAAAAATTTACTAGCATCCATAGCATACCTATGTACAACCGATCTTCGGGGACGATCTGTCTTTGGTTTCCAGTTAATCTTTTGGTGTCACGGCCTTGCTAAAAGACAGGACAACACTTTCCCCTAAAAACATGCCTTGCGATAGAAAGGTGTGTGTTTTTTAATGCCATAAGCTAGATGTTCATATCCTGTTAATGACCTGTAAAGAGATTTATAATCTTACCCGACTGTGAATAGTGATCATTCGAGATCGTATGCCGTTTGGTATGGTATGTGACCGTTCAAGGTCGGGTGTCGTTCATGGTGAATGATGACCGTTTGCGGTCGGGTGCCGTTCGAGGCGAATTGTGACCGCTTGCAGTCGGGTGCCGTTCGAGGCAAAAGGCGACCATTCATGGTCGGATGCCGTTCGAGGTCGGATGCCGTTCGAGGCGAGTTGTGTGTGCCCGGGGGGACTTAGTACCATTAATGTCAAATTTCACGTTCGAGTGAGTTTCTAAATTGTTTGTTATGGCGGTTTATCGCCATCTCAGAGCATGCTTGAGGACCGTTCGTGATCCCGTACATGTGTAAGTGACTTGGTCGTTATGGAATTACAAATACTAGATTTAAATTCAAAACGAGTCTTACAACCAAAATGATCAACCAAATCAAGTCCAGTGCAAAGAATATAAAACTAAAGCAAAACAGAGACGTCAAAGTGTAGACACCTACACTAATGCGGTTGATAGTCGTCTCAGAGTACGCCTAAGGACGTTCGTATCCTGTACATGTGTAAGCGACTTAACGCACTAGTGTGGAATTTGCGACTTATTTGTCGTTATTTCAATCAGTTGATGACAAGCTGATGCCTCGATCCTTAGCCATCCCCAATTGATGCAGATGGTGGTCATTCTTGCTCCACCATTGCTGCTTGCCTCCTCACGTATTGTAATACATGCCAGTCTGGATATTCTCATCTATCTCATACCTTAAGTGCCTATAATCATTTATACTATGGCCACTTAGTTCGCGGAATAAGCAGTATTTGTCTGACATCCTCTCGTTGTTGGTTGGATCCCTCTTCATTGGCCTCCGGTAGGGAACCTACCCCCTAGTGTCTTGGTAAATTCGTTCCAAAGTCTCGTTCAACTCTGTGTAAGAGATGAATCTCGATTCCTTACGTGGCTGCTTTGGTTCATCACCGCTATTATCTGCCTTTCGTTTCACTTTATCTTTGCCTGAATCCTTTCCGAGCAGGTCTCCGCTTTTGACTGCATAAACATCAACTTCCTATCCTTCCTCTCTCTCATCATTTACATCCTCTTGTCGCAAAACCCTTTCTGCCTCATGCTAAAACTCTCCTAGATCCATGGGTTGATCCCTTGTCAATGAGTTCTTGAATTATGTGCCATTAGCTATGCTAGATATAGCTGCCATCAAAACCATGGATGGATCAAGTCGATCCATCGATGCTGCCGCTGCATTGAATCGTGTCAGGAAACTCCCAAAAGATTCCCTGGTTCTTTTCTTCAATGTTGTCAGACTCATCACATTCTTGGGTCTCGAAATATGAACTCTGAACTGCATCATGAACTTTTCATCAACTCGGTCCATGTTTCAATGGAGCCACTCTCCAATTGCCTGAACCATAGTGCTGCTATGTCTTTTAAATACAATGGAAAACACCAAGCCATGACCTCCTTTGATTCCCTCAGCACCTCCATGTGCCTTACATACCTCGTCAGATGAGCAACAAGATCGGTTCTTCCATCGTACGTCTCTAGTGTTGGTAGCTTGAATCCTATGGGATTCCTAGCCTGCCTAATTGCGGGAGCAAAAGGGCTCCTTTTCACATCTTCCAGATCTCTATTCACTAATCCGCCTCTCATTGCTCGCTTGACCATCTCTGTCAATCTATCACTATCTCTAAGCTGCAGTCCTTATGCATTGCCTCCGATCTGGCCCCCGAGTTCATGAGGGAATTCTGGAACCTGCCTTTTCTGGGCATGCACCCATTCCTCTATCAATGCCATGCCACACAGTTCTTCCTAGTATTCTTCCTAGGATTGGATGAGCATGCTCCATGGGCGTGCCCCCTAGCTCTGGGGCTACTCTTGATGATCCTGCTCTATTCTGGATTCTGATTACTCCATGCTCCTGACCTCTATCTCCAGCACTTCCTGCCATAACGTCCCCTTGATTTTGCATTCTAGCTTATCCAATTTGCTGGAGTAGGTTCTGATTCATCTCTTCTTGCCTTTTCAGCATTCCCTCCTGCATAGCTTCCATCATCATCTCCATATCATCTCTGGTGATGATGAACAAAGTCTGATTAGCTCCTGAGGATGCTTCTAGCTTCCTTTATGCTGACTTCGCTTCGCTCTTTGTCTCCTTGTTGATTTCTTCATCATAGCTTTCCAGATCCAAGTCTTTAAGCTTCTAGATCCAAAGTCCAAGTTGTAGAATCCCTAAGTGTTAGCCCTCCCAGTGAAAGCACCAAAATGTTTGAGCCAAAATTGGTCAAGAACACCCAATTGTCGATGAAAGCACCCATGTACAATCACAGATAGAAAGTATGTAGAGAATATAAGTGTGAAGAACACTCAAAATTTAAAATGCTAGCAGTAGAAACACACGATTTATAGTGGTTCGACGTTGTAGCCTACATCCACTTTGAAGAGTTGTTGTTTTATTGATGATTCTCAACTGAGTAAATAATAGTACAGTTCATAGTATTCGAATTAGAATGGAGTTCACCAGAGTAACGACATAAGAGAGCTAAAGGATCCCTTTCTTGAAGCTCTTGGAATGCTATTTATAGATGTAGGCTGTAAATATCTCGCTCAGATCACGATAGACTCCTTCTCTCACGTGGGTGGGCCCACGTGATCGATCCCTGGCTGTTTCGACTTGTTCCATGATCGGTAAAAATGAGAGTCGTATTGATTCAAATCTTGCCCAATCGAACCAAGATCGACCATGAATATTCCTTAGGATGTACGTAAGCTTTTATAAAAATTTGGTAGCATTTGGACTTGTATATTTTGAGTTATGATTGATGCAAATTTGGGTTTGTGGGCATTATCGAGCTCGTATTGATGCCATTCACATTGATATCGTTTTTATCAATCAGAAGATACGTGGAATGATAAGCTAGGGTAGATCCACTTTTATGCCACGTTGACTGCTTCTTCCTTCGTATCCATCAGGTGCTATGCTCTTCGTATCGATCCTCGTCTTTTTTCTATTGATGCATGGCACGCACTTTTCATATCGATCACCTGGCGTTGGCATCGTATCGATGGAAAGTGATAGTTTCGTATCGATCATCCAGTTGATCGATACAAAATATATACCAACATGTTCGACATGAAACATATATCGATACGAAGTGAACAACCTTAATTGACCTGGGAGAAGCGATTGTCTAGTGGATACGAAAAGAACGAGTGCAAACTTGATGGATACGAAATTGATGGGGACCTTGGTTGCTGATTGATTCATGGCTCTGACCCAAAGTAGCCTCCTCCGTGACCCAAAGTAGACCCTCTAGTGACTCGAAGCAAGTGTTATGGTGACTTAAAGCAGCTTATAAAAATGTTAATCTGTCCAAGACCCGAAGCAGACCCATCTCTAACTCGAAGCATTTCACTTGGAAACCCGAAGTAAAGTTTGGGACGACTCGAAGAAAATCCCAAACAACTTGAAGGGACTCGATTTTTATCGATCAATATCTTGAGCACACGAGTTCCGATTGACTTGAAATTTGAAATGTTGGCTGTTGTAGCTTCGTTTGTCGTGTTATATCTATTGTAGCCCGATCCAGACTTGGGCAAAATTTATTAGCGTCTGTAGTAGATCTGTGTGCAACCGATCTTCGGGGACGATCTGTCGTTAGTTTTCAGTTAATTTTTTTTGTCACGGCCTTGCTAAAAGGTGGGATAACACTTGCCCCTCAAAACATGCATTGCGATAGGAAGGTGTGTTTTGTAATGCCATAAGCTCGATGTTCATATCATGATAATGACTTGTAAAGAGATTGATAATCTTACTTGACTCGTAATGGCTCGAAATGGCAGGCAAGATTCCATACCTGTCAATGTGAGTCCAAGCGAATACTTCTAGATTCACTGGAAGAAAACCAGCAAGTTCTTTCATCATCGAGGGGCCGAGCTGTGACCCAATCTTCAAGACTTGTGATGGGTCATCGTGACTGACCATGATATCAATCATTAGCTCAACCGGTGCAGCCTTGGTCTTTTTGCGGTCCTCTTCATCACCTCTCAGATCTATATCTCTATAGATCCGACTGTGGTTCCTAAGCCAAGGCTCAGGCGCTGGTTTTCAATCTTTAATGGTTTACACGCGGATGGCTTTGTCCACACCCTTTCACTTCTCCTCACGCTAAGTTTCCCTCAACTCAGCTACATAACAGGCACGCCCAGTCGCCTGATCGTGATGAACAACTCCTATACAATTATCCGTTGGAAAATTCAAAGTTAAACACCATGGGGCAAGAGCTATCCAGAATTCAGCCAGGGTCGGGCGGTCTAGAAAAACATTATATGGGGAGTCAACATCCAAAATAATAAACGGTAAGATTCGCACTCTCCTTCTTTAACCTTGTCCCAGTTAACCAGGAAATTCCATGTATTATACAGCCTCGATCGCCACACCATTAAACCATGAATACGAGCATCAAATGGTTTTAAGTTTTTGGCTTCCATTCTCATCAGATCATATGCCTTTTGAAGATTATATTCACTGAACTTCCACAATCAATCAAAATCCTTCTTACTAACACAGGACCAATCTTAGCTGAAATGACCATCGGGTCAATTGTTGGAGCCTCTACTTTGTCTAGATCCATGTCTCTAACATAATATCATCCGCCATGGTGCGCCGCTATTTTGCTGGAGTTCCATCTTCCGTATTCTAATAGCATTCAAAATCTACATGCCTTATTGCACTGGCATGGCGCACCATCTCTTGCCAATTCATGCCCATGGGGTGTGGTCCCCCAACTATCATATTTATCACCAGTCTTCCACTGGTCCGGGCAGGCGCCTTAGTCCTACACGGAGCTTGTCCTCAATTGGGGTCAGATGTCCCATGCCCGCCATCCTGCGGAGTTTTCACAAATTATTGCAACTTCTTTCCTGAATAAATTTTTCTATAACATCATTGAGATGTCTACATTCATATTTACCATGCCCATAACATTTGTGAAACCGATAATATTTTCCGTTCTACTTCCCTCTCTCTGACGACTTTTTTGGTGGCAGCCTCCTGTACTGCATGATATTGCAAGTGGATGGATAAATGTTCCCCAAGGACATGTTTAACAGCGTGTATTTGTCATACATTGGAATCCTAGGCTTTAGTCACCCAAAATCCCTCTTCTGCTCTCGATTCCTATCTCCGTCTTTCTTTTGTTGATTCCGTTGGTTCTGAACATTCACTTAAACTTTCCAAGAACTGTCATCAGACTGTTTTATTGCAGTACTACTCTATACTGCTTCTCCATTCAGACCTGCAACGTTCTATTAGCTGGAGGACCTAGCTTTCTCCTTCCTCAAGAACTGACCTTCCTTTGAATAGAAGCGCTTCAACATGTTAGGTTGTTTTCCAGCCAGCCAGTCGCCAAAGTCAGACTTCGGATCAATCCCTCTTGTCATGGGGATAAATATAGCATGATCATTTAGTTACTAACCTCCATGGGGTAGTATGAAATCTCTCGAAGTAATTTTTCAACGATTCCTCTGGAGCCTTGATCACACTAGAAAAGGACATCACATCTTTAGGACGAGTCATGCACATTCATAATTTCTCTATAGACTTGGTTGCTAACTCATCAAATCTCGAAATTGACCACGGAGGTAGTCTCATGAACCACATCGTTGCTATCCCGAAAAGGGTTATGGAAAGCCTCTGCATTTGATTTCATCGTTAGCTCTCGTAGAATCCATCATTCACTTATATCTCATGATATGTTGCTTGGGATCGGTTTTTCCCTCATAGGCAAGCATTGATGGCATTTTGAACCTTCTTGGGTATTCCACATGAAGAACGTCAGTAAACAGGATATAGCTTCTCGAGATTCCCCAATCATCATTAGTCAAGCCTTCGTTCTTTCTCACCAACTATCTAACCGTTGCTAATAAGTCCAGCGTATGGATGCGTGGTGCCAAGCGGTGGTCGCGCTCCACCTCATGTGAATGACATGGTCGATGTCTACGGGCTATTTCACACCTTTTTGGTTCACCATCATCTTAATGTGCACCTTGAACATTTATCTCGTTATTATTCCGACGGGGTATATGGTCAGCATTTGATCGAGCTCCAGCATCCAAGCTTTCGGGAAGAACTCAAGCATGATTCCTTAAGTGTAGTAGGGGAATCACTCCTCTAGAGGGGGATAGATACCGATCCCTAGGGAGGGTTCAATCAGATCGGTCTCGGCAGGCCATATTGGTTTGCCAAGCAGCGCTCGATGTTTTTACATGATCTCCTTCAAGCCTGCAATGCCTAAGCCTTTGGTATTCATCCGATGAACTTGAACTTTCTGATGCTTAGTAAGGAGTTGGATCCCTTTTGGCCTTCCCACGCTATTGCTTAGTAATCTGGTTCATCAGGCTAATATTGGTCTAAATCTTCTCATTTAGTTGTCGTTAGCTTTCCATCAACTCTCTCATCGGATTATGAAAGTCATCTCATGTTATAGAATCGGCGGGGTTTTGAACTTCAACCGGATCAGCATTCAAGTTTGCAGGTTGGTTGCCTGGGCCTCCTGGTTGAGTGCTAGCGGTCTCATTTCCATCAACATTCTAAGAAGTAAATCTTGTATGTCTCACCATTATCAATCTCCTTGTTTAGATTTTAGCAAATATGACTAGTGTAAGCAAGTTTATGAAGATAGCTATGGATCTCCTTTGGGAAACTTGCCCAATCCAGTAGCAATAATGGGGATCCTAACAGCTTGAGAGTCAGTTTCTCGATGGAAGCACCAAAATGTTTGCAACCAAATTGGTCTCAAACATCCAAGAAAAGATTTATATGGAGAAGTAAATGAATAAAGTAAAATTAAAACAGCGGAATAGAGTAAACTAACAAGAAAATCAAAACAATAACCAAGAACACGACAATTTGTAGTGGTTCGGCATTGTCTGCCTACGTCCACTTTGATGGTTATCTTTGTTGACTCACTAATAGTTTGATTACAGCAGTAAACAGCAAGAAATAAGGAGAAAACTTGATTACAATAAAGACTAATGTAATCAGTAGTGTAAAGATCCTTAGATTGACCCTCTAGGTTGGTATTTATAGGTGAAGGCGACCACCAATCTCTAAAATTTTGGTTACAGAACCTTATATCCATATGGGCCCACTGAAGGGGTCGCTAGGCCCAAATCCTAATGAATATGGACTGGTATCGATTCTTTATTGGTTGATTCTGGGCGATGGTCCCTATGGTGGCTTCCTCATACTTAGATATGTTGGCTCTTCAAATATCGTTTGATCGGACTGGTGGAGCTCATGCAACTGATCGATCTTTGATTCGACACCACTTGCAAGTTACCTTCTATTGAACCCTCCAAATGGATTATGCCGATCCCTCATCCTTTAGCCATTTTGACATGTGATCCCTTAGGTATGGTCCGTAAGGTCTATATACCATGCTCTCCAAATTCCATTTGCTTCAGATTGTGGGATCTCAAGCTGTTGATTACTGAATGTTAGAATGCAGTTGGTTTGTAACATGTGCCGATCCCTCCTTGATTTACTCAGATATGCCGACCAATGACTAACTATCAACCTTTGCCAACCCCTCGTATGCTTTGCCGATCCCTAGCTTACGAGTTGAAACATAGCTTTTCAAACCAATAAACTATATCGATCCATGCATTTCCATCTAGGCCGGTCCCTCGTATAACCAATCATGCTGATTCCTGTAGTTCGGCCGGTCCCTCGTATAACCAATCATGCTGATTCCTGTAGTTCCACCAAATCATGCTGATCATTGGAGTTCCACCAAGTCATGCTGATCCATGGAGTTCCACCAAGTCATGCCGATCCCTCTGATACTACCAAGCTATGCTAACCCCTTACTTGTCCTAGCTAATAACCATATTTCAAGCATCCTGCATTTTTTTATCTACTAGTTCCATCTAACTCTGGCTTCATACAACCATATGTACTTTACTTTCGTGTCCTTCAACCATTGCTTCATGGTTACCATTCTTGATAGTTGAATTTATCTTATGCAACCAATTCAACATAGCCGGGTCAAGATACCGCGTAACAGATACCAATATAACTTAGATATCACTTATACATTTTGCCAAAGTTTGTTTTTGGGCCACTCACCCAATGGAAAACATGTTTGTTTATTTCTTTTTATTTTTTCTAAACGCTTTTCTCTAGTACCTAAAATTATCTTCCAAATCCCAGACCTTAGGACTCGGTGTAAATTGCAATAAAACTATTTTTTCTTTCCGCCCATTTGTCAAGTAAATCATAAGTATACTGAACACTTTATAAAAAATAAAACATTTACAATAAATGATACTATCATAAATGATATTTACAGATGGCATACTAACACATGGCCCCCGTTTAAAAATATTCCCATCTGTCATGGGGGAGTCGATCCAAGCCATAAGGGAGTCAGCCAATAAGATAAAATAATATTTACTGATAGAAATATCAACCTGAAGGCACTCTTAGTCACTATTAGCATAACTGGACTGGGCCACCAATTCAACCCTATAAGTTCTAAACCAGTAGCCTGCCTGGTCCAGAGAGTAATTTAGACCTCAATATGTAGTTAGGCCGCCAAAACCCATTGAAACGCAACTTTTACCACGGTTAGACAACAAAAATGAAACTTTTTCCTATAAAACTGAATTTAGAGCGCAACAAATAAGTTGAAGGCCCAAACATCATGCTAGCATCCATATTATATATGCATTATGTATGTTTCCTTTGCAAGTTGGTTTATTTATAAATAACTTTACCCTTCATCTCCAGAAATTTATACGATGTAGGACAATTCTAATAGTCTATAATCATGAAACTATCTTCTCACATATTTTCAAAACAAAGCAAACCAGCTTGATACTTGAAGATAAAATTTGCTACATCATGAACAAAAATAAATTAGCATCCTAAAGCTATATTTAATCTGGAACTATACGTAAAGTCTTTATGTTGCTCTCTAGTGTATCGCACTTAAAATTTCTACTACCTACACTAAAAAAAAATCATAAATAGCAATCTTCACAGTTCTTACAGTCTAACCATTTCAACCATCAAAACCTTTGACCTTCGGTCATCACGGTTCAATAGACACGGTTCGGTTATGATAACAATGCTCTTAGTTGATGCCTAAACTTATTATCTGATATTTTGTCAATACAAATGAAATTGTTTATGGCTACAGGTTACAATAAATAGAATCAATGGTACAAAGGAAAATAATTAACTCTCAAATAGTACACCTATTAAAATCATAAGTGATAAATGTTTAGATTTGTTTGTTATATATACCTCTTATTTATTTCTAGGTTGCTTATGAATGGTTATACAAAGAACTCAAAAAATACTTAGTGAAAATGATAAAAGCGTTCCTTTTTCTCAAACATAGGTGCACTTACCATACATACATACATACATATCTATATCATATACACACATATAAACAGAATTTATTGCTTGAAAATGTATCTGTGAAAAGCTTAACTATTCTCTGAGTATTCGATGTAGATATCATCTTTTGTTAAAAGATTACGAAATTTAGCCCTTAGCCAAAATATAAAATTACTTATATTTTTGATAAAGACGAAACATTCGGCACTTTACCTCAAGGGATAAAAATATGTACTTTGGTAAAAAGTAAATTTTAAGTTTTAAATGGATTAACTATAGGCGAGAATAGTTAGAAAAGAAGGCTAGCGAGTATCTCAAATTTTATTGCCGGACGTGCCCAAAAATCTAGGCAATAGGAGAGGCGTTTAGTTTCGCGCTAATAGAAATCATTAAGGACTAATTTAAGTTCGGCCTTTAATAAGCTATAAGGGCTTTTCTATTTGCACTACCATTTATTCTTACAGACTAATGAAAATTTTGCTCCGAATAAGTTAATGTTAGAGGCCAAACATTTATTCAGCCTCAAGTTTAGTTCCCCGGTATCTTAGAATTCGTTAGTGTTTTTGGTAGAACAAAATAGGTTGAGGGAAAATTTACAAAAAAATATAGAAATGACAAGAAGAAATAGATTTTTTTATTATCCCCTTAAGTAGTTAAAAATACTCGAACTAATAAATGAATCTTTAGGTATTTATCTAGTTATTAATAAACAATGGGTACAATTGTAAGGACCATAATTTTGATTAACTTTATTTGGGACATTTAGTTTATTAAATTATATGAAATAATGAAAATTATTAAGGGAATTGAGATTTGAATAGTAATGGGTAGCCGTGCCTAGTTAAACAATGAACTAAAAGGATTAAAATGAAATAAGTAAGGTTAATAGATAAGGGCAAAATATGAATAAATAATATTCCTAAACCCTAAACACTCATACCACTTTCATTTTACACATTCACAAACTAAAACTTAACCAAGAAGAGGCCGGCCACCATTAGGAGAAAGCAAGAGAAAGATAAGCAAAAATCAAGAGGAAGGAATCTCAATCAATCTAATTAAAGAAGAAAATCTCAAACTCCTTAATCATAAGATAAAGGTGAATAATATGTTACATCTCATTTTATTATTTAATTTTAGATAAGATCCAAATTTATTTTGCAAATGATTTGCCATATTTTGATTGTTTAAAAAGATATATATGTCTGTTAATTATTTATGCTATTTCATATATATTTTATGCAAAGGCCTAACTTGGAAAACCTACTAAATGACATCCAAATGCCTTACGACTTTGATATAAGGTAAGAATTATTATTCTAGAGTTAGTTTTCAAGTTTCATAATTTTCTGAATTAATGTGAATTTATTATTAATTTTTTAGGGAAGAAAATGGTTAATTGGGTTTAAAATTGATTACGGGTATTATATGTTAGTTTTGGGTTAGAAATTTAAATATGTTAGAAAACATGTTAAGAGCGATTTATGGGAATTTTCTTGAATTTTCCTAAGTGTTTTAATAAGTATATAAAATTAATTTTAGGGTATGAGGCTTATCGTTTTATATGTTTATAAAAGTAGAAGGGGCGATTTGTAAATATTTTAAATTGTTAATCTCTGAAATCTGGCAACACATTTTAGAAAATATTTTGGAAAAGAAACTGGCAACCACTTAAATAGTGACAAGTAAGTAGGTTGGTTGAAAGGGAATTACTTTATAAAGTTAAAAATCAGTTTTACAAGGCTTTTGTTGTTTTGCCACTTTCGGCAGCTCCTTTCGACTTCATATTTCCGCCTTTATCCTAGATGAAACCAATACACATGGTATCAAAGCCTTCGTACGTAGTGGAATGGAGATAGGCAAAAGGTATAGGGTCGAAATAGGGTTTTCAAAGGGGTCAAGACCTTGTTTTGCTTTCAAACGAAAATGTCGCTTGCTTTGCTTTCGAAAAGAATGCTTTCGAATGAGAGAGCTTTTAACTTGGTCAATTGTTTTAAAAAAAAGAGCTTACGAAAGAGGTTGCCGTCTTTTTTTGAAATAAGCTTTCAATGGGGTTGAAACCCCCACAGCTGCATGTAATCTTTCGAAGTAATGCTTTCGAAAGGGTTCTTTCGCTCTAAACCATGAGCCGCTTCTCCAATGCTTTCGAAGGGAATGGTTTTGACACCATCCACTTCTTTTACTTAGGAAATTGCTTTCGAAAGAGTTGCTTTAGACCTAGTTCTTTTAAGACCCATTTTATATTTTGAAATTTAAACCCAAAGGTTTCGAAGGAAATGGTTTTTAATGGTTTCGATACTATGTTCCACAAGTTTTTACATGAACCCAATGCTTTCTAAAGGTTTGTTTATTGTAAAGAACTTTGTATGCTTTTGAATGGTTTATACTAAAGGATTAAAAGCGGAGGTTTCCTAATGGTTTCGAAAGGTACTAAAGTATTTTAATTGGAAGGTTTCCAACTGCTTTTGAAAGGCAAGTTAGAGGACGTCTAAGGTATATAAAGCTTTCGAAAGGGTCTCTTTCAATGCTTTCGAAAGTCTATTATAAATGGTTTTAAAAGGTATGTTCTGGCCTCTCAGCCTAGTGCTATAAAGTAAAGTAGTTAACTGGTTTCAAAAGGGGTACTTTCAAAGGTTTCGAAAGAGGTTGTTTAAAGCTTTTAAACAAAGATTTCAAAAGTTTTCATCAACAATGTATTGAGAATAACATATATCATGGCAAAGAGATTTGAGTAAACAAATAGTATGTTTTCCTTATTTAAGTATGATTTAAAGGGTTAAATAAATTTGGAAAAATTTTCAAGGAATATTTGAAGGGTAGTTGACCCTAAGTAAATGACTCGGATATTAGAATACCAGATGGGACTGGTATAGGGTAGCACCCTGTACATTAGTTATAGCACCTAGCTAATTTAGTCCAAAATTTCGGTATGTAGGGCATAGTCACAGGCAAGACTTAAATGATGGTTACACATAGAAAATAATATAAATAGAGAAGGAGGATGGGTTATTGGTGAGCCCACGAAACCATTCAGATCAGGTGACTTGGGAGAAGTAAGTTAAGGATAGAACGTCCAGACGTTTTTTTAAAAGATGTTAGGTTATTTATTTTGTCTGGTAAGCCCGAGTCAGCAAATGGTTAGTAGTTAGCCAAAAAAAACTATATTGTTCATATGATAGTCCATTTGTTACCTGATCTATAAGCATATATGATATTGCTATTGTTTAGTCAGTTTGATTGCAAGGTTTGCAAAAAGCTATGTTTTAACGGGATATTAGTGAGGGAAAACCCGTTCCACGAAGTGGCGCGGTCTCACTTAATATTAATAAACCGAGATGTAATAGTATTATTCATACCAGACTTATTATCCGACTCGAAGTTTATGTTTTTCCCTTAAACTGTCGGGTGCTCAAAATTAATTTGAGTAGATTGAGAGTTAAGGTTTGTCAGGTTTAGTAGGTGGACGAATAAAGCTTCCAAAGACATGCAGGAGGCAATGTTAGCTATTTAGGAGTTGTTATTTAGTTTTATTTCCGCTGTGATGTATTAAGACTTATGTGTCTATTTTGTACTCAGATAATTCAAGGGGCATCTTTATATGTCACCCATGGCGTATTTTGTAATAATTATATTTAATCAAAACTACGAATCGATTATGGGATTTTGTAATTTGAATATGAAATACTGCTTTAAAATGTAATCAGAAAATTTATTTTAATATATGATGATTTTATTTCGTATTCATGTGCTTCTGATGTTATGGGTACTATTAAAATTACGTTATTTTATCAACGAAAGTTAATACTATGGATGACTGCAGCATCTGTAGCTTCAGGCCTCAAGATAGGTGATGCTACAACAATGTATCGTGTTTTTGGATAGATCTAAGTTCCATTATTTATATCGACTAGTTGAATTTCATTAATAAGTTTTAGTGAGAAAAACAAATTGTGGATTTATCAAGGTTTATGGTAGAGCTTTCTGCGGGATTTATGCTAATTGGAATGGTTGCCTTCCTCTTCAGTTTATTGCTAAAACTACTAGAATAACATAATTTATTTTTTGACATTCATGCTTGAACTTATTTTGGGCTGAACTTTGAAAAAAATTAGCCTGAAAGGACATTAACTTTACTTTTAGGTTGAAGGAAAAATGCGAGTTACAATCAACATTAGATTCAACTTTTACAGTATACAAAAAAGCTAGTTATAACTAGTATTATATTCAGTTTTACACTATACAAAATACTAGTTATAGCTAGCATTGTCCTCCAGCTTAAAAATAAAATTTGTAGTCCTTCAGTCTATTTTTTTTTCTAAATTTGTCCTTATGTCTATTTTCCTGATTTTACAATATTTTTTTTTTGAATCAAATAATTTCACAATATTAATTACACCAATTAGAGAAAATGACATACTTTGAAAAAAATTAAATTAAAGGAAATCAAGTTTCATGTTTAGGCTGAAGGACAAATGCTAGTTATATTTAATATTATATTCAACTTTTACATCATAGAAAATACTAGTTATATGCCAGTTATATTTAGCATTATATTCAACTTTTATGTTATACAAAATGCTAGTTATAGCTAGCATTATATTTAGTTTTACACTATACAAAACGCTAGTTATAACTAGCACCATTCCTCAATCGAAAAAAATAAACTTGTCGTCCTTCAGCCTAAAAAACTTCTAAGTTTATCCTTATGCCTATTTTTTGTTTCTTTAAATTTCTCGAATCTCTTCAAATAATTTTCTACATACAATTCTAATAATGTCAAAAAATCAAAGAGAGAAATTTCAAAAATCTTCATATTCCAATTTTCTATCGTAACACAAACCGGATAATCGAGATCCTTCTCAATATAATCAAAATACATTTCACTCTCAACATAATCAAACTCAATATCGTTCTCAAAATTCTTAACAACAAAATCAGAATTCAAATTTTGAATTTTCACAACCAAATCCAAATCCATATCATTCTCTATAAAATCAAAATTTAAATCATTTCCCATAAAATTCAAATCATTACCAAAATTCCTAAATTTCAAATTACTCACAAAACTCCTTATTCCAAAAAAATTAAAATTATGACTCAAATTATGTGTCTTCCAATATCCAGTAATGATCAATGGTGCCTTACCAATCTCAAAATGTAAGGAGAAATTTGAATAATCAATTCGGTGATTACGAATATGGAAACCAAGAATCGCAATTCAAGGTTGATGAAACCATCGAAGAAGTTGTTTATTGATCTTTAATTCGTCTACTGCTCAAGGAAGAAAAAGACAACCAACGAAAATCAATATTAATGCCCATAATGTTGAAAGTGTAGATCTGCTACCATATGGCCTTAAACTATGGAAATGAACACCGATCGAGCAATCTAAGTTAACATTCTGTTGGATTGATTGTGATAAAGATAACAAGAAAGGTAGGAGCCAATCTGAAAGTTCTTTTCAGAATTTTATTTGCATTTTGTTCAACTTTCGACGTCCTAATAATATTCCAAGAACCGTTGATTCATTGAAAACTCAATTGGAAAGAATAAATTCCACTTGTCAGTATTGGAAAGAAATGATGGCCAGGTTATATGCAAGAGAACAAAATGTAGCAAACAACGTGGATTTAGTAATTATTTAAAATTTCAACTCAATTCCTTATCTACTTCTCATGTTTCGTGTATTAATAGTATTTCATCCTCTACAACTTAGTCAAGCTAATGCGTTGTATATGGATGAGTATAACAATTAACCATTCAACCTACAACATTATTATGACTTATTATTAATCGAGGAGAAATGGATTCGAGTACAAAAAGAACACCCAATATTGCGGTTTATCCTAGACAGATGAGTGACTAATCTAGTCATGGAAGTTCTCATGCACATGCTCGACACACCCTTCAACACTAGTGAGGGTAAGCCTTCGGGAAAGTACAAAGGGAAGAAGAAAACCACCACCGATTACACAACACATTATGCACCTATTATTGAGCATATGTGTAACGATCCCGGTTTAAAGACGAATTTAAATTTGTAATTAAATTTAATTTTTGGGTTAAATTGTGGATTTATTTTAATTTTTCAAATTTAATAAGATATATATACTTATTTATTTTAAAAAAATTGGATTTGAAACTCAAAATAAATATTTTAAATTGAATTGGATTATAAATAAAATTTTGATTTGGAAATTCAAAATGAATTGGATTTAAAGGATATACTTTGGAAAAAATAATATATATGTATATTTTGGAAGGAAATCTATCTATTCAATTTAATTAAAGGCTCTACATTGTTAACATTTGATATAATATATGCAAATGAATGTAATATAGATACTAATGTTTAAAATAAAATTTATCCTATCAATATTAAATATAAGTGTAAAATATAAGTACAAAATATATGTTATAAATTAATGTTTGAAAATCAAACAAGAAATAAAACTAATAATTTATGTTAATAGTAAATTATATGGTTATATGGAAACATAAGATAAATATATACAATAACAATTTTTATAGTAAGCACAAAGGCCAAAAAAAACAAACAAGTATGTTGCTATGAATTTTATATAGGCAATGCAAAAGAAACAAAAAAATATCTATATACAAAGTCTAATAGAATAAGTATGTAACCTTGAAAAGAAACACATGCATTTAATACCATATCATCTCAGCACAACACAGGGTCATTCGAAATGTTAAAATCATTTCAATTTTCAGTAAACCAAATCTAGTTTAGTCAACAAAAGAAAAAAAACTGATCAAATAGAGTAAAAGCTTGTACCAGTTGTAGCCTGCACTGTACAAAACTATTCCTATATATGTATCTTCTTATTTTAGCTCGTTCACAACTTAGAAAACCTGAGAAAAAAAATAAACATCATTATTTTTACAAACTCAACTTCATTCAACAACAAAGCAGAAAGATTTACAGGAAACTCAAAACTGCACCTTTTCAACACGGTATTGCTCTCTGTTCAAACATATTTCAGGTGAGCAAACCCCTAAATTAAATCTTTCTGTTTATCTGTTGTTGCTTGTGAGTCTGGAAATTGATTTGCCATTGGAAAATTTGTTGCTTGCGCATGAATCTGTGTGTATACATGTGTAAGTTTTATGCATACAGATAGTATACCTCTGTTTACTGCATTCACAGCCTAAGAACAACATAAATAAATCTACACCTCTCCAAATTAACATTATTATGTGATGTTTTATAAATGAAAAAGGATAGTTATGGAGTAATATGTATTTTAAAAATAATTACGAGTGTTTATGTTGAATAATCATTTCAGAATTTGATCAAAGTCAGTAATGATCCAAATAATCAGAAAATTCAAGTATTTTAATTTCCATCTTTGATTACGCAATTAGATTCGAATCTCAAATTAATGATTTTAGATCATTATTTCAATATTTTAAGTAAGAATTTGGCGAGTTATCTCGAATTTACTAAAATTAGCATTTTCGTCAAATTCCATTCGACGACGACGAGTGGGAGGTTGCGATTGATGGTGGAGGAGGCTAGTGTATAGGAGATTGTCAGGAAAATGCTCGTTTAAATTTTTGATCACTGTTGTGATCAAGCGAAATGATTTTAGGATTATTTGACTATTTTGGGTTGAGGGTGGAATCGAGATGATTTCTTCATCATCGTTGCATCGGGTCGCATCGGACCGGGGGAAGTGCTGCGTGGGTGATCAATGGAGTTTAGGTCGGAGTCGTGAGGATTCTGGTGTCGTGTTGTGGCAGAGCGGCGCTTTTGGGTTGATCAGGAGTTCAAGTTGGGTGTGCTCAAACTCAATTTCGAATTGGAGTTCAACTTTAAGATTTAGTGCTTGGGATCGATGGAGGAAGTCATAAGTGACTTGTTGGCATCGACGACGATCGGAACGATGGCGATCATGGGTGCATGTGCACGCATCCACGGTTGTGTCTAGGTAGTGATATTTTAGGGAAGAAGGATAAAGCTCGGGGTTGTCTCGAAGCAAATGAAAGTTTGGCTTGGGGAAACTTGCGTTGGCTCGAGTTTGGTATCGAGGCACCTGCATGAGTTCAACAGTGTATCAGGTTTGAAGAAATAGGGAGGCTCAAAGCTAATCTCGGGGTTAAAGGTTTACAGTTCAAAATTTAAAATAAAACAAGTTTTTATTCAAATTTAATTAAATGAAGTTGAAACTTTTTCCGATTCATTCTTGAAGAATAATAAGATTAGAGTAAATTATTTTAAAGCTAATTGAGTTTAAGTTTAATTAAGAAATTAATTAATTTAAAGGAAAAAAAATGATGTTTTAAAATTATTATTTCACTTTAAAGTCTCAAGTTGATTTTTGAATAAAAAATACTTTGTTTCAAAGATTAAAGATTTAAGGATTAAATGTTTTGAAGTTAATTGATTTAAAAAGATAATCACTTTATGTAATTCGATTATGATTAATTAATTTGAGATTAATTCAAGAACAATTAATTAATTCCTTAATTGATGTTTGAGAATAATAATTAATTACTTAAGCATAATTACTTAATAAAAGTAATTAAGGATAATTGAATAATGATTTATGATTAATAAATCAAGTGATTAAAGTATAATTACTCAATGTAATTAAATTAGTAATTACAAAATATAAGTGATTAGGATAATCACTTATTAAAATATAATTAATTATTAATGTAAGGTAACTAATTGCTTAAAGTTGATTTACTTAATTAAAAGTAATAAATTGATAACTTAAAGTTGATTAATCAAGTGGTTAAGGCAAATTTGAGATTTATTAGTATAAGTGATTAAGGATAATCACTTATGGTAATTAATTAAAATGGTAATTAATTAAGGGTTAATTTATTAAAGAATTATTAAATAATTAGGGATTAATTATTTAATGATTTAAGGTTAATTAATTATTAATGGTTAACTAATGAATGATTAAAAGAATAATTAATCAAAATGATTTGTAATTAATTAAAGTCAATTAACCAAGATTAGTGATTCATAAGTAATTAATCTGATTTGAATTAATTAGACAATTAACTGATTATACTTATGAATGTTTGGATTGAATTAGATGCTTTGGATTGTTTGGTATCCCTGATTGTGATGCTCTGTTTTGATTTGACTTGTTTAATCTAATTTATTATCCGTGACCTGTGAATGAAAGATAAGCATTATAGTTTATACCGCTTATCAAATATATTGCCATATTTGAATCTGTGCTGATTGATGATGTTGCATCTCTATTGGGTAAAACCTCTGGATCACACTTATACACACACAAATATGGATTGCATATGGAAATGAGTTAAGTCACGGATTTTTGAAATAGTTTTAAAATTGAATTTTTGAATCCAAATGGTTTTGGAAATGAGTTGGGATTAAAATAAAAAAGTTTTTTGAAAGGGAATTTCAAAGATTAAAATTATCTTTGAATAACTTGATTTAGTTTTGAAATTTGATTTAAATTGAATTCAAAATTTGAAAATCGAAATCTATGTTGAGAATTTATAATTAAAAAGGGTTATAAGGGGTTATATGGGTTTTAAACCATTTTTTAAAAGTGTCGTTTTGGGAATTTGGATTTAACCAAAAGATTTTAACTTGTATAAATGAAATCGGATTTTTCCGAAACGAAAACTAATTTTTTCAAATAATAAAAGCTTTCACCTAAGAAATGAACTTCCAATTTATGTTAAAAGGATTTCAAGTCTAAAATAAAAATGGCCTTCCAAGTTATGAATAAATCTTTGGAAACGGTTTGAAAGCTATAAGTTAAATCCTTGATTTAAAGAATGGATGAGTTAATCCTAATTGAAATGGAAATCGTTTTGAAAATCTATGAATGGATCTTTGTGATATTAGGTGAACTTTGTGAAAACGAACCCTTGTGTTTAATGATTTGAAATGGTAATTTATTTAAACCATTTGAAGAAAAGATTTTGGGTTTTAAAAGTTGTGACTTAACAAATCCCATATCCATATGTTTTTAAAAATTGCGCTCATTATTCGGTTTAGCCGGTAGAGGACCTTGTGTCTATAACCCATTCCAAATAATGATACGACGTTATGGATTGCATTTGAAGACCGGTGGTGAAGACCAGGTATTTTGCGAGAACGATAGGATAACCTATCGATTGTCTCTGCACCGAGTAGCTACGGTATAGAGATTCGCTAAGTGATGGGAAGTCCAATCGGGATTGTGGATACCCGGATTGCAAGGGCTTCTTTGAAAGTGCCTTCGGTTCTGTTCAAACCCGGAACAGACTTGTATAGTTATATGTCTGACACTACACTTTGAGATATTAAACTGATCTCTATCAAATACATTTCTTCTTGGTGGCGGAGAATTCATTCTCTTAGTTTAACACCCTTCTTTGAGACGTACGAGCTCAGAGGTTATGTAGTTGATGGTTATCAGTGATATACTACCAATTTGATAGTGTGTCATGTTGATTGCTGCTGTGTGTTGTTAATCATTTGTTGATCAAAGCATGACTTTTGTATAAAGCGTAGCTTTGTGGACGAGACTGCATCAGGACCTAACACCGTGGAAATGGTCGAAACAGGAAAGATGCGGCAAGGTTATGAGGGTCGCGCGCTTTAGGGTGTGTCATTTCCTTATGGAAAAGAGTGGTGTCATGGTATGGAGCCCAGATACTTCACTCATGTGGTCACTGCTAATCTATTACTATGTGATTGCTTTGTGGTTGTTGGATTAGAGGTACCTCAGATAAAGGTCCCAAAGGACCGGGGGATGATATGCTCGAGTAATAGTTACCTAGTTA
Source organism: Allium cepa (assembly GCA_030765085.1). Classification (NCBI taxonomy): domain Eukaryota; kingdom Viridiplantae; phylum Streptophyta; class Magnoliopsida; order Asparagales; family Amaryllidaceae; genus Allium; species Allium cepa. The sequence goes on along the minus strand of CM060945.1, from coordinate 134,476,619 downwards.
CAGAGGTAACCTGGCCCTGTGTTGGCAAAGAGGCAGGTAGGTTCTCGGGACGTCCCTCCAGAGGCGTATCCGTGTGGCAGTAGGAAGTTACTTAACCTGACAATTTGTTGGAAATCCAAACAAAACAATATGCGCCATGTACGGTTTTAGTTGTATAACCTGCCATGGAATGTGGTGGTAACCTGCTATTGAACATGGTAGTTATAGTAGGCATACAATAATGGTTGTATGCTGGCTAATATTAATATCATACTTTCGAAATGGTTTTCTGCACTATGCACTAGTAATAATATCAAAGAAATTTTCTTGTATCAAGCATATTTGACTATCGTAAGGAGAAATCTTCTTCAATTCTGCGTTTGCATTGTGTGTGTGGCGGGAGGCCTTATGGTAGTTTCATCTTCTAAAAAGCATTGCGGTTTTAAACTTTTAAATTCTTTTGTTGTTGTTTTAAAAATAAATTATTTTTGTTTGCTCATACCAGTCCCACGACTGACCTTGAGTTTATTGTTCCTTTCCTAAACTCTAGGTGCCCACAATTTTCCATACGGGCAGTCTAGAATTGGGTTTTTCAGATAATCGAATAGTAGGTGTAGATTTGTTAGCTTTCAGCCTTAGGATTTGGCCATCTCATTTGGATCGAGTTGCTTCACTTCATCTTGATTGGGAGTTCGAGCTACTTCTGGATTGGTGCCTTGGAGATGGAGTTACAGTTCTGGATTCTATCTCTCTTTCTCTTTTAAAGACCATATTGGAGATATTGTTCCGCTGTTGGTGTTATCTTTTTCTTTCCGCTGTTATTGTCTTATATCATATCTCTAATGTATATTGATATTTATTATATCATCTATTGTATCTTATTATGTCAGATACTGTATCAATGTTGTATATTGATATATTCTTTTTCTTCCGCTGTGTTGTACTTAATGTGTTACAAGCTCCGATGAACCAGATTCGATGTTTGGATCTGCGACATTTGAATACGAGTGTCGTATTCGGTGCCGATTTTCGAAGGTCGAGTCAGGGTCGTTATAACTGGTATCAGAGCTGAAGGTTGAAACTTTAGCTCAGGAGTGTAACACATTAAATAACTCGTTTGAGATTGGGTGAAGTATACCCTAGAATGAGTATATCCCTAAGATATCCGTTCGAATGCCTCAGTAAATTCTCTTACTATCGACTGATAGTAAGTATGAGGGCAAGAAGAGGACGAGATAGGGACAGGGGAATACCACTACAAATGGTCAATACCTTGCAACAGTGGAAATAACTTTCTTTATCAATCTCCTTTGATGCGATTTCAATTCTTTTATTGCTTCGTAGTAGCTACAAGAAGAAGTTTCGATGTGACGGTGGCCCTACGAATCGTTGTAGAAAATCCTTACTTCGTATCTTCATCGGTTTCTTATCAGCTTTTCGATCTAAACTTTAATGAATTTGAAATTTTTAAATAAACTGGAAATTTTAAATTAAGTTAAATTGGTTAATAGAATATAAGGATAAATTTGAATTGTATCGAGAAAACGATATCGTTTAAAACCAAATTTGAAATTCTATTGTAATTTCTTGTGTAGATCGAAGTCCAAAGAGGGACAAATTATATATACTTTAGAGTATTTCGACCTGAATTTGGAATCCATACCTAGTGTTTGAGGTAGAAGATTGAATCTATTTACCTATTCTCTAGGGTCCAAATATATTCTACGAATGGTTAGTTGCCCTTCAAACTAACCAGTGCTCCTGCATATTCATAGATCTGGTGACCCGAATATCTTGTGCAATATTAAATGAGCTTGTTCTCATATCTATTGTTGATGTTCTGATTTGGTAAGCTAAATACAGAATAAATACTCAGTTTGATCTGAAAAAGATATTTCTCTATCTTTCATCTATCTTTGTTATCTCCCTAGCAAATTTTGGGGATGAAATTTCTTAAGGGGGAAACTGTAACGATCCCGGTTCAAAGACGAATTTAAATTTGTAATTTAATTTAATTTTTGGGTTAAATATTGGATTTATTTGAATTTTTCAAATTTAATAAGATATATATACTTATTTATTTTAAAAAAATTGGATTTGAAACTCAAAATAAATATTTTAAATTGAATTGGATTATAAATAAAATTTGGATTTGGAAATTCAAAATGAATTGGATTTAAAGGTTATACTTTGAAAAAAAAAATATGTGTATTTCGGAAGGAAATCTATCTTATTCAATTTAATTAAAGGCTCTACATTATTAACATTTGATATAATATATGCAAATGAATGTAATATAGATACTAATGTTAAAATAAAATTTATCCTATCAATATTAAATATAAGTGTAAAATATAAGTACAAAATATGTGTTATAAATTAATGTTTGAAAATCAAACTAGAAATAAAAATAAGAATTTATGTTAATAATAAATTATATGGTTATATGGCAACATAAGATAAATATATACTATAACAATTTTTATAGTAAGCAGAAAGGCAAAAAAATAACAAGTATGCTGCTATGAATTTGATATAGGCAATACAAAAGAAACAAAAAATATCTATATACAAAATCTAATAGAATAAATACGTAACCTTGAAAAGAAACACATGCATTTAATACCATATCATCTCAGTACAACACAGGGTCATTCAAAATGTTAAAATCATTTCAATTTTCAGTAAACCAAACCTAGTTTAGTCAATAAAAGAAAAAAAAATCTGATCAAATAGAGTAAAAGCTTGTACCAGTTGTAGCCTGCACTGTACAAAACTATTCCTATATATGTATCTTCTTATTTTAGCTCGTTCACAACTTAGCAAACCAGAAAAAAATAAACATCATTATTTTTACAAACTCAGCTTCATTCAACAAAAAAGCATAAAGATTTACAGGAAACTCAAAACTGCACCTTTTCAACATAGTATTGCTCTCCGTTAAAACATATTTCAGGTGAGCAAACCCCTAAATTAAATCTTTCTGTTTATCTATTGTTGCTTGTGAGTCTGGAAATTGATTTTCCATTGGAAAATTTGTTGCTTGTGCATGAACCTGTGTGTATATATGTGTAAATTTTATGCATACAGACAGTATACCTCTATTTACTACATTCACGGTCCAAGATCAACATAAATAAATCTACACCTCTCCAAATTAACATTATTATGTCATGTTTTCTAAATGAAAAAGGATAGTGATGGAGTAATATGTATTTTAAAAATAATTACGAGTGTTTATGTTGAATAATCATTTCAGAATTTGATCAAAGTCAGTAATGATCCAAATAATCAGAAAATTCAAGTACTTTGATTTCCATTTTTGAGTACACAATTAGATTTAAATCTCAAATTAATGATTTTTGATCATTATTTCAAGATTTTTAAGCAAGAATTTAGCGAATTATCTCGAATTTACTAAAACTAGCATTTTTGTCAAATTCCATTCGGCGACGAAGAGTGGGAGGTTGCGATTGATGGTGGAGGAGGCTAGTGTATAGGAGATTGTCAGAAAAATGCTCATTTAAATTTTTGATCGCTGTGGTAATTATGCGAAATGATTTTAGGGTTATTTGACTGTTTTGGGTTAAGGGTGGAATCGAGATGATTTCTTCATTATCGTTGCATCGGGTCGCATCGGACCGGGGGGAAGTGCTGCGTGGGTGATCAACGGAGTTTAGGTCGGAGTCGGGAGGATTCTGGTGTTGTGTTGTAGCAGAGCGAGGCACTTTTGGGTCGATCAGGAGTTCCAGTTGGGTGTGCTCGAACTCAATTTCGAATTCGAGTTCAACTTTAAGATTTAGTGCTTGGGATCATTGGAGGAAGTCGTAAGTGACTTGTTGGCATCGCGACGACGATCAAAACGATGGCGATCATGGGTGCATGTGCACGCATCGACGGTTGTGTCTGGGTAGTGATATTTTGGGGAAGAAGGATAAAGCTCGGGGTTGTCTCGAAGTAAATGAAAGTTTGGCTCGGGGAAACTTGCGTTGGCTCGAGTTTGGTATCGAGGCATCTATATGAGTTCAACAGTGTATCAGGTTTTGAAGAAATAGGGAGGCTCAAAGCTCATCTCGGGGAAAATGGTATTTGGCTCGGGTAAGAACTCAAGTCATATCGGGGTTGAAGGTTTTACCGTTCAAAATTTAAAATAAAACAAGTTTTTATTCAAATTTAATAAATCAAGTTGAAACTTTTTCCGGTTCATTCCTGAAGAATAATAAATGTTTTGATTTAGTTTTAGGATTAAGATTAGAGTAAATTATTTTAAAGCTAATTGAGTTTAAGTTTAATTAAGAAATTAATTAATTTAAAGGAAAAAAATGATGTTTTAAAATTATTATTTTACTTTAAAGTCTCAAGTTGAATTATGAATTAAAAAAATACTTTGTTTCAAAGGTTAAAAATTTAAGGATTAAATGTTTTAAAGTTAATTGATTTAAAAAGATAATCACTTTATGTAATTGAATTAAGATTAATTAATTTGAGATTAATTAAAGAATAATTAATTGATTCCTTAACTGATGTTTGAGAATAATAATTAGTTACTTTAGGATAATTACTTAATAAAAGTAATTAAGGATAATTGATTAATGATTTATGATCGATAAATCAAGTGATTAAAGTATAATTACTCAATGTAATTAAATTAGTAATTATAAGTGATTAGGATAATCACTTATTAAAAGTTAATTAATTATTAATGTAAGGTAACTAATTTCTTAAAGATGAATTACTTAATTGAAAGTAATAAATTGATAACTTAAAGTTAATTAATCAAGTGGTTAAGATAAATTTGAGATTTATTAGTATTAGTGATTAAGGATAATCACTTATGGTAATTAATTAAGGATAATTAATTAAAATGGTAATTAAATAATTAAGGGTTAATTTATTAAAGAATAATTAAATAATTAGGGATTAATTATTTAATGATTTAAGGTTAATTAATTATTAATGGTTAATTAATGAATGATTAAAGGAATAATTAATCAAAATGATTTGTAATTAATTAAGGTCAATTAACCAAGATTAGTGATTTATAAGTAATTAATATGATTTGAATTAATCAGACAATTAGCTGATCATACTTATGAATGTTTGGATTGAATTAGATGCTTTGGATTGTTTGATATCACTAATTGTGATGCTCTGTTTTGATTTGAGCGTGTTTAATGTAATTTATTATCGGTGATCTGTGAATGAAAGATAAGCGTTATAGTTTATACCTCTTATCAAATATATTGCATATTTGAATGTATGTTGATTGATGATGTTGCACTTCTATTGTGTAAAACCCCTGGACCACACTTATACACACACAAATATGGATTTCACATGGAAATGAGTTAAGTCACAGATTTTTGAAATAGTTTTAAAATTGAATTTTTGAATCCAAATGGTTTTGGAAATGGGTTGGGATTAAAATAAAAAGGTTTTTGAAAGGGAATTTCAAAGATTAAAATTATCTTTGAAAAACTTGATTTAGTTTTGAATTTTGATTTAAATTGAATTCAAAATTTGAAAATCGAAATCTATGTTGAGAATTTATAATTAAAAAGGGTTATAAGGGGTTATATGGGTTTTAAACCATTTTTTAAAAGTGTCGTTTTGGGAATTTGGATTTAACCAAAAGATTTTAACTTGTATAAATGAAATCGGATTTTTCCGAAACGAAAACTAATTGTTTTCAAATAATAAAAGCTTTCACCTAAGAAATGAACTTCCAATTTGTGTTAAAAGGATTTCAAGTCTAAAATAAAAATGGTCTTCCAAGTTATGAATAAATCTTTGGAAACGATTTGAAAGCTATAAGTTAAATCCTTGATTTAAAGAATGGATGAGTTAATCCTAATTGAAATGGAAATCTTTTTGAAAATCTATGAATGGATCTTTGTGGTACTAGGTGAACTTTGTGAAAATGAACCCTTATGTTTAATGATTTGAAATGGTAATTTATTTAAACCATTTGAAGAAAAGATTTTGGGTTTTAAAAGTTGTGACTTAACTGAAATCCCATATCCATATGTTTTTAAATATTGCGCTCATTATTCGGTTTAGCCGGGAGAGGACCTTGTGTCATATAACCCATTCCGAATAATGATACGACGTTATGGATTGCATTTGAAGACCAATTGTGAAGACCGCGTATTTCCGAGAATAATAGAATAACATATCGACTGTCTCTGCACCGAGTAGCTACGGTATAGAGATTCCCTAAGTGATGGGAAGTCCAATCGAGATTGTGGATACCCGGATTGCAAGGGCTTCTTCGAAAGTGCCTTCGGTTCTGTTCGAACCCGGAACAGACTTGTATACTTGTATGTCTGACACTACACTTTGAGATATTAAACTGATCTCTATCAAATACATTTCTGCTTGGTGGAGGAGAATTCATTCTCTTAACTTAACACCCTTCTCTAAGACGTACGAGCTCAGAGGTTATGTAGTTGTTGGTTATCAGTGATATACTCCCAATTTGGTAGTGTGGCATGCTGAGTGCTGCTGTGTGCTGTTAATCATTTGTTGATCAAAGCATGGCTTTTGTATAAAGCGTAGCTTTGTGGATGAGACTGCATCACGACCTCACACCCTAGAAATGGTCGAAACAGGAAAGATGCGGCAAGGTTATGAGGGTCGCGCCCTTTAGGGTTTGTCATTGCCTTCTGGAAAAGGGTGGTATCATGTATGGAGCCCAAATACTTCACTCATGTGGTCACTGCAAATCTATTACTTTGTGATTGCTCCGTGGTTGTTGGATTAGAGGTACCTCGAATAAAGGTCCCAAAGGATCGGGGATGACATGCTCGAGTAGTAGTTACCTAGTTAAAGAGGTAACTCGGCCTTGTGTTGGTAGAGAGTCGGGTATGTTCTCGGGACTTCCCTCCAGACGCATACCCATGTGGCAGTAGGAAGTTTCTTAGCCTGAGCATTTGTTGGAAATCCAAACAAAACAATACGCGCCTTGTACGGTTTTAGTTGTATAACCTTCCATGGAATGTGGCGGTAACCTGCTATTGAACATGGTAGCTATAATAGGCATACAATAATGGTTGTATGCCGGCTAGGATTAATATTACACTTTCGAAATGGTTTTCTGCACTATGCCCTAGTAATAATATCAAAGAAATTTTCTCGTATCAAGCATTTTTGACTATCATAAGGAGAAATCTCCTCCAATTATGAGTTTGCATTGTGTGTGTAGCGGGAGGCCTTATGCTCATACCAGTTCCACGACTGACCTTGAGTTGATCGTTCCTTTCCTAAACTCTAGGTGCCCATAATTTTCCATACGAGCAGTCTAGAATTGGGTTTTTCAGATAATCGAATAGTAGGTGTAGATTTGTTACCTTTCAGCCTTGGGATTTGGCAATCTCATTTGGATCGAGTTGTTTCACTTCATCTTGATTGGGAGTTCGAGCTACTTCTGGATTGGTGCCTTGGAGATGGAGTTACAGTTCTGGATTCTATCTCTCTTTCTCTTTTAAAGACCATATTGGAGATATTGTTCCGCTGTTGGTGTTATCTTTTTCTTTCCGCTGTTATTGTCTTATATCATATCTCTAATGTATATTGATATTTATTATATCATCTATTGTATCTTATTATGTCAGATACTGTATCAATGTTGTATATTGATATATTCTTTTTCTTCCGCTGTGTTGTACTTAATGTGTTACAAGCTCCGATGAACCAGATTCGATGTTTGGATCTGCGACATTTGAATACGAGTGTCGTATTCGGTGCCGATTTTCGAAGGTCGAGTCAGGGTCGTTATAACTGGTATCAGAGCTGAAGGTTGAAACTTTAGCTCAGGAGTGTAACACATTAAATAACTCGTTTGAGATTGGGTGAAGTATACCCTAGAATGAGTATATCCCTAAGATATCCGTTCGAATGCCTCAGTAAATTCTCTTACTATCGACTGATAGTAAGTATGAGGGCAAGAAGAGGACGAGATAGGGACAGGGGAATACCACTACAAATGGTCAATACCTTGCAAGAAGACTATGTATATTGATATATTCTTTTTCTTCCGCTGTATTGTACTTAATGCGTTATAAGCTCCAACGAACCAGATTCGATGTTTGGATCTGCTACATTTGAATACGAGTATCGTATTCGGTGCCGATTTTCGAAGGTCGAGTCAGGGTCGTTATAATATGACTTCCGCTAAAAATGCAAATAAAATGTACGTGGAAGCAAAAGAAACGATGCAGCTTGCAAGGGATTTAGATAGACAATGACATCATGTTGAGAAACTATAATTGAATATTGACGATATAGAGTTAAGAAACAAGAATTAGCTTGACAACAAAGGGTTGATGATATGGCTCTTTTAAGTTGCAACCTAAATGAACTCAATTCATTGCAAAGGTTGCATATGGAGAAGCAAATTAAGGAGTACCATAGACATCAAGAAGGCTTGTAGGAAAATATGTTCTTTCTTTTATATCTTTTTTCTTATGTCTTGTATTTTTACTATTATCGTTATTATTGTTGTTATTAATATTGTTGTTGTTATAGTTATTGTTATTAGTATTATTATTGTTATTCATATTGTTGTTCTCATTATTGTAAATAAATAACATTTGGGTACTTTTATGTTTACTGTACAATACATTATAAAAATTCAAATAAACTAAATTACAACACGTCACCCACCACAAGAGTGATTGTAGCTTGGACGCAGATTGTTGCGCCCTACTTATACATGTCACCCACCAATAGTCATTACTTCTCATCTTCTATTATTCATCTTCTATATTTCATCTTTTATACTTCATGCTATCGTAATGTCAAACTCATATTGGTTACCGAATGAGCTATTACTTCTCACAAAATCATACATACAATCGTATGACCTCGAATCGTTGCAAATGTGGTTGATGTTGAATGAAAATTACAATAACCACCTAGAATGTATTTGTCAACGCACTAATGAAAATACATCAATCCATTGGGAGTAACTAATGGTTGAATTTGAATGGTACCACGAGGTTAAAGAAGAACTCGAAGATGAATATCCTTGTAATTATGCTCATGTTAGGTGTGATTCGTATTATCAGATCTTATGTGATTATTGTTCCACTGGGCATTAAGTGTACGATTATCATATGAACTGGATTCACTGGGGAGAAGCCCTATGGCCATAGTATGAGTTCGTATCTTATTTATGTATTCTCTTGATCTATTATTTTTTTGCATTTTAATTATGTATCGTAAATATATATTTGTTGGCGTATCATACTTATGTATCGCAGAAGTATGGAAGATATATTGAACCGACATTTGAATTTTGTTTCTAGCATTAGATATTTAGTTTCACTACCCCAATATGACAACTCTCTGCAAAAATTCATATGTTTGGCATTTGCTTTATGATCTATCACTAAACATATTCTACATACATTGTTATGACATTTCACTGAATAGATTCCAACATTACTAAGATATTTGATGTAATGACCCGAATCCCAGTGGGTTCGGATTTTTCGCAAAAATGCTAAAACCTAAGCCCGCTGAAACCAGAGTTGGGAATCTAGTATCCTATGAATAGGCAAAGACAAATATATAAGAGCTCAAGTAAATATCTCATAGCGGAATTGACTAAACTATAATAGTAAATACTTACCCAAATGATTACACTTTCTAAGAAAGTGTCGTGAAGCTGAAAAGTCACTGCCATCTACCTAACCTGTAGGATTTTATGAGGAGGGGGACACAAAAAAAGTGCTGGTGAATGAATAAATTATATACTTCTAGGCTTAATTCTACATATATCGGTTTATTTACATTTACTTTTGTATTAGGTTCATTAGTTAGAGTACTCTCACTTCTGTTCGTGAATCGTGCCCATCTACTCCATAGTGGATTAAAACCTAATACTAATATATATGTAGCCATATGCCAAATGACCATATTTTTCCTGGTACCACCCATGGTAACTTCCGTATCCTCCTCGAAAAGAGCTCCATCGTCATGCTTTGAGAGCATTCTGTAACTACATCTGTAAAGGATTGCTTCGTAAGGCCTACAATATAGATGCTCCATCGTCTTGCTCCGTAGCTATATTTGTAAAGGACTGCTTCATACTACCTACAATACAGATACTCCATTGTCTTGCTTCGTAGCTATATCTGTAAAGGGCTCCTCCGTAAGGCCTACAATACAGATGCTCCGTCGTCTTGCTCCGCGAGCGTTCCGTAACTACATCTGTAAAGGACTTCTTTGTAAGGCCTACAATATAGATGCTCCACTACTTTCTATGAAAACATAAATCGCGTTCGCACTAATCTATGCCAGTGCTCGGACATCCACAATGTACAACCCAGTGCGTACATTATGGATAACGTAATCATTCAGTCTGCTATCTGAATCCCGCCAACAAGGTCTACCTTGTACGGAATTCAGTCTGGGATTTTCTATATTTGTAAAGGACTGCTTCTTTAGGCCTACAATACAAATATTCTAGTTGGTCTGTATCTTTTCTCATGGTGGCTATAGCCCCACGCAGCCACCCCTTAACTAATCGAAAGACCTCTAAAAAGTTAAGTGGTCGTGCCCTATTGCAAATAATCTAACATCCAATTGGCAGTGCCCCTGCTACAATGTCTAAATAGTGAAAGAATCATTGGATTGTTGGTTAACTCTGGTTTTTCCTAAAATAGCTCTTGGTCTTGATGCTGGTTGATATCCGCATGCGACTATCCTTAAACTTACTTGCAAGCACTAGACATATGGATACCCTACTTCGAACACCATGCCCTTTTGACTGCCTACAAAGGTCTATTTCATTAGGCCTGCAATGAAAATGCAGTCAAGGCATACTCTCTTGATGGAACACCTACAGACCTGCCTCCTGGGATGCAGCGTTGTTAGGCCTACCCAAAGGGCCATCGTAGAGTATCCTCACGTCCCGTTGAATTCTCATACTTCCTTCTAGCGCAAAATAACTATGTTGGACGTGCTTCTCCTTTGCTGAAATCTGTGATGAACTGCTTTGTTAGACACTTCATCCTTTGGGCTGCTCCAAATGCATCTCAATTCTTTTTAAGACCCTAAGTCTAATCTTCTAATTTGGGTTAAGTTTATGTTCTTATTCTATTGGCTATTTATTTACCCTTATTAGCATATTATTGCCCTCGTCTCACCTCTATCTATTGTGAGATTTCCATTTATTTAATGGGGATGTTGTTGGTATGAGCCACATTCAATATCTTGCTTATTTAACTTAATGTAAATCTTAAGTTGATTAAAATAAACCTCCTTTATAATTCCTTCTTTATTTGCTTATTGACTTATTATAAATTAGTTAAATAAGTTTCTACCAATATTATTGTTCATTAATTTATTCAAAGTCTCAAAATAAGCTTTTCCATTCTTATTACTTAATTATAACCTATGTTATAATTCTACCTGTAATTGTCATTTTCTCTTCTTTTATTTTCCGTACATAATTCCAACATTTCTTTTCTGTTCAAATCTGCTTTCTTTTATTATGATATAGAATATTCTTTTATTCTCTTATATTATATAATTCACTTATCATAATAACTACCTTCTTAAATAGTCTGCGCAGTGAATGCATACCTAGGTTCATTATTGTTTAAAGCTTCAAGTTCTTATCTAATAATTTACTTGATTCATGTCATACTTTGCTTTATTATCTTCTATCCTAGGAATTAATTCTATTTTATTTGGTTGGTTATGAAAACTATATTTAAAAATCCATTTCCGTATTTTAATATTAAATAATACTATAAACAATAATAGGTAACTGATAGATATTTCTTTTACTATTTTGGAATAGTGTAAAATACAGTGGCTTCTCTATTTTACACTAATTCTCCTTTTCTTTCTTTTATTCCAGCAATTACGTTCATTCTTTTCTTTTAAATATTAAGTTATAGAAATGTATTCTATTTTCTAAACCAACCAATTAACCTTTTAGTTACTCCTAAATCTAGCTATTGGATTAATTAATTTTTCTCATTTTAATGCAATATTACAGTAATTCCATTCCTCAAACTTTTATTACTTTACATCTTATTTCCTTCATTCCAGTATTCTTAATTATTTAATCCATATCACGTTTAATCTATTCTAATCTATACGCGAAGAAAGAGTAGAAAATAGAAGAAGAATGACGCTTGCATAGAAATCCAAAATGTAGAAATGGATGTAAATAAATACTAATAATGTAAATAAGCTATAAATTCCTTATATTTCAGCATAATTTAATTAACAGGATTAATTTTTGAATAAAATTATCTAAACGGGAATTTAACGATAATATATCTTAAACTTAAAAGATATATAAATATATCCACTCACCCGACGTTCTTAGCTTTGCCTGTGCTCAGCTTGGCTTCATGGTCCTTCTGCATCCCCCTCCAAGGTGTATAATATTTTAATTTAGAATATTCTCTCCCTAGAAATTTTTTGTTTTTAAGGTCCAGCCTTTTGTCCAAGGACCCAAAGAAATATTTTCTATTTAGGGTTCAGCCTTAGGGCAAGAACCCAATGGGAGAAAATCTAATTGTGAGAAAAGAGCTAAGCCTAGGGTTCTATTTATATGGAAGCTTGGGGATCTCAGACCATTGGATTCTTGGATTGAACCTGGAGCCACTATGTCACAGGGTCGTTCGGAGCCATAGGATCGAAGAACGCATGGCTCAAATTGCGTTTAAAACCAAAATACGTCACTGTACGTACTTGGACGAAGCTGTCGACCACGCGGTCGACCCTGGGGCTATTTGGGTCAACCTTCTGGTCAGCCCATATATATATATATATATATATATATATTTCATTTTCTTTCCCGCTTTTGTTTTGTTTGTAACTTCATCATATTGGCTCGAACTTTGACAAGTTATATATGGAAACTGATCAGAAAATCGCCACGGATGCAATGGTACAAGTTCACAAGCCATATTCCAAAAATTCCAAAATTATTTATTTTCATTGCTTATCATCATTCGTTAAATTCTAACTATATTAAAATGTAGGGTGTTACATTCTCCCACCCTTAGGAAATTTCGTCCCCGAAATTTGAAAAGGGTAAAGTTTATGTAATCCCTCGCATTAATTACAACCATTTTGTGTACATTCAATTTTGCAACCATCCGTGATTTTGTGCAATAGTGCTTTTCAAGACAAAATATATGTATGTACATAAATTTCTAAGCGGTTACTCTTATATGAATGTTTTTTACTTTTAAAAATTCACTTTTAAAACATGATGCACACAACCTAAATATACTTGCAATTTCTATGTGAATGAATTTTTTTTGAAAAATTACAACATTTTTCACCTAATTTTTCCTACACTCCCATTGAAAAGTGATGTAGTTCAACAAATTTTTCATCCAAATCCTAACACACAATTTTTTTATTCGAATTTTAGAAAAATCTAATTTTTCGAACTCGATTTCTTATGTCAGAAAGAAGGTAGAAAATGAAAAAACTTCACATTTCTCCGTTTTACTTTTGTATACCTCTCTCTCCGTACTGGGAACTTATGCCGCTATCCTATAAAATCTCTATTTTCTTTCCCAAGCATGGTTTACATAAGAAAGATTTTTCGTTTCAAACTTTTTTCCAAGCTTATATTGTGGGAAAGATATATTTTTCTTTTGCAATTTTCATTTATTTCTATGGATGTTTCTGTTGCTTTCTTTAGATCTTACTGTTTTCCTTTAGTTACCTTTTGTCTGCTTTTACTCTTCTTTTAATATAGCAACTAAACACAACTATTGTTGTAACGACCCGATATTTTCAACCATTCGCATCCGCACATGTCGGACTTGAATTGTTCATAATACCGCGTTGTAAATAAAATTTGGCAAATCTCAGAATATACAGTAAATAAATAATCATAGAATCACAGACACAGAATCAGAATACTCGCAGCGGAATTTAAAAATAACTTAGTGGTTCATGAAGCCACTATCAATAGTCTCAAAATAAGTATAAATTACATAGTCTTAAACCAAATATAGTTTGAAATCTCCACAGAAAATCTCAATATTAGATTGTCTTGATTAGAAAGCCTAATAAGAACTGAACAGAAACTTGACGGCAGCTTGAAAAGAGATGATCAGCAGAAGTCCAAGCTCCGAAGGTGAAATCTGAACTGAAACTCAGGCTGACCCGAGCGTAAAATAAAACATAAACACTCGAGTCAGGACATACATACTTATACAGTGTAAGCTAATTCAAGTGTACTGTAATATAAAGCAGGTAACTTAAATGATGCTTGGGACCGCCCATCCTCTAAGGATCCGTTAAACTATTTACTATGTAGTAATAATTTCGCTATTATAATAGTGTCTATATTAAAATAAACTTACTTTTAAATAGCGTTAAGAGGTTACCCATATAGCCGTTAACACGTAATAGTCCCAGTAGTCCATCCAATATCATAGTCCCTCCTGATCGGAAAGCCACCAGAGGATATCACACGGGATATGGGAGAAAACCAAACTCATACAAGGCTCGCTATGGTAGGTGACACGGCACAACTAGGCAATGCCAGGGTAGATATACCAATTACGCTTCCGGACCGGTGGTGACGCGTAGCTGCTACTACTGCCCACCTCGAACAACACTCCCGAATCAAAGGTGCGCACCAAACAATCACAAAAGTAATAGAATGGCATACGAAGAAGTGCGTCCGGTAAGAGGTGCTACCGCCTTAGTCCGTCAATCGCTCCTGTTTTAGCCACCTTATGCCAACTCACGGGAGTCGGGCCCACGTACATACCTCAATAGAACGTCACCACCATCCTACTTCATTCTGGAATCTCCACCACGTACACGGTTGTCAAAGTGGTTTTCGCTATCGACAAAGAGTATGCTCATATCTGATCCCGGTCTCTTTGCCAACCAATCGTTATTATTACCCTTTGGTTTTAAATTTCAAAAATAGTTTATATTTAAATCAAAATACATCACTTTAACTTTCAAAACTGAAGTTATTATATTTTCAAATCAAATATTCAAAAATCTCATTTCAGCCAACGGCAACACTTAACAAGTGCTACTGTAGCCCTTTTATTTATTCAAGTTTAGTTTTAAATTTCACAACCACAGCACTTACCAAGTACTGCAGTAGCCTTTAATTAATTTTAGCCTTTAGTTCATTTGCATCAACTACGACACTTACAAAGTGCGATAATATCCTTTACAACAGTATTTAAGTAAATTAAAATTTTGACTTAAATATAAATTTATCAATAATTAAACTTAAATTTAACCAATTTAATTTATAAAATCATATTTCCACTTTTAAAATAGTCATTTAAATTTCTCAAAATTTATGATTTATATAAGGTAAATTTCACAAATAAATATCAACTTCTTAAGGCTTCACTTATTAAAGTCAAATCAATTTCTCTATTATTTGCACCCAAAATTTACTTAATAATTAAATTTGATTTATTATTCCAAAATATAACTATTTTTCAATTTATTCCTTAACTTACCCATTTCCTTAAACTAAACTCCACTTCTCCTAAGTTTAGATATATTCAAATTTTTATCTTATGTATTTATTTTATTAACCGTTTAATATTAAAAAAAAATTAAACAACACCTTGTTTGTCCATTTAAATTCAATTACATCAAATGTATTATACTTTATTTACATAACTTGAATTTCATTCCTTTACAAAAATCAATTTCCAAAACAAATTTATATTCCACATTCCAGCTTACCCATTTATTGCTTTATATATATATATAACTTGTATAAATAATTAAAAATCATTTTAATTCAATTTAAATCAAAATAATACTATACCAATTTAAATTACTTAAATTTTTCCAGATATATATATATATATATTTATATATATATATAACCAACGGGTCTGTATAATATTTTCTACCTAGGTCAAGTGGTACGGATAATATATCATTTCAATCCGTGATTTACAAGGAAAAACCCGGGTTCTATCATTTCAAACCCGCATTCCCAAGTTAAATAAATACTAAGTAAATAAATAGATATCGTTCTGGCCTATCATTTCAGCCCGCAACGATTTAATTCTATAGGGAACTTGCAGTGATAAACAGTAAATAAATAAATAGTATAACAGCTTAAACATAACAGTATAAAATATGACTGATGATGCGTCAAATTAATAACAGGGTTTTTAACATCATAAATTTATATCGCAGGCAAGAAAAATAAAATATAAATATTCTACAATTACACTTGTTATTAATTTACAGATCTATAAGTACGTTTGTCTGGTGAGAATACTCACCTCCATGCTGCTGAAGATTAGATTCAAAACTACGATAACCACACAGAAACAGCGTAGAAAGCACGATCAAATATTGGAAGATGAGATAAACTGATTTCGATCTTGAAACAAGATAAATAAATCAAACTGAGTACGCGAATTCCAAACAAAATTGGAACGAGCTAAAATAAAATGAAAATTGACTCAAATGGCTCGACCACTCCACCGCACGACTTGACCCATTAAAACAAAAGCTCAGCCTGCCCATTTATTTTTTCCAAATCAAAATTTACAAAATAAACTTGTACTCTATTTTTTTTACCCTTTTTACAAAATATTATGACGTGTTAATAAAAAGGTGGCAAATCTTATGTGGGCAACATGCAATTCACGGCAGTGATACATAAAGGTGGCGCATGCAATATTTATTTATTATATTTTTTTTCTTGTTCTTCTTTTCTTTTTTTCCTTTTTCTTTTTTTCTTTTTTTTCTTTTTCCTTTTTTTCTATTTTTTTCTCTGTTAGGAAACAAGTAAAATATCAAAATCTCCAAATCAAAATAACTTTATACTGTTCTTACATATATCATATATCCTCATACGTAATGTTTCTAAATTTTAAAACACAGGTGACCAACAAAAAAAATGCGTACGGTCTGCAAATACTTCTTCCTTGAACACTCGCGTAAACAAAGTAGTGGAATTATCTGAAAAATTCTAGGCTGGGCTAACCTTAGGTGGCGTACGCCATTTTATTTTATCATCCTTATAAAAAAACTAAACGCAACGGAGGAGATTGAAAAGAAAAAAAATGGTCTGGGCTAACCCAAAGATCGCACGCAATATTTCTTCTCAGATCACAATTCATAGCATGGTCAAGGTGGTGCGGAGGGTTGAGTTTCGTGGTGGAGCAGTAAATGAAACAGGGAAATAAAAGAAGAAGAAAGCAAAAAGGAGGAAGGAGAAAAGATATTCAGCCATACCTGATATGTGAAGCTCACGCAAAGAAGAAGAAGCTGAAGCTAATATGAGATGGATCCAATTGAGGTGATGAGAAAATTTGGACGTGCCAGTATATTAATATAAAGGGTTGCGTAAATAGGAACGTGAATCATGGCATGTAGATTTTTTTCTTTAGGCAAGGATAAAGGGATTTGGTATTAAATCGGTGATGTAACGTAAATCAAGGAAAAAAAGAATTGCGTGATTAATATTCTGACTAGAAGAAATGCGATGATTTGTAAGTTTAAACGTAGGAAATAAATGTAAAATGGGTTGGTGAAAAATAAAGGAGGCAAGCAGGAATTGATTACGTTGGTTGATAAAAAGAAACGGCAAGAATAAAATTGATTTTGGTAGACTTATGAAAAAAAATTGGGATGTGGGTTTTGTAATTAAATTAGGAAAATTGCACAATTAGAGGGGAGAAAGATTCGGAAGCAATTAATTTGTACGTGTTTATATTAGTAAGAAAGTAAATGGATTTTTTTTATAAATGCAAGAATTAAGGATATTGGAACGGCTATAGAGAGAGGTACGTGAGGTTTTTTTTCTACTTAAAAGTATGCGTTGATTAAGATGAGGGATTATACGCAAGAATTTATTTAAAACAATTACCCTGTTGCTTTGATTTTGAATCAGTCTATTGAATATTTTTCCTATCAGTTTCACACGAGAGGTAAGGAAAGTTTGGAACAATTAATTACAATGAGCAATAAATTTTTATTACCAGTGTAGATTTCATGAATTAAGGAAAACATAAAACGGCAAGCAATCAATTTGCTTCAAAACAGAAATAGAAAATTGACCAAAAGAATAATATTGTGCGACGTGTAAATATTAAAGAGAATATCTTGCATTGATTTTTAGGGAACCATGGCAAGAATTAAAGTGTGAACGGTTATGGAATTTGTGAATAACGTTTCTATTAAATTAGGAGAGCAAAAGGAAGGTGGAATGTTTACATGCGAATTTCAATCAAGCTTTAAATGAAATTTAACGGCTCTCTAGAAGAGTCAAAAAGATTATATACATATTAAACAAATTGAAGTAAAGGAAAGTGGGAAGTTATACGCGAATGAAAATGCTATACGTGAATTTTGAATGTCAAGGAAATTAGTATTTAAAGATGAAACTTGCGATGATTGAGGTAAAAATAGGCAAGCAAGAATTTGATTGCGTTGATTGATAAAAGAAAACGACAAGAAATTATTTGGCAACATTTTATACTCATAAAAATTATTAGGAAGAGAATGCGTTGGGATATAAAATAAAATTATTGCGAGGCTTGTATACATCAGAGGGGTGTGTGGGTTTGTATTCAAAAGAAGTAAATTGCATAGGTTAAAAATGCAAGAAATATTAAAATTTGTTTTTGAATGGCACGTAAATTTAGCAGGTTATAAATCTTATTGATCGCGACTTATTATTCAACAGGGGAGGAATGTTTTAAATTTTACATAGAAGTGATTGCGTTAAAACGCAAGAAACAATGATAAAGTGGCAAGGAATTTAAAGATTTTAGAACGGTTAGCAATTTGTGGATCATGTTCCTATTAAATCAGAGGAGCAAAAGGAAAATGAATATATTTAGAATGCATACAACAGATGCAAATATTTTATGCCCAAAATATAACGAAAATAACGGATTTAAATTTTATACGTTTTCTTATATACGTTATTTATTCCATCAAATAACGCGCCTTTTAAACGCATAATTAAACAGTTTATTTATACACTAATTATTTTTTCAAATTTTATTTCTTAATTAAAACATGATTTTGCTAAAAAATTAGTTATTTACCATCTTCAACAAAAACCCAAATTTCCAATTAAAGTTAATTCTTAACCACGTCAAAATTTCAGAGATCTTATTTTTTTTTTTTTAAAATTTTTGGGTAATGTTTTTAAATAAATTTAAAAATTTAGATTTTTATATAATAAACCCCCAAAGTATTATAATTAAAAGAATGAAATATTTGTTAAAATTTTGGGCTGTTACACTCTCCCCCACTCAGAACTTTTCGTCCTCGAAAAGGAAGAAGGTAGAGGAATAGAAACAACATGAAAGAAAACTAAATTGAAACTCAAGATAGAATCATTAATCTAAACCATACAAATTAAATTTTAAATTAATAATTGATTTCATCTATTTAATTTCACTTAAGTTAAATTTTACTATTTCAAATTTCATTACTTTATCTTCCAATTATCTTAAAATAAAAATTTCTAAAATCATAAGTTTGAAAATCATTTGTTATACTCAAAAATGTGTTCAATAAATTAATATCTTTTTTTATTTCTAATTATAATTAAATTTATCTCTCTCAACATATTTTTATCATCTATGTTAAATATGTTTACACTCATTACAACTACTTAAATTTATTCTTAGTTCCTTCAACATCATTTTATATTGTAAATTATTTCATTACCTTAATCTTTTTATAACTAGAATTTAAGTGTATAACATTTATTATAACCACTCAAATTTTATTCATAAAATATTTTTATATTGTATATTATCCAATTACATTGTTAACTTTTGAAAATCAAGGTATGTTATATTGAAATTAAATCGAGTATTATACAAATAAAACTTTCAAATTCAATTATCTCAAGTTGGAATCATTTATTCAAAAATTTGATTTTCTTTTTTTATAATTGAAATTATTCCTCAAGATAAAACTTGAGAATTAAATTTTTGATTCCCTTCAAACCATTTAGAGATAAATAAATATATGTACATAATATGTCAAATCAAATTTAAATCATATATCTATATATTATAAATCAAGTCATATTTTAGAGATTCAAATCAATTAAATTCTCAAGGTAACACTGTAGCCAGACTGCAGAATGGTCTCTTCACTCCGAAACTCGAAAATGAATGTCGATGATGTTGCAGTCATCACCGGCATTATTTCCTAGCGACAAAGAGAAGAGCGCTGATTTTTAAACCTTTAAAATTCTTTGGAAACAAATTTCTATTCGAAAGTAATTTAAATAATATATCCTTTTAAAACTTTAAACACAAGATTTGAAACCATCGGGAATTGAATTCTCAAGTTCTAGTTTTAAATTCATTTCTGTTTCCAAACTAATTTATAACCGTTGTTTATAGGTCAATTATTCATATGAGACAAAACCCATGGTTTACAAAACCATAAATAAAATCAAAGACTATTATCTCTTGACAACTAGCTAAATTAATTATAAAAATTCTGAAAATTATACTTATATATATAATATTAGATTTTTTTCCAAATATAGGAATAAATTTTTCAAAACAAGGATAGAAATTCAAATTTGATGGACTCAAATCAAAGAGAATTTTGATTTAAAGATAAGTTGGAATCATAAGATCCAATGATTAAATAACAGAATAAGGATCTGGATAAGTTTATATAAATCGCGGAAACCTTAACCTGGTCAACCGTGACTTAAAGAATAAGATCGATGTGGATTTTCTGGGGTAAATCTACATTTGATCTGAAGAGAAAAAGTTTGGAATAACCAAAGATACTAGCATCTAAACCGAGGATAAATATAAATCTCTGGTGAATCAATGCTAATTGTAAAGGAGTTTCACCCCTTTATTAGAATATTGGCGAGACCGCCAATTCACTATAAAGATCATCTGAAGTGGAGTTATGGGATACTCCACAATCGAAAGAAGATGAATAGTGAGGGACACGAATGAACTTTGGAACCGCAAGGAATGTTCCAAAATTCAAAGGAAATCGAATCAAAAGGAAGAGATTCAAACTCGAATGAAAGTGATTCTGTAAATCAAATTTACCATACATTCTAAGTTTTGCCTAGAGCCAAAGCTCTGATACCAAATGTAACGTCCCACTATTTTATACCATTCAAATTCGATAATAAATTAAAAACTTGTCAAACTTGAATAGTTCAAAACAATAGATTGTAAATAAATTTGGAGCAAATGAAATAAGTAATCACGGTATCACAGACACAGAATCAGAATACTCGCAGCGGAATTTAAAAATAACTTAGTGGTTCATGAAGCCACTATCAATAGTCTCAAAATAAGTATAAAGTACATAGTCTTAAACCAAATATAGTTTGAAATCTCCACAGAAAATCTCAATATTAGATTGTCTTGATTACAAAGCCTAATAAGAACTGAATAGAAACTTGACGGCAGCTTGAAAAGAGATGATCAGCAGAAGTCCAAGCTCCGGAGGTGAAATCTGAACTGAAACTCAGGCTGACCCGAGCGTAAAATAAAACATAAACACTCGAGTCGGGACATACATACTTATACAGCGTAAGCTAATTCAAGTGTACTGTTGTAACGACCCGTTTTTCCGTACCCTTTGAATCGACAATAACCACACATGTCCAACTCAAATTGCACGAATAAGCTGATCATTAAGGGTAGAAAAAGAAAATAAAGACAGAACAGAATCTCACACGAATGGAATAACATATATTATTTCAATAATAATCTTTACAGCGGAAATTTTTAAAATACAATATCAGAGTCTAACCTAAATTCAGCTTGGACAGTTATAAACATATGTCCTTACAATTGCTGACAAACATCAAACAAAATACACCAAGTACAGCGGATAATAGAATACGTCCATACGTAGATGAATATCTCCAGCTCTCCTCTGGAAACTCCAACCGTCTTCGACTAAACCTAAAACTACTCGGATCTGACCTGAGTATTAAAAATACCCGGATTAGGCTTGATAAACCAGCGTGAGATACTCGAAATTTAAAATGACTATGTTATCAAAACCTTTGAAAAGAAAGGTATCTCATAAGACCACGCCCACACATAAACACGGACGGGTTTTTACCTTATGATAACCAAAACACTTTTATATATCAAAAAATTTGATATTATTTCTAATGACATTCTTTTGAAAACACTTTTCAAATAAACTTATTCAAATAAGATATTAATATCTGGACTAAGTCTAAGGTAATATATCCGGACTAGGTCAACGGAATATACCAACGTAATGTATGATACCAGAAAGGGATAGCTGAAATGTTTGCAAGTCATTACAGCTATTTTGGGAATACAATCAAAACCGTAAATCTCGTATTGGGATTGGATTTCCAACATGATAGGAAACTAGTGACCTTTTCTCCGATCCATGCATAACAAACATAGTTTCCACGGTGCCTTAATCGCTTTTCTCAAACTAATCACTTGGAAACTATGCTTGCTACACTACAAATGATAACCAGTAGTTCCCTGCTTTTCTCAAGCTAACCACTTTATCCACATGATGCAATAAATGCTTTGAGGCCCACACGTATCTGGTACCTAGGGCTCAGAACATCTGATAACCCAAATCACTACTATCCGAAATGCGAGTATACATCTGACCACATAGAATCCCATCATAACCGGGGTGTGAGGCTCGCGAAGCTACGATCAGTTTCTTCAAAGCCACGCTTTTCATACAAAACCACGCTTTGATCAACAGGTTCCACTTTAAATGCCACAATACCATTCCTTTGATCACTATTTGACTCCTACAAAAATACAACCCTTGAGATCGTATGTCTCAAGGAGGGTGTTAAGCTAAGAGAAGTTGCCTTCTCCGCCACCACTGATGACATATGTAAAAGACAAACGTAGTGTCTCAGAAATGCAATGTCGGACATTCGTCCATACAAGTTCATTCTAGGACTGAACGAAACCGAAGGCACTTTCCTCGGCCATTACTAGGCGAGAAGCCCTTGCAATCCAAAAATCTCCATCACGAGGAGACCACTGCTATAAATAACTCTATAATGGAAGCGACCCAGAGCATGTTCAACAAGCAGTCTTCACGCTATAAAGATCCATGGTCTTCAATAGTCAACATCTTCAACATGTCTTCACATTCTAACGTATACGTTGGTTCGAAGTGGTTTTCGGATAGGAATTAACCAAATCCGACTCCGGTTCCTTCGAAACCAATGATCGCTTTTAAAGATCTTAAGTTCATATGTGGATATCAATCATCAATCAATTACTTCATCTTTTATCTAATCAAATATCTTTCTTAGATATATTCTTTTCAATTTATTCCATTTTCTTTTCAAATTTATATGGAATCATTAGGCCTCATTTATCAAATCATTTGGTTTATTTAAACCTTTCTTAAATCTTGGAATAATTCCAAATCATTTTCTCTTTTACTGAGGAAAACTTTTCCAAATCATTCATTTAATCTTAATCAAAGATTTCTTATATTCAAGTTATAACTTTTAACTTAGGGGAAATATTCTCAAATCATTTATTAAATCTAAATCAAAGATTTTCTTTCTTAACTTCAAATCATATTCTTACAAATCGAAGACTTTCATAACATAGTACTACCGCCACTTTAAATATGGTAAATTTCACCTCCAGGGACTAATGGCAATTTTCACCTCCAGGGACTAATGGCAAGTTTCACCTCTAGGGACTAATGGAGAGTAATCCTACATTTTGAATATCTTTGTCTTTTAACTTGAAAAAAATTAAATATGATCTTTTAGAGCATCCGGGCTTTCCTTTCGATATGTTCCACCCCTCGCCTAAGAAGAGAAAACATAGGCCAGGTAAGTTCAGGGCACTGGTTGCTCCATCCCTAACCTTAGTTAAACACCATGTTTACCTTCCCAGATCTCACAGGTGGGACAAATGTACTAGGTGTTTGCACATACTCAATTGTTATTACATTCAATATTCTTCACTTTTTATTTAAGTGCTATAAACAATTTCTCTTAACCATTTATTCAAACTCTTACTAAAAATTCCAAATCACCTTTGAATAACTTAGTTGTTTTTTAATCCATTCACAAAAGATTTAGGAAAGAATTGGTAAGTTTAAACTTATATTCAAAGGGTTATAGAATTCGCATCATAAAAGTGCTACGGAAAGTGCTATATAAGCTAATTTGAGTTAAACCACTTTTAAATATTTGACAAATTCATATTTTCCATTACAAATATTTTTTAAACCATTTTAATAGATTTATCAACTTTATTTCATTTTTTTAAAAACATTTAAAATATCAATTTTAAACTTTGGTCGCTTTACTGCAAAAGCGCGATTTTTCTGGAAAATTGTTTTGGACATATTTAAAATATACAAGATAAAATCTTGATTTTATTACTTTATTTTTTTAAACATATTTAAATGTTTATAAAACATTTATAACTTATTTTAAAACTATTCCAAAAGGTTTAAGCATTCCATATACACCATTTTATTTTTTATATGGCATGGAAGCCATTAAAGAGAAGAAGAAGAAGAAGATGAAGAAACTTGATAAAAGAAGAGGAAGAAATGTGAATGAAAGTGAAGAAGTAGGTGGATATTTATAGAAAAAGAAAGAAGTGGTAATTTTACCAAAATAATCTCTTACCAAATTACCAAACTAACCTTACTTCAACCTAAAGTAATCTACACTTTTTCAAAACTTAACATCATCCTTTCACTTCATACTTTATGTCTTAGTCTCTTAAATTTTAAGTAAAGAATATCATAATTATGTTGGCTTTTGATGTGATATTGATTTGATGTTTACTTTTGACTTTTCTTACTTACTTTTTTTAATTCTTACTTTCTTTTATTAATAACTTCTAGAAGTTTCTAACATTATTTAGTAAAAGTAAACTTGATTAGGGAATTAATAATACTTACACTATATGAATATATGTTCATATATAAGAAAATAAAGGTGCGACGACGTTGCGACCACTTTTAATCGATAAAACGTTGTTTTCGACAAAATGTTTTACGGTCACATTTTGACGTTTTAGTTAAACTATTTATTTATGTAAAGAAAATGTAAAAATGAACTTTTTACTTCTTTAAATAAATTAAAATATGTCTCTTTATATTTTAAAATCATATTTAAATAACATCAAAATCTTCAATTTTACGGTGTATGTAAAAGTGACAAAATGCGACAAAATTTGGTTATTTTTGTAAAACGATCATTAACATACTCTTAAATATTTTAATATTCTTTTATTATCTTTATTAGATGTTTTCAATAAGATTTATATTTTTAAATAAATAATTAAACCTTTTATTTGAGCATTTATTTTATTTTTAACAAAACTTAACTTTTGTTGATTTGTTGTAAAAATCCAAATTTACATTATCAACTACAAGAATAAATAATTTCTTTATTATTATCTATTATATACAACTTGTTTATCTAACTTTTAAACCTTTTTAAATTTAAAACAAATGAAATATATCATTTTCGAAGTAACGAAATTATGGGTCGTTACAACTGTAATATAAAGCAGGTAACTTAAAGGATGCTTGGGACCGTCCATCCTCTAAGGATCTGTTAAACTATTTACTATGTGTAATAATTTTGCTATTATAATAGTGTCTATATTAAAATAAACTTACTTTTAAATAGCGTTAAGGGGTTACCCATATAGCCCTTAACACATAATAGTCCCAGTAGTCCATCCAATATCATAGCCCCTCTTGATCGGGAAGCCACCAGAGGATACCACACTGGCTAGGGGAGAAAACCAAACTCGTACAAGGCTCGCTATGGTAGGTGATACGGCACAACTAGGCAATGTCAGGTTAGACATACCAATTACGCTTCCGGACCGGTGGTCACGCGTAGTTGCTACTACCGCCCACCTCGAACAACACTCCCGAATCAAAGTTGCGCATCAAACAATCACAAAAGTAATAGAATGGCATACGAAGAAGTGCGTCCGATAAGAGGTGCTACCTCCTTAGCCCATCAATCGCTCCTGTTTTAGCCACCTTAAGCCAACTCACGGAAGTCGGGTCCACGTACATACCTCAATAGAACGTCACCACCATCCTACTTCATTCTGGAATCTCCACCACGTACACGGTTGTCAAAGTGGTTTTCGGTATCTACAGAGAGTATGCCCATATCCGATCCCGGTCTCTTTGCCAGCCGATCGTTATTATTACCCGTGGTTATAAATTTCAAAAATAGTTTATATTTAAATCAAAATACTTCAATTTAACTTTCAAAACTGAAGTTATTATATTTTCAAATCAAATATTCAAAAATCTCATTTCAGCCAGCGACAACACTTAACAAGTGCTACGTAGCCCTTTTATTTATTCGGGTTTAGTTTCAAATTTCACAACCACAGCACTTACCAAGTACTGCAGTAGCCTTTAATTAATTTTAGCCTTTAGTTCATTTGCATCAACTACGACACTTACAAAGTGCGGTAATATCCTTTACAACAGTATTTAAGTAAATTAAATTTTTCACTTAAATATAAATTTATCAATAATTAAACTTAAATTTAACCAATTTAATTTATAAAATCATATTTCCACTTTTAAAATAGTCATTTAAATTTCTCAAAATTTATGATTTATACAAGGTAAATTTCACAAATAAATATCAACTTCTTAAGGCTTCACTTATTAAAGTCAACTCAATTTGTCTATTCTTTGCATTCAAAATTTACCTAATAATTAAATTTGATTTATTATTCCAAAATATAACTATTTTTCAATTTATTCCTTAACTTATCCATTTCCTTAAACTAAACTTCACTTCTCCTAAGTTTAGTTATATTCAAATTTTTATCTTATGTATTTATTTTATTAGCCATTTAATATATAAAAAAAAATTAAAAAACACCTTATTTGTCCATTTAAATTCAATTACATCAAATGTATTGTGCTTTATTTACTTAACTTGAATTTCATTCCTTTACAAAAATCACTTTCCAAAACAAATTTATATTCCACATTCCAACTTACCCATTTATTTCTTTATATATATATAACTTGTATAAATCACTAAAAATCATTTTAATTCAATTTAAATCTAAATAATACTATACCAATTTAAATTACTTAAATTTTTCCAGAAATATATATATATATAACCACGGGTCTGTATAATGTTTTGTATCTAGGTCAAGTGGTACGGATAATATATCATTTCAATCCGTAATTTACAAAGAGAAACCCGGGTTCTATCATTTCAAACCCGCAATCCCAAGTTAAATAAATAACTAAATAAATAAATAGATATCCTTCGGGCCTATCATTTCAGCCCGTAACGATTTAATTCTACAGGGAACTTGCAGTGATAAACAGTAAATAAATAAATAGTATAACATCTTAAATATAATAGTATAAAATATGACGATGTGTCAAATTAATAACAGGGTTTTTAACATCATAAATTTATATCGCAGGCAAGAAAAATAAAATATAAATATTCTACAATTACACTTGCTATTAATTTACAGATCTATAAGTACGTTTGTCTGGTGAGAATACTCACCTCTATGCTGCTGAAGATTAGATTCCAAAATACGATAACCACACCGAAACAACGTAGAAAGCACGACCAAATATTGGAAGATGAGATAAACTGATTTCGATCTTGAAACAAGATAAATAAATAAAACTGAGTACGCGAATTCCAAATACGGGAAAAGCAAATTTTTAAATAAAACAAAATTGGAACGAGCTAAAATAAAATGAAAATTGACTCAAATTGCTCAACCACTCCACCGCACGACTTGACCCATTAAAACAAAAGCTCAGCCTGCCCATTTATTTTTTCCAAATCAAAATTTACAAAATAAATTTATACTCTATTTTTTTTACCTTTTTTACAAAATATTATGACGTGTTAATAAAAAGGTGGCAAATCTTATGTTGGCAACATGCAATTCACGGCAGTGATACATAAAGGTGGCGCATGCAATATTTATTTATTATATATTTTTTTTCTTTTTCTTTTTCTTTTTTTTTTTCTTTTTCTTTTTCTTTTTTTTCTTTTTTTTTCTTTTTCTTTTTTTTTCTATTTTTTTCTCTGTTAGGAAACAAGTAAAATATCAAAATCTCCAAATCAAAACAACTTTATACTGTTCTTACATATATCATATATCCTCATACGTAATGTTTCTAAATTTTAAAACACAGGTGACCAATAAAAAAACGGGTACAGTCTGCAAATAGTTCTTCTCTGAACACTCGCGTAAACAAAGTAGTGGAATTATCTGAAAAGTTTTAGGCTGGGCTAACCTTAGGTGGCGTACGCCATTTTATTTTATTATTCTTATAAAAAAACTGAACGCAATAGAGGAGATTAAAAAGAAAAAAATGGTATGGGCTAACCCAAAGATCACACGCAATATTTCTTCTCAGATCACAATTCATGGCGTGGTCAAGGTGGTGCGGAGGGTCGAGTTTCGTGGTGGAGCAATAAATGAAACAGGGAAATAAAAGAAGAAGAAAGCAAAAAGGAGGAAGGAGAAAAGATATTCAGCCATACCTAATATGTGAAGCTCACGCAAAGAAGAAGAAGCTTAAGCTAATATGAGATGGATCCAATTGAGGTGATGAGAAAATATGGACGTGCTAGTGTATTAATATAAAGGGTTGCGTAAATGGGAACGTGAATCATGGCATGTAGATTTTTTTCTTTAGGCAAGGATAAAGGGATTTGGTATTAAATCGGTGATGTAACGTAAATCAAGAAAAAAAAGAATTGCGTGATTGATATTCTGACCAGAAGAAATGCGATGATTTGTAAGTTTAAATGTAGGAAATAAATGAAAAATGGGTAGGTGAAAAATAAAGGAGGCAAGCAGGAATTGATTGCGTTGGTTGATAAAAAGAAACGGCAAGAATAAAATTGATTTTGGTAGACTTTTGAAAAAAATTTGGGATGTGGGTTTTGTAATTAAATCAGGAAAATTGCGCAATTAGAGGGGTGAAAGATTCGGAAGCAATTAATTTGTATGAATTTATATTAGTAAGGAAGTAAATGGATTTTTTTTATAAATGCAAGAATTAAGGATATTGGAATGGCTATAGAGAGAGGTACGTGAGGTTTTTTTTTTCTACTTAAAAGTATGCGTTGATTAAGATTAGGGATTATAGGCAAGAATTTATTTAAAACAATTACCCTGTTGCTTTGATTTTGAATCAGTCTATTGAATATTTTTTCTATCAATTTCACACGAGAGGTAAGGAAAGTTTGGAACAATTAATTACAGTGAGCAATAAATTTGTATTACCAATGTAGATTTCATGAATTAAGGAGAACATAAAACGACAAGCAATCAGTTTGCTTCAAAACGGAATGGAAAATTGACCAAAAGAATAATGTTGTGCGACATGTAAATATTAAAGAGAATATCTTGCGTTGATTTTTAGGGAACCATGGCAAGAATTAAAGTGTGAAGGGTTATGGAATTTGTGAATAACGATTCTATTAAATTAAGAGAGCAAAAGGAAGGTGGAATGTTTACACGCGAATTTCAATCAAGCTTTAAATGAAATTTAACGGCTCTTTGGAAGAGTCAAAAAGATTATATACATATTAAACAAATTAAAGTAAAGGAAAGTGAGAAGTTATACACGAATGAAAATGCTATACGTGAATTTTGAATGTCAAGGAAATTAGTATTTAAAGATGAAACTTGCGATGATTGAGGTAAAAATAGGCAAGCAAGAATTTGATTGCGTTGATTGATAAAAGAAAACGGCAAGAAATTATTTGGAAACATTTTATACTCATAAAAATTATTAGAAAGAGAATGCGTTGGGATGTAAAAGAAAATTATTGCGAGGCTTGTATACATCAGAGGGATTTGTGGGTTTGTATTCAAAAGAAGTAAATTGCATAGGTTAAAAATGCAAGAAATATTAAAATTTGTTTTTGAATGGCACGTAAATTTAGCAGGTTATAAATCTTATTGACCGTGACTTATTAATCAACAGGGGAGGAATGGTTTAAAATTTACACAGAAGTGATTGCGTTGAAACGCAAGAATCAATGATAAAGTGGCAAGGAATTTAAAGATTTTGGAACGGTTAGCAATTTGTGGATCACGTCCTATTAAATCAGAGGAGCAAAAGGAAAATGAAAATATTTAGAATGCGTACAACAGATGCAAATATTTTATGCCCAAAATATAGTGAAAATAGCAGATTTAAATTTTATACATTTTCTTATATATATGTTATTTATTCCATCAAATAACGCGCCTTTTAAACGCGTAATTAAACAATTTATTTATACACTCATTTTTTTTTCTCAAATTTTTTTCTTAACTAAAACATGATTTTGCCCAAAATTAAGTTATTTACCATCTTCAACAAAAACCCAAATTTCCAATTAAAGTTAATTCTTAACCACGTCAAAATTTTAGAGATCTTATTTATTTTTATTTTTTGGGCAATGTTTTTAAATAAATTTAAAAAATTAGATTTTTATATAATAAGCCCCTAAAGTATTATAATTAAAAGAATGAAATATTTGTTAAAATTTTGGGCTGTTACAATTGTCTAGGGCTAGGAGGTCTAGGCCCACGTCCACTCTTACATAGAAAGGTCCAACTCTAGGAATCCAAGTAACTCATATGCTCCTCCTGCCGCCTATTACTTGTTACCAACTTACACTGTGTTACTGACGAAGAATAAGGTCAATTCATCTCTTCTATTCCAAGCTTAAAAAAGAATAACTAAGTCCCATTTACTACAATGGATAAGGATTTCAATCTATGCAGTCTCTATCTAAAAAGGTAACTAAGCTTGGGGAAATTCTGCCTTTAGCTTTCATTTTTTCCAACTAAGGTCTACCTATCGAAGACATGTGTCTTATCATCTTACTAGTATCATTTCACTATTCTTCTATAGTCTACACACATGAAGCAGCATTTCTAGGTTTTCACTAGTGTCTAATACACCTTATGAAAACTATCATTATTACTACTAGGAGTAATTACTGCTATGGCCTTATACCTTTCCAATTACACCTAGGAAATGATTCCTACCTACTACATATTTAAAAGTCTGATTTGATTTGGTATTTATCATTTTTCTTTAAAAAATTTCTTGATTGTTCTTAAAACATTTTTCTTTTTTCTTGACTAAAAAATATCCTCACATGTTTTCAAAATATCTTCTTTTCGTATATTTTCAAATTCACTAAAACTGGAGTAGATAAGAACAATTATTTTATCAAAATCTCTTTAACCTTTTCTACACTTCCAATTACTTAACCTTGGAGGAGTTTCTAACTTACTACACTTAATGGTTTTATGCCTTAACGTATTGGAATTACTTTCTCTTATGAGAAACCATTAACGTTAAAACCATCTATGAATCCTTTAAAGGAGGATTTCATGTTTATGTGAAATTATAAGGAATTTATTTTATATTTTATCGAAATAGGTCATACAAAATATGGTGCTTTCCATACCTTGTACATCTCTTTCACGTACTTCTTATAACTTACACCAAACATCTTTATTCGTGATTCATAAAAAAAATTTTTATTTATTTCATTCTAATATATTAAAGTATGTTTGCTCTATATTCACTTACATGAGATACTTCCTACTAAATTTATTAATTTAACGTACATTATTTTTCAAAAGAACTCATCTTCAAAACTGCTTTTATATTTTCATAGTTAGAAAATATTTTCATATACTTATTTAAATAATAAGTGTATATACAAACCACTTTAGAAATTATCTCCAAAACTCATTTGGGTCAAAATAGATGTTGCGTAAAACACCATTACTACAACCCAAAATACTAATATATGGATTAAAATAAAGTAAATGTTAATAAATCCCATATGCCATGTAAAAACATTTACTTTGGGAGTCACCTACTATAAAAATTGTGCCATAGTCTATGCTTCCTTTATTCTTACCGAAAATATCTATTACAACAATAAATGTTGCAACCTACGTTTTCGATACTTAACACACTCTAGGCTTTTATACTTAAAATCTTTGTTCACTTATAAGGAAACTAGCGAGCCATACACGCTTTATAATTCTTCAAAAAGAATTTTACTTTTAACAAAATTTACATCATATAAAAACCAATTTAAATTTCATACCACTTTTTTTTCAAAAACCCAATATTTACTTCCTGAAATATATTAACAGTTATATTTTTCAACTTTTCAATTCAAAAGTTCCATTTTACTGGTTAGACATAAAGTGGATTTTCTTCTTACCAACACCTCTTATTCCTTCCAAAATAAAACACTCACCCTACTCTCCCTAGGGAACTTCCCCACTTCCTATAACATATGGATACTAATCTTCTCTCAAAACATGGCTTATGTGTATGCTATAAATCGGTAATTAACATAGGGTTCGACATACTTGGGTCATCCCAAACCCAACTAGCAAACTATCTAAAAACTTTCCATATGTTAAAATCTATAATTAAAGAGTATTTGGATTTTAATACATAATATACTTATATTTTATTACGTTCACTCACAATCTACCTAGGAATCCTAAACCTAGGCTCTACCAAATGCAACAGCTCGAATTCTAGTGGGTTCGGATTTTTTGAATAAACACTAAAACCCAAACTTACTAAAACCCGAGTTGGGAATCTGGTATCCTGCAAATAGGCAAAGACAAATATATCAGAGCTTAGTTAAATATCTCACAGCGGAATTGACTCAAATATAATAGTAAGTAAATACTCATCCAAATGATAACACTTTCTAAGAAAGTGTCATAAAGTTGAGAAGTCTCTACCGTCTACCCAACCTATAGGATGTTTTGAGGAGGGGATCAGAACAAAAGTTCTGGTGAACGAATAAATTATATACTTCTAGGCTTAATTCTACATATGTCATTTAATTTCCATTTACTCTAATATTAAGTTCATTAGGTTACAGTACTCTCGCCTATGTTCGTGAACCATGCCCATCTACTCCATAGTAGATAAAAACCTAATACTAATATATACATATATGTAGCTATATGCCCAATGACCATATTAATCCTTGGTACCACCCATGGTACCTTCCGTACCCTTCTCGAAAATGGCTCCATCGTCCTGCTTTGAGAACGTTTCGTAACTACATCTGTAAAGGGATGCTTCATAAGTCCTACAATATAGATGCTCCATCGTCTTGCTCCATAGCTATATCTGTAAAGGACAGCTTCGTAAGGCCTATAATATAGATACTCCATCGTCTTGCGTCCGTAGCTATATCTGTAATGGACTGCTTCGTAAGGCCTACAATACAGAAACTCCATCGTCTTGCTTCGTAAGCATTCCGTAGCTACATCTTTAGAGGGCTGCTTCGTAAGGCCTGCAATACAGATGCTCCACTACTTACTATGAAAATGTAAATCGTTAGGCCCACCTAGAGGGCCATCATAGAGTATCCTCGCGTCCCGTTGAAATCTCGTACTTCCTTCTAGCCCAAGATAACTAAGTTGGACGTGCTTCCCCTTTGCTGAAATCTATGATGAACTGCTTCAGTAGACGCTTCATCCTTTGGGCTGCTCCAAACGCATCTCAATTCTTTTATTAGACCTTAAGTCTAATCTTAATTTGTGTTAAGTTTACTTTCTTATTCTTTTAGCTAATTATTTACCCTAATTAGCATATTCTTGTCCTCGTCTTACCTCTATCTATTGTGAGATTACCATTTATTTAATAGAAAATGCTGTTGGTATGAGCCACATTCATTATCTTGCTTATTCGACTTAATATAAATCTTAAGTTAAATAAATAAACCTCTTTTATCATTCCTTCTTTATTAGCTTATTGGCTTAATACAAATTGTTTAAATAAGCTTCCACTGTTATTGTTGTTTATTAATTTATTCAAAGTCTCAAAATAAGCTATTCTGTTCTTATTATTAATTATAACCTATGTTATAATTCTACTTGTAATTGTCATTGTCTTTTCTTTTATAGTCCATACATAATTCCAGCATTTCTTTTTTGTTCTAATCTGCATTCTTTTATTATGATATAGAATATTCTTTTATTCTCTTATATTATATAATTCATTTTTCATAATAACTATCTTCTTAAATAGTCTGCACAGTGAATGTAGACCTAGCTTCATTATCGTTTACAGCTTCAAGTCCTTATTTAATAATTTACTTGATTCATGTCATACTTTGCTTTATTATCTTCTATTCAAGGAAGTAAATCTATTTTATTTGGTTGGTATGAAAACTATATTTAAAAATCCATTTCCATATTTTTAATATTAAATAATACTATAAACAATACTCTGTAACTACTAGATATTTCTTTTACTATTTTGAAATAGTGTAAAATATTGTGGTTTCTCTATTTTACAGTAATTCTCTTTTTCTTTCTTTTATTCCAGAAATTACGTTCATTGTTGTCTTTTAAATATCAAATTATAGAAATGTATCCTATTTTCTAAAGCAACCAATTAACCTTTTAATTACTCCCAAATCCAATTATTAGATTAATTAATTTTTCTCATTTTAGTGTAATTTATTACAGTAATTTCATTCCTCAAACTTTTATTACTTTACATCTTATCTCCTTCATTTTAGTAATCTTAATTATTTAATCTATATTCAGGTTTAATCTATTCTAATCCATACGTGAAGAACGAGGAGAAAATAGAAGAAGAATGACGCTTGCATAGAAATCTAAAATGTAGAAACAGATGTAAATAAATACTAATAATGTAAATAAACTGTAAATTCCTTATAGTTCAACATAACTTAATTAATAGGATTAATTATTGAATAAAATTATCTAAACGAGAATTTAACGAAAATATATCTTAAGATTAATTTGCAGGGTTTAGCCTTAGGCCAAGTATCCATTGGGAGGAAATCTAATTGTGAGAAAAGAGATAAGCCTAGGGTTCTATTTATAGGGGAGCTTGGGGATCTCAGACCATTGGATTCTTGGATTGAATTTGGAGCCACTATGTCACAAGGCCGTTCGGAGCCATAGGATCGAAGAACATATGGCTCAGATCGCATTTAAAACCAAAAATACGTCATTGTACGTACCTGGACGATGCTTCGTCCAAGCCATAAGCAGGTCGACCAGGCGGTCGATCTCCCATAGCCACCGGTCGACCGCACGGTCGACCCTTGGGCTATTTGGGTCGACCTTTTGGTCGGCCCAAAAACGTGTGTGTGTGTTTTCATTTTCTTTCCTGCTTTTGTTTCGTTTGTAACTTCTTCATATTGGCTCGGATTTTGATAAGTTATATATGAAAACTGATCAGAAAATCGCCTTGAACGCAATGTTATAAGTTTCGATGCCTTATTTTAAAAATTCCAAAATTATTTATTTTCTTTACTTATCGTCATTCATTAAATTCTAACTATATAAAAATGTAGGATGTTACATTGATTTTCGTTTTTACTAACAAGATTCTAAAATGTACATTGTAATCACTTGGGATTGTTTGAACTTCGATTGGGAAAAATTAAAAGATCACTCTATAACCATGATAGCTCTTCAAAGTTTCAATTCATTATAAATAGAACACAGGAGTATTGATTGCAGATCATTCTATAATTTATACAACACCCACTCTTAAAATGCCTATTCCTTAACAAAGTTATACAGTTACACTAATTATTTATATGGACCGTAAAATCCAAATACGCTCCACCTAGAACCCTAACTATGTGGTACATTTACGTGGAAGAATGACATTATGAGGATATGAGACAAAGAAAGAATGATTTAGAGATGTAAAAATGGGAATGGAACAACAACAGCAACAAGTGCCACAATGTACATGGGAATTACAACAAGTAATCCCATAAATTGATAATAGGGAAGATGTTGATGAGGTATAATCCCTAAATGTTATGTGCTTTTGTAAACTCGAATCACCATTTGTAGTTGTGCGAAATGGGGATAATGTTGATTGTTCATACTTTTGTTGCTTGCTACACCTAAATGGATGATAATCTAGACAGTGGATAAACGAACAATTCCCATCTGGGGGATTGTAGTTTGCTTTCGAGATGGAAGAAGAAATCAAGAGGCTTTGACCCAATTTAATGATGTCATGAATTAAAACTATCTTCTTCATAATGGCAGAACCTAGATTTTGGTCCATTTCCTCACTAACTAAGATGAAATCTTATTTATCTTTCAATACTACACGACCCTAAGTTGAAGTCTTATACTGAACTTCGATATTATAAATCATGTATCTTATTATGTATTTTAGTTTAGTCTCTAACTTCTTTATTCTGCTAATTTTTTATAAGTATATGGAATAAATACAATAAAGTGCACATATGTGAAACAGTGAATGAACAAATACAAAAAAGGTAATCGTACATGCATACATACATGATATACATTAAATGAATAGATACAAAAAAGTACACATACATAAAACAGTAAATGAACATATAAGGAAAAATACACATCCATGAAACGAAAAATTGGTCAAATGTGATCCAAATATAAATACTGATATGTAAAACAAGCACAATCTAAAACCGAACAAAGTCGTCGTCATCAACCCTAACACCATATACATCATCGTCGCCGTTGTCAACTCTTGGTGTAGGATGATATCTTGCTCATCCATAATAGTAAGCTTGTTAATATGAGTATTCATCTTCGCAATTTTTCTCCCATACTCATTTATACTCTGTCGATGCTTAGTGTATGTGATGTTGCATAGTCCCATCTGCATCTAAAATAAATCCTTATATGAAGACGTAATCGAGTCTGGCTACTGTGAAATCTTAGGTCGATGAATATCAACTTATCTATCACCTCCTGACGATGTTGGTATTGTGATTGTCCAACGATAATCTCCTGTTTAAGGTGGATATGGAGCAAGATATATCTGAGTACCGTGTGAGTTCCTATAATACCAGGGGATAAGACGACTCTAGATGCTTGAAGGTCCTACCAAATCAATAGCTCCAACTTGAACAAAACCTGCCATGTGCGGTGGAGTGTAAAATTAATGCCAAAACGATGCATAATCTAAATTGGTGGTTCTGAAGTAATTGGCAGGCCACCACCCATTTGCGTGCTCCTATAAAGCAATGCCCAGATATACCTTTAAGAAGGTGTATCTGGGTCTGGATCGTCAACAAAAAAATCCTCATCCGAGGTATGTCTCTAACTATGCTCGCCAAGGAACAGTAACAACCTTCTATGGGAGAAGATGATACTAATGGAAAAAGTCTCACATATAGAAAGTAAGCATGTTGCACGTTTTCATCGTAAAAGAGGAAGAACTATAATAAGGATGCCACATGATTCTCTCTCATATAGTCCATAACTTAATATGATTTCTGGCCATAGCATATATATAACAAGAATCACCTACTTGCACCATTATATGATTCTCACAAGCCCAAGCTTTAACTCGGGAGGAAGAATATAGGTAGTGTGAAGTTTAATGTTAGGTACGTTGAATTGCGAAAAACTCAGGTACCTATACTGCAAAATCTCCCAAAAACATATAATTGATGTGTATTTAGGTCTTACAACACATTGACGATCCAACAACCGATACAAATGTTTATGGGAATCCCCCATTCATATATAATTGGAGTTTCAAATGACAACTCTACAACAGCAACAACGTGTCCAGCAGGCAACATGTTCGATGGATTTGAAAAGAAAATGTTTCCCATCATGAAAAGAGTAAAAATATGAGCAATCTCCAAATTATTTTCTTCGGTATAATCATCTACCAATTCAGTATTTGCTCGTCTAATGTAATTACTTCTAACCTGGAGCCTGAAAGACAATCAATCTTGTAAGTGAAGGTGCAGTAGTACCCTTGCGAAATTACTAAAGTGTAAGTACTGCTGATCATATGGTAAGGTCTTCCCTCGTCCAATGCCTATACCACTAAGCATAGAAAAACCTAACGGGGTCAAACCCAACTCTCTAAAACTAAAGTAAAACGCATGGGTAGTCTTCAACCATTATGCAGCCAAAGCACTACACAACTGAAGATCCGAATTTAAAAGAGTTTCAATACATATTAAAGCAATTTATAGTTATTGCGCGTATTAAAAAAAATTAAATTAATATGGAATAATTGAGTAAGTACATGCTTAAGTACTCTCCAAATCATATTTCCTAAAGAAAATTGCTAATAATACCATTGGCGTCAATTGCTCGAATAGTTTTATAAAGATGAATTACACTAGGCCAAGTGTCGCAGGTACAACCACGACGAGCTTATTTTGAAATTGGTTGCATATTAAATTGACATTCTAAAATTTTATAGAACTATAAGTAAATTTTAAAATAGATATCTTATAGGACCTTCAATGCATGTGCTTATTTATACTTCTTTGTTAGGAAGAACACAAAAATTCATCAAATCTTTATCATTCCCAAATTTTAGTCGATAGGGGGATCCAGAACTACATCCCATGTATATTTGGCCAAGTGTCTTTGCTTAGATATGGTGCTTCCATCCAAATGATGAGAACACTGACCTCCAGCACTGCTTATTGGAAAATTGATGTCTTCTTCCACTTTGGTGTTTTCTTTGTTGCTTGGAACATATCTACAACTACCGCTACCTCGAATAGAATTCCACGCTCTTCTCATATTTATTTTCTTACAGGAATTTTTTTCCTTTTTTTATTTCTTTCTTTGTATGCTGGAAGAATGGGAAGGGAGGAAGAAGAAGAGGTATATTATATAATACAATAGCCAGTTATTGTTCATCTCCCTTGATCGGCTTTTATAAAGATGGTTAAGGGAACATACATGATCCCCTCCACCTAAGTATGATGATTGTTATCGAAAGGTAGGGATTGTGTTCTGAGTGCTTGGGTTTATCCGGATTTTAAAAAGCTGGTTAACAACGACTTTTTTTGGGTTAGGGATGTGTGTTTGTTTTGATTCGGGTGGGTGGGGGTACACTATGAGTAAATATAGGTTGAATTGATGTTACTTGAACCCCATGGTTCGGAATGCTCTAAGTTTTGGAGCTTGTAAAAAAATTTAGATCTGAAAATTAAAAGCCTCGCTTTTCATAATAAAATAGATAACAAATAACTCATTTAATAACTGGGCACATGGTACATCATGAATTTTTTATAGAAGTGGAGAGGACACGTGAATTTTAGTTACACTTTATATGTTATATAATATAAGATACAATTTAGATAAGGTGGCAAATCTAAATATTAGATATCTAAATTAGACTTGAACAACATCTTCCCTTTATGACAACACAATTGTTGAATAATCTCTTAGATGTTTTGAATCACCACTCAGTGTTGATTGAATCAAATGAACCACTTTAATTCAATTTTATTCCATGTTATTTTGGTTGGAAAGATTAGTTCGAGCTAGACGAGGGAGCAAAATTGTAACGACCAAGGAAGAGAGGAGCAAAAAAAGGTAAAGTGGAATGAATATGGAAGTTTGGTATTTATGGAGATAAAAAGACCTTCCACTTTCTTCACTTTAAAACCTTCCTCACTCAAATTCCACTTAAATCTAGATTCAATATCCGACTACTTCTCACCCCTTATGGTCGGCCATACTTGGTCTTCTATACGGACCCAATAATCACAAAGCTCGTCTAAATAATTATTGATATTTAAAGCCCGTTTAAATATATATCGATATTATATATTTATATATATACATATGGCATTTATATATACAACCAACTAATTACTTATAGCATACAAAAAATTTCTATGAGCTATTCCACTTACTAACAACACCTCAAACATCAAATATATTTAACTAATATTTTCTTTTGGAAAACCAGTTCATTATAAATCTTAAAAGCTCATATACTTCAATAATATGTCTCATTAAAACCTTAAAACATCCCTAACCTAAATGGGCACCTTGCAAGAAAAATGAGTGTATGTTATCTCCATATATAACATATTTAAACTTTCAAAAAGAAAGAAAAAAAATCAAAATCTAATACAAAAGAATTGGTTTGAGTACTCGAATAAGAGAGGACTAAAAAAACATGCTCTAAACTCCATATAGGAATTGATCCCACACAACAATAAGTAAACAATACTTACTTTAATAAAACTAAACAATAAAAAATGTAATGTTCACATTGGAAGCTCCTAACCTCATGTTGGGTGTGTTTCCACCCATATGTTACCACCCTTCACCGAACCAAATCCATCGAGTAAACCAACCTACTACCGAACCAAGCCCTCACCTCCACCAACACCGGTCCATAGCACAGCCGAACCAACACGGGTCCAGCTCCATATCACCTACCTCTAGACCAGATCCATACTCCTACCACCGATCCAATCCTCTCCTGGAATGATCGAGCCAACCCCTGCCGAACCAAGCTTCTCCTGGAATGACCGAGCCAACCCCTGCCGAACAAAGCTTCTCCTGGAATGACCGAGCCAACCCATGCCGAACCAACCTTCTCCAAGCATGGCCGAACCAACCCCTGCCGAACCAACCTTCTCCAAGCATGGCCGAACCAAGGCATACCGAACCAAACTGCCAGGCCAGATCGCTCCAGCCCAGGCCCACCAACAGCTATATACATCCAAGACCCCTGCCCCCAACCTCACTCTATAAATAGAGGGGCAGGGGTACAACAATGGCAGACAAGTTTGAGAGCTCAAGCACGGAGAGAACTTTCAAACAACTTTCGGTTACTTGTAATCAAAGCTTTGTACTTGTAATCTGAGTAGAAAAGGAGAATAACATATAAAGTGGACGTAGGCACGTTCTGGCCGAACCATTATAAATCTGTATGTCTTTTACAGTTTAGTCCCTGCTTTTTATATATTTGAGTGAATCACCCAAATCACTAGAAACAACATAAAATCAACTAATTCATACGACTTGGAGGTGTATGCCCATTTTTTGTGCAAACATTTTTGGTGCTTTCACTGAGAGTTGAACTCAGAGCTTCAGCTTCTCCCACTTAACCCTTTTCCTATCAGCATCGTCCGTTGCTTGGAAAACATGCCTCCCGGACGGAAGAAGGATGCTAACAAAGGAAAGAACATTGCAACTAGTAGTATCCCAGATCCAGTGATCGGAGACCAAGACAATCGTCCAATTCCAATAGCAAATTTAAATCAGGCAAATCCGACAGCCCTTGCTACGGAACAACCGATTACAAGGGCGGATCTGGACAGGGTTGTGGCTGAAGTGACTAACTGCTTCGCATTTCAACAAGAAGCCTTGGTGGACCAGCTCATGTCACGCTTAAGGGATGCTGAAGAATCCAACCGCAACACTGAATCATGGGGTGAGTCTCGGTCTGGAGGATTTGGGAGGAGACAAAGGTCTTTCTTCTTCGAAGAGGCTAACAACAAAAACAACCATGGTAGGAGCCGAGCCCGGACTCAACCCGAATTCCGACCCAAGGAAACACTTCGAACCGAACCCAACGGGGGAGGTGCTAGGCAGGGGTCGGATGTAGGTGAGCCTGTCATGCTACTTAACCATGAAAACACTAGTAGATGGGGCCGAGCTGGAGTCCGGCCCGAAGTTGGACCCGAGGAAGTGCTGAGAACAGAACCCAGCAGGGGAAGATCAAGGCAAGGGCCAACTGTGGCTGATCCCAGCATGCCCCTAGAAGACCAGAGGCAGCCATTGGAGAATGTTAGGAGTGACAGACGATACCACCCCTACAAGTCGTCTGGACGGAATCAGTCCCGCAGGGAAGAACCAAACTCATTTCTATCCGCTCCAAGTTCTGATGAAAGGATGGCGCGATTGTTCAGAGAGTGCGTCCAATGGGAGCAAAGGGATCGGGGGATAGGTGCTAGGGTAACCAGCCCCTTCACCCGCAATATCGAAACCGCCATCACCCCCCGGGAATGGAAAATGCCAACAATGGAACCTTACAAGGGAACCTCTGACCCCATAATACACTTATAGAGATACACCCAGCATATGCTCATGAGCGGAGCAACGGAGGGAGTATTGTGTAAATGCTTCCCACTTTTCTTGGCAGATCTAGCTACCTCCTGGTTCTGCCACCTACCCCAAGGGTCCATCAGCTCATGGGAAATGCTGAAAGAAAAGTTCATCAGCCAGTTCCGCATTCATGTGGAACAACCCAAGGACGCTTATTCCTTATCTAATATCAAACAGAAGCCCGGAGAAACAGTGCAACAATATTTAACCCGATTCAACGCCGCAGCGGCCGCAGTCCAAGATGCAGACGAGAAACTTATCCTAATGGCCCTCTGCAGTGGTGTACATCCGGATACTAAATTTGCTAGAAGACTGACCAAGGAAAAGCCAACTACTTTACCTGATTTCTTCCATGAAGCTGGAAAGTATATGAGACTGGAAGACGCTACCACTGAGAGGCAGACAGGGCAACAGACTAAGACAGCTCCAGACAAGGTTCCCACTGCAGCAAAGGATGTTCGGAGAAGTGACTCTAGAGACAGTGCTGGGGGCAAGAAGGGAGAAATGCGCTTATATCGACCAGGACCGAGATTTGACTCCTACACTCCTTTGAATGAAACAATCGAAAACATCTTCTTAGCCACTCAAGACGAAGTTAGATACAAGCGGCCCCCGCACAAGAAGGAGTCAGATAACGCACTCAAGTCTGGAAAGTTCTGCCGCTTCCACGAATCCCATGGACATGACACCAATGAGTGCCACCATCTCCGGGACTTGATTGAAGAACACATCAAAAGGAAGAGACTGGAACGCTATGTAAAAGGCCATAACAAGGCTCCAGCTCCCGCTAATGAAAACCCAGGGCTACCCCTCCCAGAAGTGGGCAGAGGAAATCGCAACACCAGCGGCTCTAGTCAAGAGAAGATAATGGTTCATACCATATCAGGAGGACCGCACATCGTCGACAGAAGCTGGGCAGAGATGGAAAGATACGGTAAGTCACTTAGGAACGATGAAGGCTACGTTAATTCTGTCATGGAAGAACGCCACCCGAAACGGAAAGAGAATGACGACATCACATTCAGTAGGCGTGACCTAGAGGGAAGACAGTACCCACACGTGGACCCTATGGTCGTCTCTGCCTGGTTCGGTCCAGCTAAAGTTTTCCGAATTTTAATAGACACTGGAAGCTCGGTAAATATCATATTCAAACATGCTTTCGACAAAATGAAGCTGTCAATGAAGGATGTGTCTCCCTGCAACAAACCACTACATGGTTTCACTGGAGATGCGAAGATGCCCCTCGGGCAACCGGACCTCTTTGTCGAGATGGGAAGTCATCCCCGCTCCGTTGTACGAAAGCAAACATTTGTGCTAATAGAAAGCCACTCGGCCTACAACGCCTTTTTGGGAAGACCGGCCTTGTCTAACTTCCAAATTGTCCTAGCCCCATGGTGCCTGAAAATGAAGTTCCCAACAGATAACGGAGTAGGAGAAATAGAGGGAGATCAAGACGCAGCCCGAAATTGCTATGTAACTGAGCTCCGCAATAACCGCAGGAAGGATAAAGGGAAGGATGCAGAGACTTCTCTCTGCAAGAAGAACTTGGAAGCATAGCAATTAAAGAAAGCCCCTCCTGTTCGATATACTAGCGATCCTTTCAATGAACTAGACCCCAGGGACAAAGAGGAGGAGGCCACCACCGAGCCTGTAGAGGCTATGGAATTTGTATCTGTAGACAAACACGACCCAAGTAGACTACTGAGAGTCGGGTCTCAGTTAAGAGCGGAGTTGAAAGATCAACTCGTCGATTTTCTTCGCCACCACATGGATGTATTTGCATGAACGCACGCCGACATGACAGGAATCTCTCCAGACGTAGCATGCCACATACTAAACATCGATCCTACCAAGGTGCCAGTGAAGCAGAAAAAGAGGAGCATGGGGGCAGAACGATCAGCAGCCCTCGAGGAAGAAGTAAAGAACTTACTTGCCAATGACTTCATACGAGAAGCTATCTACCCAAAATGGATCGCCAACTCGGTACTGGTAAAGAAAGCTAATGGAAAGTGGCGAACATGCATCGATTTCTCCAACTTAAATGACGCTTGCCCAAAGGACTGCTTCCACTCCCCCGAATCGACCAACTCGTGGACAGCACAGCCGGACACGAACTCTTATCCTTTATGGATGCATACTTAGGATATAACCAGATCCCTATGCATGCCCCCGATCAAGACCACACTAGTTTCATCACTGACCGGAGATTGTACTGCTACAAAGTAATGCCTTTTGGACTTAAAAACGCCGGAGCTACTTATCAGCGCCTCGTCAACAAGATGTTTGTGGAATTAATAGGGCGAACTATGGAAGTTTATGTGGATGACATGCTGGTAAAATCAAGTAAAGCCAACGATCATGTAAACCACCTGAACGAGATGTTTCAAATACTTCGTCAATATGGAATGAAACTGAATCCTCTAAAGTGCTCCTTCGGAGTATCGTCGGGAAAGTTCTTGGGATTCATCGTCCATGCCAGGGGGATTGAAGCGAACCCCGAACAAGTCCGGGCTTTGCAAGATATCAAGATACCATCCACTCGAAAAGAGATGCAAAGCCTAAACAGGAAGGTGGCTGCCCTAAGCAGGTTCATCTCTAAAGCAACCGACAAATGCATCCCTTTCTTCGAAGCTCTTAAGAAAGACAAAGGAAAGTTCGAATGGACTGAGGAATGCTCGACAGCCTTCCTTAACTTAATCGAACACCTCCAGAGACCACCAGTACTCTCAACTCCAAATGAAGGCGATGAACTATACCTATACCTTGCTGTATCGTCCCATGCTTTAAGCGCCCTTTGGTGAGGGAAGACAACCATGCACAGCGACCCGTATACTTTTTAAGAAAGAGATTTACAGGGACAGAAGCCAGATACCCTAAACTTGAAAAGCTAGCATACTGTTTGCTAATCACGTCACGGAAACTGCGACACTACTTCCAATCTCATTCCATCAGAGTTTTAACCGATCAACCGCTAAGACAAGTACTCCATCTCCCCGACACTTCTGGGCGACTACTTAAATGGTGCATTAAACTGAGTCAATATGATATCACCTACCATCCTCGCACCGC
The DNA here is from genome assembly GCA_030765085.1 of Allium cepa. Taxonomy (NCBI): domain Eukaryota; kingdom Viridiplantae; phylum Streptophyta; class Magnoliopsida; order Asparagales; family Amaryllidaceae; genus Allium; species Allium cepa. The sequence continues at coordinate 134,431,629 of CM060945.1, read as the reverse complement.
TATCAAGGGGAAGGCCATAGCTGATTTTATTGCCGAATTCACCACTAACGAAGGTAAGGAGCCATCTAAAATAGCGGAAGACATCAAGTGGAATCTCTTTGTAGATGGAGCATCAAACGAACAAGGCTCCGGGACAGGTATTGTAATAATCACCCCCAGGGGATGGAAGCTGCACTATGCCTTAAGATTGGAATTCGCTGCCACCAACAACGACGCAGAATACGAAGCAGTGATAGCCGGATTAGAACTTGCCTTAGAGATTGGGGTCGGTTCTTTATGTCTCCATAGTGATTCTCAACTCATTGTAAATCAGATACTGGGAGAATTCTAGACTCGAGGAGAACGACTCACAGCATATCTAAAGAAGACCAAGCTGGTGCTCAATCAATTGGATCACTATTTAATCAAACACATTCCTTGAGAAAAGAATCAAGAGGCCGACGAACTGGCAAAGCAAGCTAGCATGAAGGACGACACCGCTTCCCGAACAATAACCATCTCATAGCAACTAGCGAGTTTCGAGACAATGAATATGATAGCTGCAATCGAAGAAGAAACTTGGATGACCCTCATCCGGAAGTACTTACAAAGTGGCACACTGCCCGACGGACATAACGAAGCTAAGAAAATCTTAAGAAAAGCTTCCCGCTACACGTTGCAAGAAGGCATCCTCTATCGGCGCGGCTTCTCTAATCCCTTATTAAGGTGTATCGCTGGAAGGGAAGCCAGGGAGGTCTTGTCCAACATCCATCAAGGAAGTTGTGGAGATCACACCGGAGGACAGACTCTAGCAAAGAAAATACTCCGATACGGGTATTACTGGCCCACTTTAAACAAAGACGCCTTAGACTTCGTCAAAAGATGTGACAGATGTCAAAAATTTGCTAAGATTTCTCGATTACCAACAAATGAAATTATTCAAATGACCAGCCCTTGGCCCTTTGCAATATGGGGAATTGACTTGATTGGCGAACTGCCAATGGGCCGTGGCGGAGCCAAATACGCCATAGTGGCAGTCGACTATTTCACCAAATGGGTGGAAGCGGAACCTCTAAATAAAATATCTTCGGCAAAAGTTATTAACTTCTTGATCAAAAATGTGTTATGCAGGTACGGGGTTCCACTCAAAATCATATCGGACAATGGGCTTCAATTTGACAGCGAGGAATTCACCGACTGGTGCAAAGAGCACGGAATTCACAAAAGTTTCTCATCTGTGGCTTACCCCCAGGCAAACGGACAAGTCGAAGCTATCAACAAAATCCTCAAAACCCTAGTCAATAAGAAACTTGAAAAGTCAAAGGGTTCTTGGGTGGATGAACTTCCTATGGCACTTTGGGCCTACCGCACATCTTACAGAACATCAACAGCGCATACTCCTTTCTCTTTGGCATACGGATCGGAGGCCATGCTCCCAGTTGAAACTATAGTGCCTTCCCACCGTAGGATCCACTACAACCCAGAAGAGAATGAAGAACTCCTCCACATGTTTTTGGATCTAATTGAAGAAAGAAGAAATGATGCAGCACTCAATGCGGTAGCTCACAAGCAAAAAGTAGCAGCACAATACAACTCCAAAGTCAAGCACCGCAGCTTACAAGAAGGAGATCTTGTCCTCAAGTGGATCATCCCGCGCCCCGGATCGCTAGACCCAATCTGGGACGGACCCTATGTAATTCATAAAGATCTCCACAACGGAGCTTATATTTTGTCAACAGTGGACGGAGAGGTGTTCCAGAAGGCATGGAACATCCAACACCTCCGTCGATACTTTTCTTAACTTGTACTGCCCATATAAAGTGAATTGACAAAGAGAATCAGTGGACGTAGGCATTTTCGTGCCGAACCACTTTAAAAATCTTATCTCTTTTTAACTTGTTCCTTTATATCTTGGCTGCTTGATAAGCTTTATCCTTTTCTGTTGAACAAAATCATGTATAGCGACATTTCCATTCTGGACACTTCGCGGCACAACCTCACCTGGACAGGACCTAACATGTACTATATGATTCTATGCACTCGCCAATGAGACACTTTTGCTCCAGCATCCCTCTGCTGCGGGTTAACTCATTGCTCGCGACTGCCTCAAAGCCAACTGTAATGAGTCGATTATAAGCCATCAAGAAGGCCGATTATAGCCGATGGCAGCTCATTACGGCGTTCAGCTCGCCGACAACTGTGAACCTACTTTAAGCCCCAACATAAGGTGTGGCCAGCCAGGGGTAATTCACGGTTGACGATCGGCACCCACGCTAGCCGGCCATAGTAAATCGAATAATACCCACGATTACGAGCCATAATGGCTCGGGTAGTTACTGTGCGCGATCTCGGCTCCGATATGTCTTAAGTACTCCTGTGGTAAAAAAGATAAACTCCCCGCGGAGGCGTAAGATGGGTGACAAATGTCTACAAGACCCACAGCTAGGAAAAGTGACTACAAAACCCGGTTGCCACGAACTTAAGCATATCGACGGCCTTCCGTGATTGGAAGTTTTACTGTTTCTCATATTTTCATTTCATTCAAAAACTTTTCTCCTATCCTATATAACAATCCCTAAAGTACAGGTCACAAAATAGGGGAACTCTCGCTTGAGGAAATATAAACTTACATCCGGATGACGGAACACTCAGCTACATTCCATACTCAGTCACGCAAGACATTCAAAGCAACCCTCTACAACTAAAACACGAAGGGCGGTACTACCTTCTCTCGTATACAAATATGTAGCTTTAATTTGTCCACACATCATATTGGCATTGCAAGACATGAAATAATATTTTGAGCAGAAACTTAGCATAAAATACGATTAAATCACATGCATAAACACGCAGCTGTATTTCTTATGCAACACAACAAAATAACAACCACATTCGAACATGACAGAATCTGCTTATGTTATAAAGTTACATAAAGACGTTCGTTGCAATGACATAATTATAGCCTAGAAATACAATAATGTTTTGGAATAGTATATACAGAAACGTCAAACAAGCCAAATCAAAAAGTCAACTACATCGGGGCTCCGCCTCTATCCTGCTCGCCGTCTGGATCTACTTAACTACAGGGTCAGAACTCCCCGCATGTGCTCCAGAGGTCCCGCCTGCCCAATTCAGAAGAGAATCCATCAATAGTCACGAAAGATAAGCAATCAAATCATGAAAAGACTAAAAAGGAAGACTTACCAGCGTCTGCTCCCTGATCATCATCATCTAGCTGCACGCCTACCTCATCCTCGGCAAGCAGCCGCATGCCCTCCTTAACCGCCACCTTCTCTTCATTAGTGAATTGGGCCGTAACCACATCCATCCTGAAAGTCGCACCACCTTCCTTATCCGCATCGGCCTTAGCCTCCTCCAAAGCCCGAAGATATATTCTAGCCATGACCCGGGGATAGTCGTCCATCCAGGACAGGTTGCCCTGCCTCCATGTTTGGAAATACATGTCCTGGAGCATCTCATCCATCATCCCCTCGTTCTCCTCAAACTCTTTCATCCGGGCCTCAGAAGCCGACAGTCGTGCGACGACAGCATCTCTCGCCGATCAGTATCTCGAGCAGTCAGCCTGAAGAGATTTCCGCATCACTTCCATCTCCTCCTTCAGCTTGGCCTGAGCAAGCTCTGCAGCCTCAAGCCTCCCAGATAACTCCTCTACCTGCTCAAGATCTGCGCTACGAACCTCATCCACTGTGGCGATGGCCATATCAATTCGTTCTTTGCAAGCAACCTCCATTTTTCGTAACTCAGCCTTGCTAGCCTCTTCCATGGTTTTCTTTAGTCGTCTGGAGGCCGCCTCATGCTGGGATATCTGGATAGCCTGATCGGCAAGCTGTTTGGCCTGATCAGAAACCTTTAGTCGCAACCGAATGTTAGCACTTCCGATTTCCTCCCCGGCCTTGGCCAGTCGAGCGTGATGCTCCATTAGCCTCTTGGTCTCTTCAGCCACCCGATCAATGTTTGCCTTAGCCTCATTCCCCATGGTCACAATCCGAGTAGTAAGCAAATCGAGGTCTAAGGACTTAGCCTCATCAAGCACCCTTACCATGGGATTGCGGGGAAGAAGATGTTCACCCGTGGCCTCGTCAAAAGAGATGTCCTGAAAACTCGGGTCTAGATCCGGGTGGCCGGCAAATGGGTTGCGAACCAAACTAGGATGGTCTATCGGGGTGACGGTTGGATTTTCGGACGGATGTGGAGAAGGCATAAACTCAGTATCTTCCTCAGTAATATCATGGATAGGCTGGACTGGAGCCTGAGGGCCAGGTAAAGGTTCAAACAAGGATCGGCCCCTCTTCCTCTTTTGCATACCTTCTTCAATAACTCTGAGAAGAGGGCGATAACCAGCCACATCTCCGGAACGGCTAATTGACGGCTTTGGCTTGGCGGAAGCTTTGAGTAACTTATACTGTTCAAGGCGGTGCCGAATATCTGATGTCTTGGCCACCTTACCCGTTCCTGGAATAAAAGCCAAGTATTACAAGCATGCATGAAACTATGATCCGAGAAATATGTTAAGTTAAAAGGAATAGGAAAACGCGCTTATTTTACAAACCCTGAGGGGCAGTGGGATACTGCAATAAGTCCTGGATCTCATTCCAGGACGGGAGCCGGCCATAAAATATTACTAAGTCATTATCAAAAAGGGAGTCTACAGAAGTTAAGAATTTACCTTGAACCGCCGGAGTTGCCTTGGCTGAAATACCCTCAGAAGATAGACTGGCACCCGTCCTGGCCTTATCAGACTTCTTCGATTTCTCCGCCGAGGCCAGCCCTTCCCCCAACCCCTCGAAAGCTTGGCGGAATGTATCATCCGTCCACTCTTGAATCTCGCCTGCTTTCCCAGGAGGCAAAGCCCCGGCGCCATCACCACCACCATCACCTTCTCTGTCGTCTCCACTCTCTGCCTCTCCTCCTACATCGCCTCCTTCGCCCTCACCTCTATCCTCCTCCACGTCTTCCTCCCCCGGAGTAATTGGGCACGTGCTAGGGGAAGGGCCGTCGGACTTCTTGAGCTTCTTGCCTCCGACAACTGGAGGTTTTGTGAAAGGCTTCCTCTTGCCACTCTTTGCCGTGGCCCCTCCTTTAGCTTGAGCAGCCCTCTCTTCCGCCGTATCCCTCTGCTTGACCACGGACTGATGTGGCAGGATCAGGTTGAGCCCCAAAAGTGTAGCGTTCCTGATCAAGTAAGCAGCCGACCTATCTCTTTCCAAAATAGCTTCTATTTCCACTGCTGTCTGAACCAGGCGATCATTCTCCACGACCGCAAAACCACCTGTCGCTAGCAAGAAATAAAAATACATAAGTAGAAGCATTGCAACCAGAATGGAAATTATAAATAAAGCCTTGACTTACATCCGGAGGTGAAGCGACGAATAGAAACGGAGTCATCCCTGACAAAAAACCATTCCTTCTTAAACATGCTGTACTTCGAATACAAGTCCAGGACGGGCTTGAAGGATACGGCCGATTCCAAGCTGATATATGGAGACCCCTTCTTGTAGCCCCTCAGATTATACAGATACCGGATCTCTCGGTTGGAAGGAGGACGCCCGTATCTCCTCTGAAAGATGATGAAAAGACTCACCAGAATGGCGTGGGAGTTAGGCTGAAGCTGGAGTGGAGCCACCTTCAAATATGTGATGAAGCTAACTATCCAGGCGTTGAGAGGCAGGATAGCACCACACATGCAATGATATCTGCTGTAAGCAAAGTAGCCTTCAGGGGGGTCATACGGCATCACTCCTTCCCCCGGCAATAGCATGCGCGCTCTATCGATCCCAAAGGAACGGGATATAACATCCAGCTGCTCCTCTTTGAGGGAGCTAGGAAAACAGTCGGGCGGGGATTCAAGAGCTCCTGAGGGGCATACCCATCTACTAGCGATCTCGAAGCAGGCCCATGACGTTCGGCCCGAACTGGGGGCACGACGGAAGACTCACTTCTGTCCGAAGATTTTCTTTTCTGATCGGGTTTCCACTCTTTGACACATTTGTCTGCAACACAAGAAAAGTATATCGTTAAAACATACAAACAGCGTAGTCTGGAATTTCACTCATAATTCGAAACACAAAAGGTCATTCGGCATTTAAACACAGCCGAATTCATTCGGTAAAGAGAGGCAATATATCATTCGGCCTTATACTTTCAAATTCATTCGGAATTGATGGTCCATAAGTTCATTCGGCCTTATACTTTCAAGTTCATTCGGTATTAAAAGTTCATTTGGTATCAGTGGTCTTTGTGTTCATTCGGTGTTGACGGTTCTCAAGATCTATTCGGTATTGAAAGTTTTCGAATTCAATCGAAGGAAGTTTACCTGATCCGGTAGGTAAGATTGGCCCGGTACAATAGCTGATTCGGCAATCCACTTAGTTCAGTAATTCAGAGTTTGATTCGGCTATTTCTTTCGGTGAGAAATAATGAAGGCCTGGGGCTCCTACTTATAGAGGAAAGTTGGATAGCCGGACCAACCGGTTCGGTTCTCGGGCCGGATGTGGTTGTCCAAATGAACAAAGCACGGCATATGTGAGCATATGCCCCACTTTGGGGGGCAAATGTTGGATGTGTTTCCACCCATATGTTACCACCCTTCACCGAACCAAATCCATCGAGTAAACCAACCTACTACCGAACCAAGCCCTCACCTCCACCAACACCGGTCCATAGCACAGCCGAACCAACACGGGTCCAGCTCCATATCACCTACCTCCGGACCAGCTCCATGCTCCTACCAACGATCCAACCCTCTCCTGGAATGACTGAGCCAACCCCTGCCGAACCAAGCTTCTCCTGGAATGACCGAGCCAACCCCTGCCGAAACAACCTTCTCCAAGCATGGCCGAACCAAGACATACCGGACCAAACTGCCAGGCCAGATCGCTCCAGCCCAGGCCCACCAGCAGCTATATACATCCAAGACCCCTGCCCCCAACCTCACTCTATAAATAGAGGGGCATGGGTATAACAATGGCAGACAAGTTTGAGAGCTCAAGCACGGAGAGAACTTTCAAACAACTTTCGGTTACTTGTAATCAAAGCTTTGTACTTGTAATCTGAATAGAAAAGGAGAATAACATATAAAGTGGACGTAGGCACGTTCTGGCCGAACCACTATAAATCTGTGTGTCTTTTACAGTTTAGTCCCTGCTTTTTATATATTTGAGTAATCACCCAAATCACTAGAAACAACATAAAATCAACTAATTCATACGACTTGGAGGTGTTTGCCCATTTTTGGTGCAAACACCTCAAGACTAGCATATTAAATCATTTAACACTTCTCTCTCTTTCTACTCTAGAACAGACTTCCATATCGGATCTAGATCTCTGCCAATGGTCTAGCATAATCACCCAATTTTCTATAGATTAATTCTACGTGTTGGCTCGGATTGATCGAACTGATTCCAGGTTCGATGAGCAGTTTTATGAACATTTAACTATTGCTAGCCATAACTTGATCTGATTGATGTAGCTGCCAAATAGGTAGTTTAATACCAAACTCTACCAGGATAATTTATATACCCTTAATCTCCTATTGCTTAATTTTTATGTGTTTCATCAATTGTTCGCAATCTTTCATGAGAATAATTAAACTCACTTAATAAGGACTTTGAATATCTTTGAAAGTTCTTGAGTTACATTCACACCACATATGTCAAATTAGACCAGTAATAAAGATAGCCATGATATGGTTTATTGTCTTAGATCTAGTACACTCTACCGAAACTCGATCTAAATTTTTAGTTAAACTATTGCTAGCAATACCATTCAACTGTAATTTATTCATGATGAAGTGCCTGGAATAAGGACACTGGAAGAATAAACGATTGATGTCTTCCTTTTGTTGTTGACATAAGCTACAATCAGGATTGACCGAGTTTTTCCATTGATTCACCTTATTTTTAGAATTCAGTTCACTGAGTCTGGCTAAAGTAGTACATAGTGACAGCTTTGTGGCACAGCCCCACACATGCTTGCTTCATTCAAATCTAGGATGTTTAATTCTTACACTTCTCCATGCAGACTTAAAAGAAAAATTTCCATTTGTATTTGGTATCCAGTACCAGTAGTTTTTTCCTATAGTACCATCTCGATTTATGATGTTTATTCGATTACATATTTGAGTAGGAAAATATAAGGAGGGCACTCTCCATATATTATCATGTATTAAAAAGGACACACACCTACTGGAGCCACCCATAATAGTCAGAGCTTGCCAACCCACCTTTTCCACTAAAGAAAACCCTTCAAGCCTTGGGTCAAATCAAAAACCATTGTTTTCTCCATCTGTTATTTTCTTCCCTGTTAGAACCTTATACCATTGTCTTGAATTAATCAAAGCTCTCCAAGTATTTGAAGGGTTGTTATATACTTAAATGCTCCAAAAGCTTTTGCCCTTGTAGTATCTATTTTTCATTTTTTTTAACTTCGTTCTGTAGCTTTATTGCAAATAACGGTATCTATTTTTCATCCAAATAGGCTACAAACTATCCCCTTGTAGAAATTTCTAGACCGGTGTAATAGTAGTGGCATTTTGGATTTCCTCTAAATTACTGATACTTAAAACACCCTCCATTTTAGGTCTACAAACATTAGCCCATGTCATATTATGAGAGTTTCTTTGCCATAAAAAATTAGCACGAATAGAGTTAATCTTGTTAATTATAATAGAACGGATCTAGCATAATAGCATCCAAAAAGAAACCATTGGATATATGAAAGATGCTTATTAGTTCAGTTCTACGGCTAACACTAAGAAATCTGATTTTCCATTGTCTTAGTTTTTATGTTAATTTTGTCAATTAAAGGTCCAAAATCTCTTGTCTGGAATACCTAAGTGAGTGATTGGAAGAATACCTATTTGTGTTTTAAGGGTGTTAGCTATGATCATCTTGTTTTTTTGCTCCTTTACTAAAAATGACATTGGATTTTTGATCGTTCATTGAGACCGGTGTTATGTTCTAATAAGGTTATGATATTGTTAACTACCTCAACATTGCCAATAGAACTTCCAACAAACACTAAAATTTCATCTGTATATAACAGATGAGTAATCACACACTCGATTGGATAAAATGCAGCAAACTTTCCTCTATGGTATTCTAGTTCAAACCAGATTGAAAAGTTCTCCATTGCTATAGAGAGAAAAATGGAATGGATGGGGGCTCCTATCTCAGACCGCTATTGCTAGTAAAAAAAATCATATGGGGACCCATTAACTAATAAGGAAAAAGTTGAGGACGATATGCATTCTAAAATTAAATCAGCAAATTTTCTTTGAAATCTCATTTTTAATAGCATGTGATGAATAAAATTTTTATTTATCTTGTTATAAGCCTTATGTAAATAAATTTACAAGCATAAGTTATTACAACTTTTCCTACTAAAACGTTCTGACCATTTTGTAAGCCAATAAAGAGTTTTCATTTATCTCTCTATTAGAAAAAATGCATTTTGACTATTAAATAACTTATGCTTGTAAATTTAGGATGAAGCAAATGAAGGTGCCTTTAGGATGAGGCAAATGAAGGTGTTATTTAACTCTTAAATAATCTTTCCAAATTTTTGGGTACCCAACGTTGCGTTAAGTAAATCATTTTAAAGCAATTTCTAATGAAATTAAAAAAAATTGCATTTAACCCATCCATACTAGGGGAACTATTGCCATTAATATGGAAGCAAACTATTTTAACTTCTCTAAATCAAAATGGTTTTCAAGGAATTTTGAGGGTTCTCTGCCAAATTATTTTGCAAACTATGCCAGAAAAATGTTTTTTAATATTGCTTGAATTCAAAATTTTTGAAAAAAATTGAGTAATTGGCTTGATAATCAAGCTATTCTAATGCTGAGATGAAATTTCCTTACCTATCAATGTAAAATTTCTTCCCATTTTCCAAATTTGGAGTAGCTATTTTAGATTCAAAATTTCTAGAGATTTTATCTCCTTGAATGAGCTACTAAAATTTGAATGTAATAACCCACATCTCCCGATACACTGATTCAAAGTCTAGGGTGACTTTCGAACTTCGTGTCATGCTGAGAAATATGAACGGTTGAGGTTTATATAACATTATGAAGGCTAATGTAAGCATATATAATCTAAGATATAGTACAGTTTTAGAAATTCACAGTGGAAAGAACAGAACATATGCATAGAAAAATGTCCATCTCAAAAAATATCCAAATCACAATGACGCCAAAAATGAATCATCAACTAAAGACACGTTGTAGATAACCTTTGAGACCTAGATCTAACGAGTAATAGAGAAAATAACATAAAATAAAGTAGGGAGATGTAGGATTTTTATAGTGGTTCGACAATCTCTGGACTAGGTCCACTTTATACTTTTATTGATTGACGATTATAGAGAGTTTGAGAATACAAGTGACTACTAGCACAATGGTTTGGCAGGTTTTATAGCTAAGAATTGCAAACACCAGCTACCTAGGTGGCTATTGTGAGGGAGGTTCGAAATGAGAAAGATAAGAAAGTGAAGATCAGCCAAGATCCTTCTTTGGTTGCAGTAAGGTTGATATTTATAGAGAGACAAGTGTACAAGGTTGGAAGCCTATTTGCATCGAAGTCCAGGAGCAAGCCCAACACCATACAAGTGAAAAAGTGAGGCCTAGAAGCTATAAATTCCTTTCGGTACCGAGAGGAAGCTCTTGGTACCGATAGGAATTGACTAGTGAAAAGTCAATTCTTTCACTTCCTTTACTCTTTTATCCCATTTTGATGCTTTCAAACTCTTTTCAATAGTCTTTGGGTTGAGTCTAATGATTTCTTTTGTTAAGACTTGAACTTTCCTACTTTCTTGGCTTTCTTCTCATCAAACATGATAATTTCTTGTCCAAACTCTAAGAAGAGCACTTGACTGCAAGAGGTTAGAGTAGTAGATGATGTTCATGAAGTTCAAGTGGTCAAATTAGGTAAAGAACCTCTTGGTACAGAGAGAAAGCTCTTGGTACCAAGTGGTTGACTTATCGCAAAATCACGTGGAACTTCTTGTGTTCCAATCTTCTATCATTCTGATCGTGTTTTCAAGTTCTTAAGTCATTTCATATTCGCCTTGCCTTCTACTTCGGGTAGTATTCTACTTAAAACCCCAGTTAACACTTGGTACCTAGAGTCTACTTTCATTGAAAACAAGGTGTGTATGGAACAAGCCAAGTTCTAATTTGCTATTTCTAAGCTCTGGTTGGTCGTTTGGGAACTACTTCGCATCACTTTTGTTCGGTAGATACTTCTCCAACTGTTTCATATAGTTAGGCGTTGATTCTTATCGTTAAGCACCGGATCTATGCTCTGGAGATCACATCACCTTTTAGATGAGTATGCCCTGCTTTTGTCGTGCATAGGGCGTACTAAGAGATTTCAAGGCAAAAAAAGTACTCGGTAGCGAGAGCTTTGTACCAAGACCTTTGGCCTCTCCCAAGTTCTTACTTAGATCTTTTAGGACTTAGAAAATTTTCTGCTTGTTCATTTCACTTGTGCCCAAGATTTTGTGCCGAGTCCTTTGTCCCGAAGCCTCTTCGTGCCGATTGCTTTCCATGCCTTAATTCTCCACCACTGCTATTCAACCAAGCCTAGTTGTCGTCACTCGAGAGTCACCACTAGGTTGTCAATGCCATTATGCCTCAGATCACCATCCAAAAGTATTGAGTCCAATTCAACTTCTTCGAATTCAACTAAGGTAGGTAGGTGGTGTTTAGCACGTGTTGGTGATGACGACGGTTGGTGATGTATTCAGTCGTCGTCAAGGATTGATGGTTATGGTTCTTGGTTGCATTTGACCTATGGTATTGGTGCATAAGTTTTGCATTGGTCGAACGGTCACTATTCTAGAAACTAATATTATTCACCGACTTCAGCCATCTCTTAATAACGCACGATTAACCTCGTACCATCACTTAGGTTTCGATAGGACGGTTTCTTCCAAGAACGGTCGTCCTAGATGATTTCAACGCATCTCTTTTCTTTGTTTCTGAACTTCCTGTGTTCTTGAAAGAAAAGCTTCCATGTCACATCAGGCAATGGCTCTATTATCAATCGATAATGGGTAAGTTTTGACACATAATTTTAACGTACGATATGGCTCATTTTTGTAGCATGAGCGACCTATCTACACAGGATGGTCCATTCGTGGTGTATAGGACGCTGGACTCACATTACACTTAGTCGACATCCTTTGGATTCTGGTTGCTGGCTACCTGTTTCAAATTTAAAGTAAAAAGATACCCAACTGCATTGAGCGCCAAGTTTTATTGTTCAGAATGACACGTCGACCCCCTCAATTCAAGTCTGGTGAGGGCACCTCCACTCCCTTTAAATTTGGATCTTCTACAGCTCAGGCCTTGCTTACGATTCCGATTGCAACAGGCCAACCTGCTACATCTGAACTGCAAGGCTAGATGGTTCCAGTCATTTCAGTAGCGGATTGACCGCCTCTTTGAATGAACTCTTACACCTAAAAATATTGAATGATCACCGGAGCAAGTGCCGACGCTTCTAGTGACTAGGATGCTTCACAATATCTGTCTTCGACATAGGATTCCCAAAGAGGATGTTCTTCTTTTTGGAAGGGGCAAGTTTGCACACTACCCTAGAAAGGATATACGACATGTAATAGATATACATGCATAAGAGGTATGGTCCTACCTTTCAATCCTTTCTTTTTGATGGTTCTTCAAGAACCAAGGCTGGCTTCGTCCCAAATACACCCAAACGGCTAGCTCTTCTAAGTTCCCTCTATGTTCTTTTAATCAACCAGTTCAACCGGGCTCTAGGTTTCCAAGAGTTGACTTATTTACTTCACTTCAAGAAGAGGCGAGAATCTCTATCGTATGTGATAATCAAAGCTTCATGTTGATGTAATATCATCAAGAAACTTCACAACAAACACTCATATTTCAAAAATGAGTACTACTACATATGCAATCCATATGACATTAATCGACTCTGGCTATATGGAAGTACATTTCCTTTCCTTCATCCCTTCCATATTCGCATTTCCTTAAATCAAGTTTTCCACTTGATGTTTACTTCCTTATAGGTATTTCGGATAGAGATGATCATAAAGAGTGTGGGAGTACACTTAAGGGCCTTCGAGAAGTTAGATTCCAACAATGCACCGTCGCATTTCTTTTGACAAACGAAAACTTAGGATGATGCAGTTTGCTAAGTCTTGATAGATCTGCTGCCTTAGATTCTCTTGCTCCCTGCAATTCCTAACCTCATGCATGCTCTTCCACCCTCACTTGCAACTCCGACAAGGAACTTCCTGGGGATGTAGTAGATCCATCTGGTGTGGTTCACTCAGAAAAGCCTGTTGAAGGAGAGCCTAAGAAGCACACTGATGATGATACCCTGAGTGGTAGGGTTGAAAAATGTCGGAATGCCCACGATTCCCAAAGAAGATGAGGGGTTCAAATGGAAGGAAAAGAGAAAATGGTTGAGGAGGAAGGTAAGGGCACGATGATGACGATAACGATTACCATGCTAGTGAGGAAGAAGAGGACGAATCGTTTGTTGAAACGCTCTATTTGAGTTCCAATCTCCCCAAGTCGCCCCGTCAGGAGCACCATGCCATAGAAACTTTCAAAACGGCTAGAGATCAATCTATATTGTATTGCCTTCGGTAGAGGTTTTTCCTTGATCCTACCCCTTTGGAGACATCTTCGTCGATTTAAGTGACATCGGCAAGATCGATTTTATCATTCGTGATATTCTGGATGAAACTGGCTCAGGCTTTACCTTCTCGCCAAGAGGTTTTGTTAGAGAAGGGGGAGAAACTCCATCCTTTTGCCCATGTAAACACACTCCATAGAATACTTAGGAGGTCATCGGCATCATACACTTCACTTGGATCACGAATACGAATCCCCACATACACTTATGTTTTCTGAAGTTATGATTCTTACACCACCTTTTCCTTTTTTCAGGTTCCATGGGTTATGATTACAACGAGAAACATTACCACCAAGCTAGCACATTCATAGGCTAGGCTCCATATTCTCACCCGCCTCGTCGCTATGAAACTGATAAAGAGAGACAGAGGAGGAAAGACCATGTGGCGATGAGGCTCACAAGGCTGATAGGAAAAAAGATAGAAAGAGAGAGAAGGAGAGAAAGAAAAGGGAGGCTATGACCAAGCTACCACGCGATGCACCCAGACATCAAAGAGATTCCTTTGAGCATTAGGGGCCTCCTTTTGCTAATGTTTCGCCACATACATTGGCTTAAACTTCTTCTATACAATAAGTTTCATCATCCTAAGCTATGATGACTATAGTTCTGCCTGCTTCCAAGAGGCTCTCTACTTCCTCGTCAACTCTCCTGCCCAGTCCGTCATGCTTGCAAGCTACATCACCACATCTCTTCCTACAAGTGTCAAGTTTGATCAAGATATCTTAGATGCATCAAAAGAGGTGGTGATGAGAAACTTAAGCAGCATTGAGCAGCATGTCGATGAGGGATCTAAGTGGAAGAAACTATGTACTACTCTCTTTGAAGTAAACAAGATTAACAACACCAACATCCGGTCGTTCAAGTCTGAGAGAGCTAACTTTGAATGAATGATTAAGGAACAAGATGAGAATTTGGTTAAGGTCACAAGAGAGAGACCTCGCATAAAAGGAAAACGCCAACATTGATAGCTTGGTGGAATAGTTAAAATATGCTCAAGCCACCACCGAGGTCGTGATAAGGAATGAGTTGAAAGCTACTCTAACCGAGAGTGCCAAGTTCAAGAAGCTAGCTGATGAGAGGGCCTAGGCACTTACCTAGAAAGATGGGATTATTCAGGCCCAAGACCAAACTATCTCAGAATAAGCTGTAGAACTTGCTAAGCTCCAAGAGTAGAATCAAATGCTCAACGAAGAGAAGAAGAAACTTGCCGAGGAGATGGAGTAGTTGTCCATCGAAAAAGATGCCAACGACCTTGAACTTGATATTTCTTAGCAAGAGCTTAAAGAGCTTCATGAAGAGAGGGCCAAAACTAGCAAAGAACACGATGCCAGCATGATGTAATTCTGCATCAATGTAGTCATGAGAAAAACTTTAAGACGGCTAGGTGATGACTACCCCCAAGCCCCTTAATGGCAGTTAGGAGGAAGTGCTGCACAGGGCTACACAATCCGGAGACAATCGCTCTGAGAAAGAGCACATGGCTATGTACCTTGATGCTAAGGACATAAAATTTATTTCTGTTGCAAAAGGCCCTCCTAACTAAAGACGCTGCTGATATTTTTGCTACCGATAGTAACAATTCTCGACCTGCGCTCATTGGGTTAACACAAAGTGTTCACTTCATAATCCATAGAGCCAACGATGACTATTCCTAATCCACGGGGTTAGCTTCGAAACCACATGGGGGGGGTTCGTACTTCAGTAGCAGATGCATCCATCGAGCCTTACGTTCCTCCTTGCACCAGCCAAACTAAGGGGCATATGATAGAGGAAGGAGACTTTGAATTCGATAAAGAAGCTTTGGCTTAGGTACTTCTCTTCTCTTTTTAGTGTTTCAGAAGCTTCAGTTCACTCCTCGGTCCATTTTTAACTTTACTACTCTGTCTTTCGCCTTGTACGTCAATCACATGTGCCTCCTCCACCTCCAGCTTCGCAGGGGTAAGGAACTGCCACTATCTTTACTGCGTCAATCACCATCTCCATAGGGTTTTGCACAACTACTCTTGTCTCTAGTTCCATCCCATGTCCTGATTCTACTAAGATAGATGCTCTAGAGAACTTGGAGGATATTTCCGTTTCTTAGAAGGAGGACTTGACGACTCTAGGTGCTTCTGACCTAACTGGGCATGAGATTATGGAAAAAAGGCCGATAAATGACATAGGGAAAACAAAGTGAAGAAAGAGCCCAGGGTCTCCAAGCCTGCTACTTCTAAATCGATAAGTCTGAGACTCAAGATCCTCGCCCTGAAGATCCGACCACCTAAGACCAATCCCATCGAAACTCTAACTGGCCAGCCCATAAAGCCACATACTACAACTGACAAGGAATCCACTCATTCCAAAGGTGAGACACCTCCTGGCAAGGATGAAAAGAAACAGCTCAAGTATCGTCCTTTTGGCGGTAAAGGTGGAAAGAGGGGGTGAAAGTAAAGAGCGCTTGAACACTGTTGCCATGGTAGCGTGCTTTTGTGATGATCATGCCTAAGATTGTAATTTTTCATTTTTGTTTTGAATAGGCCAAGATTTTTTGGGCATGGCCCCTGCTGTTTGATTGTATGTAAAAACTATCAGCAATGAAAGATTGACTTTTGTCTGGAATCTCTCTTCAGTTTAATTATCTTCATCTTATGTATTGTGCCTGTTTTTGTATAATGCTTGTGCATATAATATAACTAATTGTACTGCAATTTTTCCTATGTTGTATACTTGTGTTTCCACACAACATGTTTATTAATCGCAAATCTATATTTGTAAATAATACTGCTATTATTGCATTGAGTTATTACTCGACTCTGTTCGTAGATGCCAAACTATTTTGTCTTGCGGAATAGAACTGTTATTTAACCGACCTAGTTGCTATTCCTGTTTGAAATTGGACGGGATCCTTTTGGTCGACTGTTTGCATAAGTATCCTGGTTCATAGGATTTATTACTCCAAATGCCAAATTCCAGGCATTTACGAGGGATTGCATATTACGGGGAATTTGTCTGATTTCCATCGGTCTAGTTATCAACCCTACTCTGGGATCTAGTAAGTCTGGTTATTCCAGCTTTTGATTCTTTATGACTATTCCTGCCAATCCTCGACTGAGCATGTCCCACTTGGCTGTTGGCGTCGTCATTGAAATTCTGTTTGCACAATAATTCTTATCTCTGGGAACTAGTGACTTTCTCGCTTGATTCCAAGCGTTGTGTGTTCGATGTTGCCAATCTTTAGGCTGTAACTGAATTTTTCCAAGTTGATGTCCTCAATGATATCATTCTAGATGTATGTATCATGAAGATGCATCATCGGCATCTTCCATCATAAAAAAATCTTCCATGTTTGGTGTTGGGAATCTGGTTGTGAAATAGTTTTGATTTCTAGAAACAAGAATACCAATGATTACATTGCAGGGAATCTCCCTGACGTTGCCTATTTCTGGGCAACGGTTTACATTTATAGGAGTTGACCAATTCAATCAACTTGAAAGAAATTTCACGTTCCTATTGTCTCCTATCTCTAGGTGTTGGCAGGTTCCCAAGGGTTATAGAGTTCAATAAGCCACTAGCTTCTATCTCAAGAAGTTAGCGTATCGATAATTTGAATTTGAGGATTCTTTCTTGGCATTGCCAATCTCCAAGTTAATTCGAATATCAATAAGTTAGAGTTGATTTTTACTGTCGACTCGGTGGTTTTGACCTTCCCGGTGTCACCTATCTTCGGACAACGTCAATTCTTAGAAGGCTGGCATCAATTTTTCCTATCGATTCATGATTTGAGTCGATTTTCCTAGTCGATTCGGCTGTTTAGGACCTTAATTCCCAGCATTTTCGAGGCAACATCGGTTCACAAAAGTTAGGGTATGATTTGACAGTTTATCCGGTGGACCTTCCCGACGTAGCCGGAGCAAAACAGGTTCTCAAAAGGTTTGAATTGATATTTCTCATTGACTTGATGATTTTGGACCTTTCTGATGTTGCTAAGGCAATATCGGTTTTCATAGGTTGGCATCGATTTTTCCTATCGATCCAGTAGTTTTGGACCTCCCTAACATTACTAGGGCAACGACGGTTCTCCGAAGGTAATGATCGATTTGACTTCTCAAAAGGTAATGATCGATTTGACTGTCGACCCGGCGATTAAGACCTTCTCGATGTTGCTGGGGAAATGCCAGTTTTTAGAAAGTTAAGGGCTGATTTGACTCGTTGGCCCTAACGATTAATACCTTCTCGGCGGTTGTTGGGATGAAGCCGGTTTTTTAAAAGATTAGGGTTGAGTTTACCTATTGGCCTAGATGGTTAAGACCTTCTCCACGTTGATGAGGCAATGCTAGTTTTTAGAAGGTTAAGGGTCGATTAGATCCATAGGCGCTGATGGTTAAGACCTTCTCGATGTTTCTAGGGCAACACCGCTTTTTAAAAGGTTTAGGGCCGATTTGACCCATCGACCCTAATGGTTAAGACCTTCTCGACGTTGTCAGGGCAATGTGGGGTTTTGGAAGGTTAGGGGTCGATTTGACCCATCGGTCCTAATGATTTATGAGTCCACGCTCACCGTCCATCATTCAAGGACAGAGGAGCATTTTCTCAGTTGTGCTGTTGTTTATGCTGCATAGGGATTATTTATTCAAGAATACAGTTTCATTGGTTTAGGAAGCAGATTTTATTGATGAGGAGAGGAAATGGAAAGTCCTGCCTGTTTATAATACCCCCAGCATCCCTGGATGGCTTATTTGCGAAAGAAAACTGGATAAGACTGAATGAAACAGCATAGGTTGCAACTTCATTCATGCACGATCTGCTAGCTTGAGTGTTATTTGATGACTAGTCTTTCACTAACTTGTCTAAGTCCCTCTCCGTCGAATCTAGGCTGTTCTCCTTGAGCAGGCAGACCCTGGGATACTGCAGCTTCTCCATTGTTTCGTGGTTATGTAACGTACCGCTAGAGCTTGTTTTTCCTTATTAGCTCCTCAATCAAATTCTTAAGTGTTGGCGTTTGTTGGTATCATGCCCATGAGTTTCATGGAATCAGCAGTAATTCCCAGATTCCTTTTGCTGCTCTATCGCTTCCTTCTTGGATGGCTTCTTATATTGCTCAGTTCCCTGAGTAGCAAGATATATATTCTCCAGTGTGTCATTCAAAAGTGTAAAATCTTCCAGTCCAAAGTTTCTTGGATGTTTTCCATAGTCAAACCTACTTCCTATAACAGTAAAAACTGGTTAGCCTTTCGATGGAATTCCTTTATAGTTGTTGGCATTTCATCTTCAACCGTCTACCAAAGTCCGTCTTCGTATGAATGCCCAAGAAAAGTGCCATGAATACAAGTTCTTCCTTTGGATTTCTAACCTCCATTATAGTGATGTTGAATCAATTCAAGAAATACTTTAGTGACTCCTTAGGTCCATGTGACAAGCCAGATAGGGACATCACGTCCTTTTGTCAGGTAGCATGGAGCCTAAACTGCTCCAAAATCTTCTTAGCCAATTCATTAAAAGTAGATATGGACTTCGGCACGAACCTAGTAAACCACATAGAAGCAACTCCTTCTAAGAAGATAGGGAAACATCTACAATGAACAACATATGTAGCTCGCGCTTGTTCCATATGCCATTCATATTTGAATAGGCGATGTCTAAGATCCGTGGTCCCGTTGTACGATGGCATAGTTGGCATGGCGAACATTCTATGGTATTCTTCCCTTAAGATATTTTCAGTGATCGACTGGTGCGAAATCCTAATCCATGTTCTTCCAACCCCTATTTCTTCCACCAATTTATCGATCATGTTAGCGATGTACTCCTCGTTGGCACGGTAATCCGAAGGTCGACTATCAAGGGCTACACCGAGTGTTTGACTCCATAAACGATCTCGGTTTTGCCAACTAACATCTAGGTCCTCCAGTCTCTGGAAGAACCACTACTTTATTATTCCATTGTACATATGATTGGTTGAGCTGAGGTTATCTGAACTCCACCTTCATCAACATCATCATCCAACTCCACATCATCCCCATCAAGCTAGACATCCTCTTCCTCATTAGAAACCACCATAGCATCCATTTGTTGTGCATCATCTAACCTTAGATTCCTATCGGTACCAAGAGGATCCTTCTCGGTATTGGTTGGTTTTCTTTTAGGGGAAGACTTCTACATCCTCTAACAATAATTCCTACAACTCCAATAATTTCTTTCATCTTTTTTTGCTTTCCATCCCTTCTAATTTGGCCAGAAACTAAAGAGTTCTCTAGTTCTATAGCAGGAGAAGTTTTTCTTTTGACTCTCCTTGCCCTTGTTGGCTGCAGAGTTAGCAAAGCATCCGTCTTATCCATCAGAACTTTCTGGCTAGTCACCATCTTTCGATTAAGCTCTTACATCATCTTATCAAGCTCTCCTCTATTAACTACTTGATTTTGAAAAGAAGAGCCCGTTACTCTGTGTTCATTGTAAACTTCCATTCGGTGAATGTTTGCTTCATCACTACTTGCTACCATTCTTGTTGATCTTTCAAATATAGATTTCCCTTTTTAGGTGCCATAAATTTCGAATATCAAGCCCTCACATTCCTCAAGAAAGTTTTTTGGATCTAACATCTGGATCCTTTCGATCCAAAATAGAGAGTTGGATCTATGCCTAGATTCAATTTTCTCAGTGAAAGCACTAAAAAGTTGATAAATGTATCAACACCCAAAGATACACTGTAGTTGAAGTTCATGGAGTCAAAGTGGTCAAACTAGATGAAAGAGCCTCTCAGTACCGAGGGAAAGCTCTTTGTACCGAGTGGTTGACTTGTACCAAAATCATGTGGAACTTCTTGTGTTCCAATCTTCTATCCTTCTGATTATATTTCCAAGTTTTCTAGTTTTTTCGTCTTTGCCTTGTCCTTGTACTTCAGTTAGAATTATGCTTGGTAAAAAAACCGGCTAACACGAAATTTCATAAAAATTTGTATGGTTCAATACATAGTATATAGAAAATATCACTCCAATTTCGACAAAGAAAATAAAATGTACTGATAAGATAGATAAATGCATGGAGATCAAATATGATAAAAGCAACTCCAAAGATCAGCTTGCCTCTCCAAGTAACAAGAATGGGCTAATACATGCTGCTTTGTCCTCCTATGGTGGGGAAAATGAAGGAAAAGGAGTACGTTAGACAAAAGTCTGGTGAATTAGTACAAGTTTAATATGTGATGGTCTTATGCAATTAACTTTAATACTACTTTAGATGACATAGAGTTTGCTACAAGTATCCATGAATTCATAAGGTTCATTATCTAAGAGTTCTTATCTAATCCTAGGATCAAACTACAAGTCGCACCTCACAACTAACAATCGGCCAATGCTCCTAGAGCTACAAAATATGGAAACACCACCCTTAGGCTACCGTGGAAACTAATTTCCACTAATATTATTGCATAATTCTACCGTGGAAACCAATTTCCACTAATAACACCGCATAATGCTACTGTGGGAACTGATCTCCCATACTAATACGACTTCCCATAACCCAACTATGCCTGGAGAAGGAGAAACCGAAATGTCGACTCGTCGTCTACACCTGTGTCCACCTCTTGATCATAATGTATGTCTCTTAATGCATGCGTTGGTGTCTACCATCTGATCTGCATCATGTCACATAAGAACCGTGCATACCAAAACTCTTGTTGTGCCAAGCCACATCTTTGAATATTGCCTCTTATCGTACCGCACCGGGCCTGACTATGTCTGAATAGAATCCCCCTTTGGTACCCAGCCTACTCATCTGGCATTCGTTGGTGCATTGCGTTCATTGAAGAACCTCCCTATGAGTGCCATTTTACGAAATTAGATCGCGCCCCGTCGATTACTTAACTCTAAATTGGGCATTTACCCAAAACCGCAACAACTTAATGCTCTCCCATAGGAAACTAGCTTCCCTGTTATCTCTAGCATACACTCTTAGCCCCAAATAGGCTCACACAATCATTTATATAAATTTTACTGCTAACCTGGGCCTGCGTTCCAGGTGACAACCATTTGGAGTGAGGGTTGATCGATCGCAGTTCAAAATTTTGATTTCATGTGTTTTTCTGATATCGATTTTAATTAGCTTAATTCTGGTTGATTATAGTGCTTACAGAAAACCCTAAGAAATTATTTTGACTAGTCTATATTTCTCGATCTCAATTTTAATCGTTCAATCTAGGCTTTACAAGTTTTAGGGGTTACTGTTAAATAATCAAAGGGGTGTGCTAGTATTAACATCAGATTTGTCCAACTATAGTGGTTTCAATTCGACCTTAGTTTACTAGTTTTAAGTTGGGGTTTTACAGTTTAAAATTAGATTTCTAACATCCTATATCATATAAGAAAAGGTAAATTTAACTAAAATAATCATCTAATTAAATTTGTTCCCATTCACTTTATGCCTAAGCTCTTCCAACCTGCTCCACTTGATAATCGCCTTCTGTTTGCTTGCTCCTCCTAGATACAAATTTTTGTAATTCTTCTACTTTGGTTTTAATTTGATTTTGAAGAATTTTTAGGGATAGAGGAGAGGTTAGATTTTGGTATATTTTCAGTACTGTAAACATTTTTGTAGATTTTAGGGTTAGGATAGGGTTGAATTTATAGGGGTTGGCAATTAGTTTAAGACATTGGATCTAGCTTGTAGAATATTCAGGGTTATCAAGTACACACATCTTAGCTTGGCGATGATGTAAACCATTACGATAGTTCAATTGCTTCAGATAACGTTCGATTTTACAAAGCCAATGGTCAATCACCCATCTCTATCGGTCGATCGCTATTAGTCAACCATCAACCCTTTGGGTCGACCGGTCGTAGTGTGTTTTTGTGATATTTTATTTCCAAACTTTCCAACGCTCATAACTTCTCCATATTAACTCCAATTCCAATGTGTTATATATGAAAATTGTTACGAACGCAACGGTGCAAGTTTCATAAGTAAATTCAGAATATGTGAAGAAAATTATTTTAGTCCTTGTTTTACTTAAATTTAATTTTCTTATTAAATTTCTATTAAATTTTCGACGTGTTACATTAACCCTTTACATGTTTTTAGTAGCAATTTTTCTATTAAACAATGTAAAGGATCATTGTTATGGTTATACCTCTAAGTGATGTTCTCCTCTTGATAATTGGTAATTAGTTCAGTATAAATTTATCATTTCGTTACCTGGATTTTCTACTTCTTGCTGATTATTAGACTTCTGTCTATGCCATACGTTTAAGTCTTATTTATATACATTTAGTTTAGAAAAAAATTCATATAAAGGGTTACTGTTGATTTCGTTCTTCGAGCAATTTTATCATTACCGTGTTATGATCACTAAGTGAGTAGTTTGTAAAGTGTACCCCAGAAATTGGAAAAACGTTATGCCATTGAGAATTTACAAAGACTGTCAATTTTGATATGTATAAAAATTTTGTTACATCCCCTCCAAGTGTAATAGTTTCCTAAAATTCTAGTTTGTGGAGATTAGCATCAGTACACACTTTAGAAATTCCTCATCAATTGCTCTAGGAAAATCCCTTCCATTAATTTTTTTCATTGTTATATAAAATAGCATTGAAATCACCAAGAATAATCCATAGTAGTTTAATTGATTATGTTTGAGAAGAGACATAATACCATAAGGATAGTCTTTTTAGGGGAGTTATGTGCATACCCTGCAATGTATTATAAAAATTAATATGTATTAAATATTAATTAATTTAATTAATCTATAACACTTTATAAACTAATTAAATCATATAGTGTTCCAAAGAATTCAAAAATACAGTTGTATGACTTAGAGGTGTGAATTCAGCAAGCGATTAATATTGAATAATTTAAGTATTAACATTCACACGTCATCTTAGCTAGTGATTTGAACAAATTCATTGCTTATGGATCGTTTTAGTAAAATCTTATTTTACATCACTTGAAGCACTAATAATATTGATAGCTATCTTCGTCAACACTACATCATTTTAGGGTATAAGGAGCCTAGTCTTGGTTAAAACTCTAGCATTATCCATGTTTAACTTGATTAGTCCCTAAACAAAGTCCTTTGTTCAATAATAACATTTATTATTGACTATTCTACTCTACCAAAAGATTTTGAGTTGACAAGTTTATTATGATACTAACCTCGTACAACCGAGGAGATGAATTCTCTATTGAATAGCACTTCATTTCCAACGCTTCAACTTAAATACAACTATAATCGCTCGATAGCCTCCATGCCAATATTTAACTATAGTCGAAGTGAAGTATCCACGTTGAATTTCTTGGATATTGTTTTATCGAGAGAACTATGTAACATTATAACACTAAGATTTCTAGTTTGACCTAATTATCATCGACCAATAGGAAACTTTCAACCAAATCATTTCATATTTATCTAATAGCTACAAGTATGTAACCTTTTGGTGCCTTTAGCAGCCACGAGTAATATATTGCCTAATATTTGGAGAGCATTACATATTCTGGTCTTATTGGATGTTTCGATATCCATTCTCAAAATATCTTATCTGGGAATATTTAAAATAAAATGTTATTTAACATTGTGATCGATTACTCACTATTGCAGCTATAATTGCATAACATTTTATTCAAGGGTTTTCTTATTAATATGTTTTTAATTAATAATTAATTAATTATATCATAATATAACAAAGTGTATAATAAATATCAAACACCTTTATTAAGAACATGATTGATTATAGATTGAGGTATATATAAAAAATTACATAGTTACCCTTATAGAATATCCTTACCTCTATAACAACCTGCACTTTTAACAATCAGATATTTAAATAATTAATTTAGAATATTAAATCCTTATTAATGGAAAGCCCATTATACTCAATTTTTAGAGATTAATGAATTAAGACTCGATGCACGTGCCGTGGAAACTACAATTCCATTGCGAGAATGATGTGTATAAGCTTGGTTATGTTCGAAATTGAGAAGTTTTTGGAGTGAATAGTGATTTCATATGGAAAAAATTGAATTTGGGGCCATGACCCATTAGCTTGCCTATAAGTTGGCTAACCCCTTTATTCATTTTCATATTCATGTTGCTTTCTTTCTCTTCTCTAATTACTTTATGTTATCCCGCCTTTTGGTCAAGGCCGAGATATCAACAAATAGACCAAAAAGTACGAGAATCGGTATTAAGATCGATTGGAGAAAGGCTATGATCGATACCGTCAAAACTTGACTGAGCTCCAATCAAGACGGGATCGATTGGTAATGATGAACAAGGCTAGGAAAGGCTACGTTTCAAATTTTAGGTCAATCGAAGTTCGTAAGCTCAAGATATGATCGATGCAAATCAAGGTAAGTGGTGGTTCTTATCCATGGAAAGAAGTCTTGTTCGTATCCATCCAGGCGTATGCCACTTTGCATCCATCATCCACCAGCTTATTCGTATCGATCCACTTACGCTCATTCTACTTCATATCCATCTGGTAAGCAAAACGTCGTATCGATATCCATATGTACTTCGTATCGATCACCAACTCTATTCATATTGATCAACCAACAATTGATACGAAACACCACTAAAATCATCGATATGAAGAGTGTGAGGAATGATCGATACGAAACAGCATCCAGGTCATTGATACGAAATGCATTGGTTCGTATCGATACAAAATGGTTACAAAGCATTGATACGAAGAAGTGTGAACCATCGATACGAAAGGGATACTCCAGATCAATACGAACAAAGCATGTATTGTAGAAGACTTAGTCACCCGACATGAAAAGTGGATCGATCCAAAAAGTTAGCGCCATGTCCTTAGACATCACATGTCCAGAAGCGATGCAAAAACGATACGAATGGGAAGCGATGCGAATTCAGTAGCCTTCAACAAATCCAAACTTGCATCGATCATAACTCAAAATATATAAGTCCAAATGCCACCAAATTTGCACATGAGCTTACGTACAACCTCAGGTATGTTCATGGTCGATCTCGACTCGATTGGACCAAATCTTGATCGATGTGAAATCCATTCGTATCGAATATGGACCAGGGATCGATCACGTGGGCCCACCCATGTGAGAGAAGAGGTTTTCTGAGATCTAAGCGAGATATTTGCACCCTACGCCCATAAATTGCAGACCATGACCTACTGAAAATGGACTTTTGGCACTTCTACGTCCAGACTCTACCGATATCACTGTTGTACATGAATTTTACTATTGTAATTCGTTGTAACCAGCAAGCAAAAGTTAATAAGAGTCAATCATTCCATAGTGGATGTAGGCCGTATGCCGAACCACTCTAAATCCCTATGTTTCTCTGCTATTTTTCTGATTAATGTTTGGAGTGTTCGTTAGATAATCCGCTTTTTCCATTTATTTTCTTTATTTCATCTCTTCAAACACTTCTGAAGAGTGTTGTGCCCAATTTTGGAACAAACACTTTGGCGCTTTCACTGAGAAAACCCAGTTTTCTCCCGCTCATTGGTTCTACTATCGATATCGGATTGCATAAATCTAAGAAGAAGATCCAGATTTCAAGCTTAAAGTTTTTCCATCCTATTCAAATTTGCATCAAGTCTAGGAAAGAGCTTCGCTACTCCCAAAGGTTAACACTAGGACTACATCAACTGCCGCTGATCCGGATGGACGGGACAAACAGAATCTTGTACAGCTACCTCCTATCGATCAAAATGCTATCGGACCATTAGATCTGCAGGGCCCTATCACCAGGGAAGAGTTTCGGCTGCTTATGAAAGAACTGACTCAGTGTCGCCAACAACACACTCAACAACACTACGCTAATGCAGAACTGACCAACCCACTAAACTATCAAAGATGAAGGAGATCTAGGAGGGATCAGGCTTCCTATTCATCTACTAAGAGTTCAGCCACTTTAGATTACCATCATAGATCCACACGTCCACGGCTAGACAGAAGTTATACTCAAGCCACTGGACATCAGCATACATTGAATATTGGGCAACTGGGAGTTGGCCCGTCAACCAGCTATCAGACTGGACCCTCCTCCTGGGGAGGTACTGTTCCTTATCATGTCACATACAACCGCACTGCCACCACTGCCATTGAATTGGGAGTTGATGCCCGAAACTGGGAAGATCCGAATCATCTCCAACATGAACATGCTCCCGAACAATATTTTCCAAAGAAATTAGAACCAAGGAGGCGAGATATGGATCGTCGACCGCGACCGGCCCAACCTCGCATTGTGGAACTCGACCACACCTTGGCCCACCATGCTCAAAATGTCCAGATGCTGGACATCCAGACGATGATCCGTCAAATGATCCGAGAGAGTCAAGGTCTCACCAATGACCACTATGGAACCTCTCAGAATCATACTCCTTTTACTGATGAGATACTCTATGCTGAACCACCTTGGCGATTCAGGATGGTGACTTTACCCGTCTATCAAGGCAGCTCCGATCCTAATCAACATATCTTAAAGTATGAGTGGTTAACGAATGCTGCACGATCTGATGATGCAGTTAAGTGCCGAGCTTCCCGATCTCTCTAGGAGGCATAACGACTATGTGGTTCACCCGATTACCACCTCGATCTATCTCGTGTTTTGATAGCTAGCGACAAAGTTTGTTGAGCAGTTTCTCATGCATGTAATGAGGCCGAAGGATGTTAATACTTTGTCTAGTGTCACTCAAGCTCCTGGAGAGAGACTCAGATGTTATTTCAAGAAATTTCATGCTGCATGCACTGAGGTTAGCAATCCCAATGATAACTCTATTCTGATGGCATTGACTAAGGGGATTGATCCCGATTCTGAGTTCCGCAACTGGTTGGCCAGAAAACCCCCTACATCATTGGACCGTTTCTATTCCAAGGTAGCACAATTCTTGAGAAGGGAGGATGCGAAACAATCTAGGAAAAAGGATGATGTAGGGCCTAGTATGGAAGGGATTCAGATCAATGTTGATGTTAAACAAACCAGGGAGAGTTTCGAAAAAGTGCAATTTAATATACAAAATAAACGAAGTCAGCAGAAAGGCAATGGAAATCAAAATAGAAAATGAGATCAGAATCGTGGTCCACGACATAAGGCTCCTATGTTTGATAATTATACTCCTTTGAATACATCACTGGAGAATGTGTATCTACAGACCTGGAAAACTATTCAGTATAAGAAACCTGCTCCGAAACAGTGATCGGAGAAACAGATTTAGACGGGAAGTTTTGTAGATTCCATGAAAGCTACAGCCACAACATGAATGAGTGCCATCATTTGCAGGATATCATTGAGAAGTTGATACGTGAGAGAAAATTGGAGCAGTTTGTGTGGGCGCCGCAGTCTGGAGGTGCGGACCTATCAAATTAGAACCATGTACCGAATCGGGTGAGGCCAGAGGAACTCGCTCGTACTGCCAGGAGGTTGGTGATAAATACTGTTAGTGGTGGTCCTCATCCAACAGATCGAAGCTGGAAGGAAATGGCGTCGTATGCCAGTTCTGTTAGGCATGCAAGCTTCAAATGTTGTAGTAGTATGGAAGATGGGGATCCGGCCAGGCAACAGAAGATGATGACCGACGACATCGTCTTTCGAGATAGAGACGTCGATAGGGTTGAAGCCCCAACTATCGATCCACTTATCATATCAACTCCAGTAGGTCATGCTTGGATGAAGAGGATCTTAGTAGACAGTGGAAGTTCTGTGAATATATTATTTAAGTGAGCCTATGACCAGATGAAAATGGAAACTAAAGATTTGAAGCCTTGTCGGTCTCGCATTCATGGCTTCAACGGGAGTGCAACTATACCCACTGGAGTGGTGGAACTGCCAATGGAGTTGGGAATCAGAGAACGCTGGGGAGTCCGGGTGTTACAATTTGCTGTATTGGATTTAGACTCGCCATAAAATGCTTTCTTGGGCCGACCAGACCTTGCTAAATTCAGGGCTGCAATTGCCCCTTGGTGTTTAACCTTAAAATTCCATACCGACAACGAAGTCGGAGTCGTTCAGGGAGCCAAGGCTATTGGGCGAGCCTGTTATGTTGCTAAGTTGTGAGAGGTGCAGTGAAAGGAAAAAGGAAAAGGCGTAGAGGACTCTTTCTGCGTCCGCTTTGTGAGAATTGACAATTAACACCTGAGCCTAGGCCTGGGCACCACAACTAATTCCTAAGTGATCTTGACCCGAGAGATACCGAAAGTGAAGACAAAGTAATGACAGTCATGCTTCTCCGGCCGAGCTGACGATCGATGTCCCGATCGATAATAACGACGATTCTAAAATGATAAAGATTGGATCTCAGTTAAGCCAACAAATGCAAGAAAAATTGGTTGAATTTATCTGGGCAAACCTTGACATGTTTTCCTGGACATATTCTAACATGTGTGGAATCTCCCCGGACATCACGAGCCACACATTGAACATTGACCCGTGGTACGTCCCGGTCGAATAAAAAAGGTATGTTATGGATCCAGAGAGATCTGTTGCCCTTAAGGAAGAGGTAGATAAGCTTAAATCGAACGGATTTATTCGAGATGCTTTATACCCGGAATGGGTGTTGTTACCTGGAGGTTTGACCAGGCAACTAGGGACTCGGCAATCTCGTTCGGCAAGATCAGGCCGTTCGGCACCGGTGGTCGATCGACATTGGAGGCCGTTCGGCATGACAAAATGGTTCAGCAGTCAACAGCGTTCGGCATTAGAAGAATGCTCAGCATAAAGGAACGCTTGGCATTTAGGAGCGTTCGGCATTAGAAAGTGCTCGGCTTCCAAAGTTGCCCGGCACATATGACTCGTTCGACACTCAAGTTCGTCCAGCATCTATAGGACGTTCGGCATGCGAGAGTGTTCGGCAAGCGAGAGCGTTCGGCATTGAGAGACGTTCGGTATTGAATATCGATCGGCATCTACGGATATTTGGCATGGCAGAGTCATTTGGCACTCCATACTATTCGGCGTCACTTCATTCGGCATGAGAACATCGTTCGGCACAAATGCCTCGTTCGGCATTCAAGTTGTTCGACATCACTTTGTTCGGCATGAGAACATCGTTGGAAACAAATGCCTCATTCGGCATTCAGGTTGTTCGACATCACTTCGTTCGGCATAAGAACATCATTCGAAACAAATGCCTCGTTTAGCATTTAGGTTGTTCGACATCACTTCGTTTTGCATGAGAACATCGTTCGACACAAATGCCTTGTTCGGCATTCAGGTTGTTCGGCATCACTTCGTTCGGCATGAGGACATCGTTCGGCATTTATGCCTTGCTCGGCATTTTACCATTCGGCCTCTCTGGTTCGGCACACAGAGATCACTCTTTTTGGGCCGAGATACCAAGCTGCTAGGCCCACCAGGGAAGTCCAACCTACCTTCGTCTATAAATAGAGAGGCATGGGCACAGTGAAAGGGACCTTTTTTCGAGAACACCGGGGAGCCTCTGCCACATTCAAGACTTATTCAAGACTTATCTTTTTGCATAATAAATTGTATTTAGTATAGTTGGTATATGGATTGTATCTGTAATCGATTATCAAGAAAAGCAATAAAGATTAACCTCAAAGTGGACATAGGCAATTACGCCGAACCACTATAAATCTGGTGTTCGTATTTTCTGCATTTAAATCTGCATATTATCCTCTGCTTAATTTATTTTCTTCATTAAACTCTCTACACAAACTCTCTTTAGGGTGTTAGTGACCAATTCTGGTGCTAACATTTTGGTGCTTTCACTGAGAATCGAATTCTCAGGATGATAGGATCTACTTTGCGGCTACGGGATTGAAAAATCCTCTGAAGGAGATCCAAATCATTCACAAGACATCTGTAGATTATACTCAGAGTTACAACCAACAACTCTACCATGAGGAGAACACGAACTAGATCGACCTCTCACAATGCAGATGTCCACGAAACTGCTAGTGTACAACAGATAGGACCTAGTAACCAATCAGTAATTCAAGGCGTAGGAACCTCCACCCAGAACCAAGCGGAGGTTGTTTCCCGAACAGAGTTCAGTGACTTGATAAGAGAACTCAAGGAAAGTAGAAGACAACTTGCTGAGAAGATCCAAGCCAATACTAATCTCATGACTCGCTTGCCCAACGGCAGCATCAGAATGCTGGAAGTAGTCATGCTCCTTATTCTGAATCTGATAGCTCGACCTCAGCCGATGAACCTCCTAGGCGTAAATGCCATAGGGATGAAGCTGCTCAAGCAGGTGCTACCGATCGATCCATTAGGGATTAGGCACGTGATGAGACCGGACGCCTGGATCACCAAGACCCAAATCAAGCGGGACATCAATCCGCACGGTCCCGTGGAATAGAACCCAACCTCCTACCCTGTATACAAACTCCAGATTTATCGGCCATGGTCAGGCAGTTGACGAGAGAGAATCAAGGCCTGACCAACAAAGATTGGGGAGTGTCTAGGAGTCATACTCCCTTTACAGATGATATCCTACAGGCTGAATACCCCAATAAATTCAATATGCCGACTATTCCAGCCTATGAAGGGAAGACTGACCCTAGGCAACACGTGATGAGGTACGAATGGATGATGGATTCGGCAAGGGCAAATGACGCAACTAAGTGTAGGTGTTTGCCAATCACTCTGTCCGGAATTGCCACTATGTGGTTTACTCGGCTTCCTCTACGATCTATATCCAACTTCGACGATTTAGCAAAGGAATTTGTTGAGCAATTCAGGATACATGCTACCCGTCCAAAGGACGTTATGTCATTATCAAGCGTAATCCAAGCTCCGAGAGAGTCTTTGAAAGCATACTTACAGAGGTTTCATGTTGCCGCCACTGAAGTTAGTAATCCTAACGATCACGCGATTTTGATGGCGGTAATGCGAGGTGTAGATCCAGACTCGGAGTTTGGAGATTGGTTGGCGAGAAAGCCCCTAGCTACATTGGAACGATTCTATTCCAAAGCTCATCAGTTCATACGAAGGGAGGAGGCTCAATGGATGAGACGAGACAAGGCACCAGGGCTTGTTCAGGAGACTGAAAAGTAACTTCATCGTGAAGCAGTCCGGCGATAGTTCGGGAAAGGTTTAAGTCAACGTCCAGAACAAGCCTGGGCAGTCCAAAGGATCCGGAGGTAGAAATCCCAAAAAGAAAAGAGAAGCAGGGAAATGGAAGTCAAGGATTCCAACCTACAATGAATACACCCCGATGAATACTTCTCTTGAAAACATTTATCTATCTACGTGTAACACCTTTGAATGCAGAAAGCCACGCCCAAAGGAGTCCACTGAAGAACAGAAACAGACAAGGAAGTACTGTCGCTTCCATAAGACCCATGGGCACAAAGTGTAGACACCTCCATGACGCCATAAAAAAGTTAATTAGACAAAAAAATTGCAGGAATTTGTCAAAAACCCGCAAGATGGAAGGCAAGGAACGTCAGACCCCGGACGCGGGCCGGCTCCACGCCAACCAGAACAACCTGCTCGGACTGTAGGTAGATTGATTATAAACACTATTGTCGGAGAACCTCTTCTTGCAGATAAGAATTGGCAGGAGATGGAACAATATGCTACCTTTTTAAGGCATGCGGATTACGAATATTGTTCTAGTGTGGAAGATGGAACCCCTGCAAAGCAACAATGCATGATGATTGACGGTATAGTGTTTAGGAGTCGAGACGCGGACAAGGTGGAGGCTCCTACTATCGACCCGATGGTTATATCTACAAAAATCGGGCCAACATATGTCAAAAGAATCTTAATTGACTATGGAAGATCTGTCAACATCATCTTCAAGAAGGCTTATGACCAAATGAAGATGGAAACGAAAGATTTGAAACCATGCAAAGCCCGTATCCACGGCTTTAACGGTGCTGCAACCGACGCGATGGGATATATAGAGCTACCAGTTGAACTGGGAGAAGGGGAGTGTAGGAGAGTGCGAGTCCTACCGTTCATAGTAATGGATATTGACTCTCCATACAATGTCTTTTTGGGTCGCCCAGCCTTGGCAAAATTTGGGGCTGCTTTGGCCCCATGGTGTTTGACATTGAAATTTCCAACAGACAAAGGAGTAGGTGTTGTACATGGCGACCGGTCGCATATGTTATGTGGAGGAATTGAGAGACGCTTAGTGAAGAGAGAAGGGAAAGGTTGCAGACAGCTCCGTCCGCATCCTAAAGACTGATGATTGACAAGTAGTGCTTGAGCCCTGGCTCGAGCAGCATTCTCGGATCCTTAGAGACATAGATCCGAGAGATGATGATGGGGAACCCAGGGAAAGGAATGCAGCATCGGCAGAGCTGACGATCGACATCCCATTCAACCGGGTGACCCATCACGAGTTCTTAAGATTGGATCACAACTCGACCCCTCAATGGCCGAGGATTTTATTGATTTCCTCCGGGCGAATCAGGACGTTTTCGCTTGGACACATTCTGATATGTGTGGGATTTCTCCAGCAATTGGGAGTCATATGTTGAACATAGACCCGAAACACGTTCCCGTAAAACAGAAAAGGAGAGGTATGGACCCGGAGAGGTCTGCGGCTCTCAAAGAGTGGATAAACTCAAAGCCAATGGGTTCGTCCGCGACGCCCTCTACCCTGAATGGGTATCTTACCCAGTGCTAATGAAGAAAGCAAATGGAAATTGGATAACTTGTGTTGATTACTCCGATCTGAATAAAACATGCCCGAAGGATAGTTTCCCTTTACCTAGAATCGACCAGCTCGTCGACTCTACCGCCGGACATGAATTATTGTCATTTATGGATGCGTATTCAGGATATAATCAGATCCCGATGCATATTCCAGACCAAGAGCACACCAGCTTTGTCACGAATATGGGGTTATATTGTTATGTAGTAATGCCCTTTGGATTGAAAAACGCAAGAGCAACTTATCAGTGTCTGGTGATTCGAACGTTTAAAGACCAGATCGGTAAGACGATGGAATTCTATGTGGATGATATGCTCGTGAAGTCACGGTAGCCAAACGACCACATTCGAGACTTAGCAGAAATGTTAGATGTACTCAGACATTATGGTATGAAGATCAACCCCTTGAAGTTCCCTTTTGGTGTGGCATCAGGAAAGTTCATGAGTTTCATTGTGAATGCACGTGGAATTGAAGCTAACCCGGAAAAGATTCAGGCTATTTGGGACATACAAGTATCCAGAACTATAAAGCAAGTACAAAGCTTGAACGGAAAGGTGGTAGCGCTGAGCCGATTCATATCCAGAGCCACGGACAAATGCATTCCCTTATTCGACGTGATAAAGAAGGGAAAAAGGAATTTCGAGTGGACATCCGACTGTGAGGAAGCATTTCGAGCTCTGGTAAGGCATTTGGAGAGCCTCCGATGCTATCGAAACCAATCGACCATGAAATGATGTATGTATACTTGGCAGTATCCCAACACGCTATTAGTACGGCTCTGGTTAGCGAGGAGGACCGAGTTCAAAAGCCAGTATATTATGTCAGTAAACGCGTGACGGAGGAATAAAGAAATTATCCCAAGATCGAGAAATTATCTTATTGCTTAGTGATTGCATCACGCAAGCTTCGCCCGTTCTTCCAGGCACACTCAATTAGTGTTTACACTGGTCAACCCCTACGACAGGTACTCTAACGCCCGGAAACTTCTGGAAGGATGTTAAAGTGGAATATCGAATTAAGTTAATTCGATATTACTTACCTACCGCGAAAGGCCATACAACGACAAGCGCTAGCAGATTTTATCGCTGAATTCACCATGACAGACGAATCAAATGGCCACGATGTCATACCTCCCGTTCGAAGGAAGACGTACACCGATGGGGCATCTAACGACCGTTGTTCAGGGGTTGGTATAGTTTTGGTAACTCCTAAAAACCGATCAGTTTGCTACGCTTTGAAGCTCGAATTCACAGCAACAAATAACGAAGCCGAGTACGAAGCATTGAATGCCGGCTTAAGACTCGTCAATGAACAGGGAATAAGATCGGTTGAAATCTTTTGCGACTCGCAACTGGTGGTGTACCAAGTGCATGGAGACTACCAAGCAAGGGGGCAGAGACTTGCCACATATTTGGCCCAAGTTAAGGAGCTGCTAGCGAATCTCGAATATTATGATATTTCACATGTTCCGCGCGAACAGAATAGGACATCTGATTCATTGGTAAAATTCGCAAGCACTGGTGATGCGCAACAGATGGGATTGTTTCTTTTCGAAACCTTACACGTTCTGAGTATAAATATGATGGAGGTAGATTTCGTGTTAGAAACAGAAATCGAAAAGGAGTCATGGATAACCCCATTCAAGCAGTACTTGTTACACGGGGGCGTGCCCGAAAGAAGGAGCGAAAGACGACAAGTCATTCGTAAGGCTTCTCGTCATGTAATGCAGGATGGAATAATGTATCGGAAGGGATTCTCAACCCCATTACTCCGATGCATTTCCCATGATGAGATAAAAAACGAGTCTTGAAGGAAGTCTATGAAGGTGAATGTGGTGACCATACTGGAGGGCAGACGTTAGCAAAGAAAATCCTCCGCTATGGGTACTATTGGCCAACTGTAAATCGAGATGCCGCAGACTACGTGAGAAGATGTGACAAATGTCAGAAGTACGCGAAAATTCCAAGAGCTCTACCGACAGAACTCACACAAATAGCAGTCCTTGGCCATTTGCAATATGGGGAATTGACATAGTCGGTTCCTTGCCACTATCCAAAGGTGGTGCAAAATATGTGATTGTCGCGGTCAATTACTTTACCAAGTGGGCAGAAGCAGAACCTTTGGCTAGTATCACCACCAAAAAGGTCATTAATTTCGTTGTATGAAATATTATATGCCGTTTTGGCCTTCCATGAACCATCATCATAGACGACGGAACTCAGTTTGAAAGAAAAGAGTTAAAAGAGTTTTGCAAAAATATGGTATTAAGAAAAAGTTTGCAGCAGTTGCTCATCCGAAAGCTAATGGACAAGTGGAGACCGTAAACAAGATAATCAAATCCATATTGAAAAAACGTCTGGAAAAGGCTAGAGGCAAGTGGGTGGATGAGCTTCCAACAGTACTTTGGGCTTACAGAACCACCCACAAGTCCGCGACTGGCCACGCTCCGTTCGCATTGGCATATGGCATGGAAGCTGTCATACCCATGGAAATTGAAGTCTCATCACATTGGGTAACTTATAATGACCCAGAGTCAAACCAAGATCTCTTGCTGGAATCTTTGGACTTCATTGATGAAAAACTCGAAGAAGCTAATTTAAGAGCGGCCGCCTACAGGCACCGAGTTGCTCGATATTATAATGAAAAAGTACGACCGAGAATCTTTGGAGTGGATGATCTCGTTTTGAAACGAGTTTTCCCAGTTCCGTCACACATGAGCCCTGCATGGGAAGGTCCATACGTCATTGAATGGAAACTTGGAGAAGGAACTTTCAAGCTAGCAACCGTTGATGGTGCAACACTTCCCCGAGCATGGAATAGTGAACAATTGCGGCACTATTACACTTAGTTCATTTCTATCATATTTTAGTTGCATTTATTTCCAGCAAGTTTTTATTCTTAGTTTACGGCATGTGAAAAGACAATTTAGCTTATTTGCATTAATAAAGGCTTGAAGCCATTTCCTTTTCCCATGAGTTGTCGATGTTTCTGTGTACGATAGCGCAGTAACAAATAAGAGATACATTACTTTGTCTAACGTACGAACGAGTATAAACGACTAAAAACCTCCAAGTCCCCGGAGTGCGGACTGGAGTACTCTAAGTCCCCAGAGCATGGACTCGAGTATAAATGACTCAAAACCTCCAAGTCCCCGGGGTGCGGACTGGAGTACTCTAAGTCCCCAGAGCGTGGACTCGAGTATAAACGACTCAAAAACTCAAAGTCCCTAAAGTACGGACTGGAGTACTCTAAGTCCCCAGAGCGCGGACTCGAGTATAAACGACTCAAAACCTCCAAGTCCTCGGAGTGCGGACTGAAGTACTCTAAGTCCCCAGAGCGCAGACTTGAGTATAAATGACTCAAAACCTCCAAGTCCCCTGAGTGCGGACTGGAGTACTCTAAGTCCCCCGAGCGCGGACTCGAGTATAAATGACTCGAAATCTCCAAGTCCCCGGAGTGCGGACTGGAGTACTCTAAGTCCCTAGAGCACGGACTCGAGTATAAACGACTCAAAACCTCCAAGTCCCCGGAGTGCGGACTGGAGTACTCTAAGTCCCTAGAGCACGGACTCGAGTATAAACGACTCAAAACCTCCAATTCCCCGGAGTGCGGACTGGATTACTCTAAGTCCGTAGAGCGCGGACTCGAGTATAAACGACTCGAAACCTCCAAGTTCCCTGAGTGTGGACTGGAATACTCTAAGTCCCCAGAGCGCGGACTCGAGTATAAGAGACTAGAAATCTCCAAGTCTCTGGAGGGCGGACTGAGTACTCTAAGTCCCCAGAGCGTGGACTCAAGTATAAACGATTTAAAACCTCCAAGTTCCCGGAGTGCGGACTGAAGTACTCTAAGTCCCCAGAGCACGGACTCGAGTATAAACAACACGAAATCTCCAAGTCCCCAGAGTGTGGACTGGAGTGCTCTAAGTCCCCAGAGTGTGGATTCGAGTATAAGCGATTCGAAATCTCCAAGTCCCCGGAGTGTGGACTGGAGTACTCTAAGTCCCCAGAGTACGGACTCGAGTATAAATGATTTAAATGTCCAAGTCCCCTGAAGGCGGACTGGATATAAATGACTTGAAGTCATCGAGCCCTTGGCATACGAACTACAAAATATTCTAAGTACCTGGAGCGTGGAATAAAGAATGTGCAATGCCAAAAGATTATCAACTTATTTGAAGATGAATAGAAAAGCTTATGTAACTCGCAATAGCTTGGGTTCCGACCATGATTATATCGAAAACCGGACAACATAAATCTTCTGAAAGGCAAAAAGAAATAAGTTTTATTCATCAAAAATAATTTTCTACTACAACTCCTCCGAAGCTTGGAGTCAAAAATTTATTTACATGAACTATGAAAACAAAAATAATTACACAATTTAAACTAGCTCTTGTTGAACGAGAGCGAAGACTATTTCTTTGACTTCTTCGACTTTTTGCCCGATGACTCCTCCCCGGTACGTTTACCCTTGACGGCTTTCTTTGATGGGGGAGTGACAACCAAAGAAGTATGAGGAACATCCATGGGTTTGGACCCGCCTGGGAGAATGACCTTCAATGGCTTGTTCAAAGGGTCGTCCGGGTCCACAGCTTGAGGTTCGACCTTGATCTTGATCGTCTTTTCCTTCTCTTTATCAAGCCACTCCGTCATGCTCAGTTCAGACGTGTGATCAGAGACGCCTGTAATTTTAATTTAATAACTCCCATCAACGAGGGAGGAAGTCTCCGATTTGTCCTCGTCAAGCGCTCCGATCACCTGAGCATCGGGACCGGGAGCCTCTCCTGCATGAGCGGCTTCACTCATTTTTTCTCTAACCTCCTTGGCGACATCGCTTCATTGAGTGGGCCCAAGATCAGAACGGCCTGCATAAAATCATGAAAAGCAAGCATTAGAATACGATAGCTTCTGGTGAAAAACGAAAGCTCATGGAATGTTAAAGCAAAAGAGTTGTCTACCATATTTCGGCTGGCTCTCAACCGTCAGGGGGTCCTCGCCCTCTGGGATAGGTGACAAAACATGAATTCCAAGCCCGAGGTCCTCCGGATCATAGTCGATGTGTTGTTCAAAAGGATCGAGTATCGACCGACTGGTCGGCTGGATAGGCACATGAGCTGGAGACTCAATCCCGGATGGACCGGCGATAACTTCTTTCCCTTTCGCTGAAGGGGAGCTTTATAATAAATAGGTTTAGCCGCCGATAGGTCCGAAGGCTCATTTCCCTTGTGGAATTCTTTTATCAAGGCCCCTCATCAACCTCCTCGATACCGTGTTCGGCCTTTTTGATTTCAATTAATGTCTCCCACAGCTCGGCCAAAGATTCGAGATAGCCCTTGCCCAGAAAAGTTAAGTCCCGGTGTATGAGAACGCGGGCATTGAATTCGGCAATAAGCGGGTCGAACATGATTTTGATTTCTTCTCTTCCTTCTTCCTTGGCCGCCTCAAGACGGGAGTCGATTTCCATAGAGGCTATCTTTTTGACCTCTTCATGGGCTTCATTCTTCAGCGCCTAAACTTTAGAAAGCTCGCCCTCAAGTTTCGCTTTTAGGAGTCGCATTGTGACAATCTCGTCGCAATACCGTTGCGACTTTTCTTGGGCAGCAACCTTCTCCTCTTGTTCTTTACGGAGTCGCTCCTCAAGTACTTTAACCCGGAGATAGAATGCATCCCTCTCTTTTTGCACTGAATCTTTTTCCAAAGCCAATGCCCCACAGCGTTGTACCGCCTTACCGAGTTCTTTTTTTGTGAGTCGATTCCAGACGAGGTACGGCTTCGGCGGTATCCTTGGCGCTCTGTTGGGCGTCCTTAAGTTTAGATTTGTAAGTCGCAATCTCTTTATCTTGAGCTTTAATGATATCTTTGTCATGGATTGCCTCAAGCTTTAGGCGATCGATCTCATGTTGGCGCTCCATGGAG
The DNA here is from genome assembly GCA_030765085.1 of Allium cepa. NCBI lineage: Eukaryota > Viridiplantae > Streptophyta > Magnoliopsida > Asparagales > Amaryllidaceae > Allium > Allium cepa. The sequence goes on along the minus strand of CM060945.1, from coordinate 134,392,449 downwards.
ACTTCTGAAAGTTTTTCATCCAAATGAACAAACGCATCATGTTGAACATAGACGTCGTTGGTGTTGGCGATCACGCTCTGTTTAACATCTCCATGTATATGGTGGATCGTCGGGAGGAACTTTAGACCATCAAAGCAAATCTTTGAAAATTTAGCTTTAAGCTCGGCCAGTCTCTCCGATATTGTTGGATCTGTTGCGGGAACAGGAGGAGACGGCTTTGAAAGTTCAGCTCTCCTGTGAGGATCCTGGGATTGTCGTGTGGAAGAGGAATCGGAGTGTTGGTCTCGGGGACATCGGATTGCGATCCCTTATAGCCGTTCTTATCTTTGCTTTATTCTGAGTGAGAGTAGGGAGGTTGGTGGTACCTGGGCTGGTAGTATGTTTTCTTCCAAGATAATGAGTCCCGAGAATGATAATCCCTATCGCCATCATCGTCTCTGTCCCGACGTCTCCCGAAACCGGAGTCACGTCCAGAGTGATGGAAGATAGATGACTCGCAGAGGCGATCAATTCCTTGTGTACGCCCCATGTCACCTGCATAGAATTTAAATAACAACGAATTAGCAAAGAGCAATGTGACGATGGAAAATTAAGTGCAAGATGAAGTGCATGTGTATGTATGTGTCCTAGTGCTTCTCCCCGATGGACCAATTGCTTTACTAATGGGAGTTTTTTCTCCCTAAGTATGGGCTTGAACGCCTGCATTGCCTCTGATGGGCGAGTGAAGTTTAAGTGCCTCCGGATCATCGAAATCGTAATTAAGTAGAACGTCAGGTATCGAGAGGTTCGAGAGGCCCTTTAAAGAACTTTCTAAACGTTGTGAGGAGGCCTCTTTCTCTGCCGGAATAAGAGTAATTTTTGAGGTTGCACCAACTTTTTCCCTCCTTATCTTGTACGTTAGTTTCCTTTTCTTCTTCGAAGGGGAGGATGACGTTTCGATGTCATGAACTTCAACTGGCAGGTCCTGAGTAGGCCCAACGGTCTCATCTTGTGCTTCGGGTGTTTCATTTTCTTTGATTTCTCCTTCTTCTAGTGCACCAGGAGCGCCGCATGCTGAAGACTCGGCTTGATTTTTCCCTTTATCAGAGGCAGGCCTGGGTATGGAAATGCCCTCAGGAAGGCTTATCCGACGACCTTCTTTTAACAGTCCAAACCTCGATAGTGACTCATTTGAAATGAGAGTTCGGATGTCCCATTCGTCGGCAGGAAGGGCTCTAATGGCTTCGACGGCTTCAGAATACCTGCAATCGTCAAGACGTGGATTGATACCTTAAAAGATGGAAAAAAGAATTAAAAGAGGCATGGTTTTTACCAAGTATGAATATCAATCCAGATAAAAGACTTACTTCCTTCCACCCGTCTCCTTGCGAAACGAGGAGGGCAACGCACATAGAACCATTCCTGTTTATACAGGGCGAACTTGCTGCATGCTCCAATCAAGATTTGGAATTTGTGGTATGGCTTGAGAAACAGGAAAGAGGGGCTATCTCTCCGCTTCTTGATCATATATATATCTAATGTCACCCGGGGTTGGAGGCCTGGAGAGAACGGTCATGAAAAGGATGTAAGTACCATAGATGAAGGCGTGACCGTTCGGGTGCAATTGTGACGGGACAATGTCGATGTATTGCAGCACGTCCCAAGAAATAAGTTAAACGGTGGCAGACTGCCGATCCATCACATAAACTTATTACAGGCAGTATATCGAACTGGGGGCAGGTGTGGACGATCGTGCCCCGATGGAACTAATACATCATCGAAGGGGATTCCATGGATGGAGCATATCCGACGGAGTGCACTTTCACTGAACTTCGAAGCCTGTGAATCGACCGGGTTGTCCAAGAGAATTGAAGCATCATGGGCGTCGGGAGCTAAGTTATGAGTAGGGGAAGTCGACAGGTTAGAAGTATCTACGGCCCCTTGTTTAGAAGATGGCCCAGGTCTATCTGAGATTGTGGCGGAGCATGATTTCTTAGACATCTTTGGTAGAAATTGAATCCAGTAGAGTACCTGTTTGAACTATACTTGAAAAACGATCGACGTTAGATTTAACAACGTAAATATTGCCCCCGTATGGTGTGTGAACTAGTGTGATCATTCGTGTGTAAGCGCTGAGAAATTATAAGTCATAGAATTGATTATATAAAGTTGAGCTTTAAATTGTCGCCTTCGAAAACCGTCATCGCTGACCGTCTCCGAAAACTAGCCTTGCAATGCTTTCAATTTTGGACTCGGACATTGGCACTACGTGTTAAATGCTTTTATCTGTTTTTGTCGATTTAAGTTCAGGCTTATGGTTATTGAAACTAGGAAGTGATCATTTCAGATTACTTCGATATGCTAGTATGCTGGGGTCCTTGTCCTCGTTTTGTTATATGATTAGGCAAGGTGAACAAGTATTTGGCCTAAGTAGAATAAGCGTTTGGCCTAAGTACTGGTTCGGCTAAAGTATGGTTCGACATTCATGATTGTTCGGCCTAAGTACTGGTTCGGCTAAAGTATGGTTCGGCATTCATGGTTGTTCGGCCTAAGTACTTTCGGCTAAAGTATGGCTCAGCATTCATGATTTTTCGGCCTAAATACTATTCAGCTAAAGTATGGTTCGACATTCATGATTGGTCGGCCTAAACATTATTCGGCCTAGGCATCGTTCGGCCAGAGCATTGTTTGGCCTAGGGTTCGTTCGGTCAAAATATCGTTCGGCCTAAGTGCTGTTCGGCCGAGGTATCAATCGACACTCTATCCAATTCACGCTTCCTTCATGTCCTTCCACTCCACTACTCGGCATGTGACGAATCATGCCGAATCAAAGTTACGCCAGGTCCCAACACTCGACACTCCATTCTTAACAACGATTTCATCTTTTTCCTCCATCCATGTCGAACGACGGGAACGAGCCGTTCGGCAAGTCATACCGAACCGTGTTGTTCGGCATTCTAACTAACTCCTACTCCTCCTCTATTCTTCCCTCCAACATCGCCCGGCATTAAAGGATTGTGCCGATCCACTACAATGCATCTTCCACCTTCCTCTTCTCCAATCCATCCACCTCAAGGTTATTTGAAGGCATACTAAGTATCAACCTTTGAGCACGCCCGGTCTTCAATTCATCAATAATGAGTGATACTTCCTAATCTAAGAGAGTGATCAGAAAGTTCTTACCTAAGAGTACGGCAGGGACTAGGGGGTCTGTAAATTTAGGATTGGGGATTGATCGAGCTTAACTTGAAAGGGCGTGATGGATACCAACTAGGAAGGAAAGATCAAAGGAGTGAATGAAACTCAAGGGAAGTAGTTTGTATGTTCTTGGAAAGTCACGGAGGTAAAAAGTGAAAAAGTGGAGGAGAAGGGAAATGCCGGGTTTTATAAGGAAGAAGGGAATTCAAAGAGGCTATGACCAGTAGAACCAGTCAAGATAATATCGTTCGGCATCGGTTATCTTGGTTCGTTCGGCATCCCGGATGCTCGTCTTCAGCTACGTTGTTCGGAATTCGCATGACGTTCAGCATACATCATCTCACCTAGTATTCAAGAGAAGATATTATTGACGAAACTGAACCACATCTCGAAGTAAAAGCAGTGGACTCATGGTTCAAAGCACATCACGTTCGATAGCGTGATGCACTTTGGGGGGCAAGTGTTACCTGGAGGTTTGACCAGGCAACTAGGGACTCGGCAATCTCGTTCGGCAAGATCAGGCCGTTCGGCACCGATGGTCGATCGACATTGGAGGCCGTTTGGCATGAAAAAATGGTTCGGCAGTCAAGAGAATTTGGCATTACAAGAACGCTCGGCATAAAGGAACGCTCGGCATTTAGGAGCATTCGCCATTAGAAAGTGCTCGGCTTCCAGAGTTGTCCGGCACATATGACTCGTTCGGCACTCAAGTTCGTCCGGCATCTATAGGACGTTCAGCAAGCGAGAGTGATCGGCATGTGAGAACGTTCGGCATTGAGAGACGTTCGGTATTGAATATCGATCGGCATCTATGGATGTTCGGCATGGCAGAGTCATTTGGCACTCCATACTATTCACCGTCACTTCGTTCGGCATGAGAACATCGTTTGGCACAAATGCCTCATTCGGCACTCAGGTTTTTCGATATTACTTCATTCGGCATGAGAACATCGTTTGAAACAAATGCCACGTTCGGCATTCAGGTTGTTCGGCATCACTTCTTTCGGCATGAGAACATCGTTTGAAACAAATGCCTCATTCGGCATTCAGGTTGTTCGGCATCACTTCATTCGGCATGAGAACATCGTTCCGCACAAATGCCTCGTTCGGCATTCAGGTTGTTCGGCATCACTTCGTTCGGCATGAGGACATCGTTCGACATTTATGCCTTGCTCGTCATTTTACCGTTCGGCCTCTCTAGTTCGGCACATAGAGATCACTCTTTTTGGGCCGAGATACCAAGCTGCTAGGCCCACCAGGGAAGTCCAACCTACCTTCGTCTATAAATAGAGAGGCAGGGGAACAGTGAAAGGGACCTTTTTTCGAGAACATCGAGGAGACTCTGCCGCATTCAAGACTCATTCAAGACTTATCTTTTTGCTTAAGCAATTGTATTCAATATAGTTGGTATACAGATTGTATCTGTAATCGATTATCAAGAAAAGCAATAAAGATTAACCTCAAAGTGGACAAAGGCAATTACGCTGAACCACTATAAATATGGTGTTCGTACTTTCTGCATTTAAATTTGCATATCCTCTGCTTAATTTACTTTCTTCACTAAAATCTCTACAAAAACTCTCTTTAGGGTATTAGTGACCAATTCTAATGCTAACAGGTGTCCAATCATGTCTTTCCGGAAGCCAAATGAAAAATGGGGAACATATGTTGACTACTCAGACTTGAATAAAGCTTGCCCCAAAGACAGTTTTCCACTTCCTCGAATCGATGAGCTCATAGATTCAAAGGCTGGACATGAAATTTTATCCTTCATAGATGCATATTCTGGCTACTACCAGATACACTTACCTGGCCAGGATCATACCAGCTTCATAATCGCTGGGACTTTTCTACTATAAATTCATGCCTTTCAGACTCAAGAACGCCGGGGGTACTTACCAACAATTAGTTAACCGAATGTTCGCTAATCAGATCGGGAAAATCATGGAGGTATATGTGGATGACGTGCTAGTGAAGTCGCGATTCTCCACTGATCATATCAGAGACCTGGAGTCAATGTATAATATCATCCGAGAATATAGAATTAAGCTCAATCCGTTGAAATGTCACTTTTGGGTCGCGTACGGAAAATTCCTTGGGTTTATCGTCAACGCCCAAGGAATCGAAGAAAATCCCAAAAAGATCTAGGAAATCTGAAATCTTGAGACTTCAAGAACCATAAAACAAGTCCAGAGCCTCAACGGGAAAGTAGCAGCACTGAGCAGGTTCATTTCAAAATCCACTGACAAATGCATTCCCTTCTTTGATCTGATCAGAAAAGGGAAACAGAACTTTGAATGGACTACAGAATGTGAGGGCGCATTCTGAGCATGAATTCAAAACCTCTCCACACCGCCTATCCTATCAAAGCCTATTGATCACGAGAAATTGTACATCTACTTAGCGGTGTCAGAAAACGCGATCAATGCTGCCCTACTTCGGGAGGAAGACCTAATACAAAAGTCGGTCTATTACATTAGCAAATGACTGATCGGAGTTGAGAGAAATTATCCAAAGCTAGAGAAGTTGGCTTATTGTCTTATTATTGCCTCAAGGAAGCTCCGTCCATATTTCCAGGCTCATTCTATCACCGTTTACGCTGACCAGCCGTTACGATGGGACCTTATGCGGTCTGAGATGTCTGGTAGGTTACTCAAGCAGAATATCGAGTTAAGTTAGTTTGACATTACATACACTCCAAGGTGAGCCATTCAAGGACAAGTCCTAGCAGATTTCATAGCTGAATTTACTATCCCAAAGGACTTGCCCGAAACCAGTGAATCTCCTAAGTATATCTGGAAGCTACATACTGATGGTGCATCAAATGACCGTTGCTCAAGTGCTGTAGTTATACTTGAAACTCCCGAAGGTCAATCTATACGCTATGCTATAAAGTTTGATTTTCCTGCGACAAATAACGAAGCTGAATACGAGGCCACGCTGGCCGGATTGAGACTAAGTAGAGATTTAAAAATCATTGTTGTGGAAATTTATTGTGATTCATAATTGGTCATGTGTCAAGTTCGGGGGGAATACAAGGCCAAGGGCCGAAGATTGGCTACTTATCTTACTCAGGTTCAGGAAATATTAAATCAGTTTGATTAGTATTCCATCTACTGCATACCCCGAGAGAGCAATCAGAAAGCCGATTCGTTAGCAAAGTTAGCCAGTACTGGTGAAGCGCAATTGATGGGACTCATTCCTGTAGAAACGTTATCTTCCCCGAACATCGATCAATGGAGACAGATTGGGTATTTGAGGTTGTTCCCGATAAGGAGTCGTGGATGACTCCGTTCAGAAATTATCTCAAGCATGGGATCCTACCAGAGCGCACGAATGAAAAGAGACAAATTTTTTGAAAAGCTTCGTGGTTCACTATTCAGAAAGGAGTCATGTATAGAAGAGGATACTCTATTCCTTTACTCTGGTGTATCGCTAATGATGAAATCAAACGAGCATTGCATGATGTGCATGAAGGAGAATGTGACGATCACACCTGGGGGGTAAGCTCTTGCTAAGAAAGTGCTCCGGTATGGATACTATTGGCCGAATGTAAATCGCGATGCATCGGACTACGTTAGAAAATATGACAGATGTCAGAAGCATGCTTGAATTCCTAGAGCCCCACCAACCGAGATAACACAGATGGTTAGTCCATCGCATTCGCAGTATGGGGCATTGTCATTATTGGTTCTCTACCTTTGGCTAAAGGTGGTGTGAAGTACACCGTCATCGCAGTCGATTATTTTACCAAGTGGACGGAAGCTGAACCCCTTGCTACAATCACAATGAAGAAAGCGATCAATTTTGTAGTACGTAACATTATCTGTTGATTTGGCCTCCCACATACCATCATTACTGATAACAGAACCTAATTCGACAGTGTTGAATTTAAGAATTTCTGTCAGCGATTTCACATCAGAAGAAATTCTCCACGATTGCACACCCTCAAGCGAATGGATAGGTTAAAGCTGTTAATAAAGTTATAAAGTTTATTCTAAAGAAACGACTGGAAAAGGCCGGGGGCAAGGTGGTCGATGAACTTCCTATAGCTCTATGGGTTTACCAAACAACCCGTAAGTCCGCGACCAGACACACTCAATTCTCTCTTTCCTACGGTTCAAAAGCTGTTATTCTAGTCAAGATGGAAGTACCTTCTCATCTTGTTTCTTATTATGATCCGAAAACGAACGCCATATTACTTGTCGAATCTTTGGATTTATTGGATGAGAAGCGTGAAGAGGCTGATTCGAGGGCAGCCGCATATCAAAGTTGAGTCGCCCGATTAGACAATGCCAAGGTCCAACCTCGAACCATTGAACTCGGCGATCTCGTTCTCAAAAGAATCTATCCAGCTCCTTCGCACATGAAACCAACAGGGAAAGGGTTGTATGTCGTCGAACGAAAGCTCGGAGACGATACATTAGAAGTATGGACCGTTGATGGTCTTACTCTGTTGAGAGCCTAGAACATCGAAAGCCTTCATCGCTACTACACATGACAGGCTTTAATTATTCAGTTTACTTTACATTTGCAATTTTTTTGCGCATTTCGAAATTTGAATTTGTAATAAGGCTACCGGCTATGCCAAATTTTCTTATTTCAACAATAAAATGCAATCTCTTCTAGCCAGAGCTATGATTTTTTGAAATGCGTCATACAACTATCACTATGCATGGAGAGCTAAATTCCTCCCGGCGGTGGGGTTTATTCAAATAGGGAGTAACTGTGATACGACCAGCTACTCGCTGAGTGAAACCCAAGCTTGGGGCAAGTCATCACACTAAAGCCAAAAAACGATTATTACATGACAATCTTTAAATAACTCCAGATTCCCAAAGTATGAGCTGAAGTGTAAACTTATAAATATGGTCTCAAAGAGGGTGTATGTGTCCACCTAACGACTTTGCCCGTATCTTGACCAATTTTGAGGAGGATGGATCCTTCCATCTAACGACCTCGCTTATTAACTCAGGGTGGATATGAATCGACCATCCACGATCCTGATAGATTCGTCGTTTCTGGAGGGCGAACAAAATCCTAAAGCCTAAAAGATGTGGCTGACCATCTGTCGGCCAACTCCAGAGTCCCGTAATGCGAACTGGAGTATAAACATCAACTAACTTCGAATTCCCAGAGTGCGAACCGGAGTATTAACATCAACCCACTCCAGATCCCCGAAGTGCGAACTAAAGTACAAACATCAACTAACTCTAAATTTTAAGAGTGCAAACCCGAGCATCAATTGCAATTGACTCTAAGTCCCCAAAGCGTGGATTGGAATATAAACACCGACTAACTCTAAAATCACTAGATTGTGGATCTGAGTCTAAACATAAATCGGAGACGAATCGATCATCCTTAACACGACTCTGAATCCCCAGAGTGCGGTCAGAGTATAAACATAAAATGGGCATGACTGACCACCCACAAATCAATCTAAAGTCCCCAACGTGTGGACCCAGTTGTAAATATTAAACATGCATGAATAACCGCCCGTGAAAATCATTTAAGTCCCTGGAGCGTAGACGTATCACTAAAACTTAAGCAAGCATGATCAACCATCGACGAATAAGTGTAATCCCCAAAGTATGGATACGATCACCAATTGGTGAGCCAGTGTGGTTCAATTGCCCGAATTGCCATGCTTTCATTTCATTTCATAAAGATTAAGATCAATGTGTTAAAGGCAAACAGCTATTACTGACTGATTTTTCCAACATATCCCCTAATTTGGGGGTAGAACTTAAGTGCCAACCACTGATTGAGATAGTGCGATATCGGAATTTGGCTTAACACTCAATCGCGACCCAAACCAGTGGCCCCGAAACTTAGCGACAAAACCCGGGCTGGATTCAGAGACTAAAATTTCATGAGTATAATGAATTAAAGTTCGAGTGTTGAAACACATAAGCAAATTAACACAAGTTGTACAGAAGACGAAATGAAATTTTATTTCATTCATTCTTTGGAAGAAAAAAGGTTAAGTACAAAATATATTGAAAGTCCTACTAGCAGGGGCCGAACCCGCATCTATACATAGCCTACAAAAAGAAAGCAAAAGTAGATTCCTATTTATCTATCAAAAATGTGCCGAAGAGACATGTCTATTCTTTCTTCTTTCTCGGTTTATTCTTCGGCGTTGACCCGTTGGATTCGCCTCTAGGCTTTCTCTTCGAACCTTTGCTTTTTGACGATTGATCTCCAGCTAGGGCCATTACATCAACTTCTTCCTCCGAACTCAAGTGAATAGGAATGCTCTCTGAAGGCAGAGTCAGAGTAATAGGATCAATGTTGGCAGGCGTAGGGGGACACGTGTCTCAACAACCGTTCCTCCCGGAGAGATCATTCAGAAAGGGGCTCAACCAGGGCCCGCCATTCCACCTCCAAAACTACTAGCCCATGCGGCTTCCATCTTGCATTAATCTCGGCTATTATTTCCTCTTCATGAGTTATTTACGCATTTCCGGCAACACTAGCGGTTGGGCCTAAGGAATCGAATGCAAGTGTTACTCCACCCATAACAAACAGCAAGTCGGCAAAGGGATCACTGTGATGACCGAGTAGCTCCTCCATCGTCTGTTCATTAAAAAGTAAGTGTGCTCCCTTGTACCCCATCTTTAGGTGCAGTAGCCGTCATCGTGGTCACTTCAGTTATGATGGCCTCTTGCTCTTGTTGTTGCTCTCTATTTGCAAGAGGCATGACCGATGTAGTTCCAGTCACTGAACAGAAATAAAATAAGAACTGTTAATAATTACTTCAAGTAACACTTTCAATTTTGAGCAAGCATATGAGATGTTCAGAGTACCTTCCTCAGTTTCACTCACAATTGGTGGGGCAGCTTTAGATACTTGCTCTTGGATTGGAGACAACTGTGGTTAACCGGGATTATATATAGGAATAGGCAGGGGATCAATCGTAGATGTGGTTACAGGCTGGGTGGGCACGAGAGTTTTAGGACTTGTATCATGGTGCTCAATGCCAGAACCTTCCCCGACCTCCGAGTGCTGAGCGTCGAGTTTCTCCTTTTCATATGAAATCATCATACCGTGGAGAGTTTTCCGTTCACCTTCGCTCAACACCTAGTTCTCGAGCTCGAACTCATCAATCGATTCAGCTTGGTGAGCAGCCTTTTCATCTTTTACTAATCAGCCCCAAGCATCGCACAGGTGTGTTGGATAATTGTCAAGCCAGGTCAGGTTTCTATGTTTCAAGATGTTAGCATTATAAGTGATGAGAAGATCTTCAATATCTGCCTCTAACCTGGACTCCGCCATTTTAACTTCATCCTCACCCTTGGCCTCGACCTCCCAACTTTTAAGTGACGCCACATCCCTTTCACCCCGGAGCACCACCTTGTTTGCATACCTCTTAGGCTGCTTTATTCGCATCATCTTTTGCTTAATGGTTTTATAAGATTTGGCTTTAAGCTCATTGAGTTCCTTCAATGCAGCGTCACTTTCGGCTATAACTGTGTGTTTCGATGGCCCATCACCTTGACCAAAGCGAAATGCGTTTGTCGCATCCTTTCCATGGATTGATGGGCCTCGTCAGCTTTCTGGGTGGCTTCTATTTCGGATTTTTGGGAAGATTCGGCTTCATCATTGAGCACTTGAATGATACGGTCGTTCTAAGCGAGGTCGGTTCCTAACTTCTCAATAGTCTATGCTCGCTTAAAAGCCACTGCCGATGCTTTATCTGTGGCCTTCATCCACTCCTTGTATAGGGTATAAATGTCATGGATGTAGTCATGCATCGTTTGTTCCGCCTAGGTTGGAATTTTCTTTAAGTGCGGAGGAAAGATAAAGCCATCGAAACAAATGTTCGAAAAATCTTTTCTCAACTGGGAGATTTTCATCGCTCCTTCCCCAGTGGGCTTAGTAATGGCTTGTTCAATGACAAGGGGAGTTTCGGCCTCGGTCCTACGGCGTTGTACTTAATCAGGCCTGCGGGCTTGAGAAGATGGTTTTTGACGTGGAGGCTCTAATGGTTGTTTTCCGTGACTAGAGGGTTGTGTAGGGGATCGAGAAGGTGGAGAGCGTAATCAGGATCGATATCTGTATTCCCTATCTCTATCCCTCTCCCTCTCATAGCATCTTGGCTAGAATAACCGCGATCGTGGTCTCTATCTGCCTCCCTCCGGTGGGACTCATAATACGTGCTCGATGTGTGACGCATCGAACGAAGACTTCCAAGCATAGAATCTCGCCTAGTCATTGTATCTGAAAAGTAAAGTAAAATGGAGTTAGTGATCTCTAGAAGTGGACAACTTAAGAATGGAAATCGTGTGGTTCCGTGAAGTGTATACGTGTATGCAACCCCCCGACCAACCGAAAATGTCGGCCAAACTTGTGGGAAGGGACTGCTTAAATCTAGAGCACTTTGAAGCCCCTCCAATCCGGTGTCATGTTGAAGTGACACATAGTCCAAAATCGAAATTTCGGCATTCAAAAGGATTCTCTATTTGTGAGGGAAGAGCCTCTGAAATTCTAACACCGGAGGCTAGCAGGGACATGACTATGGATTTCCATCTCGAAGATTTATGATGCTTGTGTGCTACTGCCTTGCCTTTTCTCCTTCCCTCTAAACCCTGAAAACTGTCAGAAGGCCCGCCTATGGGTTCATCGTCAGTGGGTGTATTTTTCATCGCTCTCCTCGGCTATTACAACCCATGGCACTTTATGCTTCACCCGCGTTGTTGGAACTACTTTAAGCATTCCCTACAGTCTTATGCTTTGCTTTCGATCGATTAGTGGGACAATCCTTAAATTTCTATTTGTTAGCACCGAGTCATATCTCTCATTTTTCTCGGCACTTCCTAAAGGATCCATACTATCTCTTTAAAATAAGTGCCTTCGGGTCGTGGAATTGTGGCTATATAGGAAGAGAATGTTAGACTCAGCATCGGTTACAACAAACTCGTGAACTACTGGGGAGTTTATGTCACTTACGTCTAACTAACCACCGGCTGGCAAAATTCGAGAGACATCGGACATAGAACCGCTCTGTCTTGAAATGGCTGAGCCTAGTCCAAGACCCTGCCACCACCTGACGATTCCTAACCGCTTCAAGAAATGTGAATGAAGGATTGTCCCCCTCACTCTTGACGTTAAATAAATATCTGATTTCTTTCGGGGTTGGGGGTCGAAAGAGATGTTCCATGAAAACGATGAACAAACTATTCAGTAATGTGTATCCATTCAGATGTAATTATGACGAGGTGATTTCAAAAAAAGCTAGCACCTCTTGAATGTACTGGTTGAATGGGGAAAGTGTCCCCACTGTGCAAGAATGTCTATTAAAGTCGGTAAACCCTTCTAGGGGAGCATGTGGTCTATTATTCGGTCCAGGTAATAAGACGTCATCCAATGGCGTGCCTTAGGCATATCCGCACTAGCATATCTTGAGAGACATTGGACGGCATAGAATCTTATGGGTTCGTAATAAAAGTTGCTCCTTGAAGCTCATGCGGAGCTAGACCTATTACTTCGGCTGCAATGGTCGACACCTCTATTATCGAAGAAGATGAACTTTGAAGCTCCTGCTGCTATGAACTTGTAGATTCCATAAATAATCAACTCATCAAAAACCATCATTAGATGATGATAATCCCGTGCATTCCCCAGTGTGAAGTGCATGAATGTGTTGTGCAGTGAAGTGCAGTGTAATACTTATAATTCAACAAAATATGAGGAATGTTCAAACGACAAGATTCTGAAATTCAACTGCAGTGACCGTCATCGCTGACCGTCACAACCGTGCCATCCAGACTTTAGAGACCGATCCGAGATAACTTTTTTAAGTTTTTTCTAGTTACGTTCCATCGACGAGCTTCGAAGGGCAGTCAAATATATAGTTTAACAGCTAAGTCCTATGATGCAAGGCAGAAGCTCGTCGGAGTCATATGTTCAAATGTGCAAGGGTTTCAAGTTCATAAAGGTTCGACTCGTATCGGTCACCAATGCTCCAATTCATATCGGTCAAGGAAGCTGTTCGTATCCATCAAGATACGAATTTGTATCAATCATCAAAGATGCCTTTGTATCGATCTCTTGGCATGCAGTTCATATCGATTGAGAACATTGGATTTCGTATTAATCAAATGCAACCCCTTTGTATCAAGCAGCAAGTCCAAAGCTTTCGTATCAATCATTTGAGTCGATATAAAACCCAATTATCACTCGATACGAAAACCTCCACTTCATCGTCATGAAGTCCTATTACCAAAATCGAGTAGAACGACTCTCACCCCTGATTGATACAACCCATCCTTCCTCCATCATTGATACAAAAACAGAGCCAAGCCATTCCCTCACAGATCCTTGGTATCCCAAACTTCATCTTCATCAAATCCATTCAGACAATCCCTCCATCATCCTCGACCATACTCCGGCCATCCACAGCCATCACTTCACCAAAATAGGTCACAGAAATGAATGATACGAAGAGAGAAGTTCGTATCCATGCGCCCTTGTTTGCACCGAAATTGGTCACAAACACCCAATTTTCGATGAAAGCACCCGTTTAAAATCACAGATAGGAAATATGTAGAGAAAATAAATGTGAAAAACACTCAAAAAATTGAAAGGAAAGCAGTGGAAAGACAAGATTTATAGTGGTTCGGTGTTGTAGCCTACGTCCACTTTGAAGGATTTTCTGTTTTATTGATGGTTCTCGTTGGTTACAATGAGTTACAATAGTAGAAGTGAAGTACAAAGATAATCTCAGCAGAGTTTGGACGTAGGAGAGATAAAAACGATCCCTTTTTTGAAGCTCTTGGACTGCTATTTATAGGTGTAGGCTACAAATATCTCGCTCAGATCTCGGAAGACCTCTTCTTTCACATGGGTGGGCCCTCACGATCGATCCCCTGACATTTCGACTTGATCCATGATCAATACGAATGAGATTTGTATCGATCCAAATCTTGTCCAATTGAGCCGAGATTGATCATGAACATTCTTGAGGTTGTATCAAGCTCCTGAGAAAATTTGGTGTCATTAGGACTTGTAGATTGTGAATTATGATCGATGCAAGTTTGGGTTTGTAGGTTGGCTGCCATGTTCATATCAATAGCCTCGTATCCATGGATGTCGATCTGGTTCGTATCAATATCTTCTTCATATTGATCAAACACGTGTTGATGACGTGGAGCGATAGTTCGGGTGAGATCCACTTTTTGTGTTGTATGGCTATGTCTTATGGTTGACCTTGCCCTCTTCGTATCCATTGTTCTCAAGCTTCTTCGTATCGATCCCTGTCTTATTTCGTGTCGATGTCAAGTCCTCCTATTCGTATCGATGCTTCTTATTTTCTTCTTACCGATTAAGTGATAGATGCGAGGTATGCCGTTGTTGCGTGGATACAAACTGGAAGGTCTGGAAGGATGGATATGAGTTGATGTATATGGAATGGGGATTGGTGCGAAGTGGTAGGCTTGATGAAGCATGCGACTTTGTATCCATCGAGATCATTCCCATCGTATCGATCGATGAATGCTTAATACGATACACTTTACTTGTGGATACTGCTTCATATCCATTAAGTTAGTTCCATTCTTCGCATCGACTCTTAGTCAGTGGTTTCATATTGACTAATGGTTCTGGGATCGATACAAAGTAGATAAGAACAATCGATACGAAGCACATAAAGGGAATGGATCTGAAACAGATGGACACGAACTAGATGGACATAGAGTGGATCCGTACGAAGTGGATGGTTTTTCATCAGATCCATAAATCTGACCCAAAACAGTTGTTTCCTTGACCCAAAGCAAATTCTCTAGTGACTCGAAGCAAGTGCTTTGATGACTTGAAGTAGCTTATAAATATGCCAAATAACAAAGATCCAAAGCAAGCCATTCTCTGACCCAAAGTAAGCTACCTGGAAACCCAAAGTAAAGCTTGGGATAACTCGAAGAAAACCCAAAAATCTTGAAGCGACTCGATTTCGACCAATCAATATCTTGAGCATACAAACTTCGATTGACTTGAAATTTGGAACGTTGGCTTTTGTAGCTTTGCTTGTCGTGTTGTATTAATTGTAGCTCGATCTGGACTTGGGCAAAATTTTCTAGCATCCATAGCAGATTTGTGTGCGACTGATCTTCGGGGATGATCTGTCTTTATTTTTCAGCTAATCATTTGGTGTCACGGCCTTGCTAAAAGATGGGATAACACTTGCCTCCCAAAATATGCCTTGCGATAGGAAGGTGTGTTTTGTAATGCTAGAAGCTGGAGGTTCATATCTTGTTAATGACCTGTAAAGAGATTGATAGTCTTACCTGACTATAAATAACGATTGTTCGAGATCGTATATCATTCAGGGTGGTATGTGACCGTTCGAGGTCAGGTGCCATTCACAGCGAATGGCGACTGTTTGTGATTAGGTGTCGTTCAAGGCGAATTGTGACCATTCGCGGTGGGATGCCGTTCGAGGCGAATTGTGACCGTTCATGGTAGGGTGTCGTTCTAGGCGAATTGTGACCGTTCGCAGTCGGGTGTCGTTCGAGGCGAATTGTGACCATTGGCGGTGGTGTGCCGTTCGAGGCGAATTCTGACCGTTCTGGATTGGGTGCAATTCGAGGTGAACTGTGTGTGCTCAGGGGGGGCTTAGTATCATTAATGTCAGACTTCATGTTCGAGTGAGTTTCTGAATTGTTTGTTATGGCGGTTTATCATCATCTCAGAGAATGCCCGAGGACCGTTCACGATCCCATACATGTGTAAGTGACTTGGCCGTTATAGAATTATTACAACCAAATTTACATTTAAATGAGTCTTTCAACAGAAAAGTTCTACAAAACCAAGTCCAAATGTGCGAAATAAAAAGAAAAATAGAGACATCAAAGTGCAAGCACATATACCGATGCAATTGATAGTCATATCAGAGTGTGCCCAAGGATCGCTCATGATCCTGTACATGTATAAATGACTTAATCACATTGGTTTGGAGTTTGCCACTTATTTTTCATTATTCTGATCAGTTGATGACAAATGATGCCTCGATCCGGAGCCACCTTTATTTGATGCATGGGTGGTTGCTCTCGTTCCACAGTTGTTGCTCGCCTTCTCATATATTACGATAGTAGACCATTCCAGATATGTCCTTCTACCTCATCCCTCAAGTGTCTGCAATCATTCGTACTATGACCATTTAGCTCGTGGAATAAGCAATACTTGTATGATCTTCTTTCACTGTTGGTTGGATTTCCTCGTTGGCTTTCGATAAGGAACCTGCCCCCTAGTGTCCTGGTAGATCTGTTCCAAAGTTTCATTTAACTCCGTATAAGAGGAGAATCTCGGTTCCTTTCGCGACCGCTTTGGTCCATCATCGTTATCCTCAGCTTTCTGTTTCGCCTTATCCTTGCCTGAATCTTTTCCGGGCAGATCTCCGCTTTTAGCAACATAAACGTCAACTCCCCCTCCTTCCTCTCTCTTAGAATTTGCATCCTCATGCCGTAGGAACCTTTCTGCTTCATGGTAAAACCCTCCTAAATCCATGGGTGGATCCCTTGTCAATTAGTTCTTGAATTTTATGCCATCAACTATGCTGGATACAGTTGCCATTAAAACCATGGATGGATCTAGTTGATCGACCTAAGCTGCCGTTGCATTGAATCGTGTCGGAAAGCTCCCCAAAGATTCCCCGGCTCTTTGCTTCAGTGTCGTCAAACTCATCACATTCTTAGGTCTTGAAACATGGACTTTGAATTGCCTCATAAACTTCTCATGCAACTCGGTCCATGTTCTGATGGAACCGCTCTCCAATTGCCTGAACCATAGTGCTGCCATGTTCATCAGATATAGTGCGAAACATCGGGCTATGATCTCGTCTGATGCCCCCAGTACTTTCATATGTTGCATATACTTTGTCAGATGAACAGTAGGGTCTGTCCTTCCATCGTACATCTCCAATGTTGGTAGCTTGAATTCTAGTGGATTCGTAGTCTGCCTAATTACTGGAGTGAAGGGGCTACTGTTAACATCTTCCAGATCTCTATTCACTAGTCCGCCACTCATGGCTCGTCTAACCATCTCCGCCAATTTATCACTATCGTCTAGCTACAATCCTTGTCCGTTGCCTCCGATCTGCCCCCTAAGTTCGTGAGAGAATCTTGGAATCTGCTCTCCTAGACAGGTGTTCATTCCTCTATCAATGCCGTGTTGAACAGCTCCACCTGGTATCCTCCCTAAGGTTGGATTAACATGCTCCTAGGGAGTGCCTTTTAGCTCTGAGGCTCCCCCTGATGACGCTGTTATGTTCTGGATCCTGATTGTTCCATACTCCTTATCCCTATCTCTAGCACCCATTGTAGTGGCATTCTTGACACTGCACTCTTGCTTGTCCAATCTGCTGGAGTAGGCTTTGCATCATATCCTCTTGCCTTTTCAGCATTCCCTTCTGCATAGCTTCCATCATCATCTCCATCTTATCTCGAGTGATTAAGACCAAGGCTTGATTCGCTCCTGACGAAGCCTCCTGACTTCCTTTATTTTGGCTTCTTTATGCTCTCGGTCTCCTTGCTGTTTGCTTCACCATAGCTTTCCAGATCCAAAGTTCAAGTCGTAGAATTCCTGAGCTATTCTCAGTGAAAGCACCAAAGTGTTTACGCCAAAATTGGTAAGAAACACCCAATTGTTGACGAAAGCATCCGTTTACAATCACAGATCTTAGATAGCAAATATGTAGAGAAAATAAATGTGAAGAACACTCAAAATATTAAAAGGAAAACAGTAGAAAGATAATATTTATAGTGGTTCAACGTTGTAGCCTACATCCACTTTGAAGTATTTTCTGTTTTATTAATGGTTCTCGCCGGGGCTGTCAATTTCCAACACCACCCGAAACCCGCACGGAAATTAGCAGGTTAACCCGACCCGTTTAAGTTGGCGGGTCATTTTCAAATCAACCCGAATTTGACCCGTTTATAAACGGGTGGGTTACGGGTTGACCCGCTAACCCGAATTGACCCGTTAACAACCCGTTTATACTTATATAGGTTGGCCTAACCCATTTATGACCCGACCCGACCCGTTTATGACCCGTTTGTATGTACAAGTTATATGGGTTGACCCGACCCGTTTACAAACCGTTCCGACCTGATTACGACCCAATTATAGCTTATATGGGTTGACCTGACGCTTTTACGACTGTTTACACCTTATATGGGTTGACCCAACCCATTTACAACTCGACCCGACCCGACCCGTTTATAATCGAGTTACATGGGTTGGGTCGATTCAACCTATTTATAAACAGGTCGGGTTCAGGTTGAGCTTTTTCTGACCTGTTTAATAAACGAGTTAACCCGACCCATTTAAAATTAACCCGAACCCAACTTGACCCGTCCCAAACCTGACCTATTGACAGCCCTAATTACAATGAGTTACGATAGTAGAAATGAAGTATAAAGATAATCTCAGCAGAGTCTAGAGGTAGGAGAGCCCTAAAATATCCTTTTTCCGAAGCTCTTAGACTGCTATTTATAGGTGTAGGCTACAAATATCTCACTCAGATCCCGAAAGACCTCTTCTCTCACATGGGTGGGCCCACATGATCGATCCCTTGACATTTCGACTCGATCCATGATCGATACGAATGAGATTCTTATCGATCCAAATCTTTCCCAATTGAGCCAAGATCGATAATGAACATTCTTAAGGTTGTATGCAAGCTCCTGTGAAAGTTTGGTGGCATTTGGACTTGTAGATTATGAGTTATGATCGATGCAAGTTTGGGTTTATAGGTTGGCTGTCCTGTTCGTATCGATAGCCTCGTATCCATGGATGTCAATCTAGTTCGTATTGATATCTTCTTCGTATCAATCGAACACGTGTTGATGACGTGGAGCAATAGTTCGAGCGAGATCCACTTTTTGTGTCGTATGGCCATGTCTTACTATTGACCTTGCCCTCTTCGTATCCATTGTTTTCAACCTTCTTCGTACTGATCCCTATCTTATTCAGTATCGATGCCAAGACATCCTATTCGTATCGTTGCTTCTTATTTTCTTCGTATCGATTAAGTGATCGATATGAAGTATGCCGTTGTTGCATAGATACGAACTGGAAGGTCTGGAAGGATGGATACAAGTTGATGTATATGGACTGGGGATCGGTGCGAAGTGGTAGGCTTATGAAGCATGCGACCTCATATCCATCGAGACCATTCCCATCATATCGATTGATGAATGCGCGATACGATACCCTTTTCTTGTGGCTACTGCTTCATATCCATTAAGTTTGTTCCATTCTTCGTATCGACGCTTGATTTGTGGTTTCATATTGTCCCATGGTTCTGTGATCGATACGAAGTAGGTAAGAATGATCGATACGAAGCACATGAAGGGAATGGATCTGAAACAGCTGGACACAAACTAGACGGATGGAGTGGATGCATACGAAGTGGATAGTTTTTCATTGGATCCATAACTGTGACTCAAAGCAGTTGTTTGCTTGACCCAAATAAAACCCTCCAGTGACTCAAAGCAAGTGCTATGATGACTCGAAGTAGCTTGTAAATACACCAACTGATCAAACATCTAAAGCAAGCCCTTCTCTGACCCGAAGTAACCTGCCTGGAAACCCGAAGTAAAGCTTGGGACGATTCGAAGCAAACCCCAAACAACTTGAAGCGATTCGATTTCGATCAATTAATATCTTGAGCATACGAACTCCAATTGACTTGAAATTTGGAATGTTGGATTTCGTAGCTTTGGTTGTCGTGTTGTATCAATTGTAGCTCGATCCGTCTCGGGCAAAATTTACTAGCATCCGTAGCGAATCTGTGTGCAACTGATCTCCAGGGATGATCTGTCCCTAGTTTCCAGTCAATCTTTTGGTGTCACGGCCTTGCTAAAATGTAGGACAACGGCCCTCAATCTAAAACAATGTTCATTCGTACCCATCCATCGACCAATATGAAGTACAAGGTTAGGGCTTCTCTGAGCCATTCAAAATCGTTAAGGATGCACCAATACGAAATGACGAGTTTGTGTCCATCGACTTAATGTCTACAGAGGTTCATGTCCATCGATACGAGCTACCATGTTCGTGTCCATCAACGTGAAGCCCAAACAGACTCGTAATCATCGATACAAACGACACTGAATCATCAAGCAAACTCGTACCGACTGCTATCGATATGAAAGCAATTATTCAACTTTTCACATCGATCCAGGGGAGGATCGATACGTCAAGATACTGCAAAACAACCTTCAAACATTTTTACAACTCGAATTTCACATCGATTTAGGAGAGGATTGATACGGGGTTCGATACAAGAAACACTGACAACGACTCATGAACGTGCAAACGTTAACGGGAGTCAGGCTAACATGCATGTATGTATGACGAACTAATTTTCAATTTTTAAAATTCACAGGAATGGAATGCTCACCTAATGACAATTACAACAACAAACAACAGTTTACTTTCGTTCAATACTTAGTTACAACAGTGCACAGTACAACAGTTGGTAGTAAATAATTCATATTACTGAAGAACAGTCAAAGGTAGAATCTTTCGATGAAAAGATAACAACCGTTCAACAAGTTAGATTGAACTGTTCAGAATGAAGATTGCAAATTTTCAAAGCATATAATGTTCTCACAAGAAATACTTTAAGGGAAAAATGTTATCCCAACTTTTGGCAAGGACGTGACACCAAGGAATTGAATGGAAATCCAAGATAGATCATCCCGAAGATCGGTTATGCGTAGGTTCACTATGGATGCTGGTAAATTTTGTCCTAGTCCTACAATTGATATGACATGACGAGCAAAGCCATGAAAGCCAACGTTCCAAATCTCAAGTCAATCCGAGTTCGTATGCTCAAGATATGATCGATGCAAGCCAAGGAAATCAATTCGTTTGCATCCAGCTGGGACTGCACTCTTCGTATCCATCCATCTTCAGATTGCTAGGCATCCACCGTCTTCGGCTTGTTTGCATCATTCACCCAACACCCAATTCGTACCCATCTAAACTGTACTTCTTATCGATCCATTATTGTACTACATTCGTATCGATCAGTGGTGATATGGAAGTCCATTACGCATTGATCTAGTTTTCAAAATCATACTTCATATCGATCGGCCACAGGTCGAAATCGTCATCTCCCATCGATACGAATTGATCTTTAATCTATCGATATGAACAAGGCCAAGTTTGATCGATGCGAACAAGGCCGAGCCGGGTCGATATAAGCGAGGCGCATCCATAGGAAAGACTCGATCATTCGGCATGAAATGTGGATCGATCCTAAAAGCAAGCGGCATGTCATTAGACATCACATGTAGGACTATCGATACGAACAACATTATTACGATTTCAACAGCCTTCGAAAAATACGAATTTGCATCAATCATAACTCACAATCTACAAGTCCAAATGCTACCAAATTTTCACAGGAGCTTGCGTACATCCTCAGGAATGTTCATGATCAATCTCGACTCGATTGGATGAAATATTGATCGATATGAAGTTCGTTAGTATCGATCACGGATATAGTGCAAATGGCATAGGATCGATCGTATAGGCCCACCCACGTGAAAGAAGAGGTCTCCCGAGATCTGAGCGAGATATTTGTAGCCTACGTCTATAAATAAAAGCCCAGGACCTACTGGAAAGGGACTTTTGGCTCTTCTATGTCCAGACTCTACTTAAATCACTGTTGTACTCAAGTTTTACTGTTGTAATTCATTGTAACCAACAAGAAAAAGTTAATAAAAGTCAATCATTCCATAGTGGACGTAGGTCGTATGCCGAACCACTCTAAATCTTTGTGTTTCTCTACTGTTTTTCTGATTATTGTTTGGAGTGTTTGTTAGATAATTCTCCTTTTCCATTTATTTTCTTCATTTCATCTCTTCAAACACTTTCTAAGAGTGTTGTGCCCAATTTTGGTACAAACACTTTCCTAATTATCTCATTAATCCTTACCCCTAGATCTACTGATCCAAGCCAAAATAAATTGCTATAAATCCCGATAAATTCATTACAATTCCTCCCATCCCATTCCTTATAAAACAGTTTAATTTATTGGACAGAAATGGAGTTTGGAGCTTTATTTCAAATTTTAAAAGAGTGCAAAATGGGTTTTGGTGATTAAGAGCTTGGTTTGGAGAAGAAGAGGTGGGTGGGATGGTTCTCTTTCCGTATTTTCTTATTATGCTACGTCAATTTGTTTATATATACTTATTAAGTATTACGAAGTAATTTGGAAAATGATAAAGTTGAATCGTGGCTTACGTTATAAGCATGATTATATTAACAAGCTATTTATTAAAGACCATACTTAGCATTTTTGGACAAGTTAGTAAGTCATAAAATGGTTATGGGGTCAATTGAGTGACTATGCATGATTTTATGATGGTTTGGAGTCTAATTAGGTGATAAATATGAATATATCATTAGTTAATATTAATAAAACCATTTGAATTGGTTTTAGAAAAGTAGGGAAGTAACAAGGATTGCTAATGTTCATTTAATAAATGATATTTGATGATTTGAACTTATGTTTATGTAGTAAATGCAGTTACATTAGCATATTAACTATTAAAACTTAATGATGATGTTTTAAGAAATTAGTAAGCTAATTAAGTGAGTTTTGAGCTCTCTGCTTATTATTTAAAATGATTTACCCTTAATAGAGCTTAATTAGTATTTATAAATATTATTTAAGTAAAGAAATAATTTTATAAGTATATGTAATATTTTATAAAATGATTATAAGATTTTATAAAATAATTATGAGGAAAATCCTAATTTTAATAAAGAAATTAAGTGTTGTACAGGTGTAAAATGATTAATAAGCTAGCAACGTATTTTATAAAATAGTTGCATGATTTTAGAAAATTTATGAATAATATTGGACATTTATAGAAAAGATTTAGTAAATAAAAGAAAGATTTGATTTAGTAATAATTGAAGTACTTATTCAAATATACATGTATGTATATGTATATAGATAGGTATACGTATATGTTTATTTGAAGTTATGTAATAATCAAGACAATTCGTGCATTGTTATTAGAGTTATTGCATGTGGTTGTGTGTATATGTGTATTTGTGCGAATAATTATATATATATATATATCAATATTTGTGTATGGGCACGATTGCAAGCATCTCATGTAACTATAGTGCCTACACTATATGCTAAGTTGCGCAAGAGGATACTTAGTCGAGTAGTCACTCTAGTGAAGCCCGATACGTGAATTTTGTAGTGGAAGTGTGGGAATAAATGTGCATAAATGGGTGTATTAACTCATGCATTGGCATTACATGAGGTAGAAGGCCGGTTGAGTGCATTTTGGCAAGTTAGGGGAAGTGTAGTCGAAAGAGTCTCCCCGTGGAACTCTACATGAAGTAGGGTAAGACTTATATTAAAATCGGTTTTTTGAATACATAAGAAATCACTTTCAAAATATTAACCAATGGACTCTAGGTAGATATCAATGGACTCTAGGTAGAGGTCGATGTGGTAGATGTGGATTTGAGGAACTAGGTGACTCATTGGACGTAGCTATGAAGGAAATGAGGTGAGGAACATCGATCGGTGGGGCCAAAAATGGTTTCTACCCAAGCTCACTTCCTAGGCAATAAGCTTAAGTAGGGAGTAAGTAAGAAGGATTTTCTCCCTGCTCCGGATGTGAGTTAGCATTGAGCTTTGACATGACTTCGGGGAGACTGTGGTATACTTAGGAAAGTGGAAAGCAAGGCGAAGCTCGGGATTCAAATGCTAGTGTAAAGTGTTATGCATGTGATCAATAATGATAGAGGAATGATCGGGCACGAGATTGGTACAGTGATTGATTGTATGGTCACGTCCAACGAGCATGTACGATTAAGCAAAGTGAGTCAGCACCTCTTAATTTTGAACCTTGGGTAGATGTGTTTTAATGAATGTTATTAGTCTTATATTTATGACCATACCCAGCATTGATCTTATATTTGGGACATACATATTATTGGTCTTATAACTGTGATCGTACATGTAGATACATGAAAAGGAGATATCGGTTTTCATTCATGATATACGTATATGATTATGCGATGCTATATTTGATATGTATATATATTTTTACGACATCGGTGTTCCTATGTGCTTCTAAAACATATCATATGGAACACGCCCATTGTTCTCTTTCTGTAGAGGTGTAACACGAGTTAGTTGAGAAATCCATGATGACTAGGAAGGGGGAAATGATGATGATCATTTACGAATGGGTCATATTTCGCTTATGCTCAATATGGAGTACGACGAGATCTACATAGGTTTCAAATATCTAAAGTAGGTCATCTATCACTTATACTCGATTTGGGGTATAGTGAGATCTATACTAGTTCGATCATATTGGATGCGGCTTAAGGTCTATGATACAATTCGTCACTGACTCTATTTATTTTAGATCATCTACGGGAATCATTAGATCATGATAGATGTCCTCAACGGACTCCACTGATCAGGGATGATGTAAACATCACATATTTTTTGTAAAATTATTTAGGAATTTAATTAGTTAAATAAACTAAAATAATGTAAGTCGGTTAATGAATTGAGATTTGTGATTAAATAAGGGGTAGCCATGCCATGTTAACAATGAACTAAAGAATAAAAATGAAGTATTAGGGTAAATAGATAAGCGACAATATAGGAAATTTTTTATTCTTATACCCTAAACCCTTAGGCCATACGATTCACACATTTATTCATTCATTCAAAAACAAAAATATAAGCTAAGGCCAGCAACCATTAGCAAGCTCAAGAAAAGATAAAGCTAGGATTTCAAGAGGAAGAATCAAATCACTTAATCAAGAACAAATCTCACACCTTTAATCACAAAGTTAAGGTGAATAATGACTACATCTCACTTTTCTAATTGTTTTCATTTTAAGGATAATCCGAAGTGTTTGGCATGATTATGCCATGTTTTTGAATGATTAAATGTTTATATATGCTTTTTGATGGTTTATGCTTGTTCATATAGATTTTATGATATGTTTTAATGTGAAAACCCTATTTAGTGACATCCAAATGCCTTGCGATTTAGATATAGATCGGAGATGATATTTTAGAGATTCAATTTTCATAATTTTCTGAGTTATTGTGGATTTTATTTTAATTTTCTAGTGTAGAAAATGATTATTTGGGTTTTAAACTATTTACGGCTAAATAATTAATATTTTGGGCCTGAAATTTATATATGTTACAAAACATATTAAAAATGATTTTATTAATTTTTTGTAGAATTTTCCTAAGTGTTTTGATGAATATATAAAATTATTTAAGGTATGAGACTTAAATGACTTCTATATTTATAAAAGAAGAAGAGGTATTTTGTAAATATATTAAATTGTTTATTTCTAAAATATTGGCAGCACTTTTAGAAAAGAAAATTAGTAACCAATTAGATTTTGACAAATAAGGAAGGTTAGTTGAAAAGATTACTTTGAAAGGTTAAAAATCATTGTAAAGATGATTTTTTCATGTTTCATTACTTTCGATGCCATGGGTTCCGACTTGGTAGTTCCGCCTCTATTACCATCAAAACCAGTGTACGTAGTATCAATAACTTTGGGACATAGTGAATTGGATTAAGGCGAAATGCATTGGGTCGAGATCATATGTTCTCAAGGAGTTGAAGCGCTACTTTTTTTAAAATGAAAATGTGCCCGCTTTGCTTTTGACAGTATAGCTTTCGACTTGGTTTGCTTTTGGCTAGGTCAATGGTTTTAATAGGTTGCTCCTTTGTTTTAAATATATGCTTTCGATTAGGTCGAAGCACCTAGCTGCCGCTTTTCTACCTTGCGAAGTCAATGATTTCGAAGGGTATACTTTGTTTTTAAAACTTAGCCGCTTCTCCAATGCTTTCGGAAGGTTGGTTTCGACACCATCACTTCCTTACTTATGAATGCTTTCAACTTAAATGTTTTGTATCACCTCATATTTTGATAATATATTTCAGGATTCTTAATTAGCTAAATTAAATGAAATAATTTGTTGAGTAGGGGATTGAGATTTGAATTATAAGTAAGGGGTACTCGTGCCATTTAAACAATAAATTAAAAGAAGAGTTAACATGAAATATAGGAGGGGTAAAATAGGAAAGAGGCCAGTCCTATATCTATATCTCTCAGCTGTGTATCTCATACACATTCTTTTCATTTGTTAAAATTTTAAAGTATAAGGTCGGCCACCATTAATAAGAGAAGCAAAGATAAAGGGGAAGCTTAATCAACATCAAATTCATTCAAATCTCACATCCTTAATCTCTAAAACTAAGCTAAATAATGTTTACATCTCTTATTTGTTTTTTCGGTTTTAAGGATAAATTTGAAATGTTTTGCAATGATTTGCCATGTTTTTGAATAATGGAATGACTATTTATACTTATTGGTGATTTATGCATGTTCATATTGATTTTATGATATGTTTTGATGTGAAAATGCTATTAAATCACATGTAAATGCCTTGTGAATTTTTATGTAGATCAGAAATAGTATTTTGGAGATGGATTTCAATTTTCAGAATTTTTGTGAATTTTATCTAAATTTTCTAGTAAAGAAAATATTATTTTGGGTTATAAATTATTTACGGTTAAATATAGAAGGTTTGGATCTAGAATTTTTATATGTTAGAAAAAATATTAAAAGAGTTCTTCTGGAATTTTTGTAGATTTCTCCTAAGTGTTTTAATGGATATATAAAATTATTTAAAGCGTGGGACTTAAATGTTTTATATATTTATAAAAGGAGAAGGGAATTTTGTAAATATATCAAATTTTTTATTTCTGGAAATTAGTAACACTTTTGAAAAAGTAAAATGGCAACCAATCAGATGTAGACAAACAAGGCAGGTTAGGTACAAAAGAAATAGTTTAAAAGGACAAATAAACTTGTTTTTCACTGTTTTGATGCTTTAGCACCAGGTTCCGCCTCCATACCTTCACCTTCAACTCATTTGAAACCAATGCATATGGTATCAGGAATTGGTATGTAGTGAATTGGATGTAGGCAAAAGGTATTGGGTCGAAACCACGAGTTCCGAAGGGGTTGGAGCTTTACTTTGTTTTAAATGAAAATGTGCCTCTTGCGTTTGAGTTGGTTGGCTTTCGACCAGGTCAAATGGTTTTAAAGGAAATGGTCCCGATTAGGTTGTGCCTTTGTTTTTAAATGATTACTTTCGACTAAGTCAAAACCTTTAGCTAGCGATCATTATCTTTCGACCCATATGGTTTCGAAGGGGTTTTTTTCTTCTAAATTTGGCCACTTCTCCAATGCTTTCGAAGGGATGGTTTCACCACCATCACTTCTTTACTTAGGAATGCTTTTGAAAGATAGGCTTTCAACTTAAATGGTTTTAATGACTTTTTTCTTAATTGAAGTATAACCCTAAATAGTTTCGAAAGAGTCGGTTTTGAATGGTTTCGAAAGGTGTCTTTCCACTTGTTTTAAATTGAACCCAAGTGCTTTCCAAAGGTTTATGTTTATCAAAGTTTGATGCTTTTGAAAGGTTTTAAAGGATGGTTTCAATGGAGTGGTTCCCTAGTGGTTTCAAAGGAGTCGAAAGGGAGGGTTTTTCTAGTTGTTTCGATAGTATTGAAGGAAAAGGTTTTTCCAAGTGTTTCAAAAGGCAATGTTTAAAGGTTTTAAAAGAAAAATGTCAAACATTTTAAAGCTTTTGGAAGGAAGTTTTCCAATGAATTCGAAAGGGTTTTGAGAATGGTTTCGAAAGGTAGGTTTCGCCCTTTCGGCCTAGATTAAAGGAAGGGTCTTATATGGTTTAGAAAGAGGTACTTCCAAAGGATTTGAAATGGGTACTTTCAAAGGTTTAAATGTCTTCATCAACTAAGATTTAGGTAAAGAATATATACATAACATGGCATGGTGATTTTGAGTAAAGCATAGAGATTAAATATTTTCCTTGTTTGAGTTTGATTTAAAGGTTTTAAATCATTTTGAAAAGGTTTTCAGGTAAAATTTAGGAAGGGTTCCCTAAGTAAAATGACTTAAATATTAGAATACCAGACGGGACTGGTATAGGATAACACCTTATACATTAGCTATTAGCCCCAGCTAATTTTGTCTAAAATTCCAGTGTGTAGTGCTCTGTCACAGATAAGACTAAAATTATGAATACACACAGAAAGGAACATATGTTTGTATATAGATAGGTTATTGGTGAGCCCGCAAAACCACTAGGATCAGGTGACCCTGGGAGATGATAAGTTAAGGACAGATCCTCTAGAAGAGAAGTATTTAATAGATAGTTATGGATGGACCATCCAGAAGAGGAGTGTCTAACATATGTTAGATAAAATTTTGATATATTGTCTGGTAGGCCCGAGTCAGCTAAAGGTTAATAGTTAGCCAAACAAAACTAAAGTGTTTGAACAGATAGTTCAATTATTACCTGATATGTATGTTTATGTAATGATGCTTTATTGATTTTAACCAGTTTTGGTTGTAGGAAAGATTTGCAAAGGATATATTTTAAAAGAATCTTAGCGAGGGGAAACCCGTTCTGCTGAGCAGCATGGTCTCGCTTAACATAAAATATATAAGATGAATAGTATTATTCATACCAAGCTTTATATCCGACTCGAAGTTTTTGTTTCCCATTAAACTCTTGGGTGCTCATAATTTATTTTAGCAGGCTGAGGGTTGAGGTTTTTAGGTTTTAGAAATTTTGGCGAATAATGCTTCCGGAGACGAGCAGGTGGCTAACACATAGCTAATTAGGAGTTTTGGTTTATTTTGTTTTGATTTCGCTATGTATATTTAGTCAGATATGACTATATTGACTCTGATCAACTAAGGTGGCATCAGCATTGTCGCTCTTGGCATACTTTATAATTGATATATTTGATCATTGCCTAGGAAATGAAATGCGACTATGTAACTTGGATATGAATACTTGTTCTGAAATGTAATCGGTAAAATTGTGTTTTTTAAATCTATGATTTGGTCATATTTAAGTGCTTCTGATGTTACAGATACCAATTAATACTACCATATTTTGTCACTAGAAGTTAATACTGCAGCAACTGTAGCGCTTAGCTTTTTTCTAGATATGGGATGTTACAACTTGGTATCAGAGCATGGGTTTATGAAAAAAATTAGACTAAAAATGGTTTTGAAAACAAAATCCTAAGGAATTAGAGTAAGGTCGGGGTATAGGATAACGCTATAGTAACGTACTTGTATTTTATATATATAAGTATACGCTTTATCTCTAGTCTCCTGCCTTTGTTAGGTTATTCTTCTATATTTCATGAGGTTTGAATGCAGATATAGATGGTAGAAGAGGAAGAGTTAACCTGTGAGGGGAAGGCATCGATGGGAATGCCAAGTCTAATACGAGGAGAAACCAAGGTCAGGAACAAGTAGAAAATGTGGGTGCTGGAGTCCCGCGGGTTCGAATGGAAGCTATATATCGGTTTTTCATGAATATGATGCAGGCGGGAGTTGTTGCTGGAGTAATAGGAGGATGTGTTCTGTAACAACCCGTATATTTGGATCATTTAAATTGACAATAATCCACACATGTCAACTTAAATAATAAAAAACACAAATCATTATGGGATTATAAATACATAAATGTAAATGAGAATCAATACAATAACACAGACACATAACAGTCACAGAATAATGCAGCGGAAAATACATCGTCATAATAGCAGTTCATGAAGCTACTACATGAAGTACAACAATGTCTTAACATAAAGTGACTAAAAGGAAATACATAAATGTCCAACAGACTAGGACATCAATACAGGAATAGAAATAGACAGATAAAGATAAATGCTAAGCCTTCAACATCTTCAACCAACCTTGATCAGCAACTGGATAGCTTCAGACTGACCCGAGCATATACAAAAGAAATACTCGAGTCAGGAATCAAAATCTTATACAGGATAATCAAGTGCAAGGAATAAAGTCCATAACTCAAAGATGAAAAAATAACATCTCTAAGGATCCGATAGACTATCTATATAGACAATAGAATACGGTATGTAGATAATGTCTAATCAGTAAAGTACGATATTAAAATAGTGTTAAGGCGTTACCATAATTCCCCTTAACACATTTTATAATGCCATAGTCTATATAGCACCGTAAACCCCACCGTAAACTAGTGGTTATCAGAGGGTACCCCATAGATATAACACAAAACAAAACGTAGTGGTCGCGAATAGGATAATCAGTATGACAAGGTACATGAGGCGATACCAACTAGGATACTAGTAGTTGCGTGATCCGGACTAATGTTGAGCATATCAGCTACTACCTCAACACCGCGAAACAACACTCCCAAATCAAAGGGTGAACCCAAATCGAATCACAAAAGTAATAGATATGGTATCGAAGAGGCGTGTCCGCTAGAGGTGGCGAACCTCAATGGCCCGACGCGGCTCCTATTTTAGTCATGTCAGGGGTCATCCAATATCGTTCGCTTTCTTTAGTCAACGCGTTCACCAAATCATCCACTTCGTTCTGGATCAACACTCTGCGTATAATGGTTATTAAAGTGGTTTTCGGTATCGACAGAGTGTATGTCCAAACGCGATCCCGGTCTCTTTAATAACTACGTATTTATTACCTGATGGTTGGTTAAATTAAAGTTTAAACAAATCAAAGTCCAAAAGTCAAGGTGCAAATTTGACTTCCAAAATTTGACATTTCACGATTCAATTTATTTCAGGCATTTAAAACATATTTCCAAATGCAATTTTAGTTCAAACATTTGAGTTAACAATATAATTAAGCATTCAATGTTCAATTCAATAAGATCTAAGTTTCGCTTATTAAATTTAGTTCATAATCAATGAATTCAATTTAATGGTTAACTTAGTTCGAATCATTAAATCAAATTCTATTCATTTCAATTCATATTACACTCACTGTTATCATAAATTCGATTAAATCAAATTTCATTAACTAATTCCTTTTATCAAAACTTCATTTGATTTATTTACCAATTCAATTAAATTTCGATTTAAAGGAATCCATTTCCATTTATTTGGTTCAATGATCTACACATCACAAATAAGTTATTTCCGAGTTACAAATCAACTCAATCCACATTCCGTTTAAAATGTCCTGATTTGATTAATTCATTAAGTTTTAAATCATTTAAATTTTAAATTATCACTCAATTTAATCCATAAAACTTTAGTTAGTTTTGTATTCCCCTTAAGTCAAAATTTTCTTAATCTCAAATCAAATTTATAACAAGTTCCAAATCTATTTAATTAAAACCGAGTTTAAAGCTAAATCTAACAAATCTAATAAATTTTTAAGTTATTAAATTCTAGAACTTACTTGTTCCTAAATCCTATTTCAATTAAATTTGCCAATTCATTTTATTCAATTAAATAGGTTTATTCATTCGTTTCAACTAAATCCATTAATTTATTTCAATTTAAATCCCTTAAGTTCGTTACTTAATTTCCAAACAAATCATTAAGTTCATTCCTTAATTTAAAATATTTTTCAATTTCGAAAATGATTTTTGTTAACCAATCGGGTTCCTTATTTTTAGTTATCTATCCTAGGACAAGTTGTTTAACTGGGTATTTATCATTTCAACCCAATATCATTCAATATAAAACAAAGCATAGCAAAGGGAACTTGCAGTGTGATAACTGGGATGGTGTCAAAGTAAACAAACAAGCAATAGCAACCATACATAACAATTCAACAATTTATTAAATAATCCCTAAATAATCGTATTAACTCACATTTGTTATTTATGCAAATTAATATAACTATTCCTAGAATCCACACTATCATTTCATGCAGATTAAAGATTATTACATTATGGTTTCACTTGGTGTCTATTATCAATTTACTATATCAATTATACATTCAATGGTTCAAAGTGAGGTTAACGCTCTTTCTACGCGTCGATTTATTTAACATTTAAAGGGGTCAAATTCAACATATATAATCCATTTTAAATTGTTAACTATCCTATATCAAATTCAATTTCATATTAAATTTTACTTATATTAACAACCAAATTCAACATCACATAACACATTTAGTGTCACAACTATTTGTCGTAAACTAACAATATTCAAACTTAACTTGCATAGCAATTTACAGCTTTATTTCAACAATTTTAACAATCAACAATTTAATGTCCAAATTAATATTAACAACAATTATCACTTGATTATCATAGCATAATAGATTGAGTCGTGAATGAAATATTCACTTTGCGTGGTTAGAGAAGATGACGAAGCACGAAGACGAATAGATAAGAGACACTAACAAGCACGATGCAAAACGACACAAACTGCAATCAAACAAATAATTAATCAAAAATTTGTTTATTGCAATATATATCGATTGAATATATATATAAAAAAACCATACCAAATAGCGAAGCAAGACAGACTCGACAAGCGGGATGGAAATCTAAGTCTTCGAAGTAGTAGCTGGAACAAAACACCGTAAAACGATGTATGTGAGCAACCAGAATTTTCAAAGTTATATACTGCTATATACTAAGACGTCTAATATATATACACACATAAAACTATACATAACCATAACTTCATAACTGAAAACATAGATATATAACTGATTATATGTATACAAAGTTCATAAGCAACTGATTGTGTAAAACCATATATACAACCGTATGTGTATGAACCTATAAAACTATAACTATATATAAACTTTATACTGTATATACAAAACAAAACAAAACAGAGACATAGAAACTTTATGTTAAACTTTATAAACAACATATAAAACTAAACTAACATCAAAACCGAAGCTATATAAACTATATACGTGATCAGCTGTAGAAACTATAGAAACACTCTAGATACATATATATGTATTTAAACGTATTTATAGCAACAAAACAGCAAACGTCGAAGACGAGCTGGGTGCTACGGGAATCTGGAAGGGCGGTGGGGAGAGGGCTGAGCAGCGGCGAGGGTGTGGCAGATCCGGTTCGATGGTGGGTTGGTTGGGAGGCGGCGCGGCGTAGGATCATGGCGAGTGGACGGAGGCGGAACAGTGGGGCGGGCTGTGGATTTGGGTGGTCGCTGGTGGACTGGGCTGGGCGTGGAGCGAGGGCGATCGTTGGGAAAAGTGGAGCGGCGGTGGATCGGGGAGGGCAGTGGACTCGGGTGGCCGCTGGCGATGTGGGTGGAGCAGGCGGGCGATGGGTGGCGTGTGGAGGGGGTGGAGCAGTGGTGGACGCGGCCGAGCGTGGACACGGCCGAGTGGGTGGCACAGTGGGGAGGGACGCGGCGACGTACGACTGGAGCAATGGGGACGTGAGTTTCACTGGAGAGGACACAAAACAAAACAAAATGATGAAGAGGAGGGAGAGAAAATGCGTACCCGAGAAGCAGTGAGCAATAAATGAAGGCAGAGGAATTAATGAAGGTAGAGGGCAGGTATATACAGAGAAGTTTAGAGTCCCAAGGTCAAGGCAATGATGTCTTCGGTAAACGTGATGGCTATTGGGTTTGAATGGTCAAAGGCCTTTAGAATTCTAAGCGGGAGACAGTTGGGTACCGGTTCGTGCTGCGTAACGGACCAGTTGGTACTCCGTTAACCAATTATAATTTGCAACTTCGAACTCCGATTGACACAAATGAATATACCGTTGTGATCAGCGCGACGAGACGGACACAACGGTATGAAGATATTAATGGTTTTACACTATTTGCGAAGTGGTTAATCTTATTGAACCATTTGCTCGGGCGAACAATTTGACTAGCCA
Source organism: Allium cepa (assembly GCA_030765085.1). Classification (NCBI taxonomy): domain Eukaryota; kingdom Viridiplantae; phylum Streptophyta; class Magnoliopsida; order Asparagales; family Amaryllidaceae; genus Allium; species Allium cepa. The sequence goes on along the minus strand of CM060945.1, from coordinate 134,358,512 downwards.
TTAAAATTGAAATTTGACAAAACGAATTGCGCCGTCAGGTTCAGAATATTTTTCTTATGCAACATTATGGAAAATATTTTAGTTCGGACGATAGAAAATTTACACATAAAATTTAAACTAGTATGTAAATGTGACGAACGAAATTTACTTCAATATTTTTCAATGAAATTTGGCGTACGCCTATGTCTATCTAGACGCATTCCAAAGGTGAAGGTTGAATAGCAACGGAATTTGTTTGTGAAAATTTGAATTTCTACACTAATATACGATCTTAAAAATTTTAAACTGGGTCTGAATTTCAGGGTCGTTACATTCTCCCCCAATCAAAACTTTTCGTCCTCGAAAAGGAACGCTGTAATGAGTAGAAGAATAGATAGAAGAGACATGATGGATATATAATAGATTATGGAACAGAATATAGAATATAGAATGGAGTTTACCTTCAACAAACAATTCTGGATTAGAATCCCGGATACTCTCCTCGGTTTCCCAAGTACAATCACGATCATCGGGACTCCATTGGACTTTGACTAGGCTAACAGATTTCCTTCTAAGCTGCTTCGTATCCCTATCAATAATACGAAGTGGTCTCCTCTCTATAGTCAAATTCGGCTCAATATCAACCTCATCTAACTAAGCAATAGGAATGGTCATGGATGGATCATGTACAACCTTCCGAAGATGTGAAACATGGAATACGTTGTGCACGCCCTCAAATTTCTCCGGCAGTGCAACTCTGTAGGCTAGTGTACCAATTCTCTCAGTGATAGTGAATGGTCCAACAAATCTAGGAGCGAGCTTTCCTCTACGACCAAATCGAATAACATTCTTCAAAGGCGATACCTTAAGAAATACCTCATCCCCAACCTGGAATTTTAAATCTCTTCTATGCCTATCTACATAGCTCTTCTGCCTATCCTGTGCGGTTTTCATCTTCCTTCTGATCTCATTAACCTTCTCGGATGCTTCCACAATCATATCTGGGCCAAGAACCAATCGATCACCAGGCTCAATCCAACAAGCTGGCGATTTGCATGGCCATCCATATAAAGCTTCGAACGTTGCCATATCGATACTTGCCTGATTATAAAGATAGTTAAATTTCAATTCAATTTTACTTATTCAAATTGAAAATTTTCGATTACCTGATAATTGTTATTATAAGTGAATTCAACCAAATGGAGATGGTCTTCCCAAGATCCACCGAAATCAATAACGCAAGCTCGGAGCAGATCCTCCAAAATCTGATTTACCCTCTCAGTTTGGCCATCTGTCTGAGGATGATAAGCTGTACTCAGATTCAGTTTAGTGCCCAAGATGTCCTGAAATGCCTTCCAAAATCTACTAGTGAATAAAGGATCTCTATCGCATATAATACTAGATGGAACTCCATGAAATCTAACAATCTCTCTCATATAAATCTCGGCCAAACACGAAGCAGTACGGGTGGTCTTAATAGGAATAAAGTGAGCAGATTTGGTCAACTTATCAACAATCACCCATATACTCTCGTTACCTTTTCTGGTCCTCGGTAATCCGTCAATGAAGTCCATAGAAATCTGATCTCATTTCCAACACGGAATCTCTAGGGGTTGAAGTAATCCTGCCGTCTTCCGGTGATCGGCCTTGACTTCCTGGCAAGTGGTGCATCTACTGACATATACAGAAATATCTCTCTTCATCCCACTCCACCAATATAACCGCTTATATTTAGATACATCTTGGTGACACCATGATGAAATGAAAGCGATGACTGATGGTTCTCTCTAAGAACTTCTTGTCTCAATCCATCAACATTAGGAACACAAATACGGTTGTCAATCCTCAGAACTCCATTACTATCTATCTGTGCTCCCACTTTACTGTCAGCATTTCCAGCTCTACCAAGAGCTAACTCCTTCATGCGATAGAGCAAGGTGTCCTCATATTGCTTAGCTTTGATGTGATCCATAAGAGATGGGGAAATAACAAGCTGAAATAGCATGCCTTCTACAAGATTACATCATGACAATGCTTTGCTACGGCTCAAAGCATCAGCTACAACATTTGCTTTTCCAGGAGTATAATTGATGTCGAGATCATATGCAGCTAATAATTCGAGCCATCGGACTTGTCTCTGGTTCAAATCCTTCTGAGAAAAAATATACCTCAAGGACTTATGATCTGCGAATAATTCAAATTTTGTTCCTAAAAGGTGATGCCTCCATAGTTTCAAAGCAAATACAACTGCAAGAAGCTCTAAATCATGGGTTGCATAGTTTACTTCATGGGTCTTCAACTGGCGACCAGCATAAGCAACAACCTTACCATTTTGCATCAAGACAACGCCTAAACCTTCTCGACAAGCATCGGTATAGACAATTAATCCTTCACTCCCGTCAATTACCGCAAGAATTAGGGCTGAAGTTAACTTACGTTTCAACTCATTAAAAGCTGATTCACACTTCTCACTCCAAATAAACTTGACATCCTTTCGAGTTAAAGCAGTAAGTGGGGCAGAAATCCAGGCAAAGTGCTCAATAAATCTGCGATAATAACCGGCCAAGCCTAAGAAGCTACGAATATCAGTAGGAGTTTTGGGAGCCTCCCAATCCTGTAAATAAGTTTTCAAATTAGAAAGGAATAAGATGGATCGAATAGAAATAACGAATAGGATAGAACTTACATGGATTACGGCGATCTTAGCTGGATCGACCGAAATCCCATTTTCAGAAACAATATGGCCAAGGAATCGTACTTCGTCTCGCTAGAAGTGGCATTTCGAGAACTTGGCTTTAAGCTGATGATTTCGGAGTGTTTCCAGAACATAAGCAAGATGTGTCTCATTCTCTTTCACATCTTTGGAGAAGACGAGAATATCATCAATGAAGACAAGAACAAACTTGTTAAGGACATCATGGAAGACTCGATTCATCAAGTCGACGAAATAAGCAGGGGAGTTGGTCAACCCGAACGGCATAACCAACCAGTCATAGAATCCGCTCTCGGTACGGAAAGCTGTCTTATGGATACTATCTTCTGCTACTCTGAGTTGGTGGAACCCAGTGGCTAGATCAAGTTGTGAGAAGACTTTAGCTCCATGGAGCTGATCAAATAAATCATTTATGCAAGGCATCGGATAGCGATTTTTGAGAGTGCATTTGTTTAATTCCCTGTAATCAACACACATGCGAAGAGATCCATCTGATTTGGTGACAAATATGACTGCGACGCCCCATTCAAAACAACTTCTCCTGATCAAACTCCTAGCAAATAGATCATCAATTTGAGTTTTAAGTTCAGCTTTCTCTTTAGGAGCCATCCTTCTGTGAGGGAGAACTACGGGAGTAGCTCCAGGAATAAGGTCAATGCGGAAATCGACCTCCCGTTTAGGCGGTAGAGAGTTGACCTCTCCAAATACATCAGGAAACTTCTGAACAATAGGAGGGTACTAAGATCATCCGGGCGAGCATCAAGAGAGAATATGAAGCTTCCGACATATTTCTGAGGTGATTTGCATTCAATGACAAGTGGTAGGCCCTTGTCATTGATTAGAGAAACAGAACGAGCTTTGCAAGAAATAACAGCCTTGAATTTTCTTAACCAATCAGCACCCAATAAAATGTCAAATGCTACGAAGCCAAGCATATAAAAATCCCAAGTGAATCGATATCTTCCATACAAAAGCACAACCTCTTTACAAATTCTACTGAGGTTGGCAAGTCCTCCAATAGGGTTGGAGACACATAAGGAAGTAGTAGCAAGAGTAGGTTCTAATTTGAGCTTATTACAAAGATCAATAGATATGAAGCTATGAGAAGCACCAGTATCGAATAATACCCTAACAGGTAAATCATGTAATGAAAAAGTACTTCATAAGGTACCTCGGTCATCCTGAGCAGGTGGTGGAAGTGGTGCAGGAGTAGTGATAGCATATACTCCAGATGGTGTGCCTTTCTTCCGCAATGGGCAGTCTTTCTTGAAGTGACCTGGCTGGAAACAGACATGACATAAATCACTACTTATCTGAGAAGGTGGAGGAATAGCAGCTCCGGTAGATGGACAGTAGCATAATGGCCTTTCTTATCGTATTTGAATCAAGTGATATTAGCAAGGTCGATTGGGCTTTTCTGGGCATATCCCAATCCTGTAGTCTTTTGCCAAGCTTTCTTTTGTTGATCAAAGCTCATCTTCCTCTTTCTGAGCTGGCTAGAAGAGGACTGAGTAGGAGTGGCCTTAGTAGTGGGTCCCCTTGGCTTTGCCTCATATCTAAGAGCATAATCAACAAGCTCTGTGAAGGTGCAGTGAGTTTGGCCAGTACGCAAGTCATAATACTCTGGTCTAGCTCCCAAAATGAACTTCTCATTCTTTAGAAGGGGTGTATCAATCAACCCCGGGCCAAAGTTGGAGAGTTCGTTGAATTTCCTCTCGTACTCGAAAAAAGTCATACTGCCGTGCTTAAGGTCCATAACAGCTCTATAAAGTTGGGTTCTCCCAACAGCGGGCATCCATTGTGCCGAGAAGGTATCCCTAATCACACGATAGACTAGATGAATAACATTCCAAAGATTGAAAGAAGAATTTAGACTACGGAATCCAAACAAATTTATACCTAAACTGGGCCCAAGTGATGGTGTTTTCCTCAATATGAGAAGTAACAGATTCCCACCAGTCTTGTGCGGCATCCCGAAGTTGCCAAGCAGCAAGCTGACGCTTCTGAGCGTCAGTGATTTCCAATCTAGAAAATATCTTCTCTAAGCCTTTGAGCTATTGCTGGGCTTCGATAATGCCCTCGGATCCGGAAAACTTAATACCCCCTAGCTGGGTATACTCTTTACTAAGGGTGGTGAATTTGACTGGAGCTGGGGCGGCAGGTGCAGCCTGGGCAGGACCATGGCCACTTCCTCCCCAATTGTTTCTTCCGGTACTCATCCTGAAATATCGAAAGAGATTTAGAACCAAGGATAGAAAAATCATAAAGCTTAAAGAAAAATCTAATTTTACGAATCAAAAGAAGTTTGAATTAAAAGGATCTGGATATTGAATCGATTCTCCTCATTCTAGGGTATTGCTACCCTATCACTAATGAGTTTATATAATCCCAAACTAAGGTTTTTAGGGAAACCAAAGCTCCGATACCAACTATAACAACCCGTATATTTAGACCATTTAAATTGACAATAATCCACACATGTCAACTTAAATAATACAAAACACGAATCATTATGGGATTATAAATACATAAATGTAAATGAGAATCAATACAACAACACAGACATAGAACAGTCACAGAATAATGCAGCGGAAAATACATCGTCATAATAGCAGTTCATGAAGCTACTACATGAAGTACAACAATGTCTTAACATAAAGTGACTAAAAGGAAATACATAAATGTCCAACAGACTAGGACATCAATACAGGAATAGAAATAGACTGATAAAGATAAATGCTAAGCCTTCAGCATCTTCAACCAACCTTGATCAGCAACTGGATAGCTTCAGACTGACCCGAGCATATACAAAAGAAATACTCGAGTCAGGACTCAAAATCTTATACAGGATAATCAAGTGCAAGGAATAAAGTCCATAACTCAAAGATGAATAAAATAACATCTCTAAGGATCCGATAAACTATCTATATATACAATAGAATACGATATGTAGATAATGTCTAATCAGTAAAGTACGATATTAAAATAGCGTTAAGGCGTTACCATAATTCCCCTTAACACATTTTATAATGTCATAGTCTATACAGCACCGTAAACCCCACTGTAAACTAGTGGTTATCAGAGGGTACACCATAGGTATAACACAAAACAAAATGTAGTGGTCGCGAATAGGATAATCAGTATGACAAGGTACATGAGGCGATACCAACAAGGATACTAGTAGTTGCGTGATCCGGACTGATGTTGAGCATAGCAGCTACTACCTTAACACCGCGAAACAACACTCCCAAATCAAGGGGTGCACCCAAATCGAATCACAAAAGTAATAGATATGGTATCGAAGAAGCGTGTCCGCTAGAGGTGGCGAACATCAATGGCCCGACGCGACTCCTGTTTTAGTCATGTCAGGGGTCATCCAATATCGTTCTCTTTCTTTAGTCAACGCGTTCACCAAATCATCCACTTCGTTCTGGATCAACACTCCGCGTATAATAGTTATTAAAGTGGTTTTCGGTGTCGGCAGAGAGTATGTCCATACCCGATCCCGGTCTCTTTAATAACTACGTATTTATTACCCGATGGTTGGTTAAATTAAATTTTAAACAAATCAAAGTCCAAAAGTCAAGGTGCAAAATTGACTTCCAAAATTTGACATTTCACGATTCAATTTATTTCAGATATTTAAAACATATTTCCAAATGCAATTTTAGTTCAAACATTTGAGTTAACAATATAATTAAGCATTCAATGTTCAATTCAATAAGATCTAAGTTTCGCTTATTAAATTTAGTTCATAACCAATGAATTCAATTTAATGGTTAACTTAGTTCGAATCATTAAATCAAATTCTATTCATTTCAATTCATATTACACTCACTGTTATCATAAATTCGATTAAATCAAATTTCATTAACTAAATTCCTTTTATCAAAATTTCATTTGATTTATTTACCAATTCAATTAAATTTCGATTTAAAGGAATCCATTTCCATTTATTTGGTCCAATGATCTACACATCACAAATAAGTTATTTCCGAGTCACAAATCAACTCAATCCACATTCCGTTTAAAAAGTCCTGATTTGATTAATTCATTAAATTTAAAATCATTTAAATTTTAAACTATCACTCAATTTAATCCATAAAACTTTAGTTAGTTTTGTATTCCCCTTAGGTCAAAATTTTCTTAATCCCAAATCAAATTTATAACAAGTTCCAAGGAGTTTAAAGCTAAATCTAACAAATCTAATAAATTTTTAAGTTATTAAATTCTAGAACTTACTTGTTTCTAAATCCTATTTCAATTAAATTTGCCAATTCATTTTATTCAATTAAATAGGTTTATTCATTCGTTTCAATTAAATCCATTAATTTAATTCAATTTAAATCCCTTAAGTTCGTTACTAAATTTCCAAACAAATCGTTAAGTTCATTCCTTAATTTAAAATATTTTTCAATTTCGAAAATGATTTTTGTTGACCAATCGGGTTTCTTATTTTTAATTATCTATCCTAGGCCAAGTTGTTTAACTGGGTATTTATCATTTCAACCCAATATCATTCAATATAAAACAAAGCATAGCAAAGGGAACTTGCAGTGTGATAACTGGGATGGTGTCAAAGTAAACAAACAAGCAATAGCAACCATACATAACAATTCAATAATTTATTAAATAATCCCGAAATAATCATATTAACTCACATTTGTTACTTATGCAAATTAATATAATTATTCCTAGAATCCACACTATCATTTCATGCAGATTAAAGATTATTACATTATGGTTTCACTTGGTGTCTATTATCAATTTACTATATCAATTATACATTCAATGGTTCAAAGTGAGGTTAATGCTATTTCTACGCGTTGATTTATTTAACATTTAAAGGGGTCAAATTCAACATATATAATCCATTTTAAATTGTTAACTATCCTATATCAAATTCAATTTCATGTTAAATTTTACTTATATTAACAACCAAATTCAACATCACATAACACATTTAGTGTCACAACTATTTGTCGTAAACTAACAATATTCAAACTTAACTTGCATAGCGATTTACAGCTTTATTTCAACAATTTTAACAATCAACAATTTAATATCCAAAGTAATATTAACAACAATTATCACTTGATTATCATAGCATAATAGATTAAGTCGTGAATGAAATATTCACCTTGCATGGTTAGAGAAGATGACGAAGCACGAAGACGAATAGATAAGAGACACTAACAAGCATGATGCAAAACGACACAAACTGCAATCAAACAAATAATTAATCAACAATTTGTTTATTGCAATATATATCAATTGAATATATATATATAAACCATACCAAACAGCGAAGCAAGACAGACTCGACAAGCGGGATGGAAATCTAAGTCTCCGAAGCAGTAGCCGGAACAAAACACAGTAAAACGTTGTATGTGAGCAACCAGAATTTTCAAAATTATATACTGCTATATACTAAGACGTCTAATATATATATATATATATATATATATATATATATATATATACACAAAACTGTACAGAATCATAACTTCATAACTGAAAACATAGACATACAACTAAGTATATGTATACAAAGTTCATAAGCAACTGATTGTGTAAAACCATATATACAACCGTATGTGTATGAACCTATAAAACTATAACTATATATAAAATCTTCATATAAACTTTATACTGTATATACAAAACAAAACAAAACAAAACAGAGATATAGAAACTTTATGTTAAACTTTATAAACAACATATAAAATTAAACTAACATCAAAACCGAAGCTATATAAACTATATACGTGATCAGCTGTAGAAACTATAGAAACACTCTAGATACATATATATATATATATATATGTATTTAAACGTATTTATATGTAACAACCCGGGATTTGCATTACCAATTAATAAATAAAAGTTAGGATTCTTTATTTATTTTAATGAAGCATAAAAGGATTTGGAATAACAAAACTTAATTGAAAAAGGGTATTTTAATTAAATGGGAAATATGGTATTTTAAAATGAGGATAAAATGTTATTTTTGGAAAGTTAAATATTTTAGGAGAGATTTTAAAACGGGTTTGTATAAGAAAATGAGTTTTATAAACATATATGAACACTTAAACTAATTTTTGGAAACATGTAAATTAGTCGATTCTTATTGGGTTACTAAACCTAGCCCAATAACCCACCCTAAACCTCCTCTATAAATTATCTCAAACTCTCCTAACCTCATTCATTCATCCCTAATCAAAACCCTAATCATTTCCTAAAGCTTTCTTAACTAAAATGGCCTCTATCTTCATCTCCTTCTAGTTTTAGCTTATGCAAGTCATTCTATGCAAAGGTAATGCAAATACCCACCTCAAATCCGTTTTTATATCTTTCTAATTTCTGAAATTTATTTGGTAACACACGTTTTATGTGTTTTTGATCTTATAGCCTCCTAATCATCTTTTGCTAACTTGGGTTGATGCTATAGTGGTCTTTGTTGCTTTCTAGAGAGGTATATTGCTAAAAACCTCTTCTAATATGTGTTTAATCATCTTTTGATTTCGGTAATCATTTAGTAACACATGATTTATTATGTAACATGTAAATCATAGCTCTTTGATCATCTTTGCTTTCATTTTGGGGTGTGCACATAAGGTGCTTGTGATATTGCTTCCTAAGGTAATGCTAAGCTTTGGCCTTTTGTTTCCTTTAATATAGTGTAGTAATCATTATATGGTAGTTAGCGATTGATATTGGTGAAATTTGATGCCAAAAACTTGAAAAAAACACCCCAAAATCACCAAAAACAGCATTTTCAGCTGGCTGGAATGCTTCATCCTAAAAACAGGCTGAAATAGTGGTCTGAGTGCACCAGGGCAGGCCTGGGTTGCACCCAGGCTGCTGCTCGGGCGCAGCAGGCTAGCCCGGTTGGGCTAGCCGGTAACAGGCCAGCCCATAGTGGGCTGGCACGCACGCTCAGCGCGGGTCCGCATGGTGCGCCCCGCTATACCCCCTCCCCGCGCGGGCGCAAGGCCCGCGGCCTACATCCTACGCGCGGGCACAAGGCCCGTGGCCCACATTCCAGCGCACGGGCGCAGGGCCCGTGCGGACTAAATATCCAGCGCGCAGGCTCATGGCCCGCGCGACTCGGATGCTGACGCGGGCTGTAGCCCGCGTCCATACTTCCCCAGCCCAGGCGGGCTGGGCTTACTACTTCTCCCCAGCCCATGCGGGCTGGGGCTTGCTGCTTCTCCCCAGCCCATGCGGGCTGGGGCTTGACCGAACTAGCTGCACCGCATGGTGCAGCCTGGTTCACAGAAACGGGCTACACCGCATGGTGCAGCCGGCTTCTATACAATGGGCTGCACCCATTGGGTGCAGCCGGGTTCCGACCCACCGGTTGCACCATTTTGGTTCAACCGAGTCCGGGTTGCACCATTTTGGTGCAACCGCTTCAAATTGATTGTTTCTTTGTCGAACTTTGGTTCACAACCATTCGGAATATTTTTCCAACACGAATATTGGTTTTCAGTGATTTTTATGATTTATCGATTTCTTTGAGATTTGTCTCTAGATTTCGTACACGGGATTTATGAACTATTTTAAAAGGATTTTTCACTCCTAAATGGCTTTCGAAATTATTTTATAATGTTATTTTTAAATTATTAAACTATTTACTCCATAATAGGAGAGTTTTCAAAAGCCGTTTTAAAGTGATTTCAAAACCAATTATAAATCCGTTTCGCACCATTATTTTCTATAATAAAAATCTCACACTCACTTTTTAGCACGTCGAGCGAAGTGGGAAGGTGCTTAAACGGTTAGGAAATCTCCGGCCTATGGAACCGTGTGTATTTTCTTTCCGGTTAATCCCCAACCTATTCGATTGATCGTTTTGACCTTTGGGTCTAGTTTACCGATGATATGAGGTGGACTTTTTATTGTTTGGAGTGTGAGCTTGCTATTGGTTAGTAAACCGTTTAGTGCGAACGTGGGGTATGGGACTCATTGTTAACACTTTACGGGTTCCTCTTCAAGAAGTTTGTGACACATTAGCCTCTGGGCGGCCAGTACTGGACCTCTGGGTCACCACGCCTCTGGGCAACCGTCTTTGGACACCTGCTCTATGGAGCAGTTTTTCGGCATGTGCCTCTGGGCCTTTATCCTTCTGGGAAGGATCTCGCCATCTCGCGCGTTCCGCATCTGTGCGAGTGATCGATCACAATTCTATAGTACTTGGCAATAACGACTCTGGTCGGTGCACGTGCTATACTTGTATTATTTGATGATTTTTATATCCATTCGAGTACCGCCCTTCGGTGTTGGTTCTATGGAACCATACGATGTAAGTGCGATTACCTTGTGGATTCACAGTGTCTCTGGACACTGCTTTTCAGTATTCGATTTCTTTGACTTTTCAGTATATCCCTATTGCTCTTTGGAGCATCGATCTTTGCTTGGGCATTGATTACAGACTCTGGTCACTCTTGGGATTATTGCCTATGGGCAACATTATATAGCTTTGGCTACGTCGATGATATGAGGCGATTTTATTTATTAACACTTTGGTGTTGATATTCTCTTTGGAGATTTTTTACTGTTTGTTGATGATTGGGGATCGTCATTATATTCATGTAGTCCATAATACTCTTCTCTTTGGAGAAGTACTGTTTTATTTATGTACCGCATTATAATGTTTATCTCAGTTTATTAACTAATTGTTTAGCTAGCCTTACCCGAGTGTTTTTCGCTCGGGTCAGACCAAGTTGTTTCAGGTTAGGCCTCTGGACCTAGCTTTCTGTGCTTCCGCTTTGACATTATCTGCTATGCTGATAGATAGCTCTTTATATTTGTCCACTATTTTGATACTCTGATTATTCAGTCTCTTATGTACATATTTTTGACTCACATGTGTAAGCGGTGGCTTTGTACCCACCTTTTGATATTTGGATTGGTATTGACGATATATTGTACCTATGTTCTGTGACTGTTATGTGACTGTTCTGTGATGATGATGTTATCATTTAGTATTATGTTTGTTCTGAACCTATTTTCCTTAGCCATTGTAATTTCATTATAAATATCTATTGGATATGTCGAACCGCTTGAAAAAAAAGGAAAAAAAAGAAGCGATACCACATTTCGAGGTACTCAGTAGATAGTTATAGCTTGATTACATATGGTCGCTTCCATTATACTCTATTCTCCATTCCAGCAGACGGTATTACTCCGTAATACTCTTTGTTAGAATGGGTCTCGGAGTGGGGCGTTACAACTTGGTATCAGAGCGAGGTTCAGAACAAATTGTAATAAGCACAAAATAGAGGCGTAGTATAATACGTTGGGATACAATCCAAATAAAACATCACCACCTTTAGATAGATAAGTTAAGAATGGTTGTAGGAATCTGTTATATTCCGTAGTATTCCTAAATGAATTACCGATCCATGAATCGTGCTTAACTCCTTCTTACTTTATCTTTCAGTATGGCTGGTAGAGGTAGGAATCTTCGTTCTGCTGACACTCTTCGTTCTGATGATGCCGGTCAGTCCGGCAACCCTCATCCAGATGGTATTTTTATGACTACGGATCAGCTTATGGAGCTGATTCGTAACTCTCAGCCTCCCACACCGGTTCCTGATGCTCCGCGCAAGTCTGCTTTTGCGCGCCTCTGCAGCGACTTTATTCATCTTGGAGGGAAGCCGTTCAATGGCTCCGAGACTGTTCTTGAGGTCCAGGCTTTGATCAGAGTTTGCGAGCGTAATTTCACTTGCATGACCCTTCCTGACCATGAAAGAGTTCTTGTTGCTTCTAGCCATCTTGAGGGCCGTGCCTTGGATTGGTACGAGCTCTTTATTTCTGAGACCGATGAGGACACTCTCACTTGGGATCAGTTCCGAGAGCGCTTCTTGCTCAAGTTTGTCCCCGAGTCCGAGAAGATAGCCCTTGCACGCCGCTTTATTGACCTTAAGCAAGGGAAGACCTCTGTTGCTGACTATTCATCATCTTTCGAGGCCCTGTCCAAGTATGGCCTCGAGTTCATTAGCTCTCCTTATAAGAAGAATCTCAAGTTTGTAGAAGGCCTGAAGAAATATTTGAAGAAACAGCTTATGCTCCAGCTTAAGCTCCCTTTTGATGAGCTAGTTGACGCAGCGCTTCACCTTGAAGCGGTGGAGCATGAGAGAGACAGCGATGGGGATGGTGAGGGTTCCAAAAACCCCAATCAGAAGCGGGGTCCATCAGAAGACCAAGCCTTGGAACAAGAAGAAAAAGACTGGCAGTTCTACTTTTCAGACTCAGCCTCAGACTCGTCCTCAGTCCCAGACTCCTGCTCAGCCTAGTAGGACACGTCCCCCGAAGAAATGCTTCAACTGCGGTTCTCCAGATCACTTTATTCGAGATTGTCCCAAACCTCTCTATTGCACCTTCTGCAAGAAGGAGGGACACAGGATCTCCACTTGTCCTACTGCACCTCCTAGATCTGGCAAGCTTAATGCTGCCAAGGCTCCTACATCTTCAGCTCAGCCTCGAGGTACGCATCCTTCTGTTCTCGAAGGTTCTATTTTATTTCGTGGTAGATCTTGTAGAGTTCCCTTTGATACGGGTGCCTCTCACTCATTCGTATCAAAGGAACTAGTTGATACTTTATCTTTGGATGTTACTTGTTTGGTTTCTTCACTAAGGATTGTGAATCCCATCGGCGGATCCACGACCCTTAGCCTGCTTTGTGAGGATATAGATATTGATCTTTGTGGATTTTCTTTCCCTGCGAATCTGCACGTTATGGAGTATTTGGGTTTTGACATGATTCTTGGCATGGATTGGCTCGCTCAGTACGACGCCAAAATCATTTGTTCGAAGCGGATATTATTTCTTCGTCATCCTGACTCGTTCGCTCCATTAGCCATCGCTCTTCAAGATGTTGGGATTTCTGATATTACTTCATTTGCTCTTGATTCACGAGATGAGGATGTGGACATATCTCTTATTCCTGTTGTTCGGGATTTCCCCGATATATTCGAGCCAGTATCAGGCCTGCCGCCAAAGCGGGCCATTGAGTTCCGCATCGATCTCATTCCAGGCTCCCACCCAGTTGGGCGTCCTCCCACGAGGATGTCTACTAAAGAGAATAAGGAACTCAGGAAGCAGTTAGTTGAGCTTGAAGCAAAGCAGTTCATTCGATCCAGTTCTTCTCCATGGGGTGCTGTTGTGGTCTTCGTTAAGAAGGCTGATGGCTCTCTTAGGCTTTGCATTGACTATCGCAAGCTCAATGAGTTGACCATCAGAAATCGCTACCCACTTCCTCGGATAGACGACATGTTTGACCAATTGAGCGGTGCGAAGGTCTTCTCTCAGCTCGACCTTGCCACCGGATTCCATCAGCTACGAGTCGCAGAAGAAAGCATTCCTCTTACAGCATTTCACACTCGTTATGGTTCTTTTGAGTGGTTGGTCATTCCATTCAGCTTGACAAACGCTCCGACTTTCTTCGTCGATCTCATGAATCGAGTATTCCGGGAATACATCGATAGATTCGTTCTGGTTTTCATCGACGATAATCTTGTTTATTCTAGATCCGAGGCAGAGCATGCTCATCATCTGCGGATCGTCTTGGATACTCTTCGTCAGCATCAGCTTAGGGCCAAGCTCTCCAAGTGCCATTTCTGGGAGAGCAAGGTCAAGTTCTTGGGTCATATTGTTTCTTCTGAGGGTATTTCTATTGATCCTGTCAAGGTCGAAGCTATTCAGAATTGGAAGCAGCCCGAGAACGTTCATGATATTCACAGCTTCCTTGGTCTGGCGGGTTATTACCGTCGGTTTATCAAGGATTTCTCTCGAGTTGCACTTCCCCTTACGACGCTGACTCGTAAGGGTGTTCGCTTTATTTGGTCTGATAAGTGTGAAGCTTCTTTTCAGCGATTGAAGGAACTTCTCACTCATGCTCCTATCCTTGTGGTTCCTGAGAGTAACCAGGATCTTGTTGTTTACACCGACGCTTGTGGTAGCGGCCTCGGTGCTGTGCTTATGCAGAAGGATCGGGTAGTTGCTTATGCTTCTAGGCAACTAGTCCGAATGAGGTTCGCTATCCGACTCATGATCTTGAGTTGGCAGCTATCGTTTTTGCCTTGAAGAAGTGGCGTCACTTTCTATTAGGCGAACGCTTCACTCTTTACACCGATCATAAGTCTCTGAAGTATCTTTTCAGCCAGAGAGATATCAACATGAGGCAGCAGCGATGGCTTGAATTTCTCGCCTCATATGATTTAGATATTCAGTATACCCCTGGCAAGGGGAATCGTGTTGCAGATGCTCTCAGTCGCAAACACTCGGCAGTTGTTTCTATGATGATTGCCGAGTGGAATGTTCTTGATACTCTATCTTTATGTGATATTAGAGATCGAGCTCTATCTTCTGATGCTCCTGCCTTATTATCCAGCTTGGAAGCTCGTCCCATCTTGTTGGATCGCATTGCCCATGCTCAGTGGCAGGATCCAGACCTATTGCATTTCATTCATCTTCTTGAGTCAGGATCCAGTGATGAGACATTGCTGGACTATTCTATTGATTTTCATCGGTGTCTTCGGGGGAAGAACCGTATTGTTGTGCCATCTGATTCATCTCTTAGGTGTGACATTCTAGACGAGTGTCATCGCACTAAGTACACTATTCATCCCGGGTCGAGTAAGATGTATGTCGACATGTGTCGCCTATTTTATTGGGAGGGCATGAAGAGTGATGTTGCAAGTTATGTAAGCCGTTGCATGACTTGTCAACTGATCAAAGTCGAGCATCAGCGTCCATCTGGTATTCTTCAGCCGCTAGAGATTCCATTATGGAAATGGGATCAGATATCCATGGATTTTATTGACGGTCTGCCTCGATCGAGGTCGGGCCATACTTCTATTTGGGTCATCGTCGATCGCTTGACCAAATCAGCTCATTTCATTCCTATTAAGTCCACTCGGACTGCTCCTCAGCCTGCCAAGCTATGTGTGAAGGAAGTCGTTCGACTTCATGGCATTCCTAGCTCTATCGTCTGTGATCGAGACACTATCTTTACTAGTCACTTCTGGAAGTGCCTACAGTCAGCTTTGGGCTCAAAGCTGAATCTCTCGACTGCTTATCATCCTCAGACCGACGGTCAGACGGAGAGGGTGAATCGTATTTTAGAGGATCTTTTGCGCTGTTGTATTCTGGATTTCGGAGGTAGTTGGGAGGATCACTTACCGCTTATAGAGTTCTCCTACAACAACAGCTTTCAGTCTAGTATCGGCATGGCACCTTTCGAGGCTCTATACGGAAGGCCATGTCGCCCTCCTGCTTGTTGGTTAGAATCTGGCGAGAAGCTCATTCTTGGTCCAGATTCAGTTCGAGAATCTTCTGAAAAGATTGTTCTTATCCGTCAGAGAATGAGGGAGGCATAGGACCGCCAGAAATCCTACGCGGACAACCGTAGGAAGCCTCTTGAGTTCTCCATTGGTGATTTTGTCTTCATTCGGATTTCCCCTATGAAGGGGGTTGTGCGTTTCAGCTCTACAGGGAAATTGGCTCCTTGCTATGTTGGACCATTTCCTATCACGGAACGCATCGGCCCCGTTTCTTATCGTGTGGCTCTACCTGCTCATTTTTCCGGAATGCATGACGTGTTCCATGTTTCTCAGCTTCGCAAGTGTGTTCGCGATCCTGATTCTATCATTGAGTCGCATGTCGTGCCTGATTTAGAGATCTTACCTAATTTATCTTTGGAGCAGCAACCTCTTCGTGTGCTTGATTCAGAGGTTAGACGCCTTCGCAACAAAGAGGTTCCACTCGTGAAGATTCAATGGTCACCGAATCCTAAGGACTGCACTTGGGAGACCAGAGAATCTATCGAGCGCTCTTATCCTGGTTTTCTCTCATCTTCTTCTGCGGGTAAGAATTCTCTATTTTATCTCTATCACTTTTTTTGTGGATTTGACGTTATAGACGACATCTATCTTAAGGAATTGCGGGGACGCAATTTTCTTAAGGGGGGAGTCTGTAACAACCCGGGATTTGCATTACCAATTAATAAATAAAAGTTAGGATTCTTTATTTATTTTAATGAAGCATAAAACGATTTGGAATAACAAAATTTATTTGAAAAAGGCTATTTTAATTAAATGGGTAATATGGGATTTTAAAATGAGGATAAAATGTTATTTTTGGAAAGTTAAATATTTTAGGAGAGATTTTAAAATGGGTTTGGATAAGAGAATGAGTTTTATAAACATATATGAACACTTAGACTAATTTTTGGAAACATGTAAATAACTCTCTTCTTATTGGGTTACTAAACCTAGCCCAATAACCCACCCTAAACCTCCTCTATAAATTATCTCAAACTCTCCTAACCTCATTCATTCATCCCTAATCAAAACCCTAATCATTTCCTAAAGCTTTCTTAACTAAAATGGCCTTTATCTTCATCTCCTTCTAGTTTTAGCTTATGCAAGTCATTTTATGCAAAGGTAATGCAAATACCCACCTCAAATTCGTTTTTATATCTTTCTAATTTCTGAAATTTATTTGGTAACACACGTTTTATGTGTTTTTGATCTTATAGCCTCCTAATCATCTTTTGCTAACTTGGGTTGATACTATAGTGGTCTTTGTTGCTTTCTAGAGAGGTATATTGCTAAAAACCTCTTCTAATATGTGTTTAATCATCTTTTGATTTCAGTAATCATTTAGTAACACATGATTTATTATGTAACATGTGAATCATAGCTCTTTGATCATCTTTGCTTTCATTTTGGGGTGTGCACATAAGGTGCTTGTGATATTGCTTCCTAAGGTAATGCTAAGCTTTGGCCCTTTGTTTCCTTTGATATAGTGTAGTAATCATTATATGGTAGTTAGCGATTGATATTGGTGAAATTTGATGCCAAAAACTTGAACCAAACACCCCAAAATCACCAAAAACAGCATTTTCAGCTGGCTGGAATGCTTCAGCCTGAAAATAGGCTGAAACAGTGGTCTGAGTGCACCAGGGCAGGCTTGGGTTGCACCCAGGCTGCTGCTCGGGCGCAGAAGGCTAGCCCGGTTGGGCTAGCCGGTAACAGGCCAGCCCATAGTGGGCTGGCACGCACGCTCAGCGCGGGTCCGCATGGTGCGGCCCGCTATACCCCCTCCGTGCGCGGGCGCAAGGCCCATGGCCTACATCCTACGCGCGGGCACAAGGCCCGCGGCCCACATTCCAGCGCACGGGCGCAGGGCCCGTGCGGACTAAACATCCAGCGCGCGGGCGCTTGGCCCGCGCGACTCGGATGCTGACGCGGGCCGTAGCCCGCGTCCATACTTCCCCAGCCCAGGCAGGCTAGGCTTACTACTTCTCCCCAGCCCATGCGGGCTGGGGCTTGCTGCTTCTCCCCAGTCCATGTAGACTGGGGCTTGACCGAACCAGCTGCACCGCATGGTGCAGCCTGGTTTACAGAAACGAGCTGCACCATGCGGTGCAGCCGGCGTCTATGCAATGGGCTGCACCCATTGGGTGCAGCCGGGTTCCGACCCACCGGTTGCACCATTTTGGTGCAACCGAGTCCGGGTTGCACCATTTTGGTGCCACCACTTCAAATTGATTGTTTCTTTGTCGAACTTTGGTTCACAACAATTCGGAATATTTTTCCAACACGAATATTAGTTTTCAGTGATTTTTCCGATTTATCGATTTCTTTGAGATTTGTCTATAGATTTCGTACACGGGATTTATGAACTATTTTAAAAGGATTTTTCACTCCTAAATGGCTTTCGAAATTATTTTATAATGTTATTTTTAAATTATTAAACTATTTACTCCATAATAGGAGAGTTTTCAAAAGCCGTTTTAAAGTGATTTCAAAACCAATTATAAATCAGTTTCGCACCATTATTTTCTATAATAAAAATCTCACGCTCACTTTTTAGCACGTCGAGTGAAGTAGGAAGGTGCTTAAACGGTTAGGAAATCTCCGGCCTATGGAACCGTGTGTATTTTCTTTCCGGTTAATCCCTGACCTATTCGATTGATCGTTTTGACCTTTGGGTCTAGTTTACCGATGATACGAGGTGGACTTTTTATTGTTTGGAGTGTGAGCTTGCTATTGGTTAGTAAACCCTTTAGTGCAAATGTGGGGTATGGGACTCATTGTTAACACTTTACGGGTTCCTTTCCAAGAAGTTTGTGACACATTAGCCTCTGGGCGGCCAGTACTGGACCTCTGGGTCACCACGCCTCTGGGCAACCGTCTCTGGACACCTGCTTTATGGAGCAGTTTTTCGGCATGTGCCTCTGGGCCTTTATCCTTCTAGGAAGGATCTCGCCGTCTCGCGCGTTCCGCATCTGTGCGAGTGATCGATCACAACTCTACAGTACTTGGCAATAACGACTCTGGTCGGTGCACGTGCTATACTTGTATTATCTGATGATTTTTATATCCATTCGAGTACCGCCCTTCGGTGTTGGTTCTATGAAACCATACGATGTAAGTGCGATTACCTTGTGGATTCACAGTGTCTCTAGACACTGCTTTTCAGTATTTGATTTCTTTGACTTTTCAGTATATCCCTATTGCTCTTTGGAGCATCGATCTTTGCTTGGGCATTGATTACAGACTCTGGTTACTCTTGGGATTATTGCCTATCGGCAACATTATATAGCTTTGGCTACGTCGATGATATGAGGCGAATTTATTTATTTAACACTTTGGTGTTGATATTCTCTTTGGAGATTTTTACTGTTTATTGATGATTAGGGATCGTCATTATATTCATGTAGTCCATAATACTCTTCTCTTTAGAGAAGTACTGTTTTACTTATGTACCGCATTATTATGTTTATCTCGGTTTATTAACTGATTGTTTAGCTAGCCTGACCCAAGTGTTTTTCGCTCGGGTCAGACCGTGTTGTTTCAGGTTAGGCCTCTGGACCTAGCTTTCTGTGCTTCCGCTTGGACGTTATCTGCTATGCTGATAGATAGCTCTTTATATTTGTCCACTATTTTGATACTCTGATTATTCAGTCTCTTATGTACATGTTTTTGACTCACATGTGTGAGCGGTGGCTTTGTACCCACCTTTTGATATTTGGATTGGTATTGATGATATATTGTACCTATGTTCTGTGACTGTTATGTGACTGTTGTGTGATGATGATGTTATCATTTAGTATTATGTTTGTTCTGAACCTATTTTCCTTAGCCATTGTAATTTCGTTATAAATATCTATTGGATTTGTCGAACCGCTTGAAAAAAAAGAAAAAAAAAGAAGGGATACCACATTTCGACGTACTCAGTAGATAGTTATAGCTTGATTACATATGGTCGCTTCCGTTATACTCTATTCTCCGTTCCAGCAGACGGTATTACTCCGTAATACTCTTTGTTAGAATGGGTCTCGGAGTGGGGCGTTACATTATAGCAAAAAAACAGCAAACGTCAAAGACGAGCTGGGTGCTACAGGAATCTGGAAGGGCGGTGGGGAGAGGGCTGAGCAGCGGCGAGGGTGTGGCAGATCTGGTTCGATGGTGGGTTGGTTGGGAGGCGGCGCGGCGTAGGATCATGGCGAGTGGACGGAGGCGGAACAGTGGGCCGGGCTGTCGATTTGGGTGGTCGCTGGTGGACTGGGCTGGGCGTAGAGCGGGGGCGATCGTGGGGTAAAGTGGAGCGACGGTGGATCGGGGAGGGCAGTGGACTCGGGTGGCCGCTGGCGATGTGGGTGGAGCAGGCGAGCGATGATTGGCGTGTGGAGGGGGTGGAGCAGTGGTGGACGCGGCTGAGCGTGGACACGGCCGAGTGGGTGGCGCAGTGGGGAGGGACGCGGCGACGTACGGCTGGAGCAATGGGGAAGTGAGTTTCACTGGAGAGGACACAAAACAAAACAAAATGACGGAGAGGAGGGAGAGAAAATGCGTACCCAAGAAGCAATGAGCAATAAATGAACGCAGAGGAGATAATGAAGGCAGTGGGCAGGTATATACAGAGAAGTTTAGAGTCCCAAGGTCAAGGCAATGATGTCTTCGGTAAACGTGATGGCTATTGGGTTTTTGAATGGTCAAAGGCCTTTAGAATTCTGAGCGGGAGATAGTTGGGTACCGGTTCGTGCTGCGTAACGGACCAGTTGGTACTCCGTTAACCAATTATAATTTGCAACGTCGAACTCCGATTGATAAAAATAAATATACCGTTTTGATCAGCGCGACAAGGCAGACACAACGGTATGGAGATATTGATGGTTTTACACTGTTTGCGAAGTGGTAAATCTTATTGAACCATTTGCTCGGGCGAACAATTTGACTAGCCATTAAAACCGAAATTTGAAAAAACGAATTACGCCGTCATGTTCAGAATATTTTACTTATGCAACATTGTGGAAAATATTTGAGTTCGGACGATAGAAAATTTACACATAAAATTTAAACTAGTATGTAAATGTGACGAACGAAATTTACTTCAATATTTTTCAACGAAATTTGGCGTACACCTATGTCTATCTAGACGCATTCCAAAGGTGAAGTTTGAATAGCAGGAATTTGTTTGTGAAAATTCGAATTTCTACGCTAATATACGATTTTTAAAAATTTAAAATGGTTCTGAATTTCAGGGTCGTTGCATATTCAGGAAGCTCCAGTTGTAACGACTATGCTAAGTTGAGTAGAGATTATGCTAAGCTCGGAGGGAAGCCACTTATTGGAACCAAGGATGCTATTGAGGTGGAAAACTGGTTATTGCACTGTAAGAGGATATTTACTGACGTGAGGCTTAATGATGAGCAGAAGAGGAGGTTGGCATCAAGACAGCTTCAGGGAGCTACTTTGTTCTGGTGGAATAGTGTGACTGTGGCGGTGGATGAGGAGTGGATGAGGAGACTATGGCATGGACGAAGTTCAAGAGGAGGTTCCAGGAAAGATTCATGTTAGTTATGGTGCAGTCTGTTTTGATCAGGAAGTTTTTAGAATTAGAACAGGGAGAGATGATTGTTTTGGAGTATGCTTGTAGGTTTGAAGAGTTAGCCAGAGATGGTTATGTCGTTGTTAACACAGTGATGAAGAGGAATGGGAAGCTCATCAGGGGATTGAAGCCAGAGTTAGCTAGGGCTACTCTACCGCATATTAGAGATCCCTATGGTGTGGTTGTGAAGATGACTTTGAGACATGAGGAGATTCTCATTTGTCAAGAGAAGAATAAGGTGAAAGAGGTCTAGGTTGGGCAAGGTCAGAAAAGGAAATTTTTTTTCCACAAGAAGAGTACTCAAAAGGGTGGAGCCGCCAAAAAGGGGAATTCTGAGGTGGTTTGTTTTAAGTGCGACAAGAAGGGTCATTTTACTAATGAGTGTCATACTGGGAAGACTAAAGAAGTGATGGGGAAGAAGAACATCATGTGCTTCAATTGCGATCATATTGGCTACTATAAGAATCAATGCAAGGAGTCTGCCAAGGATGGAAAGGGCAAGGTGTATGCATTTGAGCCTGCTGCTTCTAAGCCGACGGCTCAGGAAAAAGGGAAAGGCAGTTTTGGGAGGTATGCTTCAGATCCTTGGTACGTCTATTAGCATTCTATTTGATACTGGTGTATCACATTTTTTTATATCTAGATGTCTGTCAGATAAGCTTAACCTAGAATCCACAAATTTAGTTACTTCCTTATGAGTTGCGAATCCAATAGGAGGTTACGGAACTCTAGGGTTGAGATGTGACCAGTTGGAGTTTGACTTGTTAGTTCATGCTTTTGTTTGAATTTTACGTGTGTTTGATTTTGCAGGGTTCGAAATTATTCTTGGGATGGATTGGCTAGTGAGTATGATGCTAGGATATTTTACCAGGATAAGAATATATCACTTAGACACCCTAATTATAGTGACCGGATTATTTATACCATGGAAGATTCTAGCGGTGAGGTGAATCTTTGTTGGGTGTTATGGAATCGGATGATGAGTTTAGTCGAGTTTTCATAATTAGAGAATTCATGGATGTTTTTGAGCCTATAGTAGGATTGCATCGAAACGAGCCATAGAGTTTCGGATAGATTTGGTTCCGAGAGTAGAACTAGTGAGTGAGCCACCAAGAAGGATGACCCTTATAGACATGAGGGAGTTAAATGTGTAGTTGGAGAATTTGGAAGGCAAGAGCTTTATCAGGCTGAGTAGTTTGCCTTGGGGAGCAGCCGTAGTGTTTGCTAAGAAGCCGGATGGATCGTTAAGGCTATGTATTGATTATCATAATTTGAATGAGAGGACGATAAAGAATCAGTATCCATTTTTGAGAATTGACGATTTGTTCGACCAGTTGAGTGGAGCCAAGGTATTTTCCCAGTTGGCTTTGGCAATAGGTTTCCATCAGCTTGGAGTAGCATAGGATAGTATACCATTGACGGCGTTTAAAACCAAATATGGATCATACGAATGGTTAGTTATGCCGTTCGGACTGACTAATGCGTCAGCTTTCTTTGTGGATTTGATGAACCGAGTTTTTCTAGAGCACCTGGATAGGTTCGTATTAGTTTTCGTAGATGATATCTTGATATACTCTAAGGATAAAAGGGAGCATGAAGTTCAGCTTAGAGTGGTGCTTGAGATATTGAAGGCAAAATTTTCGAAGTGTCATTTCTAGAAGAAGAAAGTGAAGTTTCTTGGTCATGTAGTTTTAGAGAAAGGGTTGTCAATAGATCCAACTAAGATTGAAGTAGTGAATAGTTGGAAGAGACCCGAGATGGTGACTGAGATAAAGAGTTTCCTTGGGTTGACTGGTTATTATTGGAGGTTCATTAAGGATTTTTCATTAATAGCAGCACCGATGACTAAGCTAACAAGAAAGGATGTGAAGTTTGTGTGGACTGATAAGTCTGATGAAGCATTCCACAGTTTGAAACACTTATTGACCCATGCACCTATGTTAGTTGTTCTAGAAGGGAATCAGAATTTGGTGGTTTATACAGATGCATATGGAACAGGATTAGGAGCTGTGTTGATGCAGAAAGGTAAAATGATTGTCTATGCTTCTAGACAACTTGGACTGCATGAGGTTAGATGTCTGACACATGATTTGAAATTGGTTGCAGTGATTTTTGCATTAAAGGAGTGGAGACATTAACTTTTGGGGAGGAGGTTTGAGCTATATACATATCATAAGTCGTTGAATTATTTGTTCTCTGAAAAGGAGCTGAACATGAGACAACAGTGATGGCTAGAGTTTATTTCTGCTTATGATTGAGTACACACTAGGGAAAGGCAACAAGTTTGCAGATGCACTTAGCAGGAAGCATCAGAATGCAGTTTTGGCAATGATTGCTCAGTGGAAAGATTTGGAAGCATTGGCTGATTGCAGAGTGCAGTGGAAATACAAGGCTAGGTCAAGTGGAGAGACTGTTGTGTTATCTTGTTTGGAAGTTGGATCGGTGATGATTGAAAGGATTGCTTCTAAATACGAGTAGGATCCAGTGTTAGCTGAAAGGATCAAGAAGTCATGGGAAGGAACCGAGAGCGATGACTTGAAGGACTTCAGTGTTGACCAGAACGGGTGGTTGAGAAAGAAAGGGAGATTATGTGTTCCGAGTGTAGGAAACATAAGGAAAGAAATTTTAGAGGAATGCCATCGTTCGAAGTTCTTTATTCATCCAGGAGGAACTAAGACGTATCAGGATATGAAGAGAAGTTTCTTCTGGGAAGGTATGAAACGGAATATTGGCTTATGGGTGAAACAGTGTTTGAACTACCAGTAGGTAAAAGCCGAACATCATAAGCCAAGTTGATTGCTTCAGCCGTTAGGTATTCCGGTATGGAAGTGGGATTCTATTTCTATAGATTTTATTGATGGGTTGCCATGGTCAAACAAAGGAAATGAAAATATATGGGTCATAGTGGATAGATTGACCAAGTGTGCCCATTTCATTCCAGTTAATTCAACTAGAATGACACCTATTATAGCGAAGTTGTTTATGAAGAATGTGGTTAGACTTCATGGAATTCCTAGTAGTATAGTAGGTGATATAGATTCCTTATTCACTAGCGAGTTCTAGAAGAGTGAAGTTTTGGGAACCAAGCTCAAGATGAGTACCGCTTACCATCTACAGACTGATGGGCAAACGGAAAGAGTTAACAAGATCTTGGAGGATTTGTTAAGAGCTTGTATACTAGATTTCAAGGGATCATGGGAAGACCATCTTCATTTAGTCGAGTTTTCATATAACAACAGTTATGGGACTAGTATTGGAATGACATCGTTTGAAGCTTTGGATGGAAGGCCATGCAAATCTCTCGTTTGTTGGTTGAAGACAAGGGATTGGTTGGTTCTTGGTCCAGATTTAGTCAGAGAAGCTATAGAAAAGATTGAGGTCATTCGGGCTAGAATGAAGGAGGCTAAGTCTAGGAAGAAGAGTTAGGCAAATAGAAGATGGAAAGATTTAGAGTTCTCGGTCGGATATCAAGTTTTCGTTAAGGTGTCACCGATGAAGGGTGTGATCACATTAGGAAGATCAAGGAAGTTAGCACCAAGGTTCGTTGGACCTTTTCCTATTGTTGAGAGGATCGGGAAACTCGCATATAGGTTGAGTTACCGAGCAATTTGGTAGGAAGTCCACCGTATTTTTCATGTATCTCAGATCAGAAAGTGTGTTAGAGACCCAAAAACTGCTATTGCACCAACTTTGCTAGATGACTTAGTAGTAGAACTGGATTTGACCATAGTGGAAAGCCAGTTCGTATAGTGGTGAGAGATGAGAAGAGGCTTAGAACCAAGATAGTTAGACTATTTAAGGTTCTATGGAGTGACGATGACAGGGACTATACTTGAGAAGTTGAAAGCATGTTAGAGATGTTTATCCTGACTTGTTTGAAGGTATGCTTTACCTCCTTGTTTGATTTGTTGTGTACCATATCGTAGTTTCATGGACGAAATTCTTTAAGAAGGGGAGTCTATAACACCCCATATTTTGATAACATTATTTAGGATATTTAATTAGCTAAATTAAATAAAATAATGTGTTGATTAAGGGATTGAGATTTAAACTATAAGTAATGGGTAGCCGTGCTATTTAAACAATAAATTAAAAGAAGAGTTAACATGAAATATAGGAGGGCTAAAATAGGAAAGAGGTTATTCCTGTATCAATATTCCTTAGTCATGTATGAGATACATGTTCTTTTCATTCGTTAAAATTTTAATAGTATAAGGCCGACCACCATTAACAAGAGAAAGAGAAAGAAAGATAAAGGGGAAGCTTAATCAATATCAAATTCATTCAAATCTCACATCCTTAATCTCTAAAGCTAAGGTGAATAATGTTCACATCTCTCATTTGTTTTGTTTTAGGTTTTAAGGAGAAATCTGAAATGTTTTGCAATGATTTGCCATGTTTTTGAATGATGGAATGATTATATATACTTGTTGATGATTTATGCATGTTCATATTGATTTTATGATATATTTGGATGTGAAAACCCTATTAAATGACATCTAAGTGCCTTGCGAATTTTTATGTAGATCAAAAATAGTATTTTGGAGATAGCTTTCAATTTTTAAAATTTTCTGAATTTTTGTGGATTTTATTTAAATTTTCTAGTAAAGAAAATGTTATTTTGGGTTATAAATTAATTATGGTTAAATAACAAAAGGTTTGGCTCGGAAATTTTTATATGTTAGGAAACATACTAAAAGAGTTTTTTTGAAATTTTTGTAGAATTTTCCTAATTTTTTTACTGGATATATAAAATTATTTAAGGTATGGGACTTAAATGTTTTATATATTTATAAAAGGAGCAGGGGCTTTTTGTAAATAATCAAGTTTGTTATTTCTGGCAGCACTTTTAAAATAGTAAAATGAAAACTAATCAGATTTAGACAAACAAGGCGGGTTAGGTACAAAAGAAATAGTTTAAAAGGATACATAAACATATTTTCCACTGTTTTGATGCTTTCGGCACCAGGTTCCACCTCTATACCTTCGCTTTCGACTCAGTCGAAACCAATGCGCATGGTATCAGTGAACTGGTACGTAGTGAATTGGATATAGGCAAAAGATATTGCGTCAAAACCATAGTTTCCAAAGGGGTTGAGGCTTTACTTGCTTTTAAATGAAAATGCGCCTGCTTGCTTTCGAGTAAGTAGCTTTCGACTTGGTTGGCTTTCGACCAGGTCAAATGGTTTTAAAGGAAATAGTTTCGATTGGTTTGTGCCTTTATTTTTAAATGATTGCTTTCGACTAAGTCGAAACCTTTAGTTGCCGCTTTTTACCTTTTGACCCAAATGGTTTCGAAGGGGTTATTTTGTTTTCTAAAATTTGGTCACTTCTCCAATGCTTTCAAAGGGATGGTTTCGACACAATCATTTCTTTACTTAGGAATGAAATCTTTCGAAAGATAGGCTTTTGACTTAAATGGTTTTAATGACCCTATTTTTCAATTGAATTATAACCCAAAATGGTTTCGAAAGAGTCAGTTTTGAATGGTTTTGTAAGGTATTTTTCCACTTGTTTTAAATTGAACCTAAGTGCTTTCGAAAGGTTTGTGTTTATCAAGGTTTGATGCTTTCGAAAGGTTCTAAAGGATGGTTTGAAGGGGTGGTCCTCAATGGTTTCGAAGGAGTCAAAAGGGGAAGTTTTTTTGGTTGTTTCGAAAGGATTGAAGGAAAAGGTTTTTCAAGGGTTCCAATGAATTCGAAAGGATTTTGAGAATAGTTTCGAAACGAAGGTTTTGGCATTTAGGCCTAGGTTAAAGAATTTTTTTTACTTGGTTTAGAAAGAGGTACTTTCAAGGGATTCGAAAGAGCTACTTTCAATGGTTTAAATGTTTTCATTGACTAAGATTTGGGTAAAGTGTGTGTGTAAAACATGGCAAGGTGATTTTAAGTAAAGCATAGAGACTAAATATTTTCCTTGTCTGAGTTTGATTTAAAGGTTTTAAATCATTTTGAAAAGGTTTTGCAGGAAAATTTGGAAAGGGATCCCTAAGTAAAATGACTCGGATATTAGAATTCCGGACGGGACCGGTATATTGTCACGCCCTATACATTAGCAATTTTCCCCAGCTAATTTTGTCCAAAATTCCAGTGTGTCAGGATTTGTCATAGGTAAAACTAAAATTATGGTTACACACAGAAGGGAATACATATTTGTATACAAATAGGTTATTGGTGATCCCACAAAACCGTTAGGATTAGGTGACCCTCGGAGATGTTAAGTTAGGGACAGACCATCCAAAAGAGGAGTGTCTAACGGTTGTTAGATTATTTTGTTATTTGTTGTCTGGTAGGCCCGGGTCAACCAAAGGTTAATGGTTAGCCAAACAAAACTGTAATGTCGGACGGGTAGTTCAATTGTTACCTGATATGTACTTTTACATAATAATGCTTTACAGTTTTAATCAGTTTTTGTTGAAGGATAAATATTTGCAAAATATATGTTATAAAAGAATATTAGTGAGGGAAAATTCGTTCCGCTAAGCGGCGTGATCTCACTTAATATCAAATAACCGAGATGTATAGTATTATTCATACCAGACTTTATGTATGACTCAAAGTTTATGTTTTTCCCCTTAAACTCTCAGGTGCTCAAAATTGATTTGAGTAGGTTGAGGGTTGAGGTTTACAGGTTATTAGTAGGTTGGCGAATAAAGCTTTCGAAGACAAGCACGTGGCTGATAGATAGATATTTAGGAGTTGCTGTTTTATTTTGTTTGATTCTGCTATGTTGTATTAAGTCAGTAATAACTATATAGTACTCTGGTCAAACAAGGGGCATCATCATATGTCGCTCCTGGCGTATTTATGTACTAATTATATTATATATGAACCTAGGAAACGATTAGGGGACTATGTAATTTGAATGTGAAACGTGTTTTGAAATGTAACCAGTAAAATGTTGTTTTTTAAAATCAGTGATTTTTTTCGTATTCAAATGCTTCTAATATTATGGATACAATTAACATATCCATATTTAGTCGTCGAAAGTTAATACTATGGATGACTGCAGCATCTGTAGCGCTTAGCTTTGGACCTCTAGACAGGGGATGTTACAACTTGATATTAGAGCATAGGTTTATGAAAAAAAATTAACTAAAATTATTTTTGAAAACATAATCCTAAGGAATTAGAGTTAAGATTAGGGTATGGGATAACACTATAGTAACGTACTTGTATTTGCTATATATAAGTTATCTCTAGTTTCCTATCTCTCTTGGGTTGTTCTTTTGTATCTCACGAGGCTTGATTACAGATATGGATGCTAGAAGTGGAAGAGTGAATCTTGGAGGAAGCACCACCACAAATAGAAATGCCAGACCGAATACTAGAAAGAACCAAGTTCAGGCACAAGCGGGCAATGTTGGTGCTGGAGTCCCATAAGTGGATATGGGAGCTATGCATCAGTTTTTCGTGAATATGATGCAAGCTGGAAATGCTGCTAGCGTGGTTGGAGGAAATGCTGGAGTAGGAGTTCAAGAAGTTCCACTGGTCAACCATTATGTTATTTTGAGTAGGGACTATGTCAGATTTAAGAAGAAGCAATTTATTGGAACTGAAGATGCTATAGAAGTGGAGAACTGGTTACTGCATTATGAAAAGATATTTGCTGAATTAGGGCTCAATGATGAACAAAAAAGAAGGCTTGCTTCGAGACAGCTTCAAGGAGCAGCTTTATTTTGGTGGAATAGTGTGACGGTTGGAGTGGATGAAGAGATGATGACGTGGACTGAGTTTAGAAGGAGATTGCAGGAGAGGTTCATGTCTGTGATGACGCAATCTGCTTTGCTTAGAACATTTGCCGAATTAGTGCAAGGAGAGATGTCTTTTTTGGAGTATGCTAGAAAATTTGAGGATTTGGCAAGGTATGTGTATGCTATAGTAGATACCGTGATGAAGAGGAATGAGAAGTTCATCAGAGGTTGAAGCCTGAGTTGGCCAGGGCTACATTACCTCATATCAGAGATCCTTGTGATGTCGTAGTTAAGATGGCTTTAAGACACGAGGAGATGTTTGCTTCTTTGGAAAAGAATAAGGCGAAGGAGGTCCAGGTCGGGCAGAGTCAAAAAATGAAGTTCTTTTATATGAAGGGTGCTTAGAAAGGTGGGGCTATGAAGAAAGGAAAGTCTGAGGTTGTTTGATTTAAGTACGATATGAAGGGGCATTTTGCGAATGTGTGTAGTATTGGAAAGCCGAAGGAAGTGATCGAGAAGAAGAACATCAGATGCTTCAACTGCGATCAGATTGGACATTATAAGAATCAATGCAAAGAGCCTGCTACGGATGGAAGGGGAAAGTATTTTCATTGGAGACTGCTGCATCAGGACCAACGGCGCAGGAGAAAGGGAAGGCAGTGTTGGGAGGTATGCTTTAGATCCATGGTATGTCTGTTAGCGTTCTGTTTGATACAGATACATCACATTCTTTTGTATCCCGTTGTTTGGTAGATAAGCTTATCCTCGTACCTCCATACTTAGTTACTTCCTTAAGAGTTGAAAATCTGATAGAAGGGTATGCGACACTTGGGATGAAGCGTGACCACCTAGAGTTTGATTTGTTAGGTCATGTATTTATTTGCAATTTGTCTGTATTTTACGTTGTAGGGTCCAGAATTATTTTGGGCATGGACAGGTAGTATGATGCTAGGATATTTTGCCATGATAGGAAAATATCACATAGACACCCTGACTATCGTAATCAGATTATTTATACCGTTGAAAACCCTAGCTATGAGGTGAATGCTTTGTTAGGTGTTATGGAGTTAGAAGATGATTTGAATCAAGGTTTCATGGTTAGAGAATTCACGGTTGTATTTGAGCCTGTAGTAGAATTGCCACCGAAATAAGCCATTAAGTTTCAGATAGATTTGGTGCTTGGAGCAGAATCAGAATCAGTGAGTAGGCTGCCAAGCAGGATGACACCTACTGAGATGAGAGAGCTGAAGGTGCAATTGGTGGATATGGAAAGCAAGAAATTTATTAGATCGAGTAGTTTACCTTGGGAGAAACCGTAGTGTTTGCTAAGAAGCCGGATGGATCGTTGAGGTTATGTAATAATTAACGTAAGTTGAATGAAAAGACGATAAAAAATCGATACTTGTTGCCTAGAATTGGCGATTTGTTCGATCAGTTGAGTGGAGCCATGATATTTTCTCAATTGGATTTGGCGACAGGTTTTCATCAGCTTAGAGTTGCAGAGGATAGTATTCCTTTGACGACGTTTAAGAAAAGATATGGATCGTACGAATGGTTAGTGATGTCGTCCGGCCTAACTAATGCGCTGGCATTCTTTGTGGATTCGGTGAACCAAATTTTCCGAGAGCACATGGATAGGTTCATGTTGGTTTTCATAGATGATATCTTGATATAAACTAGGGAAAGTTCATCTTAGAGTTGTGCTTGAGATGCTGAGGCAGAATCAACTAAAGGCGAAGTTTTCGAAGCACCATTTCTAGAAGAAGAAAGTGAAGTTTCTTGGTCATGTAGTCTCAGGGAAAGGATTGTCTATAGATCCAACTAAGATTGAAGCGGTGAATAATTGAAAGAGACCCAAGACAGTGACTGAGATAAAGAGTTTTCTTGGATTGGCTGGATATCATCGGAGGTTCATAAAGAATTTTTCACAAATAGCAGCACCAATGACCACGTTAACGAGAAAGGATATGAAGTTTGTGTGGACCAATAAGTGTGAGGAAGCATTCCAGATCTTGAAACACTTATTGATCCATGCACCTATGTTGGCTGTTCCGGAAGGGAATCAGGACTTAGTAGTTTATATAGATGCATGTGGAATTGGATCAGGAGCTGTGTTAATGAAAAGAGATAAAGTGGTTGTCTATGCTTCTCGACAGCTTAAACCGCATGAGGTTAGATATCCAATGCATGATTTAGAATTAGCTGTAGTGATATTTGCATTGAAGGTGTGGAGTCGTTACCTTTTGGGATATAGGTTTAAGCTTTATACAGATCATAAGTCATTGAAGTACTTGTTCTCTCAGAAGGAGCTGAACATGAGACATCAGAGATGTTTAGAGTTTATTGCTGCTAACGATTTTGGTACAAGGAAAGGAAATAATGTTGCAGACATGCTTAGTAGAAAGCATCAGAATGCAGTATTGGAAATGATAGCTGAGTGGAAGGATTTAGAAGCGTTGTCGACTTGTAGAGTGCAGTGAAGATCTGAAGTTAGGTCTAATGGAGGATCTGTTGTGTTGTCTTGTTTATAAGTTCGACCAATGATGATCGAAAAGATTGCTTCTAAGAAAGGAGAGTATCCAGTGTAAGTTGAACGGATCAGGAAGTTAAGAGATGGAACGGAGAGCGATGACTCAAAGGATTTTGGCCTTGACCAGAATGAGTGGTTGAGAAAGAAAGGGATGTTGTGTGTTCCAAATGTAGGAGACACTAGGAAGGAAGTTTTAAGAATGCCATTATTTGAAGTTCACAATTCATCCATGAGGAACTAAGACGTATCGGGATATGAAGAGAAGTTTCTTCTGGGAAGGTATGAAGAAGGATGTTGTCTTACGGGTGGAGCAGTGTTTGAACTGTCAACAGGTAAAAGTCGAACGTCAGAAGCCAAGTGGGTTGCTACAGCCATTGGATATTCCGGTATGGAAGTGAGATTTTATTTCTATGGATTTTATAGACGGGTTGCCAAGATCTAGTAGAAGAAATGAAAGTATACGGGTCATAATAGTAGACAGACTAAGGGTGCCCATTTCATTCCAGTTAAGTTAACTGGGATGGCACCTGTTTTGGCGAAGTTGTTTATGAAGAATGTGGTTAGACTGCATGGAATTCCTAGCGGTGTCGTAAGTGATAGAGGTTCCTTGTTTACTAGTGAATCTGGAAGAGTCTACATGAGATTTTAGGAACCACGCTCAAGATAAGCACCGCTTACCATCTATAGACCGATGGACAAATGGAAAGAGTTAACAAAGTCTTGGAGGATTTTTTTAGAGCATGTGTGTTAGATTTTAGGGGACCATGAGAATAGCATCTACACTTAGTTGAGTTTTCATATAACAATAGTTATCAGACTAGTATAGGGATGACACTATTTGAAGCTTTGGATGGAAGGCCAGGCAGATCTCCCGTTTGTTGGTTAGAAACTAGGGATAGGTTGGTTCTTGGTCAAGATTTAGTTAGAGAAGCTATAGAGAAGATTGAGTTGATTCGAGTTAGGATGAAGGAGGCTCGGTCTAGGCGGAAGAGTTATGCAGATAGAATAAGGAAAGACTAGGAGTTCTCTGTTGGAGATAATGTGTTTATTAAGGTGTCACCGATGAAGGGTGTAACTGGGTTCGGGAAATCAGGAAAGTTGGTACCAAGATTCGTAGGACCATTTTCTATTGTAGAGAGGATCGAGAAACTTGCATATATAATAGAGTTACCAAGCAATTTGGCAGGAGTCCGTGACATTTTCCATGTTTCTCATCGTAGGAAGTGTGTTAGAGATGCAGAGTCTACTATAGCACCGACTGTATTAAATGTTTTAGTAGTAGTCCGGACTTGATTATAGTTAGAAAGCCGATTCGCATAATCACGAGAGATGAGAAGAGGTTAAGGAACAAGAAGGTCAGATTGGTGAAAGTCCAGTGGAGCGACAATGAGAGAGACTATACTTGGGAGACTGAGAGCGGGATTAAAGACGATTATCCTGATTTGTTTGATGGTATGTTTTACCTTTGATTGATTTGTGTGTACCTTATCGTAATTTCTAGGATTAAATTCTTTAAGGAGGGGAGATTATAACACCCCATATTTTTGGTAACATTGTTTAGGACATTTAGTTAGTTAAATAAAATAATGTAAGCTGATTAATGGATTGAGATTTGTGATTAAATAAGGGGTAGTCGTGCCATGTTAACAATGAACCAAAGAACAAAAATGAAGTGTTATAGATAAGGGGCAATATACGAAGAATATTACTCTTATACCCTAAACCCTTAGGCCATACAATTCACATGTTCATTCATACATTCAAAAAAAAATAAGCTAAGGCCGGCCACCATTAGCAAGCAAAAGAGAAGATAAAGCTAGGATTTTAAGAGGAAGAATCAAATCACTTAATAAAGAAAAAATCTCACATCTTTAATCACAAAGTTAAGGTGAATAATGAATACATCTCACTTTTCTAATTGTTTTCAGTTTTAAGGATAATCCGAAGTGTTTTGCATGATTATCCTATGTTTTTGAATGATTAAATGTTTATATATGCTTGTTGATGATGGATGCTTGTTCATATAGATTTTATGGTATGTTTTAATGTGAAAACCGTATTTAATAACATCTAAATCCCTTGCGATTTTAGATATAGATCAGAAATGATATTCTAGAGATGGGTTCAATTTTCATAATTTTCTGAATTAATGTGTATTTTATATTAATTTTCTAGTGTAGAAAATGATTATTTGGATTTTAATTATTTATGGCTAAATAATTAATATTTTGGGTTCAAAATTCATATATGTTAGAAAACATATTAAAAATGATTTTCTGAAATTTTTGTAGAATTTTCCTAAGTGTTTTGATGAATATATAAAATTATTAAGGTATGAGACTTAAATGTTTTATATATTTACAAAAGGAGAAGAGGTATTTTGTAAATAAATTAAATTGTTTATTTCTGAAAAATTGGCAGCACTTTTAGAAAAGAAAATTAGCAACCAATTGGATTTTTACAAACAAGGCAAGTTATTTAAAAAGATTACTTTAAAAGGCTAAAAATTAGTTTAAACATGTTTTTTTCATGTTTCATTACGTTCGACGACAGGGATTTCGACCTGGTAGTTCCGCCTCCATTGCCATTGAAACCATTGCACACGGTATCAATAACTTAATACATAGTGAATTGGATTAAGGCGAAATGTATTGGGTTGAGACCATAGGTTCCAAAGGGGTTGAAGCGCTACTTTATTTTAAATGAAAATGCGCTTGCTTTGCTTTCAACTTGGTTTTCTTTGGACTAGGTCAATGTTTTTAAAAGAATGGTTTTAAGAGGTTGTGCCTTTGTTTTAAATATATGCTTTCGACTGGGTCGATGCCCCTAGCTGCCGCTTTTCTACCTTTCGAAGTCAATGGTTTTGAAGTGTATACTTTTTTTTCAAAACTTAACCGCTTCTCCAATGCTTCCGAAAGGTTGGTTTTGACACCATCACTTCTTTACTTAGGAATGCTTTCGAAAGGAATGCTTTAGACTTAAATGTTTTATGACCCTTTTGCTCTGTTGAAGGTAGAACCCAGAGGTTTTGAAGAAGATGGTTTTAAATAGTTCCAAAAGGTGTTCCGCATGCTTAAAATTGAATCCAAATGCTTTTGAAAGGTTTGCTGTTTATAAAGATCTTGATGCTTTCGAAAGATTTTAAAGAAAGGTTTCTAAATGGTGGTTCCCCAATGGTTTTGAAAGCTTTGAAAGGAATATTTTTCCAATGTTTTCGAAAGCAAGTTTAAAGTGTTTTAAAGATAGGATGTCTAAGGTTTTATAACTTTCGAAGGAAAGGTTTTCAAGTACTTTTGAAAGGAAGATTGAATGGTTTCGAAAGGAATGTTTTGGCCTTTCGGCCTAGGTTAAAGAAAAGGGTTTTACTTAGGTTCGAAAGGGGTACTTTCAATGGATTCGAAAGAGGTATTTTTAAAGGTTTAAATGTTTTCATCAGCAAAGATTTGTGTATGTGTGTAACATGACAAGGTGATTTTGAGTAAAGCATAAAGTATATGTGTTTTCCTTGTTTAAATTTTGGTTTAAAGTTTTTAAATAAATTTGAGATGAAAAGGTTTTAAAGGAAAATTTTGGGAAGATTTCCTTAAATAAAATGACTTAGATATTAGAATACCATATGGGACTGGTATAGGGTCGCGCTTTATACATTAGCTATTAGCCCCAGCTAATTTAGTTCAAAATTCCAGTATGTAGGGCTTTGTCATGGGTAAGATTAAAATTATGATTATACACAGAAGGGAATATATATTTGTATACAGATAGGTTATTGGTGAACCCGCAAAACCGTTGGGATCGGGTGACCCTAAAAGATGTTAAGTTAGGAACAGACCTTCCAAAAGAGGAGTACTTAACGGATAGTTAAGGACAGGCCGTCCAAAAAAGGAGTGTCTAACAGGTATTAGATTATTTTGTTATATATTGTCTAGTAGGCTCGAGTCAGCCAAAGGTTAGTAGTTAGCCAAACAAAACTATAATGTTCGGACATATAGTGCAATTGTTACCTGATATGTATGTTTTCATGTTAATGCTTTACAAGTTTAACCAGTTTTGATTGCAGGATAAAGCTTTGCAAATGATATGTTTTAAAAGGATATTAGTAAGGGGAAACCCTTTGTGCTAAGCGGCGTGGTCCTCACTTAATATCAAATAATCGAGATGTATAGTATTATTCGGCTTTATGTCTGACTCGAATTTTATGTTTTCTCCTTAAACTCTCGGGTGCTCGAAATTGATTTGAGTAGTCTAAGGGTTGAGGTTTACAGGTTATTATTAGGTTGGCGAATAAAGCTTCCGGAGATGAGCAAGTGGCTGACAGATAGCTATTTAGGAGTTGTTGTTCTATTTTGTTTGATTCTGCTGTGTTGTTTTAAGTCAGTTATGACTATATAGTACTCTGGTCAACTAAGGGGGCATCATCATATGTCGCTCCTAGCGTATTTATGTAATAATTAGATTTTATCTGAACTTGGGAAATGATTATAGGACGATATAATTTGAATATGAAACATGTGTTTTGAAATGTAATTCGTAAAATGTTGTTTTTTGAAATCTGTGGCTTTGTTTCATATTCAGATGCTTCTGATATTATGGATACCATTAACATATTCGTATTTAGTCACCGGAAATTAATACTATGGATGACTGCAGCATCTGTAGTGCTTAGCTTTGGGCCTCTAAATAAGGGATGTTACAGATGATGAGTATCATTTATATTCTCTGTTTATCGTATTTTGTTATGTTGTGAATATGGTATGTTAGTTGGTTGACATTATTATTGCGTATTTGCCGATAGGTTTATATTATAATATTTGTATTACACTACATTTCTATATTGAGTTACCTTTATCATAGTATATTGTTAGTCACGGTATATTAGTTGTGTTGACTCGCTGATTACAGGACAGGAGAAGAGCGGGCTGACGTATGGCTCATTATCCATTGGAGTAGGTTTATTTTATTTTTTTATGGGAAGTTTGGATTTCCCCTGAGCTATGTTCGTGGAGAGAACCGAGTGTGCCATGGTAATTTCTTGTTTTATTTGTATACAGTGTATATACACAGTATTATGAGATAGTTCCCCTCACACCAGGCTTTAAGTTTGACCCATGCTTTACCTTTATTTATTTATGTCATAATAACTCGTGGATACTCGATTGAATAGTTCGAGACTCAAGTGCTTTTGGGGATACACTATCATAGTGGCGCAGCTGGAGCATTTTGGAGGCATGATGTCGATATCTTGGATATGTATACTTGTATTATAGTAGTACATAATAGACATGTGATTTTATATATGAGACTTGTTGTATCAGATATTATATTCAAAACCCCGTGTATAGAGAGTTAATGTATTATGACTTTCTGCATTGATGTTTATTTATTAGTTGCTTTCCCCGGTGCAATCTCTTATATATATTTATTATTCTACTATGTTTATGTATATTCAGTATATTATATGTTATTATTTCGTTGTAAGATTCTATCGATATGCATTGGTTATTTTGTTTGGTTTTAATTTTACCCCAACAAACTATCTTTTATGGTATTTGGGAGTTAGATGTTATCATTTGAAGTTGAATCAGGGTATCACAAAGGGTGGATTGTTACACTCTCTCAAACCAATCGGATAGCAAGAGCCTACGCTTCGTCGAATAGGGCATGAAATTTACTTAGGAACATTGATGTGAGTTTGGGATTGATCTTCACCATGGTCTCGGTTTAGATATTTCTACTGTCAAATGCAATGATTTGGGGTTAATTTGGACTATTGGAAATTGATCCTATCCATTTTCTTAAAGGAAATTTCCACCATCAATCCTCTTAAGAGAAACCTTAATTTCTAAAGGATATCAAATTAGAGCTTTTGAGCATTGGAAAGTTTGTTGATCAAATTAATCTTCCAATTTAAGATTATTTGGCTATTTATCCACTATTCTAGTAATTTGACTTTAGTTCCCTCTCTTGTACTCTAATTGGTAGAATAATAAAGAATTGTAGTTTGGTATGTAAACCTAGGTTAATTGGCAAACCAATGTTAAATCTCATGCTCAATATTCATTATTGATTATTTATGGCGATTAATATTGTTAAGATTAGTTTGTGGAATTATTGGTAATTAATTAGCAGTTTAGAACTTGGATATTCTAGGGTAATTCTCATAACAGTTTTACATTCTTAGATTTAATAATTTATTATTTGCATTCTTTATACATGTAATATGTGACTTCCAATGGCATTAAAATTATTGGATATATTTTCTATATTTACATAAATATATTTGTTTATATTTTTAAAAAGTGGAAAATGCAGTACTTTTCATATGTTTGAATTCTGCTCCTTATAGTTAATTTTGCAACTGCATAAAATTTGGAATTTGACTCCATTTTCTACACAGAGTTTCAAAAAAGCTGGATATATGCATTTTTAAACTATGTTTCTTTTTTACACTATATGAATTATACATCCTTTAGTTACATTCCAAGTTTTTATCTACACATTTTCATAGTCGTTTATATATATTTATAAAAAGAGGATAAAATATGCAATAACAAAAGTTATGTGGAATATGCTGGTTTCCTATAAATGTCTTTGGAAAGGGTTAATTTTACAAACACGTATTATAAAAAATGCAAGACGTATGCATTTTTCAAAACATGTCTTTTTAGCAATTTTATATTTTCAATGTGTAGATCGTGCAACTTTTAGTTATACTCTAATTTTTTGTAGATAATTTGTAAATAATTTTTGTGTTTTGTATCATGACAAAATGCTGAATATATGCACATATTACAAATATCTTCTTCATCCATTTTATATTTTCTACATGTAGGATGGAAACTTTGTAGCATCCCGAAAAAATATAAACACTTTATATTTAAATATAGGGATTGTTTAAATAATTGAATTATAAATTTAATATTAATTAAATGGATTTAATAGTATTATTAAACTCCTTTTAATTAATAAATAATAATGGTAAACTCATTTTATAAATTTGTTTATATAAATAAATAGTTCGGTGAAAAACTAAAGATATGACTAAAATTTATTTTTCGATTTTCAACTTTTTACCGAATGAGAATTGTTGCGCACACACTTACATTTGTGTACACAAATAGAAAATAGGAATTCATGTAGCACTAAAAAAATTAAATATCCCAAGCATAATTAGGAGTTTCTAGGAATAATTAATAATGTAATTAAAAGAGAAGACTTTAGCTAATCCTTTCGCTCCTTTTTATATGATGTGATTGAAAGTATTAAGGCCACATGGGTTGGACGTGGGTGCATGATAAGGTAGTTGAAATGACAAGGGTTGGGAGGGTAATTTTGGCTAAGAGTATTAGATGCAATTTGCCACATTTGATAAATTCTATAAATAACACCCTTAACTTTACTACTTCCGTTACACTTCCATTCTTCTACTTTGCTCTCACTTCTTCATCTTCTTCCTCCTTGTGTCCATGAACTTTCTTAAGTTAAAACATAAAATGCTTTTCTCCTCTAAAATGTTAAATAAACCTAGAATAATAATGCCTTTATCATCACCATTCCAAAGTCGTAAGTTTTAGAGCCAAGCACATCGTTTTAGCTAGGGTCGTGAGCAAGGCGGGAGTTCCCAGGCTTTGGTCGAGCTTGAAGCAAGAAAAGAGGTTGCTTTGGGTAAGTGTTTGGTCGAGGGAGAATTTTTTGCATCTTGTTTGAAGTATAGCTTTAGAAAAGTGAGTTAATTATGCTTTAAAATGGTTTTAAAATAGACTAAGTGTTATAAAATATAAATTATTGTTTATATTGTTTATAATTATGTATATTGATTTTTTGGATTTGATTCCCGCTTGGAAGCGGATAGCATAAATAACCATTTTTTCACAGGAGACAAAAGCAAGAGGAAGTTGAAGTGTTTTTGTAATGAATACGTCACTACGGAACACTTCAAAGAGCATACGTATATGATGTTTACAATGAACTTTTATAGAGAGAACCTAAGGGGCTTCTTACCAATATTGATTTATTTTTATACTACTTATGTTGCTTATATTGAAGTTTGATTCAAATATATATATGTGTGATTTATTGGTTATTTGTGAAAATGTCGTTATAGTTAGATACACCAACACTTGCGAAATCTCCTTTTTCAATCTTTGTTAGTTGCTCTTGTGCTTATGTTTGCTTCACTAAATATTTGGTTGTGCTTGTTGTTTGAAAAATATTTCAA
Source organism: Allium cepa (assembly GCA_030765085.1). Lineage (NCBI taxonomy): Eukaryota > Viridiplantae > Streptophyta > Magnoliopsida > Asparagales > Amaryllidaceae > Allium > Allium cepa. Next base: position 134,318,473 of record CM060945.1, on the reverse strand, counting down.
TGGCTTGGAAAAGGTTATAAAACTTAACTCCAAAGATCTTAAAAGTTAGAAAGGGTTTGGTAGCGTTTTTGCAGTTCGAAAGTCAAGTTTTAAAACAATTTTCAATTGGGATTTTGTAATGACCGCCCTACACCTTAGGTGTAGAATGGTTGTCGAAGGAAAGAAAAGAAGTAAAGAAGATAAAATAGAAGAGCATGGAAAAGAAGAAAGAAAACATCAAATAATCAAATAACCTATTGTATATCTCACATCGCATTAGATAAAATATAATAGTCAACATAGATATAAAACAATCGAGAAAGTAATAACAATGTGAACTAATTATCAAAGTATAAGATCCACGGAGTTATACAACACTGTAATAAAGTTTATACAACCGATACACAAACTCAACTAATAAAATGTCTCTTATAATAGTAAGTCAAACACTGTCAAGGCTTCATAGTGTCACATATTGGAATATACAATAACAACTCAAATATAAGTATGAGTAAACGTCACCTCCTCCTATTGAATCTACAGAACTCTATAAGTCATCCACATCTGCTCTTTAGCCTACTCATTTTAGAGTACTCGAGATAATAATAAGCAAAGCATAAAACCTTGGGTCAGACAACAGTCTAGTGTGAGCGATAAACAATCTTAAAATACTATAAAAGTCGATATAGTATACAAAACAGAAGGTATACGAATCATACCTGACCTGTCCCTACAACCAAAGAGTCAGTACATAACATCGATAATATGCTACTCTACAAAATCATAAAAGAGGTACTCTATACTCAATAAACTATCGGGATGCCTAGGTATCTCTATCCTCAATACCTACTCCATACTAAGTAAACTATCGGGGTGTCTAGGTATCCCTATTCACAATACCTATCTCGTATGACATCTCTAGGGTGACAAGTGGCTAGTGAAGCAACCATAATAAACAGAGCATCCATCAAACAATACAAACTATCATCTATTATGCTCTAGATATATGAAAACTCATATGGCCTCCATACTTCCAGGGACTAGCAGAAAATCCCGGGTCTCCGTTATACTCTCGTATCTCACGGCCCAAAGCCAGATACATGACTCGTAGCCTAAAGTTGGACATTAGACCCAAAACCATAGGTCCAGGGTATACGGATCCTCGCTACCAATCCATAGGCGTCCCCACTATACAATACCCCTGCTTTAAGTACAACAGAAAACACTTCGAGTTATCAAAATTGCTTAGCACATACACATTGATCCAAGCCCCACTCGCTTAATCCGAATCCAAACCCTACTCCCCCAATCCATTTTCCACTATCTTGGAATCCACTACATTTCTCCACTCTATGGCTCCCACCATGAGCCTCTTTAGTGCATACTCCCTTCATGACTAACAAACTGAAGATACTGAGTGTCTAATCTTCGATACCACTTCTACCACGAGTCTCAAACCGAAGATACAAGGATTTTCATCATGCTGTTACATAGCCATCCTTCCCTGATCCAAATGAGCCAACACCTATAGCATGATCTATTGAGTCATGAAACTATCAACCTTGGAATCTACTCCATACACCATCGAATTATAACCCGAAGTACCAACTCTCATATCGAAGTGTCACATCATCGTCTCACCATCCAAATTGCACGCCCGTAAAGAAATAACATTTATACTCTAAGTCGTTCGCATGAACGAACCATAAAATTGCGCACCACAAAATCTCCTCAATGTCCAAGCCAAAGATCGGTCAAATTGCCAATCAACGGTCATAATGGATATTGACCACTCTACGATGGTCAATACAAACTTCTTTGGTTATGTACTAAACCAAACAGAAATATCCAGCATCCATCCTGAAGTTCGAAGCCTCATCTTCCACTTTTAGATTTATTGGCACGTATCCTAACCCTCCTCTACAACTTATCTCATTTGTTGGATATTCATGTGTACAAAATCCCAACACACAAGATATTCTCTACCACTCGATCATCGCTAAATCGGCATTTTCAACCGAAAACAGCAAAACAAACCAAACAACGAAACATACAACCATCGAACATACATTTATGCAAAACAATATACATACAACATGTTTAAGACATCCATATCAACCAATGGAAAAATCATATTAAAAATAGCCTTAATATAATAATTCGCTAAAAATGGCACATCGATGAGAAAAATATGATATCCGATATAAAACCATTTAAAATAATTTTATTTTCTTTTATAAAAATCTAGTAGGTGTCTAAGTATAAGAATATAGCATTTTAAAATCAAAAACCATTCTAGAACATCGATCTAATACTAAACAAAGAATCATAGTATGGTGAGAGTCAATAACACAAACCTTAACAAAAGCTATCCAAACCACTGCCACAATGTATATCTATCAATCACGAGTGCAAGGCAAGAAACCACATCCAAAACGGACCTCGTATGCAAAAGATATGGCTAATATAAGAATCGGGATCAAATAAGCAAATCAATCCGTCTCTCCTAAATTGCCTAATCCATGCAAATCACCTGTACATGACCTATACATGTACACCCATCAACAAGCTCCCTCTCTCATCGATCTCTTCCTCTACGCTCAATGAAATCTCAAACCAATTTCACCAACAAACTCCACTTCCAAATCTCTCTGCCCCAGACCCGTCACCATCTTGATCGCACGTCCTCCCTAGATCTTGATGTAATAACGCCGTAAATGACAAGGTGAGGTCGCGTTTTGCATTTCTTCAACGCGATCGTTGAACTTTTGCGAGTCGGTACGATTCATGAAGAGAAATCCAATGGAGATCTCTATGTTGCCTACCGTCACCTAAATCTTTGGCTAGATCTAACCCTAGATTGACCATGGATGACAGATCTTGGATAATCATGATCGATCCAAATTCTGCTATGGTCATAGCGAAGCTCTCATCCATATGATCTCAAAGGATCTAGTTTCGTTATCCTTAGTGGAGCGGATCTCTTAATTTTATTTTTTGAATGGGATTTGAGGAATACGCCATGATTTTTGCTTGCAGGAATGGAACAGTGAAATGAAAAATGTAATTAGAGAGAAGGAAAGGATTCGAGTAATAATATAATATCCCATTTATTTAATTTCTCAAATAAAATGGTCATACATTTCATGCCTGTACGATCACACAACGCGTCCGATCATAATGAAACTCATCTACGTACATTACCACTTTTTTTGGATCCAATGGTATAAATCTTGTCACTATATAAGACTACATCTAGGCATGCTAATTTTGCATATTTTGAGATCGTTACAGGCATCGGAACGTCCGATCTCCAAATATAGCGATCCTTGTACTCATTTTAATTCGCAACGTCAATCCAACTCAACGAAAGTATTCTCGAGTCCTAGTTCGGCCATAAGCGAAAAATCATATTTTTGGGTATTCATTTATTAACGATTCAATATTTAAATTAATTATTTAAACATCCGATCGTTAAAAATATGGATCGTTGCATTCTCCTATCCTTATAAATATATCGTCCTTGAAATCACAAAGCAAAGGGAACATCTCCTAACCCATAGGCCCTCGAAAGCCTTTTAGATTTTGGAAAAATTCGGTAGCACCTCCTTTGCACGACTAGGTTCGGGAAAAATCCCAATACAACAAAGATATATACTCATCTCATATCTGAGGACAACCAAACATATATCACCAACTCTAAACTACAAATGTTACATACTTCACCTATAGCAAGAGAATATCATTTTGATGCAAATATAAGTAGATAAGCATCTAAATAGCCCACACTTGCTTCCATGCACCTAAATATATACTCAACAAAGAAGATAAATCCAAATGTAACATCATCACGTGCTAAAATATACTAGATGATATTATCTCAAACAAGTATTCCATACCAAACCATAATTATCTTGCATGCCTAACAACCATACAACATAGCCTATCATCTCAAATGCTAACAATCCAATCAAACATGCATACATAAGATCAAATATCAACAAATACAATCCATGACTATCCTAGCATGCAGGATACTAAACTACTTAGTATAAAACATCAAATATAATATCCAATATGAAAGTTGACAACAAATGTCCCCATGCTCTTCTTGGTCTACCATATATAATCGCCTTTGCTTTTACTCCACTGAACCTCTACTACTCCACCATCCTTCTCCTAACTTGTTCGCATCACATCTATCAATATGAGTAGGCTTACAAGGTCTCGGGGTCTTTGGTTCAGTCTCAATATCATATAATTGATTTGGTGCCAAATATCCAAACGCCTCTTGTAAGTTCTCCAAAAACCCGCTATTAAACAATGGGTCACGACCACTAACATTGCTCTTGGCATACAATGGAATTACATTATCCATCCCACAAATAACTCGACAATTTTGGATATCATTCTACTGGACTTAAGGAATGCAAATTTAGCATTCTTCGTCAATCAATCGACTGTGACTCAAATGCTATCACACTATCCTCGGCCATCGGCAATCCATCAATGAAGCGTATAGATATATGTACCCACTACTTGAGAACAAATAATCTCTCATCTCTATGGAACTAACAGTCTCGGTTAGATCCACACCACATCATCTCTATAAACACTACTCGTTCCTCTAACTTATCCATGATCTCCACTAGTCTAGCTTCATGCCTCTGGCTAAATCTAATCCACTAAATCAAAGTAGGTCTGATGGTCAAAATAGCCATCACCTTTGGCCATAGCTCATCGAGTTTTGAAGTCATAACTAGTGATAAACTCGAGCATGTCTTCCAATCAAAGCATCAACAACTGCATTTCCTTTATGGATATATAGGAAATGTCAAAGTCATAGGAGGATAAGAACTCTGACAATCTCTACTGGCAAAGGTCAAGATCCCTCTCGGAGAAGAGATACTCCAACGATGTAGTATCACCGATTACCTCCAACTCTCTTAATAGATAGTGCCTCCAAATCCCAAAAGAAAACTCTATTGCCACCAACTATGAATAAAGACTCGGATACTTCCTCTCCTGCGATTTCAGTTATCGACTAGCATGCGACAACCTTACCTTTCAATACCAATACCGCATCCAGTTTAGTACCATTGCATTTGTGTACTATTGTCCCCTTATTCCTGCTCGGAATGAGTAACATCGGTGCACTCATCAACATCATTGTTGGACTCACTAACGCATATATGCACCTCACGTCTTAAATAAAAGTCTGATCCTCTCCTATCCAATAGGTTAACGATGTTGCTACCTTGGGTCTATTCAAATTCTGGATTGCCATATTCTCTGCACGATCTACAACAATGTCCTGCTCTGAAATCTCCTCTAGAAGTGATACTCTAAAAATCCCATCATCGATTGGTGTCTTCTCAACACCTATAATATAATCATCAATCATGCATTGTGCTCTTCTTTCATCCATGAGTAGATAAAAGTATCATCAATAAGCATAAACACGGATTTACTCAAGTGTCCCCTTGAATTATGATCCATGAGATCAATGAGGGATGCCAACACATTATATTTCCCTAGTGGTATAACCAACCTAAATCAAAGTAGCATACAAAACACTATAATCAGCACACTTTCTCTAAATACTCTCAATTGGTGAAACCATCTCAAGCTCCAACTAAGAGAACATCCTCGCACTATAGAGCTGAATGAACAAGCCATCGATAAGTAGGAGTGGATAATTGTTTATCATCTCATTCAACCCATGACAACCAACAGACAACCTCAAAGAGCCATCCACCCTAGTGGAGAAAACTACAGGTGGTCCTACCTAAATATGCTCCTACGAATGAACCATCACCCTAATATGTCATCTGCTTGCACTTATAACTTCCTATGCTTCATGGGCTACATATGCCTTAATGGCATAACTACTGATTAGCACCTCTAACCAGATCGATATAGAATTCAAATCCTATATGGCGGTAATCTGGTCACCTCATCAAATATGTCTGGACACTCTCTAGCAATAGGCACCGATGACAACTCATCATGCGGAACATCAAGAAAATATAGAAAGCTAACCATAACCTCATCCTCTATAGGCAGCTAATCACTACTATTTTCCCATCCACAACCCTAACCGTCGACCTCTCACAATCCATCACTAATTTGAACCCTCGACAACCATTCCATTCCCAAGCTACAATACCGAAGCCAACTAAACACCAAAACAAATCAATAGAAAAAACAAACATGCATCCATGACTCAATAAAACAAAGTCTTAACAAACCCTCTCAACAAACCATGTATAGGCTAGCTGATCCTCTAACTAGATCTATCATAATTAAAGGTCGGTTAACCATCCCGAATCTCAATCTATCTATCAAATTACTAGATATAAAGGAACATGAAACCTCGACGTCAAATAAAACATGAATGGAAATGCCATAAGTGGAAATCATACCTCAAATGGTAATGCCATTTCCCTTCTCTTTCGTCGATGTAGCACCTCGACAAAATCGAAACGGTAATCAATGCATATGCTTCCACATTTTGTCCCTACACTGCTGCTTCGAGACAACCCTTCTACACTAGGTACGAGCCTTTACAACTTAAAGCCTTCTCGATCATCTTTTCGAAGTTGTCGTCAATATGACCAATCAATCGCTTCTCAAGATGGTCGCTCAACCCAATGTTATGCTTTCCATTCTTTGAAGCGAACAATGAACTAATCCTAACCAAATCAATCCTCAGGAATCGAAGCTATAAAGACACTCCACTAGTTTATTATTCATCCCTGGAGTTATCTTGAGGTTAAATTCTGCCTTATTACGTTGTCTAACTCCAAGTCATCGAAGATCCTCTTGTAAGTAACCATCCAATCTTTCATTTTAATAGCCAACTCCATTACAAGGAACTTGAGCAAAGTCGACACTATCCATTTGCAATTGAGCACTACAATGATCCAGAACAATATGGGCATTCCAGGAAATGATTCGCACCATCTCTGCGAACATATCCTATCAATTAGGGTTAGTGACCCCGATCTTGCCCACTCTTTAACTCTAAAGATAGAGTCAATAGCAGTATTTCTCATATGCGAGATCATTACTACACTATAATAAGGATAATCAGTCTCTTACAAAGAAAATTGCATCAATAGTGCTCGTGTGTGAAATACAACTTAAATACTATATATACTACTATATAGTTTGAAAACCAAAATATACAACTAATACAAAATCTCTCGTATATATACACTCTAGATCCAGTCTAAGGTAATAACTCATACCCTATCTTTATTGGATTGAGGTATCAACTCAGGTTAATCATGTAACCTAACTCTGATACTAAATGTAAAGACATCCATACACCGTCGGTGTAAATGATTATCAAAGGAAAGAAAAAAGGTAAAGAAGAGAAAGTAAAAGGGAAGGGAATGGAAAAAAGAAAAAGGAACATCATATAATCTAATAAAATTTCGTATATCTCACATCACATTAGATAAAATATAATAGCCAACGCAGATATAAAACAATCGAGACAATAATAACAATGTGAACTAATCATCAGAGTATAAGATCCACATAGTTATACAACACAGTAATATAGTTTATACAACTGATACATGAACTGAATTGATAAAATGTCTGTAATAATAGTAAGCCAAACACTGTCAAGGCTCCACAGTGTCACACGGTGGAATTTACAATAACAAATCAAGTACAAGCATGAGTCACCTCCTGCTAGTCCATCTGCAGAACTTATGTCACTTACACCTCCTCTCTAGCCTACTCACTTAAGAGTACCCGAGATAATAAGAAGCAAATAATAAAACCTCGGGTCAAACAACAATCTGGTGTGAGCGATAAACAATCTCAAAATACTATAAAAGTCGATATTGTATACAGAACAGAGGGTATACGAATCATACTTGACTTGTCCCCACAGCCAAAGAGTCAGCACATAACATCGATAATATGGTACCCTACAACATTATAAAAGTGGTACTCTGTACTCAATAAACTGTAGGGATGCCTAGGTATCTGCATCCTCAATACCTACTCCATACTGAGTAAACTATCGAAGTGTCAAGGTATCCCTATCCATAATATCTACCTCGTGTGACAACCCTAGAGTGACAGTTGGTTAGTGAACCAACAATAACAACAAACAGCATCCATCAAATAATACAAACTATCACCTAGTATGCTCTAGATATATGATAACTCGTATGGCCTCTATATTGTCTACGACTAGTGGAAAATCCTTGTTCTCCACTGTAATCTCGTATCTCGCAGCTCAAAACAGGATACGTGTCTCACAGCCTAAAATTGGACACTATACCCGAAGCCATATGTCTAGGGTATATGATCCTTGCTACCAATCCATGGGCTTCCCCACTATACAATACCCCTACTTCAAGTACAACAGAAAACACTCTCAGTTATCAATGATCCTTAGCACATACACATTGATCCGAGCCCTACTTGCTCAATCCAATTTCCACTACCCGGGAACCCACCACGTTCCTCCACTCTATATCTCCCACCACGAGCTTGTTCTATACCTACTCCCGAGATGAGTCACAAATTGAAGATATGGAGTGTCTAATCTTCAGTACTCACTCCTACCACGAATCTCAAACAGAAGATCGAAGGCTTTCATCATACTACATCCCTCTCTGGTGCGAACAAGCCAACACCTCTAGCACGATCTACAAAGTCATGAAACTATCGACCTTGGAACCTACTCCATACACCGTCAAGTCATAATCCAAAGTGCCACTCTCATGTCGAACCATCACATCATTGCCACACCATCTAAATCGCTCATCCATAGAGCAATAACATCAAGACTCTAAGTCGATCACACGATCAAACTATTAAATCACACATCATGAAATCTCCTCAACGTCCTAGTCAAAGATTGGCCAAATCGCCAATCAACAATAGTGATGGACATTAACCACTCTATGGTGGTCAATACCAACCACTTTGTTCATGTACTTAACCAGAATGGAAACGTAAAAACCAAATGGAAACGTCTGACGTCCATCGTGAAGTCTGAAGGCTCGTCTTCTACCTTTAGGTCAATCGGCATGTATCCTAACCATCCTTTACAACTTATCTCGTTTGTTGGATTTTCATGTGTATGGATCCGAATGCAAAAGATATTCCCTAACATTCGACCGTCGCTAAATCAACATTTTCAACAAAAAAAACAATCAAACAAGCCAAACAACTAAACATATAACCATCAATCATACATTCATCCAAAACAACATACATACAACATGTATAATACATCCATTTCAACAAATAGGAAAATCATATCAAAAATAGCCCAAATCTAATACCTCCCTAAAAATGGCACGTTGATGAGAAAAGTATGATATCTGATATTAAACCATTTAAAATAATTTTCTTTTCTTTTATAAAAATCTAGTGGGTACCTAAGTAAGAAAACCACATTTTAAAATCAAAAACCGTTCTAGAACGTCGATCTAATACTAAACAAACATTCATAGTATGGTGAGAGACAATATCACTCACATTAACAAAAGCTATCCAAACCACTGCCAAGATGTAAATCTCTCCATCAATAGCGCAACACAAGAAACTACATTCAAAACAGACCTTGTATGTAAAGGATATGGCTAATATAAGAATCAGGATCAAATATGCAATTAACTAACTAATGAAAAATATTAATTACTTAATTACCTCTAAATCCTTCTCTGCCAAATTACCCAATCCCTCTCAATCACCTGTACGTGACTCGTACATGTACACCCATCGCCAGGCTTCTTTTCTCAACGATCTCTTCCTCTGCGCTCGATGAAATCTCGAACCGACTTCACCAACAAACTCCCCTTCCAAATCTCTCCACCACGGACCCATCATCATCTCTATCATGCGCCTTCCCTAGATCATAACCTGATGATGTCACAACTGACAAGGAAAGGTCATGCTTTTCATTTCTTTACTGCAATCGACAAAACATTTTAGGTTCGTGTTATTCGCGAAGAGAAATCCAATAACGGTCTCCATTTCGCCTATCGTCGCTTAAATCACCTGCTAGGACTAATGCTAGATCGGCCATGGATGACGGATCTCGGCTAAACACAATTGATCTAGATTCTACAGCGATCACCACAGATCACTCATCCGTACGATCCCAACGGATCTGGTTTAGTGATTTTTAGTGGAGCAGATCTCTCGATATTATATTTTGAATAGGACTTGAGAAAGAGACCATGATTTTTGCTTATAGAAATGGAACAATTAAATGGAAAATGTAATTAGTGACAGGGGAAATGGATTCGAGGATATTTATAATGATATAATATTCCATTTATTTAATTTTTCAAATAAATAGTCATACATTTTGAGCCTATGCGATCACACAAAGCGTTCGACTGCAACAAAACTCGTCTGCATACATTACCTCACTTTTTCGAATCCAATGGTATAAATCTCGTTGCAATCTAAGGCTGCGCCTTAAGATGGAAATTTCGTGCATTGCGAGATCGTTTAAGCCATCGGATGTTTGATCTTCAAATATAACAATCCTTATACTCATTTTAATTCACAACGTCAATCCAAACTCAATGGAAGTGGTCTCGAGTCCGGATTCGGCCGTATGCCAAAAAAATCATATTTTTGGGCCTTCATTTCATTAACGATTCAATATTTAAATTAATTATTTATATATCCAATCATTAAAAAGATGGGTCATCATAGTTTTGTTGACTTTGAATTCTCTAAATTTTTATGAATGCATACTAGACTCATAATCTATTGTTCTAAACATAAATTACAGTATTCATACTTTGTAAGAATGTGGAGAAAATTCCAATTGAAAAGAATCGATTTAAGGGAATTTTCCACTCTCTTTTTAGCGACTCTTTTACAACACTATTTCCAACTTTTATAAAAGTAATTTTAAACTTGATTTTTCTTCTTCAATCTTTTTGGATATCTTTCTAACCTACGTAGAAGTGTTTTAAAAGTTTGAAATTTATATAAATATTTTAAAGGATTTATTAAAAATTATCAAAAAAGAATGTTTTTATTTTGAAAATAAGAAAATGGTTTTGATTTTATAGAAGGAGAAAAGGAAGCATGGATTCCAACATTGTTGTTTTTATAAATGTTCACCGAGAATTGAGAAAGAATTCATGGATTATAACAATTTTGTTATAATAAATGATTTCGTAAAGTTATTAAGAAAGCTTGTTACTTGACTAAATAAGTGTTGATATTCTCAAATCTTTAGAGGAGTTTTATTCTAAATAAAATAATAAGTTGATTTATAAATGATATTTTATAAATGGAAAAGTCTTTGAAAAGATTATTTTAAAGATAAAGCTAAGTGTAATTGGTTTTAGGTTTATAGTAAACAATTTTTTAATGACCTTTGTTTTTAACCCTTCTTTTTGATATAATTAGAAATATAATTAGCTATTTAAAGGAATATTTTAAAGAAGTGTTATTAAAGTGTTTACAAATATATGTCATATGAAAATCAAGCACAAGTGTGAGCCAAATATTTTAAAAGCTTAAGTTCGATAGTTCATGCATAGGATTTAGTCTTATCCTTAATACCAAATATCGAGAAAGTATATTTATTAATATCTGTGAGATTTAAAAGCTGGAATGTCTAGGAAAGGCCTGGAGTAACCATGTAACACCCCGTAAATTCACATTAATAATTAACGGTTAATTAGGCTCCAAAAGTGAAATTTGAGAAAATAGTGGAATTTGGTAACGAAACTTGCAACATTGTATTCATGGTGATTTTCTGAGCAACTTTTATATTTGAAGTTTCACGACCGGAGTCCAAACGAAGAAGTTATGGGCATTTAAAGAAATCAAAACGCAAATAATTAAATAAAAAAATTATTAACAAATATATAACTAAACCGGGACCCCACCGGTCGAATACTGCTATAAGGCGGTCGACCTCTAGCGGTTGATCGCCCATAAGGGAGCAGTAGACCTGTCGAGGCATTTCGACTATAGTTTGATCCTCGGCCAGTGTCCCGAATTTAACAATTTTAATCTAACGGATATGACCGATTCGAGAGCATATAAATACAGGTCTGACCCATCCCTTCTCTTCTCATTTTTTTTGACCAAGGGTAGCGAAGCTATGCCATTTCCTCTTCTCCACTATTTCTTCTAACTTTAAAATAATTTGTATTTATACAAATTGGAGAAGAGCAAAAAATAAATAGAAGAGGAGAAGAAGCAGATTAGCATTGCTTAAATAAAAAGGTAAATTTAAATATTATAAATCTATGTTCTCCTTTTTCCCAATTCTCTTCTCTGATCTATAATTTCAATGGTATATCTATAATCATTTATACATATTCCTTGGGATTAAAAATGAAATGGAGTTGATTCAAGGAATCATATTCAGATCTAGAGATTTGAAAAGCTTTAAAAGGTAAGTGGGAAATTATGTGATGTACTTATAACACTAGAATTTATTTCATTGGAATTTTATTTGGTGTTTATGCCTCATTAGAAATCTAAAAGTTGTAGGCTTGAATTAAGCATATAAAACACCGCTTACATATTCGATAAACATGTATACTATTTGCATGTAGATTTGGACATAAGTCCCCAAATAATGATAAAGATGTAGAATTTGATCCAAATCCACAACTGGTTGTAAAAATATTAGTGTAATTTAGATTTGCTCCGATTCTATTTAGAATATGAGTTTTTGTATTTTAATTGTTTAGAAAAACTCTACATATAATCTCCATGAATTTGTTTAGTATACTTATTTCCTAGAAAATGTGCAATGTTTGATTTGACAAGGAATATAAATCAAAGAGGAAGAGATTTGTAAAGTATGGATTTTATTTACGTCATTTACACTGTATATTTCAATAAAAAGGAAGTAAATAATTCCTTGCTATTTCAAACCAAGAAAATCCCTTAATTTTGGTAAATTAATGGAAGGTTATAATGGAAAAACTTTCTGGAAGAATAATTCTAACAAATTAAAATATATGATGAAATATTCTAGTTAAAGTATTAGTAACTGAGAACGTAATAATAAATTTATAAACATATATAACTATGCTAAAACATTCAAAATAAAAATATAATTAATGCAGTGTATTATATGTTATATTCACGTTAAATGTAAACTAAAGGTTAGAATAAATCATGCAATAAATGGTAGAATTGTAAAATAAAGATGGAAATATTATAATTCCAAAAATGAATATACAATAAATGTGCAATAAATTGGGAGTCACAAAATTTAAATAAGTTATAAATGGACAAAATGGGACTAATTAATGAAATTGGTAGGTTAATCATGGAAGGGATAAGGAAGAAATAATGCTAAGGCTTGAATAAGTAAATAAATGTTTTTGGAAAACATTCATTAAGATAATAATCATTAATTATTGACAAAAGGGACATTTACAGAGATAATAAATAAAATATGTTAGGTAGCAATTAAACATTAAAGGCGGTATAATTATCATTAGAATAAATTATAGCCTTAAATATGCAAATAGAGATTAGTGGGATATGTCCAATGATAAAGCTTAAAATAATTAATTAGACTTAGTGGATTGGGATGCAAGGTCACTAGAGCTACATAACAGAATTGTTTCCTTCACTCAGATGTTACCAACAGTTGGTACACTTACCATTGATGTGGGACGTCTCTAACTACAGGACCCGGCGGAAAAGGAATATGTGAAGAATGTAGGACCTACTTTTGGGTCAGAGGTATTAAGTGGTTGATAAGGGCCCGCTTGTTCACTATTTAGGAAGTATTAAATGGTCAGGGTTAACGGTTAGGCAAGGTAAATGATATCTCAAAAAGGTCCGCTTCAATAGGAAGTATTAACTGGCCAAAAAGATTTTCATGCAATATCAGCTAGATGGGTATCGATGAGGGGTCCGCCTTTGAATTAGGTATTAAATGATGGGGCCTACTTTAAATAAGGTATTAAATGGTCAGAGTCTGTCTAATTCTATTAAAAAAGTATTAAGTGGCTTGGGTACTATCTCCCAAATGGCTAGGACATTATTAACGATAGATGCGGAAATTGTACAATAAAAAGTTGTATATAGAAGCCATCGGTCTCTATTATATACCTTGGAGAAGTTTATATAGACATATCTTACAAGCATATGAAATTAAATGAATTAACCTAAATAATAAGGCAGAACATTTAAATGAAAGCCTGTTGGTGCAAGTTTGTGATGTGGATAAAGTATGCAATTTTCCAATCACCAGAACACTGTTCTGACTCCCTCCTTATCACAACCCACACGATAGATTTATAGGAATAGGTCATTGGAGCAAGACGAAATGGATAATAGAGAAGTCTTCTTATTCATGCTCGGTATAGACAAGGAAATTGGATGCCCAAGGAATATCATTGATTCCGAGGTAGTAGCCTCAGTCAGTATTTATGTCCTATTATATTTTCTTTTCTGTTATGAGTTTAGTTCTATCAATCTCTGATATTCTCATGTTTATAATAGGTTACCAAAACCAATGATTTGTACCCTAATGGACACGGGTTTCTATTTTTGGTTGGAATTCTAGCCAATTAAGATGTGGGTTGTTACATTTAGTATCAAAGCCTAGATTAGTCAATTACAAGGATTAGGATATACTGAGAGTATGTATTTGTATTCTTCTATCTAAATGTACGTCGAACTCTATACATTCAGACCATAGAATAGTTGCGACCATATTCCAAAGGATGGACGAGGCAACTATGGGTTGGAAAATTTTATAGAGTTAAAGATTATGCGCCTACCTCGATTACATAATGGAGCGTGACTGTATCTAAGATGTTAACTTTAAAGAGCATGAGCATAGCATATGGAAGGATTCTAGTGGCTAGATAGTATTTGACTTGATTGTTGAGACTTAGCTACATTGTAATTATGTATTTTGATGGATTGTCAACTGAAGATACATATATTATCCAAACAAGCGGGAGTTAAGAATCTATATATCGTTGACATCCAAAGGCAATTTCTCACAAGAAAATGTTCATTAATCACACAAGATGACGAACTAGATGTTTATCGAAGAGAAGTAAATCTCATTCCTTAGTCAGACCCCATGTGAGAATACCATTGGATATTTAAATGAGTTTTTCAAAAGAGGATATTTATATATATGTAATGATTTTCCAAACGTTCATTTGGATGCTGCTATTAGAAGGTACGAGAGTTCTAAAAAAAAATTTATAAGAAATAAATACACCAATGAATTTGGTTGTGTTGAAAAACGCTATTTTAAAAGAAAGTTTTAAGATTATTAAATATAAAATAAGAGTTTAATTTGGTGTAAAAAAATTTTGTGCGACCAAGGGTTTTTCATTTTGGTAATAAAGTAAAAGTGGGCATACGTCTAGCCCAATGATTTTTCTTGTTTAAAGAATTGAAAAGTATTTAAAAATTCTAGGGGTTGATAAAATAAAAATGACACTTAATTCAGTTGGGTTATGCTGTTAGCAAGTGTAGGGTAACCCATCAAATAATAAGAGGAATATTCCTATATAACATAATATGGAGAATAGTAGCTAGAATTTTTGGGTTTTTAAAGTTGTTGATGGCTGGAGCAATATAAGTTAAGAATATTGCAAAAGATTAAGGAAAGGGTTTGAAGAGCTAAACAATAAGCTACGGCACCATAGTGAAGAGGACAGGAATTTTTCGAATCGTGTCGGATTTAAGAAAACAACGCGAAACGAAAATTATTATTATTATTAATTAACATAGCCCAAATAGGGTCCATGTTCAACCTGTGCCTGAAATTAGGCGATCGGTTGACCCTTGACGGTCGACCGGTAGTGGTCGACAGTTGCCCTAGGAGCGGTCGACTTTTTAATGGATTTAAGGCATGACCCGAACCAGGAATTCGACTTTATAAGTCATGTCATTCAATCGCCACTCCCAAATCATTCCATCTTCTTCCTCTCTGCCGAACTCAATCTCCTCCTCCCCAAATCAAGGTCGCAGCTCCTCCTCCCCCTCACCCGCCAATGACGAGCGATTCCCCCTCCCACTCCACTGCAATAGGCTCTACTCCAACAATAGCTTCCCCTCTCAAGCGCCAATTTCTGCATGCCAGGTATAGCCCGACCTCCACTTCAGATCTAAACCCAATATCCCCTCTCCGACATCCATTGAGTCCAATGCACCACCACGACCCTCTGGCTCTTCCTCACGCCATCCAGGTCTTACCCTTCAAAAGATCACTTTGATCGACCAAAGCAGCCAGAAAATCTCCATTTACTTGGCCTCATCAAATTTCACCTTTCTACAAGGACGGTAAGTTAAATTTGGAGATTTTGCCACCTATGGACTCGAGGAATTATCCACAGCGGCAGGGTTAGCACTGATCCTTCGCTATGACACTTCTGAGTAGGAATGCTACCCCGTGTTGCATGCATCTATTTGATGTGAATCTGGCATACAACTTTGATGAAGGCGTCAGCAATCTCCAGTCGGAAGTGAAGAGAGCCGAGATCGATTTGTCTAATGATCGACGATATTTTGGGGATAGTCATAGATGGGGCGGAATTAGATGATGTGGAGATGACTTATCAAGAGATTTTATAGCAGATCTTTTTTGACGATACCGGTGTTTTGAAGTCAGAGAATTTACGACCTACAGCTTGTTTCATCATTCGCATAGTTTAGTAGAATGTTATTTCAAAGACGGGAAGCTTTGATTAGATTTATCCATTGGTAAAGAAGGCCGCCTATGCCATCATAGATGGTATGGTTTTCAATTGGGCTTATGCTATTATGAGCCACCGTATTAGTCCTTGAGTTGGTACTCTTCGGAGCTACTTTCCGTATTTTCATCTTCTTGTCTCTTTAGGCAATATGGAGCGAACCTCTCTGGAGAGTCGGTCCAGAAGAAGGTTCCTCCCGCATTCGATAGTGCCTCTCTCAAGAAGATGAGAATCCCTGAGCCACCAGTTGAGGTAACAGCACCAGCAGTCGAAGGGAAGTCAGAGCAAGATGCAGAGTAAGGACAAGGCATTGGAGGACACCAAAGCCCCAAGCTAGTCGCTATCCGACAGGTCCATGCCAAGATCCGTGAGACTTGAATTGAGAGCACTAGAGCCGTGAGATCGGCTGCATGGCCGCTATGCTACTCCCATTTCGAGGTCACGGCAATGGCTCAAGAGGATTGGAACCATCCTATAGTATGTAGGTAGTACTTTGGTTTTAGTAGTGTTGTGCTGTAATTTCTCTTCCAGCATTTGTCCTTTTCTTTCTTTAGGTTGTTGGGTTGTAACCATTGGTTGTCTCTTGTATAAAAGATGTGTATTGTATGTTATGAGATATGTTCCTTTTTATTCAGTGTACTTTTGTTTCTGGGGACATAAACCATTCTTATATGTATTTTGGGAACAAACGGTGTAAATATGGAAAATCTCATATAGATATTTAACTAACGGTAAATGTAATATAAGACTGGAAGTTTATAAAGTAATAAATTTTTACAAGTGAAGGACAGGCAAAGGTTGTTGTGAAATCATGGGTCGGTATTCTTGTTCCTTGAAAAGCTTAAATTTACAAATTGATTAATGAACTTCATAAAATAAAAGAATGAATTCACAAGACTTGAATTATTTATGGAAGGCTAGGATTGAAGATTTGTGTTAACTCATAACTGATTCTCAACTATGTTGAAACGTGGCTCGACTAATTTAAATCAAAAAGTTGAATGTTTTGAAAAATTGCGTTAAAAAAAGAGGTCTTAGCATTTAAATTATTTTTGGCATCCAAACTATTTTGGATCCAAATATTTTAAAAGAAAGCGGCATTTAAATTATTTTGGAAGTTTGAATTTTCAAACCGTGTGCAAATTGATTGAAAAGAGGAAAAAAAAATTTATGGAAAAAATTTGGTTTTCTAATGCCACATGCTAAGCTTAGAAAATATAAATGGGTTGATATATATATGAATTTAGCGATGCATTAAGGTTGACGTTAAGATAAGCGTGGAAAATAACATGGAAAAAATTGTTTTAGCCTTGAAATTTTTACTTCCATACCTTGTCAACGATGTACGAGAATCCGTTTTTAAATTCAATTTCGTTTGAGAGCTTGAAAATAAGCCTCCTTATGCGTTTTATACATAGAAAAATTTGAACGAAATTCAGGGCAACAAGGAAATTTCCAAAGTACAACAGGATTGGTACCAAATAGAGTAGTAAAAATGTAAAATTTTCGACCTAAATTCGATCTCCCAGCATAGGAGTAAATGTATAGGATACGAAAATACGATGCATTTGATTTTTGGATGGTAGTTGAATGCATAATTGGTTGAACCATGCTTTTATTCGTAGAGTATGGAATTTTGTGTAAAAAATATCTTTCAAAACCTACATTCATATAGAACTGCCAATGTATACTGGTTGTTTTCATCATATTTTTAAAAATGATCTTAAAAATAATACATTCATGTAGGAGGCCCGATTTAAAATCATTCTACATACATGTTTTCTATATTGTGATACACTATGCACTTGTGTACATTTGGCCGCAAAATTGGTTGTACACTTATTGTTGGGTATTTTAGGGTGGTTACTGCATTACCCTATGGTTTAATCAATGGAGTAATTTCGAGGACAATACTCTTTTAAGGGTGAAAGAATGTAACACTTTGTAAATTTATATTAATAATCTAATAATTAATTAGGCTCCAAAAATAGAATTTGAGCAAATGGTGGAATTTGGCCACAAATCTTGCATAATTGTGTTCATGGTGATTTTTTGAGCAACTTTCATATCTGGAGTTTTGCGATTGGAGTTCATTCGAAGAAGTTACAGACGTTTAAAGAAATCGGAATAAAAATAATTAATAACAAAATTGATAATAAAAATCGGAATAAAAATAATTAAATAACAAAATTGATAATAAATATATAGTTAAACCGGAATCCTACCGGTTGATCCCTGCTATGGACCGGTCGACGTTTAGTGGCCGACTGCTAATAGGAGAGCGGTCGACATGTCACGACATTTCGACTGTGCTTTGAACCTGGCCAATAATCCGGATTTAATAATTTTAATCTAATGGATACAACTGATTCAAGAGCCTATAAATATAGGCCTAACCCATCCTTTCTTTTCTCATATTTTCTGATCTAGGGCAGTGAAGCTCTGCCATTTCCACTTCTCCACTATTCCTCCTAACTTTAAAATAATTTTTTATACAAATTGTAGAACAGTAGTGTAACATCCCCCTACTTGGAGTCCCAAAACTAACGACTATCGATGTTGCAGTCATCCATAGTTATTAATCCTTGGCGATCAAGTACGGTGATATTAGATACATTGATACACAGAAACACAAGATTATGGAAAAAATTTAAATAGCAAACAAATTCCACATTCCATTTCAAAATATTCCAAATTGATTACATAATTCCAATTTGCAGACCATTTTCTGATAACATATAATTGTTACAAAATACACCAAGAGTGACATATGAAGATGCCTCCTTAGTTGATCAGAGTATATAAATATGCAAGTAATAAATTTGCCTTTATAAACAAAACACACAGCGGAAATGAAAGAACTCTAATAACAAGCTTGACTCCTACATACCCTCGGAAGTTTAATTCGTCTAAAAGAACACCTGGAAACCTTAACTTCAACCTAATCAAAATCAATTGAGTACCCGAGAGTTTAAGAGGAAAACAAAATCTCGAGTCAGACATAAAGCCTGGTATGAATAATAATTTACCTTCTCGAACCATTTAGATATCTAGTGAGACCACATTGCTTAACAGAACGAATTTTCTCCTCACTAGTATCCTAAAACATCTATAAAACCATATGATATGCTCCTGCATCCACAATGGTTAAAACATAGTATTTGACAATATTATGATAATATGCAAAACAAGTAAAACAAATCTGGATTACCCATCCCCATTCATTGTAACTATCGGTCTCAATTATAGTTTATAGGTTTACTATTAACCTGTTAAGTGTTTATGGACTATTTGTCTAATATCATAGTTTTCATGGGATCACTAAGAACCTATTGGTAACTCCAATACCTTATCTCTTATCCTAGTTTTCATGGGATAACTAGGAATATATTAACTGACTATCAATATCTTAATCCAGATACAGTTTTCATGGGCTAACTACAAACCTACTAGCCCCTACCAGTATCAGATCATAGTTTTCATGGGCTGACTATGAACCTATTAGCCCATACCAATATCATTACTTATATACAGTTTTCATGGGCTTACTGCAGAACTATTGGCATCGGCCAATATCGTTAATTAAGATTTCACATTTCTTAAATTATATTCACTACTGTGTTAACCTAACTGGTTATTCTGCCCTTCCTCAAAGTACTGTTATGGGTTAATTACAATGTGAATAAGTACATGAAGAAGTAATACTTCTAAAATCTTTAGTTATGCCATGGTATTTCTCCTTTAAAAGTGAGAGTGGGTTATTTGTTTTGGAATTTTAAAACATCTCCTTCAAAAACTCTGGATGACCTCCTTTGAAAGCATAAAATTCTTTTCAAAGCATAATAAAATATCTTTCGATGCCTTTATTAAATGTTCACTTTCGAAACCAATGGTACCTTTCCACGGTATCAAAATACTCTTTAAAACATGGCTTCAAAACAAATAAAAGTACTTTGACGAAAGCATTGGATTTACTCTTTAAAAACATCCTTTGGGTCAAAATGATTATATCTGAAATTATCTCTTTTGACACCACTTATAAAATTATTTTGGGGAAAAAGTTGATGGTGTCGAAACCATCTAGTCGAAAGCATAATCCTTCAAATTAAAACTTGGAAGGATATAGTCGAAACCCCCTTTCGACTCCATTGCCTTCGAAGCCCTCAATCACTTTCGAAAGCATTCAGGAAAAAGGCTTAGTTTAAGTTAAAATAGAGGTAACCCTTCGACAGCATAGATGGCTTCAATATAGTCGAAAGTAAATTAGCGACTTGGTCTCAACTTGGTCGAAACCAATCCTTTCGGAAGCTCTTATTTAAGGAGAAAGTATCCCACCGAAAGCTTATTTATAAAGTCCCTTTCGAAGGCATGGCTTTCAACTATCTTGAAAGCTTTAAGTAAAACAAGGTAGGAATTTAACTTTAGAAGAAAAAAAACTAAGGTTTCGACTTTATAGGATACCGACTTAGTCGTAAGCGCTTCAAAAACTAAGCAGTCGCTTATCTTTTAAAAGTGAACCTTGGTTTGACCCTGACGAAAGTATGGCTTTCGACACCCTACCTTCCACTACTTACCGATTCACTTCGTACCTATTTCATTGATACATGTGCATTGGTTTCAACTCTAATGGTTTCGACTGGGTTGATGCAGATGTAAATGAGTTGAAAGGTGCCTCAAGATTAGGCGGAACAACCTTTTTTCTAAAACACTAATTTGTAGCTAAGTAATTATGGAAATTACTTTATAACTAACCTGCCTGTTGTAGTTCCTTGATTGGTTGCTTTTAAACTTTTCAAATGCTTTACAATTATAATCGTCGCATTTAACCAGATCTAAATCAAAGAAATTTTAACGTTTAAGTCCTTCCATTAACCAAACCAATATTTGCAAATAAGTCCATCACTTGAAATAATTTATTTTCCCTAGTAAATCAATTGGGAAAACCTCCAAAATCATAGAAATTCAATTTTATCATGTAATCAAACATATTAAAATCTTATACCCAATTTCTTCTTGAAATACTCAAAATAAATTTTAATCCCAATTATATCATATTTTCCTTTAGAAATTCATAAAAAAAATTCTATAGCTCGAAAATTCTGAAGATCAAAACTCATCTATAAAATCATGTTTCACTTAACATAAAAAATTTACATGGCATTATAAAATCATTGACTCTCGATTTTACCCTAAAACCATACTAATTCATAGGAAAATGAATTAAAATAAATCAACCGTAATATGGTTCAAGCATATCATCATCCATATCGTCTTAAAAAAGAATTTAATCATAAATCTGAAAACATATAATCATAGAATAAAATAGATATGGTATAAAAATTATTATTCATCTTAGGTATGATACGTAATTTGATATTTGTTGTTGATTAATCCTTCCTAGCTTTGATTCTTAGCTTTAGATTATAATCTTCCTCTTTTCCTCCTTGTTAATGGCCGGCTCTTAGGGTTTTTGCATTTGTTTATTATTTGAGAAAAATGAAAGTGAATGGACAACTACAAAAGGCCATAGCCGTGTAAAACAAAAAGGTTATTTTACTAATATGCCCATGTGTAATTTAATTAGTTCACTAACCTAATTAAGCATATTTACTTTATTAATAAGCATGGCCCTATATATGGTTTGTTCAAATCTCAATCCCCTTATCATCATTATTCTATTTAATTTATCTAATTAAACTTCTTGAATAATGTTATCAAAAATTAAAGATGTTACAAGTAGAAAATAAATAGAAAAAGAGGAGATGTGGATTAGCATTGTGCAAATAAAAAGGTAAATTTCAATATTATAAATCTATATTCCTCTTTTCTCTGAATCTCTTCTCAAATCTGTAACTTCGACGGCATGTATATACACTTTTATACATATTTCTTAGGATTAAAAAGGAAATGGAGTCGATTCAAGGAATCAGATTTAGATCTAGAATTTGGAAAGCCTTTAAAGGCGAGTGAGAAATTATGTGATTTACTTATAACACTGGAATTTATTTCGTTGCAGTTTTATTTGATGTTTATGCCTCATTAGAAATCTAAAGAGTTGTAGGTTTGAATTAAGCGTATAAAACACTACCTACATATTTTACAAATAGGAATATTGTTCACACCTAGATCTGAAAATTAGTCCCCAAGTTATTAAAGGTTGAATATGGATAAAGATGTAGAATTTGTTCTAGATCTGCAATTGGGTTATAAAAATATTAGTGTAGTTTATATTTGCTCTGGATTCTATTTAGAACGTGAATTTTGTATTTTAATATGTTGGAAGAACTGTCCATTTAATCTTCTTATTTCCTAGAAAAAGTGTAATGTTGGATTTGACAAGGAATATCATCAAAAGAGGAAAGAGATGTGTAAAGTATGGATTTTCTTTTCGTAATATACACTGTCTATTTTGATAACAAGGAAATAAATAATTCCTTGCAATTTCAAACTAATTAAATCCCTTAATTTAGTTAAATTTATGGAAAGTTATAACGGAAAACCTTTTTGGAAGAATAATTCTAACAATTTAATATATAGGATGAAATTTTCTTGTTAAAGGATTAATAACTGGAAACATAATAATAAATTGATAAATATATATAACAATACTAAAACATTCAAAATAAAAATACAATTAATACAATGTACTATACATTAATATTTGCATTAAAAGTAAATCGAACGTTAGAATAGATCATGTAATAAATGGTAGAATTGGAAAGTAAAGATGGAAGGATTGTAATTCCAAAAATGAACAAGCAATAAATGTGCAATAAATTAGGAGTCACAATAAATTAAATAAGTTGTAAATGGATGAAATGAAACTGATTAGTGAAATTGGTAACTAAACATGGAAAAGATAAGGAAGAAATAATGGTAAGGTTTGAATAAGTAAATAATTGTCTTTGGAAATGTTCGTTAAGATAATAATCATTTATTATGGATAAAAAAGACATTTATGGAGATAATAAATAAAATACGCTAGGTAGCAATTAAACATTATAAGGCGGTATAATTATCATTAGAATAATTTTTTTTTGAGAAAAATGTGTGATACTCTACGCACAGAGGAGAGCACGCATGTGAATATATATATAACACGAACATAAGGAGCTGCCAGCATGCCTGGCAGGTAACAAAAGCAAAAATACAAATATCTAATCTCAGGTACTCCTAAGATGAGTTCCGGCAAAGCCAACACCCATCGCACCTCAATATCAAGCTCCGGCATGACCACCGCCCGATATAAAGGTGTTAGAAATACCAAAAAGGCAAGAGATAAATGACGACTCAAAAATAATAAAAAAGCTCCAAAACTCTGAATCAAATGAAGTGAATAACCAACTGCTCTAAAGAGGATCTGTTGAATAGAGAGACCACTCTGAGAGCTCTGAACAAGAAGAAGGAGTGCCAAACTGGAAAATAGAACATCTTGAAAAAGAACTCCAAAATGAAAATAGCAGAATCCTATATCTGAAGAGAAAACTGCAAGAAATCTTGGATGAAGAAACTCTGCTCTGATGACCTCTCTACAATCTGATTTTTAGAAATTGGAGACAAGAGAAACCTGCAAAATGAACCTGAAATCCTATCTCCCAAACCTGTATCGGAAACATGACTAAGAAAAAAATTAGAATGATACATATATATGTATATTTATATATATATATATATGTATGTATGTATGTATATATATATATGTATAATAAGGAATGAAATAAAAACCTAAAATTAGACTATCAGGACATAAACTAAAGGAATGGATGAACTATAAACAAAAACCAAGCAGTGACAAGAATAAAAATTCAAATGGATCAGACTTATTTATCTTTAATCCTAAGTAAGCTATGATTAAAAGTGAGATCATCATATAAATTTAGAGAAATATTAATAATACTATTATTAGTGCTATAAAAGTTATTGTTATGCTTAAAAAAATTAATATTATAACTAACCTTGTTAAGATACCGTTTAAAAAGGATATTTTTAGCTAATTTATATTTGGGATTAGAAATCCAATTAAAAAAAATGTAGGAATTGAAAGAAAATCAATTTGTTAAAATGACTATTATTATTATTAAAAATTCTTTGATTTCTCTCAAACCAAATAAATCGATTAATAATAATAAAAAGAGTGTCTAGTAAAAATCTAATATTCTTATTGAATTTGAATCTATATATTTTCCAGTAGAATTCACAACCCGAAATTTTATTTATTATATTAAAGTTAACAATTTTAAGAGTATTAATGAGGATGTACTTAGAGTCCAAACAATCATAATATAAATGATTTATGTCCTCAAGATGCTGATTGCAAAAATAACAATTATTATCATTATGAATGTTTTTTCTCTTTAAAAATTCTATTGTATTAAGTTATTAGCCACATATGAATTTTGGATTTAGGAGGGGCATTAGATTTCCACGTGTATTTAAAAGAGTTATTAAAAGTACCCGAAAAATTAATAAATCTATAAAAAGAATTTGGAGTATAATTATCATTAGAATAAATTATAGCCTTAAATATGCAAATAGAGATTAATGGGCTTTGTTCAATAATATAGCTTAGAATAATTAATAGACACAGTGGATTGGGATGCGAGGTCAATGGTGTTACACAACAGAAGTTTTCCCTTCATTCAGATGCTACTAGCAGTTGTGTACACTTACTACTGATGTGGGACATCTTCAACCATAGGACCCGTGGGAAAAGGAATATGCGAAGTATGTAGGATCTACTTCTGGGTCGGAGGTATTAAGTGGTTAATTGAGGGCCTACCATTTCCCTATTTAGGAAGTATTAAATGGTCAGGGTTAGCGGTTAGGCACGGTAAAGAATATCTCAGAAAGGTCCGCTTCAATAGAAAGTGTTAAATGGTTGAAGAGATTTCTATGCAATGTCAACTAGATGGGTACCGATGAGGAGTCCGCCTTTGAATTAGGTATGAAATGATTGGGACCTGTCTTAAATAAGGTACTAAATGGTCAGAGTCTTCCTAATTCGATTAAGAATCACTAGCATACAATCAGTCTGTTACATCGCCTTATTTGCGTCGGTTTAGATAAAAACCGTAGCAAATAGTATTATATGCGTTGGTTTTTATTAACAACCGTAGAAATTGGTCTATGAAATGAATTAGAAAAATTGAAAAACAATTTACGGCAGTTGTCATCTATGACCGTAGCAAATACATATGCAAATATGGTTATTTGCAACGGTTATGTATAACCGTAGCAAATAGGGGGAGGCCAAAAATTCTTTTCCCACTTGATGGTCTAAACTTTTACATTCCTGTTTAAAACCGTGTGTCTATAGCAACGTCCCTCTTCCTTTCCACTCCAAAACCAACTTTATCCCCAAATCACGAAAAAAAACCCCTCCTCCACTCCCCTAAATTCTCCGCCTTTAAAGTCACAATCGAGCACTCGGGCTCCACCAAAATCTTATAAGTTGAACCCACAGAGACCATACTGGAAAAGACGCTGGAGGAGGGGCTGGAGGTGCCTCATGACTACAAGATGGGCGTTCGCATGATATGTCCGGCCAGGCTTCTCAACGGCAGCGTCGACCAAAGCGGGGTCATACTAAGCGAGGATGTGAGGGAGAGAGGCTATGCCCTACTCTACAGTTCTTAATTTTTCAGAGGTTATTAAATTACATTTAATTGTTTCAAGTGGGTGGATTTGGGTTTTTGTGTGGAAGGGGCAAAGACTGTTGGTTTCAGGTATGGTCGGAATCAATGGATGAAGCTGTTATCTGGGCTTGTTTTTGCTACAATATGACATCTTTGTGGCATCTAGACTACATGTTCATTATGGTTGCTTACCAAAATTTGATACATATAAGACTGGAATCTTCAGAGTTAGGCATCATGTTCCATCGTGGTGCTCCAGATTACTTCATTTGCAAAATCAGATGGTTTCCAAATTAAAAGAAGTTGATCAGATCCCCTAATTTTTGAAATGGGATAAATATGATAGAAGCTAAATGGAAATGGAAGTTGTAACAATTGCAATAAATTATGTTTAGCATGCCAAGAAGAAATTGACGTCGATTAAAATGCCAAAAAACAGAATCACAAGAAGCAGAGAAATTAGAAATTCGAGAGATTGAAAATATATTTGATAAAAATGTATTAACTTAATGTATTTTAGTTATATTTTTTAATTTCAATGTCTTTTTTTAATTGTTCTTCGGCTGTGTATGTTTAATATATTTAGAAAGTTTACACTTTCCAGTTAGTGTGTTTTCTAATTAATAATGAACCATCCTCATCTGATGTTGCGTAGGAGATGATATCTTCCCACCAGATGATCCATAGTAAGTAGAGTTCACAATGAAGAAGAAGAAATAAAAAAATAAAAAGCTTATTTCACTACTGAAAGCACGGTATGTACAAACATGCAAGCTGGTACAATATTATTTTATAAGACTGGCTAAATATACAGTATGCATGCTTCAGTTCTTGTCTCTAATATACTCTCTTTAAATAATATTTACATTTTAAAAAGTAAATAGGAATATTTGTTTATCATTTACCCTTTTTTTTTGGACTACTGCCCTTACATCAATTATGAATCAGATAAAAATATATATAGCACATATATGTTATAACCGTTTATCAATGGAAATGCAAGTAAACAGATATAGGACATAGCAAATGGCTCTGCACTTAAGACGCAAGCTAATGTGTGAACATGTTTGGGGATATCAGGTCAAGCACTGAAATGTGAATTTTGTAGGAGCATGTTGAAGTTGTTGGAGCATGTTGAACATGTTGAAACTATAGGAACAAATGCAATGTGTGAACATATTGAAGCTGGTGGAGCATGTTGAGCAGTACCAGATGTCATGTGATGCTGTAGGAGTTTCAACAGAGGGATGTAGCAGGGAGTTGGTGCATTAATTATCGGGGTAATCTGCATGCCCAGATGATACCTTTCTGAGCAGGTAAGTGGAACTCTCTGTTACCTTCGTTTATGCATCAGAGACAAATTTTTAGGTGCACATTAAGGAATTCAACCAGTCCATTCAGTTTTCTCTCACGGACCACTAAATATCAGGCATTATATAGCGTGTGATTTGTGTTGACTAGAAAGAAGGATATATTGTAGGTTCTTATACCATTTTTAGGGAGAGCTTGAGGAGTATTAATCTAACACATTGGATTTGATGGGGCTACTGGAATCTTCGTAGTAGCTTGCTTTTGATACTCACCTCCACTAGTTGTATATGAATCATGCTCTATTATTATATATTCTTTTATTTTGGTATGCCTAAATTACACTGCATTTGCGGTAAAGTGTGCTTTGCTTTGCTTTTAAAATGTTGGCCTAATTTATATTTCAAGCAAATATGAAAAAGTTATATACTATATTAGAATAGTGTATTCCGAATCAATCCCAACTTTAAAATTGAAAGATAATATATCATACTTATTTCTGTAGTTTAAGGTTAGCATATTGCAATTACTGATCCACTTTAAAATGCACGAGGCCTTCGATTTTGATTTTATAAAAGCTACAAATATGTTGCCAAAGAATATAGTGGGAAAGCTATTAGCTTTCTATTTTCAGGTATAAGTGTGATGGGTGTTCATTGCTGATGCAGTAATAATATAAGAAATAGCTTTGATTGCCACTAAACTTCATTTTTTTAACGTAACAACGTTACGATAGACCAGGAATATACGGACTACATTTAAAAAGGTTATGGAGCCTTAATGTGCCAGGGTGGTGTATGTTGGATGCTTTGACTATAGTAGTGTTATACGTGCGCGCACACACACACACTCACTCTTATATATACATATATATGTGTGGGTCTAAGTTTATGAAGTGGATAAATTTTCTGGAGTTGTGTGAAAGTAAAATTAATCCACAAATGTCTGTTAAAAGGTTAGTTTTCTAGCTGACTTTAACAGATTATTTTAGCAAATAAGATTAAATGATACAAAGTCCATTAGGAATTTCACTAGCCGATCAAACCTATGCTGTTTATTTGAGCATTTCTTTTTTATTTTCTACAAGTTTTTGTTTTTGATAACTAATGTAGTGAACTGGTTATTTCTGAGCCCAAGCAACTCAGACTAGCCATTTATTTAACATGATATTTACTTTTAGGCTAATAGACAATTTGTATTATTTGTAGGGTGGCTTCTTGAATAAATTACTTATTTTTAACCGTATATACCTGAATTTTTATAAACTTATCAAACTGAGATGTAGTTTGAATTTGAGTAAAAGCAGTATACAACCTGAAATTCTGGCTTATACTCGGCATATATGTGATACCATTACAATTCAAGTTAGGTATAACCTAGTTTGTTCATTGAACAAACTTCTCATAATTTTTCTACCAAACTCAGGTAAAGCTGGAATTGCAAATGTCGAGTATAACTTATTTAAGTTATAATCTGTAAAGTTTAAATTTCAGTGCATCCATAGTTTGGTTTGCAACAGACTAAGTTTGTTGAGCTCGTTCAAATGCAGTTGAATTATAATACTCGCTTAATACTTGTATTATTTATTATTCATCTTATTGTATTTTTTCTTCGCTTTATCGGTAACGATAATAACCGTGTTTCAGATGGGGAGCAACTTTGATGAAATCCTTCATTTTCAATGTGGAACTCATCCTTCTTTGCTCTATCAGGTATCTTTCTTTCTTCCCATGGAAAAAGATAACTCTTGCCTTTGTAGCTGGCATGTTAATAATGGCAATATGCATATTATGTCTTTGTAGTGTGATTCAACTTTGCGCCAGAGCATTTTCTTCCTATGCACAAGCAACTGTTGCCCAAGAAATATTTGGTCACACCCTATAGTCTTTGCGTGGTATCAAGTATCTCTACAAATGAGTTATTATGGCATCTTAATTCACAATTGAACATTCCATCAATATCCCAGCATACGATACAGTTCAAACGTTTTGGTATAGTTCAAATATGCTAATCATATGTTATCTTGTCTTTGAAACTGAAATCAGTAATGCTCGCATAGATGACATTTTCGGACATTGTCCCTATCCAAGTGTAATAAATTTCGTGAAGAATACAACATTAACACAGACAGGGTGTTACATTGCCACAAGCTCATACTAATTGAGGTGTTTCTCATAAATTTTTGGGCTGTGTTGTTTCCTATAGCATACAGTAATTATTTTTCCTGTAGTTAACTAATGTAGTGAACTGGTTATATATAGTAATTATTTTTCCTATAATTAGCTGCTACCTTTTCAATTATTAGTTATGTTTTAGTAATTTATGTTCTATGTTTTAGTAATTTATGTATAGAAGTAGAAAGTTATGTTATTAATGAAATCCATTATGTGAATCTATATTTAATATTTGAAGCCAAACGTCATTTTATTGTGATATTTATTATAAAAGCCCGTATCAAAAAGTAGGCAATTTACGATGGTTATTTAACTTGATCATAGCAAAAGGTCATCCTTTCGAAGTGGTTATTTAACTTGATCATAGCAAAAGGTCATCCTTTCGAAGTCAAAATGACAGATTGCGATGGTAGTTACAAAGAACAGTCACAAAAAAATAGGCAATTTGCGACGGTTGTTTAATCCAATCATAGCAAAATGTCACCTTTTTGAAGCCAAAATGACAGTCTATTGTGACGATTGTTATGAAGAACTATCGCTAAAAATTGGTCTATTGCGCCGGTTGCCATCAATAACCGTAGCAAAAAATAGCTTTCTACGCAACAGGTTTTTGCCTGTTGCGACGTGTGCATTTGCTACGGTTGTTGAACCGTCGCAACAGCGGTTAAACAACCGTCGCAAATTACATTTTTGTAGTAGTGAATGTATTTAGTGACTTGAGTATTATCTCTCACATGGATAGAACACTATTAACGATAGATGTGACAATCATATGTTATAAAGCCGTATATAGAAGTCATCAGTGCCTGTAGTTGGGACCAATAGACTAACGTTGATGATGCGAAGGGCCTGCTTTAGGGATTGAGGTATTAAATGGTCGTTGAATCTGCCTCCTCCTTGTTCAAGAACTATTAAATGGTCAGTTTTTGGGTAGTGTACGCGTAGTAGGCATATATTAGTATTATATACCTTGGAAAAGGTTATGTAGACATATCATACACGCAAATGGAATTACATGGATTAACCCTAAATAATAAGACATAACATTTAAATGGAAGCGAATCGATGTAAGTTTACATTATGGATAAAGTATGCAATTTTTCAATCATCATGTTAGTCGAAATTGGTCGCTAACACCCAAAGATAAACGAAAGTACCAACTAACAGTCACGGATAACCGATAGAGTGTATGTAGAGAGTATAAATATGAAGAACAATAAAAAATTAAAAAGAAAGCAGTAATAATGAAAGATTTATAGTAGTTTGGCTAATCCAGCCTACGTACACTTTAGGAATTTCCTTTTTATTGATAGAGAATTAATTACAGTTACAATCCCAAGTTTTTAAAACAAAAAATGGCAAAGTAACTTTTACAGCCTTTGTAGAAGAAGTTATGGAAGAAAAGAATGAGAATCCTCCTTTTCTAAAGCCTCGCCTGTTGTGTTTATAGGCAAAATTCGGATTACTGGGCTTCGTAGGTGATACGGGCCCATCAATACCCGAGTCCATACCGTCGATCATTGATTTCTTGGAGTATAAAATATACCGACCTCAAGAGACTCGGGTAGTGACCCGAAGCAGCCTCCATTTTAACCTAAAGCGAATTGCAATGTTACTCCAAGTAGAAAACATGCGACCTGAGAATCCAAACATGCCGACCCCAAGTGACTCGAGTCAGACCCGAAGCAGGTTGACCGGTGACTCGGAGAAAACTGCCTCCTGACTCCAAGTACAAATATGTCGACCCCAAGAACATTGCCGACCTGACCTCCTAATGCCAACCCGAGAAATACTTTAGCCGACCCGAAGAAAACAAGTTGCTGACCCAAAGCAAGCATAAATGTGCCGACCCGAGTTTCCCTAGGTGACGAGCCGAAGCAACCTTACATCTAACTCGAAGCAAACTGCATGACTCCAAGTAAAACATGCCGACCCTAAGAATGTTGCCGACCCGACCTCCTAATGCCGACCCGAGAAATATTTTAGCCAACCCCAAGATAACAAGTTGCTGACCAGAAGCAAGCATAAATGTGCCGACCCGAGTTTTCCTAGGTGATGACCCAAAGCAACCTTACATCTGATCCGAAGCAAATTGCCTCCTGAATCCAAGTAAAAACATGCTGACCTGATTAATGTTGTCGATCCCTCCATTCTTGCCAACCCGAGATAATTCACTTGCCGACCCAAATTCCATAGCTCGTTCGGCCTGAAGTAAGCATCGATCCCTCTGAAATGCACCGATCCCAAGTGACTCGAAGTAGCCATTCAAGTGACCCGAAGTAAACTACTTCGTAACTCAAAGCAGACCCACAAGCGACTCGAAGAAAAATTCAAACAACCCGAAATGACTCGATTTTTGTCGAAACTCATATTTCAAGTATCTTGCGTCTTTTGTCCATCGACTATGTTGAATCACGGCTTCATAATCATGTTTATCATCCATGATTGACCGTTTGTCCATCCAGTTCGTATTTCAACCTCGATAACCGAGCAATCAATTTAGTTAAATCAGCTTGCCTACGGCCTTGTCAAAAGGCGGGTTAACACATAGAAACGTTATTCTGGACCCCTCCTCATTACAACCCATAAATAGATTTAGAGGAACAGATCACTGGGGCAAGACAGAATGAGTGATGGAGAAATCTTCTTAATTATGCTCGGTACTAACAAGGCAATTAGATGTCCAAGGAATATCATTAATTCCAAGGTAGTAGTTCCGGTCAGTATTTATATCTTATTATATTTTTCTTCCCGATGTGAGTTTAGTTTGATCGATCTCTGTTATGCTCATATTTATTATAGGTTACCAAAACTTACAATTTGTACCCTAATGGACTTGGGTTCGATTTTTGGTCGGAATTCTAGGCCATTAAGGTGCGGTTGTTACAAACCAGTGCCCTGACTTATCTAGCTTCATTTTTGATCGAGAAATAGTACGAGTTAGAAATTGAAGTTTGGTGATAAGGCAAGAAAATTAATTTCCATAAGCGATATTACTTATATGGAAAGGATTTACGAGTTAATTAACACTACATGTTGAGGTATGAAAATTCATCTCAATCTCGAAATTTAAGAATGTACATCAAGGCAAGATTTGAAAGGCAATAATGCCCCAATTTATTCGGCTTCATTGTTAATCGAGGGATAGTACAAATTTGAAATCATTAAATATTGATAAGTGTATGAGATTTAATATGCATATATGATCATTTTTGTTATTTTGCATAGTTGATTTATTGACTTTCGACATCCTTCTTTGAGTTCGCAATCTAAGATGATGTTTTGCTCATTTGGGGCATTGATATCCTTTATCGAAAATGACTAAAACCAAAGAGCGAGTGGAAGCCAAGCTAAGCTCCCATTAGGATATTTTCACATCTACTCTAGAGTGGTTTCAGTTATATACGCAGGGAGATGTGAAATACTCGGATACTCGGTAAGGTTGACAGGATCTGGCTTGGACGTATGTGAGATCCATTGTAGTTTTCAATTATATTTTCTAGAGGTATACTTTCGGTAAATGGGGCACATCCTCCTATTCATTGTTGAAAAAATTCATCTTCCATGTTTTGATTCAAATCTTTGGATTGTATTCTTAATTGCATCGAGAATTGTGCTCTTCTCTATGTTTAATTATTTGTGTCCATTCTTTAAGTTTGGATTTTGTTCTGATTTGTTTCCATTCTTTCATATAAGGATGTTGTTCTTATGAGGTAAAACTCATTCCATGTTTGTCGGTGTGGTCTTATAAAGTTCATCGTATTTCTTGAGTTTTATCACGCTGGTTTTTCAAACTGATCCAGGTGTTTTTTTATTATAATGCTCGAGTCAGACCGAGTATTTTTTTTTCAGATTATAATTGTTGGGACATGGAGCTTATGAAGGAGAGATGTTCACCTGCTATAGTATTTTTAATCTTTGTTATATAATTATGTATACCCATCAGTAATTGTATGGTCAAGAAATTATACTTGTTCATGCTGATGAGGTTTATTTTTAACTTTGATATACTATGTATCTTAGAGGGACAACTTTTGCTGTTTTTGTTATATTATATGTTATTTTTCCGCTGTGAGATTCTGTTTATCTTGTTCTTTTTCTTTTTTTACCCTGATAATCTTCCTTTCTAGCACTTGGATGCTTAGCATTTGAATACCACGGATGTATTAAGTGTTGACTTACGAGGGTCGAAAAGGCAGGTCGTTACATTTGGTATCAAAGCTTAAGGTTAAGCGAGAACCTTGGCTTTGGTAGGGTATGACTCATCAAAAATAGGGTTAGTAATGCCTTAGAATGAGTAACTCATCAGAGATAGGGTAGATGACACACTAAAATGAGTTGAGAACATTATATATAAAAAACGTATTTTTTATTGCTATAAAAACATATTGTGTTAATTGGTTTGTTGAGTGGCTTACGAATTCTGGTCGATACGCCTGATCAACGTTATCAATAGGGGTCCTGAATGCTTAAACAAGGCAAACAAACATGATATTTATTTTTGAAAAATTGGTAAATGAAATATTTTACCTTGGATTATACATTTTATATATATAAAGGAATAATTTTCAAAATTGATATAGTTATTAGTGATATGCTTGTTTGTTAGAAAATGATAATATTTCTTTATTATCATTGTTGTTTGATTTTTCATGCCCAAATAGTTTGGGAGCATGACTATTGATTATTGATTTACGCTTAACCAGTTCATGAGCAATTGTTGTTTTGATAATTGTAAGTGCATTAAAACGAATCCCTTGTTAATTAAGTTGTACAGTTTGACTATAAGGTGTTGGATGAAAATGTTAAGTTTAAAGTCACCTTTTAATAAAGTTGTTTAATATAATCTAGATTGGAAGATTGGACATTTGGAGGATAAACATTTGTGAAAAGTTTATTATAAAAAAGGGAAACTATTAGAATATAAGAGGTTTTAAAAGTACATTTTATATGATTATGGTATATAAAACGATTTATAAATGGTGTTTTATAAGTAAAAAGGGTTTTTGAGAATTTAAATCCTATTATTGCTTGAAAAGATTTCAAAATGATTTTGAGAAAAGTAATAGTAGTATTACTTGGAAGCATTTATAAGTATAAATATTTCAAAGAGAATTTTTAAAGAAAAATACATTTTCTTTGGATAGTTCGGGGAAATGTATCGATTAGTTTTGTGGTAATCTGAATAATTTTCTAAGTTGCGATTGAATGTTTGCTTAGACAAACGTTGTAATGCACTTAGTATATAATTCTCTTTATCATTGTATGATCGAAATGAGTTCGAATTTGAACAAAGCTAAAGCAAGTGTTAACGAATCAGATGTTAAAATTGTTTTACATATACAAAAATATATGTCGGTATGATTTCAAAAGGGGTTTTGATATAAAAATTGGGTATTTCGTTCTTAAGTTTCCATAAAGGGAATTGGTTTAAAATAAAAGCTATTTTAATAAAAGAAGGATTTGATAGGTGAAAATTTTAACTCTTAGATAGAAAAGAGATAATTTAATACAAGTTTTTTATGAGGTTAAATTGGACAGGAAGGTTTAAATAAACTTTGTTTTATTTAAACTGTATCTTTGTTTAAACATCTAAGTCATATAAAATATTTGATGTTATTGGGCCGACTAATAAACATCTCTACCTTAGGGATGTCTAAAGAAAAATAGACTCTAAGACTGTGTTCGGATACCAACATCCTACTTTTCTTAGCTACTTACCAAACTGGATAAGTAAAGAGGTAGAAGTAGTAAACTCGATTTTAAGGCCATATTATGTTTGGGCCTCCATCTGAATTTTGAAAAGTAAAATGAAATTGACATTTTATATATACTCCTAGGATGTAGAAGAGTATTATACATGTTAACAAGAGTGGAGTAAGTTTTTAGTTTAGTGTTTTATAAAGTTGCGTCTTTATAAAATGTCTATAAATTTAATTGGAATTTTGTGAAATGGTTCATAAATACTTTTAGTACTGAATGAAATACTAATGGAAATGAAAGTGATTTAGAAAGAGATTAATGTAGTTTAGAAACCAATAGGATTAAGTAGATAAATTGTACGTAGATTATTTTATTCGCACGCTTCTTGATCTAGGATTTAAGCACATAATTTCGTGGTGATTCACACCGGTCTAAACAAGGATTTCTCACTCGATTCTTAACGATGAATACTTGATTTGGATTCTTGATGTGATACAGAGGTTTTCTATCATAGTATATGACTATTTAAGAAGAATGGAAGTTTCTAATTAAGAAACTTGATATGAGTCCGCACTAAGGAGGTCGAGTGAGCGATACTGGTTCGAAGTAAAGTTTATGTATCTGACCAAATGGCTAGATCAAGTATTACATTCAGATGATCCATGTATATCATGAGCCTAAATATATTTTTATGATATATTTTGTGGCATAGGCAAGTTTAGGGAATGACTTTCAATTTTGTTTTGAGGTAGGTTAGATAATCTTCTAAGTAATGGCCAATGGTTAATGAGCATAATAGTATACACTCAGGAAATTGTCTATATCCTTGAATGATCGAGAAAGATTGTAAACCTAAGTAAAATTTTATATTTTTTTGTTAATCATTTAACATTTCAAATAATGTTAAGTTTCATATTATTCCTTTATGGAGTTTGGTTTGATTGATAGTGTGATTTTATATACTATGATTTATAAGCATGACTTCATAAGCAAAGGATTTTAAAGTTGTTTTTTTGTTAGGAATTAAATCACGCTGCTTTTGAAAAAGTAAATTTGAAAGAATATTTGGAATAAATAATATTATTATTATTTTGAAAACTTTGGTGAAGTATTATTTTCAAGACATTTGAAAAGCATTTTTGTGAAGTGATTTTTCAAATATTTTTGTTATGACTAAAGTTGGACGATTTGGGGTTTTCCGATTTGGAAGACTTGTCAGTTATGTTTTTTTACTTTAGTTTTTGTTTAAGAAGGAATTGAAATACCATTGAATGCTCCATTTTGTTTTGATTCTAGAGTTATACTATCCTTCGATAGGAGGAGCACCTTACTTGTCATATTAATTCTTGTTGTTAAGATTTTCCTTTTTGGAAAGGGTTTTGAAAAGTATATTTTGAATAGAAAAACCCAGGCATTTAATTCTAAATTTATCTTTTAACAGATTAGATGCATCGTATTTTGTTACAAAAAAATCTATGTACTTCTGTTGCAGCCTTTAATATGGATTTTCTTTAAAGAAAACTATAGTTAGTAATCAGATTACTGAAAGCCAAGAAAGTAATTTGATTTTTAGGTAGGGGTCATTTTCCGCTCGGTGATAATTTCGGGGACGAAATTCTTTTAAGGGAGAGAATGTAACATCCCAAAAAATGTGAACACCTTATATTTAAATATAGGGATTATTTAAATAATTGAATTATAAATTTAATATTAATTAAATGGATTTAATAAAAATATTAAACTCATTTTAATTAATAAATAATAATGGTAAACTTATTTGTAAATTTGTTTGCATGAATAAATAGTTAGGTGAAAAACTGAAATTGTGACCGAAATTCGTTTTTCGGATTTTCGACTTTTTACAAATGAAAGTTGTTGCAACATTTTTTTGCACACACATACATTTGTGTATACATATAGCAGATAGGAATTCATTTAGCACTAAAAAATTAAATAGCCTAAGTTTCATTAAGAGTTGCTAGAAACAATTAGTAATGTAATTAAAAGAGAAGACTTTTGTTAGTTCTTTTACTCCTTTTTATTTGATGTGATGACAAGTACTTAAGGCTACGTGGGTGCAAGATAAGGTAGTTGAAATGAAAATGGTTAGGAGTATAATTTTCCTAAGGGTATTCGAAGTAATTGTCACATTTGCCAAATTCTATAAATATATCCATTACCTTCCTTTTCCCTTTACACTTCCATTCTTATGCTTTGCTCTCATTTCTTCATCTTCTTCCTTCTTGTCTCTATAAACTTTCTTTAAGTAAAACACATAAAACCTACTCTTTTTCTCCTCTAAAATATTAAATAAACCTAGAGTAATATTGTCTTCATTATCACCATTCCAAAGTCGCAGGTTTTGGAGCCAAGCACCACATTTTAGCTAAGGCCGTGAGAAGGGGGGAGTTCGTGGGCTTTGGGATGCTTGAAGCAAGAAAAGAGGTTGCTTTGGGTCGTTGTTTGATCGAGGGAGAAGTTTGTGCATCTTGTTTGAACTTTAGCTTCCGAAAATATAAGTTAATCTCACTTTAAAATGGTTTTAAAAATTGATCAAGTGTTGTAAAATATATATTGTTGGTTATACTTATGTGTATTGCTTGTTTAGATTTGATTCCTACTTGGAATCAGATGAAAAATAATCATTGTTTTGCAGGGGATAAAAGCGAGAGGAAGTTGAAGTGTTTTTATAACGAATAGGTCGCTATGGAACACTTCAGAGAACGTACATATATGAGATTTACAAGGGACTTTTGTAGAGAGACCCTAAGTAGTTTCTCGCCAATGTTGATTTACTTTTATCTTATGTTGCTTATATTGTAGTTTGATTGAAACCAAAGCTCTGATACCAACTGTAACAACCCGTATATTTGGACCATTTAAATTGACAATAATCCACACATGTCAACTTAAATAGTACAGAATACGAATCATTAATGGGGTATAGATATATAAATGAGAATCATCACAGAATCACAGAAATATAACATCACAGAATAGTGCAGCGGAAATATAACATAGTCATAAGAGTAGTCCATGAAGCTACCCATAAGTACAACAATGTCTCAGATAAAATAAAATAGAACAACATAGATGTCCAATAGTCTGAATAGAAAGAGAAATACTGATAAGATAAGATAATGATAGTCTTCGTTCTTCAGCTCCAAGTAGAATCAGCAACAGCAATCCTCAGTCTGATCCGAGCATATGCACAAACAAGCACTCGAATCAGGACATATATTCTTATACAGATAATATGATTCAAATTCAAATAACAATAACTCAAAGATGAATGGAATAACATCTTTAAGGATCCGTTAAACTATTTATACCTAGTAGTGTACGATACATAGATAATGTCTAACAGTAAACTAAAATATCAAAATAGTGTTAATGCGTTACCATTGTCCCCCTTAACACATTTCATATAGCATTATAGACTATACAGCACTATAAACTCCACCGTAACTAGTGGGATATCAGGGAGTACTCTATAGGTATGACGCAAAACAAATTCGTAGTGGTCGCGTATACGGAATACAAGTATGACAAGGCACATGAGGCAATACCCAAGGTAGTGAAACTACCGTTTGCCTGATCCGGACTGGTAAGAACGCATCGCCGAAACGATCGCAACACCGCAAACAACACTCCAAATTCAAGGGTGCGCACCAATCAATCACAAAAGTAAATGAGTAGTTTACGAAGAAGTGTGTTCGCTCGAGGTAGCTAACCCCATTTTGCCCGGCACGGCTCCTGTTTTAGTCATTTCCAATTTTACACAAGTGTCAAGGCTATCCATTATCGTTCTCTTTCTTCAATCATCGCGTACGTCAATCCAACCACTTCATTCTGGATCACCCTCCGCGTATAGTTATTAAAGTGGTTTTCGGTTTAGACAGTGAGTATGTCCCTAACCGATTCTGATTCCTTTAATAACCTTCGTAATTAATTTACCGATTGGTCGTTTAATATATTTCAAAACCAATTCAATTTCAATTTCAAATTTCAATTCGTAAATCAACATTTCGTTAGTCTTACTCAATCAATTTCCAAAATCTACATTTCATAACTTCCCAATTTCATTTCAAAATTTATATAATTTAGTTTCAAAGTTCAATTAAAACAATTCCAATATTCATTTAATTTCGTATAGAAGATCATTCCATAATCATTTAACTTAATTTAACGTTCAAATTGATTTAAACTCAATTATCGATTTCATTCGATATTCGTTAAATTAATTTATCATTAAACAATTTCAATTAAATTTCCAATTCATTACATTACTTTCTTAAGTTCAACTTCATTATCAAAGCTTACACATTTATTCAATTTAAATTTGTCGAATCCAATTCTTTAATTTCAAATTTTTCGTTTGTTTCGATAAAACGCATTCTATTTCTTGTCTAAAGAAATTCATTTCATTCATTTATTACCTTCGTTACAAATTTCAAAACTCGATTAAAGAACTTAGTTTTACTTATTCAAAAATTCAATTTCACTTAATAAGAACATCCAATTCAATTTAATTATTAAGTAATCCAATCTCATCAGATTATCAAAAATTTCAAATCTTAATTATTAATCATTTCAAACTCAATTATTAACAATTCCAAAACTTAATTATCAAAAATTTCAAAACTTAATTTTTAATAATTTCAAACTTCGTTATTAATAATTCCAAATTTATTTATTACTAATTTCAAGACTTAACTTATTCATAATTTAAAACTTAATCATTAAATTTTCAAACTTCGTTATTAATAATTTCAAAATCAATTATCAATTAATTCTAAATTTAATTGTTACATAATTAAATTTCAACAATACTATTTGTCAATTACGACGTTAAAATTTGTTTCAAATTCAAATATTCATATTTACATTCATTCGAATTTAAATTCCAATTTATTCAAACCTTATTATTAGTCAAATAAAACTTTATTTTATTTTAAATCAAAACATTGACCAATCGGTTTAAATTTAATTTTCTATCCTAAGTCAGAGTTATTTGGGTATTTATCATTTCAACCCAGTTCCATTTCTGTTCAAAATCAAAGCATACAAAGGGAACTTGCAGTGTGATAGCTGGGATGGTGTCAAAGTAAATAAACAAACAATAGCATCCATACATAACAGTTCAACAAATATTTAAATAATCCCGAAATAATCGTATTAATTTACATTTGTTATTTATGTAAATTAATATAATTATTTCTAGATACTACACTATCATTTCATGTAGATTAAAGATTATTACGATTTTCACTTGTCGTTCAATTCAATTTCAAAACTACGACAATTACTCAAGTATACGTTCACAGGTTCAAAGTGTGATTTATCAATTTCTACGTGTCAATTAACTTAACAAGTAAAGGATCAAGTTTAACTAATCAAATTTAACATATGAAGGGATCTAGTTCAACAAATCAAAGTTCGACATATATAATCTATTTTAATTTGTTAACTATCCTATGTCAAATTTAACTTGCAAATTATTTATCACTTAACAATACAATTAATCATCCAATTCACATCACATAGCAATCATTCATCCATACAACTAGCATAAGAATATAGTCGTGAAAATTAATTCACCTTCCGTGGATAAAGAAATGGACCCAAAGCAAGAATAAGCACGAATAGAGTCGGTATAATGCGAACAACGAACACTGCAAATATCGATAAAAGAGACAATATTAGTTTAAGTGAACGTTTGTATAAAATTTACAAATTTATATAAATGCATTTACCAATGACGGAGAAAAGAACGAAAGCTGAAGATCGATGCTGCTGCGAAAGAAACTCAGTCGGTTGCTTCTGCACACAACAAGCAAGAAAAGTCGGTTACTAATTTGGCAAACAAAATAGATATTGGCGTAAATACTCTACTGCAATATCCAACGTTAATTACAAATCTCAGTTTATATATATATATATATATAGCATGGCCGAGACTTCAAACATGCGTGTACGTGATTGTACACTATTCCCTTACTAGCAGGGAACTCCTTAACTCACGTAACT
Organism: Allium cepa; assembly: GCA_030765085.1. Classification (NCBI taxonomy): domain Eukaryota; kingdom Viridiplantae; phylum Streptophyta; class Magnoliopsida; order Asparagales; family Amaryllidaceae; genus Allium; species Allium cepa. The sequence goes on along the minus strand of CM060945.1, from coordinate 134,276,938 downwards.
TCTTTTTTTTTTCCATTCATGACATTTCCAATCCCTTCTATTTTATGCTTTCTATTGCACGTCACGTAACTCACGTAACTTTATATTTCCCCCTCCCTTCTATTGCATGCCATACACGCATTTCAACATTGCATTCGCACCACTGCATACACACATATTGCAAACGCCTTCACCAACCATATGCACGCATTATCTTTTCTTTTGCACTTTTTTTTACACACGCACGCAACCCATTCTTGTTCACAACATAATACACGCATGTAATATCATGCAGACCATATAGTTTTCCATTTAAATCTACTTCCACCCTCCACTAATACCCAGTTCCATACTCACGTAACCCTTCACTTTTGTTTTTTTTCTTTCTTTCAAACAGAACCTAGACTCAACAAACACCAACATGCATGAACACCCTTTATACACACACCGCATCACACACGTGAGAAGGGGAGGTGGCGTGAGTGGTGGGCACGGCCAACTGTGCATGAATTTTTTTTTTTAAGAATACGACGCATGCACAACAAAAAAAAAAGACAAGCCGATACTCCTCTGTCTTTCCAGAAGGTTCTCCGCGTGCACTGCACATATATTGCATGCACGAGACATGCACTGAAGCTTGAGCGTGGCCATGGCGAGGTGGTAGGCGAACACTCGGCGAGGGAAGGCGGGTGCGAATGGAGGGGGTGGGCTGAGTTCTTTCGGCCATGCTTTTTCTCAAAAAAAATAAAATATAAAACACAGTAAGAATATATGTTTCGGCCACTTTATAAAACACAAGAAAAATAAAGTGGAAGCGGAGTGGAGAAGGAAGTAAGCGGCAGGGACGGTGAAATGAAGGAGGGTTTGCGTAAAAAAAATGGGATGTGGCCAAGCTAATCTCGGTGACGAGAATGAGGAGCATGCTTGCAAATGTACAGCATGCGTGCAAATGTACAGAGCATGCTTGGCTGGTAAGGGAGAGGGGAGAGAACTATGAGTTTCGGCATGCTTCCTTTTTGTTTTTTTTTCAAAAGAAAGAATGAAACATGAAGAAGAGAAAGAGGAAGAGGGCGATTACCTGATGTTTGAAATGAAGAAGAAGGGACGGTAGAAATGAAAATGGGAAGAGTTGTCATTTTTAACTTTAACAATCCATTACGTTATTAATTTGTTCGTTTGAGTTCCCAAAGCTTTACCCTAGTTCCCAAGTTTCACCGAATTTCCAAACGTCTCTACCAATTCCCAAGCCAACCACTAACTCTCATCTACTACATTAATTATATAGCTGACTTTATTTTCAATCTTCTTTTGTAAACGGGTTAAAACTTGGGCTGAAATTAGTTTAACCGGTCCGTCCGGAACCGTTAAATCAACGCGATGGATTTTGCCGAACTCCGATTCGCGCAAATAAATATACTATTATGATCAGTGCGACGAGGCGCTTCCAACGGTACACAGATTATTGCGATACGATGGTTTTATAAAATTCGCATTTACGCCGCTTAAATTGTACGTTTTGCGAAACAATTTAAACGTGACAGACGATGACAGTTTTTGACGAAACGAATTATATAATCTTGATCAGAATAATTTTTACAACATAACTATGTAAAAATATTTGAATTTGGAAGATAAATTTTACGCAGCTTTATATGGACTGATATACAGTAAAACGCGAACGAAGTTTACTGTAATAATTTGCGACGAAACTTTTTCTATGCTCATATCTAACTAGATGTATGTCATAAATAAATTTTGGACGTTAACTGAGATCGTTTATAAATTCAAATTTTTTATACTAAAACGATGGATTTAAAAAATTTGAAATGGGTCGGAAATTCAGGGTTGTTACAATCTCCCCCACTCAAAACTTTTCGTCCTCGAAAAGGAACGAGACGAGTGAAGAAAGAATGAAATAAGCAGAGAAGTCAAGTCAGATTTCGAGAAATTTGAATTTTACCTGAAATTAGTAATTCGGGGTTTGAATACCGAATACTATCCTCAGTTTCCCATGTGCAATCTCGCTCATCTGCACTCCATTGGACTTTGACGAGATTTACCGACTTCCTTCTGAGTTGCTTTGTCTCACGATCGACTATCCGAAGTGGCTTACGCTCGATAGTCAAATCAGGCTCGATAACTATCTCTTCTATCTGAGCAGTAGGGATGGTCATAGATGGATCGTGCACAACTTTACGCAGATGTGAGACGTGGAACACGTTGTGTACACCGGCAAACTTCTCGGGTAATGAAACTCTATATGCCAATGTTCCTACTCTTTCCGTAATCTCAAACGGACCAACAAATCTGGGAGCTAGCTTCCCTTTCCTTCCAAATCGAACAATATTCTTCAAAGGCGACACTTTCAGAAATACTTTGTCTCTTACACTGAATTCAAGATCTTTTCTCCTTTTGTCAGCGTAGCTCTTCTGTCTATCTTGTGACGTCTTTATCTTCTTCCCGATTTCTTCAACTTTTTCGGAAGCTTCCAAAATTATTTCTGGACCAAGCACTAATCGATCACCCGACTCTATCCAGCAAGCTGGCGATTTGCACGGCCGTCCATATAAGGCTTCGAACGGTGCCATACCAATGCTTGCCTGATTTATTACAGATGATTAATTCAAATTCAATTATTCTTATTCAAATTGAATTTCAATTTCTTTACCTGGTAGTTATTATTATAAGTGAATTCAACCAAGTGAAGATGGTCTTCCCAAGATCCACCAAAGTCAATAACACAAGCTCGGAGAAGGTCTTCTAAAATCTGATTCACCCTCTCAGTTTGGCCATCTGTCTGAGGATGATAAGCCATGCTCAGATTCAGTTTGGTGCCCAAAGTATCCTGAAATGCTTTATAGAATTTACTGGTGAAAATAGGATCGATCGCATACAATACTGGATGGTACACCATGAAGTTTAACAACTTCTCTCATATATATCTCGGCCAAATTCGAAGCTGTACGAGTGGACTTGACTGGAATAAAGTGGGCGGATTTCGTCAGTCTGTCGACAATCACCCAAATGCTTTCGTTGCCCTTTCTAGTCCTTGGCAGTCCATCAATAAAGTCCATAGAAATCTGCTCCCACTTCCAACCTGGAATCTCTAGTGGCTGGAGCAAACCAGCTGTCTTTCTGTGGTCAGCTTTAACTTGTTGGCAAGTTGTGCATCTGCTAACATAAGTAGAAATATCGCGCTTCATCCCACTCCACCAATATAACTTCTTCATATTCTGGTACATTTTAGTGACACTGGGATGAAATGAAAGCGAAGAGTTGTGGTTTTCTTTCAGCACTTCTTGTCTAAGACCATCAACATTAGGAACACAAATGCGATTATCAATTCTCAAGACTCCATTACTATCAACATGTGCACCCAATTTATTGTCAGCATTTCCAACTCTTCCAAGGACTATTTCCTTGATGAGATAAAGCAAAGTGTCCTCGTATTGCTTGGCTATAATACGATCCATAAGAGCTGGGGAGATGGAAAGCTGGAATAACATTCCTTCAACAAGATTATAACATGTCATCGCTTGATTTCTGCTCAAAGCATCGGCTACGGCATTCGCTTTCCCTGGAGTATAATTAATATCAAGATCATATGCAGCTAGAAATTCGAGCCATCGGACTTGTCTCTGATTCAAATCCTTTTGTGAGAAGATATATCTCAATGACTTGTGGTCAGTGAATAACTCGAATTTGGTTCCCAATAGATAGTGCCTCCATAGCTTAAGAGCAAATACAACCGCAAGAAGCTCTATCTCGTGAGTTGCGTAATTTGCTTCATGGGTTTTTAACCGACGACCCGCATAGGCAATAACCTTTCCTTTCTGCATTAAGACTGCTCCTAGACCATCACGACAGGCATCTGTATAGACGGTCAATCCTTCGCTACCATCAATAACTGTAAGAACTGGGGCAGATGTCAATCTTCGCTTCATCTCACTGAAAGCTGCTTCACACTTTTCACTCCAAATAAATTTCACATTCTTTCTGGTCAGTGCGGTAAGTGGGGCAGCGATACGAGCAAAGTTTTCTATGAATCTGCGATAATAGCCGGCCAAGCCCAAGAAACTGTGGATATCTGTAGGAGTTTTGGGAGTCTCCCAATCCTGCAAATTCCAAGGATTCGAATTTAGATATTGATAAGTTGTTTAGATAGAATTGACGAGTAAGAATAGAACTTACATTGATTACGGCGATCTTAGCTGGATCGACCGAAATCCCATTCTCCGAAACAATATGGCCAAGAAACCGAACTTCATCTCGCCAAAAGTGGCATTTCGAAAACTTGGCTTTAAGCTGATGTTTGCGAAGAGTTTCAAGCACAAAAGCCAAATGCGATCTATGCTCTTTCTCATCCTTAGAGAAGACAAGGATATCATCGATGAAAACAAGAACGAACTTGTTAAGAACATCACGGAAAACTCTATTCATCAAGTCGACGAAATAGGCTGGAGCATTAGTAAGACCGAACGACATAACCAGCCATTCATAGAAACCATTTTCAGTGCGGAATGCTGTTTTAGGAATGCTATCCTCAGCGATTCTGAGTTGGTGAAAACCGGAAGCTAAATTAAGTCGAGAAAAGACTTTAGCTCCATGAAGCTGGTCGAAAAGATCGTTGATGCGGGGCATTGGATATCTATTCTTGTGTGTGAGCTTGTTTAGCTCTCTATAGTCCACACACATTCTGAGTGAGCCATCAGATTTGGTGACAAATACAATTGCAGCATCCCATTCTGAATGACTGCGCAGAATCAAGCCTTTAGAAAATAAGTCTTCAATTTGAACATTCAACTCTGCCTTTTCTTTAGGAGCCATTCTCCTTGGAGGAAGAACTACTGGTCGTGCACCAGGAATAAGGTCGATGCGGAAATCGATTTCCTGCGGAGGTGGTAGAGAATTAACTTCCCCAAATACATCAGAAAAGAGTTGAACTACTAGAGTGGAGCTAAGTTCATTTGGATGACAGTTAAGAGAGAATATAAAACTCCCAGCATATTCTTGAGGTGATTTGCCTTTAACAACTAAAGGCATACTCTTGTCGTCAATAAGGGAGACAATTCGAGCTTTACAAGAGATAACGGCTTCGAACTTTCGCAGCCAATCAATGCCTAACAGAATATCAAATGCCTCGAATCCAAGAACATAGAAATCCCAAGTGAAACGATGAATTCCATGCATAAGAGTGACATATTTGCAAACCCTTTTGAGGTTAGCGGGCCCTCCAATAGGGTTAGATACACATAAGGAAATAGATGCAAGAGTGGGTTCCAAACCAAGTTGATTACACAAGTCAATAGATATGAAGCTGTGTGTCGCTCCGGTGTCAAATAAAACTCTAACGGGCAAGGTATGCAACATAAAAGTACTTTGTAAAGTACCTTGATTATCCGAAACTTCCGGGGTAGGAACTTCCGGGGCAGGTGTGGAAAGAGCAAAGACTCCAGATGGTGTACCTCTCTTCTGTGTTGGGCAGTCTTTCTTGAAGTGTCCAGGTTGTAAGCAGATATGACACAAATCCCTCCTAGTCATCTGTGCCGGTGGCGGAACAGCTTTTTGGAGATGGGCAGCTACTAGCATAATGACCCTTTTGGTTGCAGTTGAAGCAAGTAATAGATGATATGTCAATGGGTTTCTTCTGGGAGTATCCAAGCCCTGTTTTCTGCTGCCAATTCTTCTTCTGTTGTGCAAAGTTTGGCTTTCTCTTCCCTGACTCACTAGCTGATGTCTGAACAACTGGAGCTTTGGAGGTTGATGTTTCCTTTGGCTTTCCCTCGTATCGAAGAGCAAAATCCATTAACTCAGTGAAAGTTCCATGGACATGAGCGGTGAGGAGCTCGTAATACTCAGGGCGTGCGCCATGTATGAACTTCTCATTCTTAAGCAGAGGTGTGTCAATCAAGCCAGGTCCGAACTTAGATAGTTCGTTGAATTTCCTTTCATACTCAGTGAAGGTCATGTTGCCCTGGTTAAGATCCATAAAAGACCGATAGAGTTGGGCCTTCCCAGCAGCTGGCATCCACTGAGCCACAAAGGAATCCCTATTTACAAACGATATGAAAACGAGTCAAAATTTGACGAGATAAAAGGAAATTTTTATTTAGATGAACTTTTAGACAGATTACTACCTAAATTGGGCCCAAGTGATGGTTTCCTCATCAGTACGAGAAGTGACTGACTCCCACCAATCCTGTGCAGCATCCTGAAGCTGCCAAGCGGCCAACTTACACTTCTGAGCATCTGTGATCTCCAAGCCAGTAAAGATCCTCTCCAAACTCTTTAGCCATTGTTGTGCTTCGATGATACTCTCGGAGCCAGTAAATTTGACTCCGCCAAGCTGAGTATACTCCTTGCTAAGAGTGGAGAATCGAACTGCAGGAACTGGAGCATATGGACCAGGAGCATTTCCACCCCTTCCTCCCCTAACATTTCTTTTGGTAGCCATCCTGGAATACAAAAGTGATTTAGAATCAAATATAGGAATTTATAGAACTTAAGGAAATTCTACTCAACGAACTCAATAAGAAAGATGAATCAGAGGATGTGAATTCTGAAATGATTCTCCTCATTCTAGGGTATATTTACCCTATCTCTAATGATCTTTAAACTCCACAAGCTAAGGTTATCGGAAACCAAAGCTCTGATACCAACTGTAACAACCCGTATATTTGGACCATTTAAATTGACAATAATCCACACATGTCAACTTAAATAGTACAGAACACGAATCATTAATGGAGTATAGATATATAAATGAGAATCATTGCAGAATCACAGAAATATAACATTACAGAATAGTGCAGCGGAAATATAACATAGTCATAAGAGTAGTCCATGAAGCTACCCATAAGTACAACAATGTCTCAGATAAAATAAAATAGAACAACATAGATGTCCAATAGTCTGAATAGAAAGAGCAATACTGATAAGATAAGATAATGATAGTCTTCGGTCTTCAGCTCCAAGTAGAATCAGCAACAGCAATCCTCAGTCTGATCCGAGCATACGCACAAACAAACACTCGAATCAGGACATATATTCTTATGCAGATAATATGATTCAAATTCAAATAACAATAACTCAAAGATGAATGGAATAACATCTTTAAGGATCCGTTAAACTATTTATACCTAGTAGTGTACGATACATAGATAATGTCTAACAGTAAACTAAAATATCAAAATGGTGTTAAGGCGTTACCATTGTCCCCCTTAACACATTTCATATAGCATTATAGACTATACAGCACTGTAAACTCCACCGTAACTAGTGGGATATCAGGGAGTACTCTATAGGTATGACGCAAAACAAATTCGTAGTGGTCGCGTATACGGGAATACAAGTATGACAAGGCACATGAGGCAATACCCAAGGTAGTGAAACTACCGTTTGCCTGATCCGGACTGGTGAGAACGCATCGCCGCAACGATCGCAACACCGCAAACAACACTCCAAATTCAAGGGTGCGCACCAATCAATCACAAAAGTAAATGAGTAGTTTACGAAGAAGTGTGTTCGCTCGAGGTAGCTAACCCCATTTGGCCCGGCACGGCTCCTGTTTTACTCATTTCCAATTTGACACAAGTGTCAAGGCTATCCATTATCGTTCTCTTTCTTCAATCATCGCGTACGTCAATCCAACCACTTCATTCTAGATCACCCTCCGCGTATAGTTATTAAAGTGGTTTTCGGTTTAGACAGTGAGTATGTCCCTAACCGATTCCGGTTCCTTTAATAACCTTCGTAATTAATTTACCGATTGGTCGTTTAATATATTTCAAAACCAATTCAATTTCAAATTTCAATTCGTAAATCAACATTTCGTTAGTCTTACTCAATTAATTTCCAAAATCTACATTTCATAACTTCCCAATTTCATTTCAAAATTTATATAACTCAGTTTCAAAGTTCAATTAAAACAATTCCAATATTCATTTAATTTCGTATAGAAGATCATTCCATAATCATTTAACTTAATTTAACGTTCAAATCGATTTAAACTCAATTATCGATTTCATTCGATATTCATTAAATTAATTTATCATTAAACAATTTCAATTAAATTTCCAATTCATTACATTACTTTCTTAAGTTCAACTTCATTATCAAAGCTTACACATTTATTCAATTTAAATTTGTCGAATCCAATTCTTTAATTTAAAATTAATCGTTTGTTTCGATAAAACGCATTCTATTTCTTGTTTAAAGAAATTCATTTCGTTCATTTATTACCTTCGTTACAAATTTCAAAACTCGATTAAAGAACTTAGTTTTACTTATTCAAAAATTCAATTTCACTTAATAAGAACATCCAATTCAATTTAATTATTAAGCAATCCAATCTCATCAAATTATCAAAAATTTCAAATCTTAATTATTAATCATTTCCAACTCAATTATTAACAATTCCAAAACTTAATTATCAAAAATTTCAAAACTTAATTTTTAATAATTTCAAACTTCGTTATTAATAATTCCAAATTTATTTATTACTAATTTCAAGACTTAACTTATTCATAATTTAAAACTTAATCATTAAATTTTCAAACTTTGTTATTAATAATTTCAAAATCAATTATCAATTAATTCTAAATTTAATTGTTACATAAATAAATTTCAACAATATTCTTTGTCAATTACGACGTTAAAATTTGTTTCAAATTCAAATATTCACATTTACATTCATTCGAATTTAAATTCCAATTTATTCAAACCTTATTATTAGTCAAATAAAACTTTATTTTATTTTAAATCAAAACATTGACCAATCGGTTTAAATTTAATTTTCTATCCTAAGTCAGAGTTATTTGGGTATTTATCATTTCAACCCAGTTCCATTTCAGTTCAAAATCAAAGCATACAAAGGGAACTTGCAGTGTGATAGCTGGGATGGTGTCAAAGTAAATAAACAAACAATAGCATCCATACATAACAGTTCAACAAATATTTAAATAATCCCGAAATAATCGTATTAATTTACATTTGTTATTTATGTAAATTAATATAATTATTTCTAGAATCTACACTATCATTTCATGTAGATTAAAGATTATTACGATTTTCACTTGTCGTTCAATTCAATTTCAAAACTACGACAATTACTCAAGTATACGTTCACAGGTTCAAAGTGTGATTTATCAATTTCTACGTGTCAATTAACTTAACAATTAAAGGATCAAGTTTAACTAATCAAATTTAACATATGAAGGGATCTAGTTCAACAAATCAAAGTTCGACATATATAATCTATTTTAATTTGTTAACTATCCTATGTCAAATTTAACTTGCAAATTATTTATCACTTAACAATACAATTAATCATCCAATTCACATCACATAGCAATCATTCATCCATACAACTAGCATAAGAATATAGTCGTGAAAATTAATTCACCTTCCGTGGATAAAGAAATGGACCCAAAGCAAGAATAAGCACGAATAGAGTCGGTATAATGCGAATAACGAACACTGCAAATATCGATAAAAGAGACGATATTAGTTTAAGTGAACGTTTGTATAAAATTTATAAATTTATATAAATGCATTTACCAATGATGGAGAAAAGAACGAAAGCTGAAGATCGATGCTGCTGCGAAAGAAACTCAGTCGGTTGCTTCTGCACACAACAAGCAAGAAAAGTCGGTTACTAATTTGGCAACCAAAATAGATATTGGCGTAAATACTCTACTGCAATATCCAACGTTAATTACAAATCTCAGTTTCGTTTTTTTTTAATATATATATAGCATGGCTGAGACTTCAAACATGCGTGTACATGATTGTACACTATTCCCTTACTAGCAGCAAACTCCTTAACTCACGTAACTTCTCTTTTTTTTTTTTCCATTCATGACATTTCCAATCCCTTCTATTTCATGCTTTCTATTGCACGTCACGTAACTCATGTAACTTTATATTTCCCCCTCCCTTCTATTGCATGCCATACACGCATTTCAACATTGCATTCGCACCACTGCATACACACATATTGCAAACGCCTTCACCAACCATATGCACGCATTATCTTTTATTTTGCACTTTTTTTTTATTACACGCACGCAACCCATTCTTGTACACAACATAATACACGCATGTAATATCATGCAGACCATATAGTTTCCCATTTAAATCTACTTCCACTCTCCACTAATACCCAGTTCCATACTCACGTAACCCTTCACTTTTGTTTTTTTCTCCTTTCAAACAGAACCTAGACTCAACAAATACCAACATGCACGAACACCCTTTATACACACACCGCATCACACACGCGAGAAGGGGAGGTGGCCTGAGGGGTGGGCACGGCCAACTGTGCATGAATTTCTTTTTACTTTTTTTTTAAGAGTACGACGCCTGCACACAAAAAAAAGACAAGCTGATACTCCTCTGTCTTTCTAGAAGGTTGTCCGCGTGCACTGCACATATATTGCATGCACGGCCAGAGGCAGTGCACTGAAGCTTGAGCGTGGCCATGGCGAGGTGGTAGGCGAACACTCGGCGAGGGAAGGCGGATGCGAATGGAGGGGGTGGGCTGAGTTCTTTCGGCCATGTTTTTTCTCAAAAAAATATATATATAAAACACACTAAGAATATATGTTTCGGTCACTTTATAAAACACAGGAAAAATAAAGTGGAAGCGGAGTGGAGAAGGAAGTAAGTGGCAGGGACGGTGAAATGAAGGAGGGTTCGCGTAAAAAAAATGGAAAGTGGCCATGCTAATCTCGGTGACGAGGATGAGGAGCATGCTTGCAAATGTACAGCATGCGTGCAAATGTACAGAGCATGCTTGGCTGGTAAGGGAGAGGGGAGAGAACTATGAGTTTCGGCATGCTTCCTTTTTGTTTTTTTTTTCAAAAGAATGAATGAAACATGAAGAAGAGAAAGAGGAAGAGGGCGAATACCTGATGTTTGAAATGAAGAAGAAGGAACAATAGAAATGAAAATGGGAAGAGTTGTCATTTTTAACTTTAGCAATCCAGTACGTTATTAATTTGTTCGTTTGAGTTCCCAAAGCTTTACCCTGGTTCCCAAGTTTCACCGAATTTCCAAACGTCTCTATCAATTCCCAAGCCAACCACTAACTCTCATCTACTACATTAATTATATAGCTGACTTTATTTTCAAACTTCTTTTGTAAACGGGTTAAAACTTGGGCTGAAATTAGTTTAAGCGGTCCGTCCGGAACCGTTAAATCAACGCGATGGATTATGCCGGACTCCGATTCGCGCAAATAAATATACCGTTATGATCAGTGCGACGAGGCGCTTCCAACGGTACACAGATTATTGCGATACGATGGTTTATAAAATTCACATTTACGCCGCTTAAATTGTACGTTTTGCAAAACAATTTGAACGGGACAAATCAAGCACAAGTGTGAGTCAAATGTTTTAAAAATTTAAAGTTTAATTTCGTTCATGGAAAGGATTTAGGCTTATCCTTAATACCAAACATTGAGGAAGTAGATTCGTTACTATCTGTGAGATTAAAGAACTGTAGTGTTCAGGTAAGGCCAGAAGCAACCGGTGTCTCGACTAACCTGGCTTCGTTTTTAAGCGAGGGATAGTATGAGTTAAAAATCGAAGTTTGATGATAAGGGTAAGAAATTTAATTTCCATAAGTGATATCACTTATGTAGAAAAGATTTAGATATATACTTAACACTAAACGTTGAGTTATGCAAACTCATCTCCATCTCGAAAGTTAAGAATGTACGTCGAGGCAAGGTTTGAGAGCCACCAACTTGTCTGGCTTCATTGTTAACCGGGGGATAGTGCAAGTTTGAGATGGACGAATGGTGATAAATACATGAGATTTAATTTCCATAGAGAATCATTTTGTTATTTCCGATGGTTGATTTATTGACTATCGACATCCTTCTTTGAGTTTCGTCAATCTAAGATGATTTGTTGCTCATTTGGGGGCATTGATATCCTTTATCGGAAATGACTAAAACCAAAGAGAAAGTGGACGCCAAGCTATGCAGGTTTGCTTGCATTAGGGTATTTTCACATCTACTCTAGGGTGGTTTCGTTTGTATGTGTATAGATATGTGAAACACTCGGATACTCGGTAAGTTTGATGGAGTCCAGCTTGGACATGTTTGGAAGCCATTGTAATTCTCAAGTATATTTTCTAGATGTATACTTTTGGTAAAGAGGTGCACCCTCCTAGTCATTGTTGGAAAAATACTTCTTCCTTGTTTTGATTCAAATCTTTGAATTATTTTCTTAATTGCATCAAGAAGTGTCTTATGCTCTTCTCTATGTTTAAGTAGTTGTGTCCATTCTTTAATTTTGGATTTTGTTTTGATCTGTTTTCATTCTTTCATATATGGATGTTGTTCTTGTGAGAAAAACTCGTTTCATGTTTGATAGCATGGTCTCATAGGTAATTATATGTTCATCATATTTCTTGAGTTTTCGCACGCCGGTTTTCCAGACTGATCCGAATATTATCTATACTATAATATTATTAGTCAGTTGGATTTCAAGAGCACACAGACCTCCTTTATATTTTGAAAAACGAACAGTCATGTTTTTAATTTTTTTCTATTCCAAACTTTGAAATGTGATAACTTTTTCTACATTAATTGGATTTAAGAATCGATTTCACTATTAAATCTGAAATTTAATATGCTTTCCAATGATATCCATTGTTGATAGCTAAAAATAATTTTTTTAAAATCATAGTTTTTTGGATTATTCATATTATTAAAGTTATTAAATCTGTTTGACTTTATTTCTTTTAACTTATCTATGTCATTGATTGTTTTGAAAATTTCCAGCCTCTGATTCTACTTTTACAAATTGCAGTCAAGTCTGGTGAAATCAAACATTACCAAAGTACAACAACAATGTTAGATGGAATTAGAAATGGAACCAAAAAGCATTAAATACAATTATATGCTTCTTATTATATTGAATTTGGTTTGACTGTAAAAGAAATACAATGATATTCTTCACACTAAAATAAATATTGTTGAATAATGGTTGTTAGTTCCAACACTTCAGACGTAAAATATGCATGCTTTAGATTTAGCATATTTTTCACAAGAATCGTTCAAAACAGAAATAAATCTCTTTATTCTCTAATCATATCGTTCTACAATAATATGATGCTGCATAATGTGTTCCTAGACATAGTCAGTTATGGGATCATCATCAACACTTGCATTCTCATGAATCATGTCAACGTTGCTTTTGGTATTTTTGAATTAATGGTCAAGTGTAAACCAAATGTTGTTACATGCACTACTCTTATAGATAGTTATTATTGAAGCAGCAAATGGAATCAACGACATCAAGTATTAAAGGGAATGATTGATAAATGTATCTCACCAAATGAAGTTATACATAATACAGCTGATGCACACAATAAATTTATATGTGTATTGTGTGGAAATTTTATCTTTGAAATTATTTTTGCTCGATATTTTGCAATTGTTTATCAAACACCAGTACTATCTGCATTACTGTTTTCAAAGATTTATACACAAGTTTTAGACAAAATGCAAATTTATTTGAAAATTGATAAAAAAAATCACTATTTCTTAATCAATGAACCATATAAATCATTTAAACATGTTATGCTGATAAGAGGTTGAATGCGGTTCGTATACGAAGCACGGGTTCGCACTAGTTTTATTGTAATGATTGGGTCAGACAGAGTATTTTTTCAGATTATTATTGGTGGGACATAGGGCTCATGGAGGAGACCTAGATGTTCACCTAGCATAGTACTTTTAATTTCTGATGTATTATTATGTATACCATGGGCAAGTATAAGATCGGAGAATTATAACTATCCGGGCTAATGAGGTTTGTTTTTAACTTTGATATACCATATATCTTGGCGTGACATATTTTATTATCTTTCTTTTTATGAAGGGTATGATATGCTAGAGTTTTCATTGAAGTCAACTTTGATTTTAACTATTCTAGTCAGGTCCCTATTTTTGATGAATAATAATTTATCAAAGCAGCGAAGTCCTCTATGAGTGGCATCCTTCGAGGCGTAACAATTGTAATGGCTTTGGACACTGAGAGAAGATTTGTTGTTTGCATAGAATATGGATCCCTAAATCTACAAATTCTGACACTGCTATGAACTTCGATGAATATAACACGAAGAACATCACTACTTGGACCAACAATGCAAACTGAATTCAGACAATACAAACAACAGTTCACATTATGCGCAACAGAGTAATACGATATTATACATAAAAGTCAGCTGAATGTTCAAACAGAAATAACTTAAAACAATGCAAATGATAGTATTACAGCGAACATTCCAGTTGACTTGTATGTGTCCATGGATGAGGTTACAAACCAGTCGCTGCTAAGCCCTTAGGTGAAACTGTAAAAGAGATAAACCAAACGCACAATGCTGACATGGAGATTACCCCTGTTGAAGGCCCACCTGCTGCAGCTGAAGCAGAAAATCAACCTACTAATGCTTTTTCCTGTATATACAGTAACTACAATAAGTTACAACCAAGAAGAGGCGGAAAACCCAAACCCAAAACAGATGAAATTGACATAGAAAATATTGCACAAGACGACTCCCGCAACAAAACTGCTCATAGAAACAGAAATGAGGATGAGCCTTTTGTGTTTAAAGCATCTATTAACAGTGACATGATTGACAATCCAGAATGGCACAATATTATTTCGCAAGCCAAATCTAAAATATGATAAAGCAGGAGTACCAAAGTGAGTCCCCCCTGATCAACTCTGAAATTAGGGGATCGGCGCTTTCTGAAAATTATACGTCGTTCCTGATTTGAACGTCAGGGGATTAAACTCCCCCATGAAAAAGTACGACCTGATTGAGCATGTAAACAGAACTATTCCCTCAGTTGTTGGCATATTGGAATACAAACTTCATGACGATGATATTCATATTCTTATAAGGAGTTTCAAACCTAAGTGGGCCTGATTTTTCAACAATTCAGCTACAAACTATGAGAGCCGAATCATCCTCATATGGAATATGGTTGGGACTCTAATCTCATCCATAATTGTTCGCAAGCTATCTCTTGTTCATTTCAAAACAAAGGAAATTTCAATTTTGTTTTAGCCCCCGCATATGGCTTATAGAACCTACAACAAAGAAGCAGCTTATCGTAACACATAAGGGACGTGTCCTAAAATATTACTACTTCATGGATTGTAGCAAGTCACTTTAACTTTGTTTTGTATGACTGATAGAATTGTACCCCAAAACAATGCGAGAAATATTGATATAGATTTTGCTGACATGATTACTTCAGAAAAGTTGTAATAAATGCACTATGCAGGGAATAAATTTACTTGGAAGGGAGGGTAGGGGTCTCTTGATTCATTGTAAAATTGATAGAGCATTTGTTAGTAATTTTCTTGCAAAAATTTCCTCAGTCTTATACACAAATTTTGAACCACTCATCAAGTGACCACTGTCCAATGCTTATAAAACACATTGGGAATGACGAACATGTTAAGCCTACACCCTTTAGATTCAATAGAGGATGGACAAGCATGGCTGGCTATACCAATATTATTGAAAGTGCCTGGAAGACTAATATAATAGGAAATCAGCTTTATCAAATTCTTTAAAAACTGAAAAATGTTAAAAAATCACTGGGAGAGGGGAACAAAGGGAGGATCAGTTTGGAACAAATTATTGGAGACAGGAGAAAAAGCAATGTTCTATATGCGAAAATGATAAAGAACCCTACAGTGAGAATAATGCAGCACAACACAAAAACAACCTTCTTTGCTTGGAGAGAATGTCGCATAGCCACGCTTTAGGAAACCAACAAAAATATATTAAAAAAAAGATGGCTTTAAGAGGGGGATCAATGATCGAAAAAAAATTGTGCATGCATGACACACAACAAAAACAACTACACCACTAAATTCCTTGGGGCATCTCCAGTGGGTTTAGGGCAGAATATTCAGCCCTGAATCCGGGGTGGGCACCCAGTGGTCTCGCGCCCATTTAATGGACGCCTGGCCTCAGGCGCCCATTAAATGGGCGTCTGATGTCAGGCTTCCATTTTATGGGAGCCTGATGCCCCCCATTATTGGTGGGCTTGGGCGTCCATTTTATGGACGCCAGAAGCCTGGCGCCCATTAAATGGGCGTCCAAGCCCAATTTAAGATCCTGAACATTCAGCTGAATATTCAGTCTGAATTGAACGATTGGAAATTTTTTTTGGACAAATTCAGTATGTAACTATACCACTGGAGATGCCCTTAGGAATGCATCTGGCAATATGATCACCAACTCATCAGAGCTACAAAACACGGCTATAACTTTTTCTCAAACTTATACTAACTAAAATTAAATGTAAAAAGGTTCTTTCTGAGCAGGTTATAAATAAGCTTGATATCATTGCCACTATGGATGAGAAGAAGATTATACAAGCCGCTTTTCAAAATGATGAAGACAGCAGGCCAAACCCAGATGGTTTTGGTTTAATTTTTTTAAACATCATTGGGATCTTATTAAAGATGATCTTACTTTAGCCATTCAGAGTATCGTTTCAACTGGGCAGATTATAAGCGGAATCAATCATACTTTGATCACACTTGTCCCTAAAAAGGAGGGGGCTAATTCCATATCATATTTCAGGCCAATTTCATTTTGCAAAGTGACTTATAAAATCATAGCTAACATTATATGCAATATTCAAGGGATACATGGATGATCTCATTTCTCCTTACCAAAATGCTTGTAATCCAGGCAGACATATTTCAAAAAATTAGTAGGGAGTTCATCCAGCACATGTTATTATCTTCAGGGTTCCCACCAAAACTTTCTTCTCTAATAATAATTGATGGGAACAAGTACATTGCTACCCCTAGCTCTCTAATAATAATTGATGGTATACCATGTGGCTTTATAAGTAGTAACAGAGGGCTCATACAAGGTGACCCTTTGTCACCGTGCCTATTCGCTATAGCCATGGAATGTCCATCAATTATGTTTGAATTAGAGCATTTACAAGGCAACATCTCTCCTATACATAAATTTGAACCAATAATCGATCATCTTTTTTATGCAGATAATCTCTTAGTGTTTTCAGAAGCAAGATGGGAGAATGCAAAAACAATCAAAAATATTATACATCAACTGGAGCAGTATGCTGGATTGAAAATGGATAAAGGAAAATCAAAATTATAATTCAGCAGAGGAGTTGTTATGAAGCAACACATTGCACAGGAAATAGGTGTTGTGCGGAAGTTCATTTGATTCGCACAAACTCCAAAAACGCAGCGGAATGCTAATGCGTGGAAACAATCAAAAAGAAGGATCTAGCTTGTCGATTAATTACCAACCACAAATTCAATGAAAAATAATCACCAAACAAAAAAAATAAAAGAAAGGAGAACACAGAGATTTAACGTGGTTCGGCTAGATTGCCTACGTCCACGGACCCAACAACTATTCTTTATTTCACTGAAGAAAGAGTACAAAAGATGAGGGAGATTACAAAATTATAGGCAGCAAAGTGGAGAGACTGACCTATAATTACAAATTGAATAATCAATTTATCCAAAGACTTTCTTACGCTCAAAACCCCTAATTGATTGACTGCAGAAATTAGGGTTTACTGAAGAAGAGGATAATGGTGGATGCTCTATCACACGCTCACACACATATGAAGAAGAACTTCTTTCATTTAAACAGGCATGAAAATGAAGGATGCTTGGAGATGAAGAAAATTAACTTCCAGATTATGTGACAACCTTTCCAGATTACTTGATTTGATTCCAATGCACATAAATGACAAAAAATCTATGTTTCCATAAATTTCTATTGCTTAAATTAATCTCCATGTATAAACTTCTCTATCTTCATATAATAAATATGACTAATTGATTGATTAGCAATTAATTAGTTTCCATTCTCTAAAAGATACCACGCATATCTTTCCTCTTTATCATTTCATATACAGCCTAATTAATTGATTGACCGAATCAATTAATTATTTTCTTATCTTCTTTGGAAATATTTGAATCACATAAATTCAACACTCCACCTTGATTCAAATATAACAATCTCTCTGCATCACAACATCTCGACAAATTGTTGGGTCTACGTCAACAAGTTCAATGTGAACTAGTTTGGGCAATATTGCCTAAACAGAGCTTCCAAATCTTTCCCAAGCACAAGAAAGATAGTATGCACATCATCAAACATAATGCATACGAGAAAGCCAAAATTCTTCAACAAATCCGATGTTGGAGACGAACATGTAGATACTAATCTTCGAGAGACCAATGGAGATTTAACAGCGCGCTTCACCTTCTCCATTCCAAATTGAGTGAGGACATACTAAATATTATCTACTCCAATCTCCTCCACAAGAATTTTGCTAGACTTTCCTAAGTCAACATCAGCAGACTCACCAACAAGGTCCACAATATTCAAAGCATAAGATGAAGAATCATCGCTACAAATATGCTTACAAATAGGGCCAACTGAACCAAAAGGCCTTTCCAACAAGTGAGCTCCACCTAGAGTCTGAACCTCTGTAATCTTCTCATCAACCATGGTATCATCGGAAATACAAATATCTTTCTGAATATGGAAACAATCAGATGACTCCAAATGTGTTTGGTAATTTTCTGTCCTTCCAATGTCATCACTTGATAAGGGCTCCACCTTCAACAAAGAGCACTCATCAAATATCGCATGTCTGCTAGTCACAATTCTCCGAGTTGTTTTACACCACAACCTATACCTCTTCACTCCTTCTCTATAGCCTAACAAAATGTGCTTGCTTTCCCTAGGCTTCAACTTATCATGTCTCTCATCTTCTAAATAAGCTGAACAACCAAACACTTTAAGGAATGAATAATCAACATGCTCTCTTTTCCATATCTCTTCTGGGATCTTCGTATCTATGGCAATAGAAGGTGTGCGGTTGATGAGAAATACTGCCATAGATATCGCTTCTGCCCAAAATCCCACTTCTAGACCAGCAGTCGTTCTCAAGCTCGTAGCTCTCTCCCACAATATCCGACACATGCTCTCCGCCACTCCGTAACAATGTGACTCAACAGAAATAGAAAAATCTCTAATTACATGCTCGGACTCACAATAGTTAGTGAATTCTTGTGACATAAATTCACTACTATTTCCAACTTTGAGAACCTTCAAACGCTTCCTCGACTGCTTCTCTACCAAGGTCTTCCACTTACAAAATTGGGCAAATATTTCATGTTTGGCCTTTAAGAAATAGACCCAAACCTTACGTGAGAAATCATCCATAAATAAGACGAAGTAACTGGCTCCACCAAAAGATGCAACTGGGGTGGGTCCTCGCACATAAGAATAAACATACTCTAGAAACTCTGTAGTTCTAGGTCTTCCAACATCAAATGTGACATGCTTCTTCTTTCCAAAAGAACAATCTCCACAAGAGCTAGACTTCGACTGACAAACACCATCAATCAACCCACGCTTCTTCAATACTTCAAGATTCTCCTCATCAACATGACCTAAACGAAGATGCCATAACTGAGTAGAATCTGAAATACTAGAATCAGTAGAAACTACCGAATCTTCTAAGACTGTCTCTCCATGAAGCACATAAATATCATTAACTCGCACCCCTTTCATCACTACCAAGGAACCCTTCGTCACTCTCAAATTCTCTCCATCTATAATTATCCTCAAACCAAGTCTACTCAAAGCTCCAACTGATAACAAACTTCTACGCAGCATCGGAACATGTCTAACATCCGTGATAGTCCTAACAACACCATCATGCATCCTAAACCTCACACTTCCAACGCCCACAACATGACAAGATGTGTCATTCCCCATATGAACTGCTCCGCCATCAATTTTCTTGTAACTGACAAAACAGCTCCTATCTGGCGTCATATGACAAGAGGCTCCAGAATCAATCACCCAACTTGTATGCTCTAAAGGTGAAATACTGGCTGAAAGTAATGATGTATTACTATCACTTATATCCGCATCTGATCTAACTGTTGTCAAAACTGAAGCTTTCTCCTTCTTCTCTCTTCTTTCTAAGAGCTGAACAATCCCGTATGAAATGTCCCTTCTTCTTACAATAATAGCAAGCACCTCTTCTAGGACCCATGAAATGAGACCTACGCATATCTCTACCTCCAAGGTGCTTCTGCTTTTTATCTCTTCCTTTAGATGAACGAAGTTGTTGCTGAAGAACACCGTCATTAGTCTTCACCTTCCATGTCCCAACAACTCCTTTTCTAACAAATTTGGTGATGCCATAATTTTTCATACCACTACTGAAAGAATTTGCCATTGATAACTAATCTAAAACAAGACAGCTAGCTCTGATACCAAACTGTTGTGCGGAAGTTCATTTGATTCGCACAAACTCCAAAAACGCAGCGGAATGCTAATGCGTGGAAACAATCAAAAAGAAGGATCTAGCTTGTCGATTAATTACCAACCACAAATTCAATGAAAAATAATCACCAAACAAAAAAAATAAATGAAAGGAGAACACATAGATTTAACGTGGTTCGGCTAGATTGCCTACGTCCACGGACCCAACAACTATTCTTTATTTCACTGAAGAAAGAGTACAAAAGATGAGGGAGATTACAAAATTATAGGCAGCAAAGTGGAGAGACTGACCTATAATTACAAATTGAATAATCAATTTATCCAAAGACTTTCTTACGCTCAAAACCCCTAATTGATTGACTGCAGAAATTAGGGTTTACTGAAGAAGAGGATAATGGTGGATGCTCTATCACACGCTCACACACATATGAAGAAGAACTTCCTTCATTTAAATAGGCATGAAAATGAAGGATGCTTGGAGATGAAGAAAATTAACTTCCAGATTATGTGACAACCTTTCCAGATTACTTGATTTGATTCCAATGCACATAAATGACAAAAAATCTATGTTTTCATAAATTTCTATTGCTTAAATTAATCTCCATGTATAAACTTCTCTATCTTCATATAATAAATATGACTAATTGATTGATTAGCAATTAATTAGTTTCCATTCTCTAAAAGATACCACGCATATCTTTCCTCTTTATCATTTCATATACAGCCTAATTAATTGATTGACCGAATCAATTAATTATTTTCTTATCTTCTTTGGAAATATTTGAATCACATAAATTCAACAATAGGTACCCAAGTCAGTAATTTACCTATCACATACCCAAGACACGACTGAGCAGCACAATACTAAGGAAAAATGATTTCAACAGCTTATAGACAGAGTTAAAAAGAGATTCAGAGTGTGGTATGGTAGATTACTTGCCTCGAGCGGTAGGTTGGGGCTCGTAAAAACAGTAATTCATCCTATGATATTTTACTGGATGCAAATTTATCAAATGCCAAACAATATTATTAATCAGATTGAAAGCTTGTGTTCCAATTTTTTGTGGCAAGGGAAAGCAAACCAAATAAGTTAGGAAAGGGTTTGTTGGCCATAAGATGAGAGGGTTTGGGACTAAGGAGTTTGCATGACTTGAACAAAGTAATTGCCTTGAAACTCATGTGGAAATATTTACAACAAAAAAGTTTGTGGGCATCATGGATGAAAAAAGAAAATACTGCAAAAATAAAAATTTCTGGATTATCAACCCTGATACAAATTCATTAATATCGTGGAAAGTGATCTTAAAAGCTAGATAGTCATCTCATGGCCTGGTGGAAAAAAGGATTGTGAATGGAACGGATGCAAGTTTGTGTTTTTGAACAATGGATACAAGGTGAAACTCTGGTAAGTAAAACTGGTTGACAAACATTAAGTAATATTGGGGGTTTGGGGTAAAAATATGTGCAATCATCATCGATCAACAAAGATGTCTCAGCACTTCAAATTTATCACCAAATATTTACAAATGAATAGAACAACTTAAAATATACCCAAATATACAGAATGATTGCTGGCGGTGGATCCCTGAAAAATATGAAGAATTTTCAATAAAATCTACCTGGAACTCAGTAAGGCCTTAGATGAATATATTGCCAAAATATCTTCATATATGGAACAAGATTAACTCCCAAAAAATGGCTACATGTGTATCCTAGCATCATTGAACAAGTTGAAAAAAAAACTAGTCAAAATCAGTTGCTGGAACAACATATAAGATACAAGATGTAAACTATGCAATAGAGAAATCTAGTGAGGATCTTTTTTCTCAACCGCACATACTCATTAAATATATAGAACCGAATACTGCAAATGCTACAGATTCAAGCCATACAACAATCGAACATAGCATCAATTCTTGAATACTTGGAAACAAATCACACAAAACCAATTTTCAGACGGATTTAATCGACTTAAGCCTATAAGTAGATGTCTGGCATATATGGTTGGAAAGAAACAACAAAAGCTTTAAAAACCAAAATCCAACGGTAGAAACTAGATTGGCACTTAATTATCATTAATGATTGCAAAATCATCATTAGTAAATTTGAATTCTTTGCTGATGCACGCAATAAGCACGGTGAGCTATGTAAAAAAAAAAAAAAAAAAAAAAAAAAAAAAAAAAAAAAAAAAAAAGGGATTCACTTATCTGATCAATATCCCAGAATCACACGAACGTCGAAGCTTTTGAAAGTCTTTGTCTTACAAAGATGCTCGACAAGTTCCCTGATAGAGGTGGCGCTCACGTGAATAGATTTGATGTCAAATTACTGGCTTACACAAGAACCGTGCTTCGATTTGGAATACTGATGGTCAACTGGCCACCATCAATGAAACCTTGGAAAGGTAAGAGGATTGCCAACAGTGAGTTCGATCAGCCATGGTTTGACTAAAATGGTGTGACTGACCCCCACATTGGTCCAAACATAAGAGAGAAACCAAGTTATGCGACGTTTATAATGACATTTATAATGCCCGAAAACAATGCAGCAAATTACACGCCCTTATATGCTAATACGGTGGGTTTGAAATCAAATCTTCATTGCTAGTTTCCTCTCAAAACCCAACTTTTTTTATGCAAATCCTACCAAACATATCAAGTTTTCAATCTATTTTAAACTATTTTCTTCAAAAATATTTTCCACAAACGATAAGAATATTGCGCACTGTTCATGATAGCAGTAGATATTTACAAAATTGAAGGGTTAATGGAGATGATAGTGGTAAAGGCCCTATCTTTAGCTCTTTGAGAATACGCAGAGATGATAGAACAGCGGTGTCTCGAAGGCGGCGCATGTGAGTTATTTTCGAAGACTCTGCTTTGGTTTCGAATATCGATTAAAACATAGTATCAAGGAAGGAGTTGATCAATTTTCGTATGTTGCCCGATGAACAAGTGCACATTTCTACCCATGTCGACATCACTGTAAGTACCATTTTATATTCAAATACAACGGCAATTATTAGCATTAATTGTTATAAATTATTTATGTATTTAAAAAATATTGTATAAAGTGTATGGTTCTATATTTAGGCTTGGTAAAATATTGACATTTTAGTTTATAAATCGTATGGTTATACATTTAGTTTACATTGTTAATAGGCAAAATAATTTTCTCAATAGGCGAGGGAAGGGAAAATCCGCAGGTCTCTTGCATCTGCTTTTTCATCTATATCGAGAGATACTAGCAGTCGACATCGAATGACGTATCACAGGATTTTTGAGCGATGTAGGATTTTTTATATGTTTAATTTATCATAAATACTTACATGTACAACCGCATTGTGTTTTTCTTAGCCCTGCATATTCCTTATTTTATAGGTATTCGGTTGACTTTAAATTCCGATGCACAATTGTGTGGTGGATTAGTTTCCTTTTGGTGGAAGACCACCCGCACTTTTCACTTTGCTTTTGGGGAGATGGGCATTAATCCGATAGATTTTGTTATGCTTACTGGGATTTCTATTGGATTGCACCTTCCTTTATCTTATGATGAGCAGTACCAAAGATATGATAACATTCTACATGTCTTACCTAGTATTCCTATTCCATCATGCTTATTAGAGGGTACACAAAATAGAATTGGCTCCCTTAGGGGTAGTACGGCTCTAAACATGACTTGGAGATAGTTAGGGTATTTGTCCTGTATATGATGGGAAACATTTTCTTTTCCACTCCGTCCACTACACTCCTATTAGAACATGTTGCAGCGGTTGCGGAGTTTGATCTTTGTTTCCATGTTCTTTACAATTGGTGAACGGCTAACAAGGCCTACTTGTATAGATCATCTGACTTACAGTGTGTAGTGACTAGCCTTGATGCATCATTGTGTGGTTTTTGGGTGGTTTTACGGTACTGGTGGTACGAGTATAGCCACAATCTAGCTCACTCACCTATAGACCGCTAGTTATTTCTATTCTTTCCGAGGATCTGTGCATGGTCACTATAGAATAGGCACAGAGTTCGTGGCGGTGAGGCTGGTCATGTTTTTACAGTTGCATGCAACCAAATAGAGTTATGGCATACACGCTCTAACATTATTTGGCAGTCGTTTGATGGATCTCCATATTTGACATACAATAGAACCTTACACATATTATTTTTATCGGGCAGATGACCATTTGTAACATCTCCTCTTACAATCGGTTATATGTGGTATATGGTAAGCGATGTTGGCACCAGATATATGACATAGACATGGTTCCAAATGATCATCATCCTCATACACCTTTTCTTGGAGTGTATTCAATGGCCTCGTTACAACATGCAGTGGCGAACAGATGGTGGGAAGCGAGTTACTTCATTATTCTCTACATGGATTATCTTCAGTTTTGGCATGGATTATCTTCAGTTTTGGCATGGATTCTACATTACTCCACCATCTGTCGATTTTACACATGGAGAAGCGATCGATTTAATCGGGCTATCTGTCCCGGTGTTGCACCCTCGTTTGTGCATGACTTATCTCAGCCCACTCAGAGGTTTGTTGCTTCACGAGCTGAGATTCTAGGTGAACTATATGGATGATCTATTGCTTTACCTACTTCATCCAACCAGGATCGGTTTGTGGGCATACCACATTTGTCGATCACTGATTATCCAGATCCTGCATCGTTTCTATACGATGATATATTCCAAATGCAGGTTGGAATTATGGATATTTCATACGAAAAGCATAGAAGCAACATAGATAAGTATGAGGAAAGAATTCAAGATCTAAAGAGGCATGTTCAGTGGTTGACTATTGAGGATAAGGCCAGATACAAGCATCGAGCGAAACTCGTTCCTTGTCCAGATATGGTAATTGATTTGGGAGGTGCTTTAGATTTCAGGCATGCTGGAGATAGTTAGGATGACCCCAATAGCAAGATTCCATATTATGACAATGACGACGACAATAATGAGAATGAGGATGATTACGATGAGGATGAGTCTAAAAATTCAAGTTGTCACCAACCAATAGTCGTTTCAAATCCTATTAGGGGGTTAACACATCTTTCTTTGATTTGACGTAGTTGTGGATATATGTAATGTTAATTACATATAACGCGTATATTCTTGGTTTTGAGGGGTATGGACTCATCCTAAGGATGGATTTGGTATCCTACTACGGGGTTATATTAGATTGTGATAAGTGGATCGTTTGGTTATGAATTATATGGGACACGAGATAGATGTTCGTTATACATCCCAAAACTAAGTCGGGTTAAGCTGTTTATATTATCGTATCCTATCATAGGATGATCGCTCATCTGTTCCCATAATTCGAGACTTTCCACATGTTTTGAAAGAAGTATCTGGTCTCCAACCCTAAAGGGTGGTCAAGTTTAGCATTGATTTGGAGAAGGATGCTAGACCTGTCACTCTGCCATTGGGGCATATGTCCCTTAAGGAAAAGTGAGAATTAGACAAGCTAATCTTGAAATTACCGCAAAAAAGATTTATTTGTCGAAGTAATTTAGAATGCGGAGAATCAATTGTCTTTGTCATTAAGGCAGATGTAACGACCCGTATTTTACATATCAAAGGATCGTAAAACATAATTTTAAATTCATATGAGGTCGTATGACTCTACAACTTTGAGAAATGTCTACTAGAGGCATTTCTTATATTTAGAATTTTTCTAGATATATTATCCCTGAAAACTTGTATCATCCATAACTTTTGATAAGGGCCGAATTCGCACTCGAAACTACTTCCATTTGACAGGTATGATGATTTCCTTTTCCATATAGTGGCCATAACAGCGATTTGGACTTTCTGGCTAGAAGATATAGATGTTTGAAGATTGACAGCTTTTGGAGCAGTTTAGTGGGTGATTAGTGTGTTTGGGGGCAATCCCACTAACCCATCTTGGATTTGGAGACCTTACATAGCTATAACATCTTCCTCAAATCACATTTACACCTTCACACACAGATCTAAGCTCTATTAACTAATTCTCTACCCAACACCTTCTCTTTCCTTCTCCAAATCAAGTCTAAATCATAGAGTAGTGATAGATTAACAAGAAGATTCACTAAAGATATTTAAATCTACATTTTTAGGGAAGAAAAATTACATCTTTGCTATTCATTTTCAGATCTACCTTTATTTGCATGAAAAACTTGGTTTTAGTGGTTTTGGCGAGTAATTTTAGGTATTTGATACATATATACTTATACATGTATATATAAGTTTTAACATGTTTTGTATCCACTTTTAAAGTCAAAATTATGTTTTGACACTGTTTTAAAACCCAGTCTGCAATAAAAATGTGAATAGATATATTTTTGGTGTTCTAACATGTCATTTGGATATGTGATTGCCTTAATAGATGTTAGGTTATGTTGTGTACACCTTTTATGAAGATTGTCATGGTTGATTGTGTGATTTACATGTCTAAATGTTGTTTGGTGCATGTATGGTGCTTAATTGTATACTTGTATGGTTGAAAACGCCCATCGGAGCAATTTAGAGGTGGGAATTATAGAGATGGACTTCGACGGATTGGCTCTAGAGTGTTTGGAGTCATTGTGTTACGTAGGCGATGCGTGAGGGTTAAAGCGTTAGGCGTAGCAATGGAATCGGCGCAATGTTGAAGTGCTGAAGGAGCTATAGGATTTTGGTTCAACATTAGTTGGTCAGCCTAGGCGTTGGTTCGGTTGAGGGTTGGAGTAGTGGTCGAGCATGGTATTCAGTTCGATACTAAGCTTGGGTTGGCGATTGAGCACAATGATCGATTCGGTGGTAAGCTTAGTTCAGTGGCCGAGCATTGAATTTGGCTCGTTAGTGGTGGAAGACCAGACAAAATTCATGTTTGGTGGGCCTCTTGGTTTGGTAGAAGGAGGGACTGGATTCCAGTCCAATGATGCCTTGGTTCGGCATTGAAGGGACCGGACATCATTTGTTGTCTAGTAGTGGAATGAAAGACTGAACATCAATTGCCGTTCAGTGATCCTATAAGAGACCGGACAAACCTTTCTGCGTAGTGGGATATACTTGAGCAACGAATAAGGAAAGGTGCTCGGGGTTGTATCGTGGCATGTCGGGGGGACTTCAAGTCAGGGCATAGTTGATTCGAGTCAGAGATGGGATGGCCTTGGGTTTTGTGCAACAACAAAGAAAGTGATGGAATGGCACTTTGACATGATGACAACTTTGGAACCTTAATACGATAGTTCTACGAGTTACTTTGTGTGTCTGGAGGCATTTTCGGAGATAATGACTTAATAGTGGGAGTCATGAGGGTGATCCACAAGGGCAAGTTTAACAATGGGGGCTTGCAAATGGGATTTCTGACTGTGTCCTATGGAGGTAAACATGGAATAACAATTGAGTTTCATTATGGAGACGCGTGCAAAGAGACCGTTGATAACTCAAAGGTTTCTAGTGTGTTCATAAAGAAAGGGTATGTGGATAGCTCCTACCTGGTTTTGCGATCACCAATCAGGATCTTGCGATAGTAGATAACACTAGGCTTTGTGATTGTAGGTCTGGTTCCTAGCCTTTTGGAGTAGCATGGATTCAAGCACCAATAAAGCCAGGATTTCGATTGAGTCCCTAGTTTGCGATAGTGCCATACGAGTTATAATTATATATCCAATGGACACGAGTGATGGTGAGGACTGCTTGATGGATGTTATGTTTTCCATGATTGTTTATCACTATAGGATGTCACACGATGTAGGTATTTTCGACCATATAATTAGACATTGGACATTGTACTTCGATTGTAGACTTATATGGCTACGATAGTATATTAACGTATATCGAATGTTATATGCTAACTTTTTGGATGGAGGGGTGGGTCAGGTATGGTTCTCATGCGCTATTTACTATATAGGATTTTATTAGTATTTTGAGATGATATATCTCTCATACCAAGATGTTGTCTGACCCGAGATTTTATGATTTGCTTCTTTTACCTCAGGGTATTCTTAAATGAGTAGATTAGGGATAATGAGTTTGAATAGTGCATGGAGCTATATGGAGTACGAGCAGGAGGCTACGCTTTCATGTATCTATACTTGGAGCTCATCATCGCTTATATTCTGCTATGCGGTACTGTGGAGATACACCAGCACTGGTATTTTGAGAGACAGTTATAGAGTTTATTTTTGAAGATTTGGATGTATAAACTTTTATTTCATTTTTTGTATAGTCTGAGAACCTAATGCACTCTGGTGTTCTTATATATAGTTTATTTGATTACATCACTATCGCCTATTTTACATCTATTTTATCATATTATAATTTGTCTATGCATTATGAGATGTTCTAAAGGTTACGTGTTTGGTTTTTTTCTCTATTTTACATTCTTGTCTACCGTCCTGCATTGGCCAGGTACCTCCACGGTGTGTTATATAATCATATTGAGTACCGGAGTTGTAGGTCGGTCATCATATTTGGTGCAAGAGAAAAGGTTGCATAGACGACCTAAGTTGTTACTTGGATCCATTAGAGATAACGAAGGAGCTATTGTCTTAGAGTGGATCTGGCAAAATATAAGAGAGCGTACTTTTTATACTTTCGTTCTCAAAACTATATAGTAGTTGTGTGTGTATATATATAGTATAAGTTGCTTTGTATTCATGGACATCACTTATTCCTTTTAGAGAGACTGGTCATTCTTATTACAACTTTTAAGAATGAGCCGGCTAACAAGGAACGCTGCTAGGAACTCCATCTTTAGAGTTGAGAAGGGGGTAAGGTCAGGGGGTTGCTAATCTCGAATTGTTGAACATGTTTGCGAAGATGGTGCAAAACTTGGTTTAGAATGTTCAAGTAGCTTCTACTGCAGCTCTTGGTAGTGATGCTCTAATTTAGGCGCCGTGGGCTGACTTCGCCAGATTGAGCAAGGATTTCTCTACTCTAGGTGGCAAATCGTTTCGTGGAATAGAATCAGCCGACGAAGTGCAAGATTGGTTGGACACCTGTGAGCGAATCTTCTAGGATATAGAGTTAGAGGGTGCGATGAACAGAAAGCTGGCTTCTAGACAGCTTCAGGGAAGAGCTATGGGGTGGTGGAACATGATCAAGATTACTACTCCTAAGGACCAGATTCCTTGGGAGCAGTTCAAGGTGAGGTTTGAAGAGAAGTATATACTTCCCTCTCAGAAGTCAGTGCTCTTTTGAAATTTTGCTAATTTGAGACAGGGGGATATGTCTATGTCGGAGTATGTGGCTGAGTTTGACACACTGTCAAAGTATAGTCTATCTTTTATTGATATTCTACTCAATAAGAACGAGAAATTTATCATGGGCTTAGATGATAATCTTGGAGAGAAGTTTTTGAGTCATCTTGATGAGACCTTTGGGAGGCTGGTGGAGAAAGCTCTTCGACATGAGACTCTGTATCCTAAGCCTAAATCAGTAGTTGCTCCTAAGGATGAGCCAAAACCATAAGCTGGTGAGGGAGGGAAGAGTAAGTGGGACAACAATAAGAAGAAGAAGTTTCAGAAGAGTTGTCAAAAGAATGGCAAGTGGGATTATACTTGCTATAATTGCGGGGAGAAGGGCCATCTTGTTAGATATTGCAAGGTGGAGGGCAAGAAGTGTTATAAATGCAACAAGCCGGGGCATATCACAAAGGATTGTCTAGAGCCACCAAGGAATAAGCAAGTTGTGTCTGCTTATGTTTTGAATATTGTTCTAGCTTCGTCCACTGCTCCATCGACGAAGGAGAAAGGGAAGAGCGTCGTTATATAGGGTGTGCTTTCTATTTTTGATACACATGTATGTGTTTTATTCGATACCAAGGCTTCACATTCCTTCATTTCTAGTGATTTGGTAAGAATTAAGTCCTGAGATTGTTGACTGACCTTTGATTGCGACGAACCCTATTAGAGGATCAATTAGCCTTTGCTTAGTTTGTCAAGACCTAGCCTTATCGAGTTATGGACGTTTGCTTACTTATGATTATTTTGATTTGTTTTTTATGGATTTCTTAATACTAGGGATGGACTAGCTGTGGAAGTATGGAGTAGTAGTGAATTGTGAGAGGACGTTGGTGATAAAAGGGATGGATGATGGGCTAGGTTGGAGATAAGCTGCCTGGCTAACGATGAAGTGATGGTTGGCTTTCTGTACTTTCTTGAGGTCCCACACGATGTGTTGTCATCAGAGCCTATTAAGAGGGTGTATCTGGACATATTCGAGGCGGTGACTGAATTACCACCACATAGGGAGATAGAGTTCCGTATAGATTTAGTAAAGGATGTCAGACTAGTAGTTATTCCTCTAAGGTGTATGGTACCTAGAGAGCGAAAGGAGCTGTTAGTGCAAGTGAGTAACCTATTGGAGGAAGGGTTCATTTGTATGAGCATATCTAAGTGGGAGGCACCTGTAGTATTTTCCACTAAGGCAGATGGCTCTTTGAGGTTGTGTGTAAATTATCGTGAGGTGAATAAGTTAATGAAGAGGAATAATTATCTACTCTCACGTATTGATGATTTGTTCGATTAGCTCCTTGGTGCTAGGGTGTTCTCTTAGTTAAACCTTATGTTGAGGCTTCATCGATTGAAGGTGGCGGAGGAAAGTATGTCAATTACAATGTTTTGTATTTCATTTGGATTTTATGAGCGGTTCGTTATGCCGTTCGGGCTAACCAATGCGCCAACGTACTTTGTTGATCTTATGAACCTTGTTTTCAGGGATCGGCTAAATAAGTTTGCACCTATGTTCGTGGACGATATCCTTGTTTATTTAAGGATGGAAGAAGAACAAAAGGAGCATTTGAGGATTGTGCTCAAGGTGTTAAGAAAGCACCGATTAAGGGTAGAATTTTCTAAGTGTCACTTTTGGAGGAGGGAAGTAAATTTTTTTGGATCAAGTTGTTTCTGAGCAGGGTATTGCTGTAGACTCTACGAAGGTGGTGGTAGTACAGGATTGGGATCGACCCAAGATCGTTACATACGTAAGAAGTTTGCTTGGACTGATGCGGTACTGTGGACATTTTATCCAGGACTTCTCTAAGGTAGCAACACCGTTAGCTAACTTGACAAAGAAGAATCAGACTTTTATTTGGGATGCGAGGTGTGAGCACTATTTAACGACAAATTTTCTATCGGATTAGAGAATCACCGAAAATTTTCGAATTAAAATTTAAGCGCAAGTGAAAAGCGTACAAATGTTAGTATGTGGTGAGTACGGGTCGATCTGTAGGAAATTGTTAGAATTTAAAAATATATTCAATCAAATTATACCAAATGAAGGGGAAACTGTTAACTAGAAGCAAAACGAAGCTAAAACTAGAATTAAAATTAGATTAAAAACTATGAGATTAGAGAACAATTTTGAGGCAAATCCACTCTCATATTTTTGTAAATCAACAAACAACTAATTTATCATCTCTTATCTTGGTAATAAGTGAAATAAGTATTGCTTTTGTCATAAGTATGGTTTATTTATGTTATTATTTAACATAACGTAAACCATCAAACTATAATGCAACAAATAAACCACTCATAGATTCTCATGAAAACGAAACCAAAGAAAAAGTCATTTTAAGTATGATCTATTTATTATTGTAATTAGTAATATAGATCATCAAATTTTGTTTTTACTTTCTTTTCAAAATCAAAAATCAATTAGCAAATGATGATGTAAATTGTGTTTATGTTGAATAAGAATAACTCATTTGCAAATGCAACATAAGCTATCAAATCAACTTGTATAAAATTACATCAAAATCTACTCTAATAAAGCACAAATAAAAGAGACCATAAATCATAGAAATGTTGAAATTACATAATATTTGAGAGCTTCATTACCCCTAAATTGAATGCGTTTAACTACTCATTTGTGTTATCAAATCAACACATGTAAGTTTCAATACTGGAAAGCAAAGAGAAGTAGAAATTAAACAAAGGAAACGAGATTAACTACTTGCATGAAATGACATCAAATTAATTGCATGAATGTAAATTTAAGTTATGAACATGAAAGAAAGAGAGCATAGAAATAAGTATTAACATAAATGCAAAGAAAAGCATGTAGAAAATAAAAGAGAAAGAGGCTTGGAAGCCATTTTATTTCATGTAATATTGAGCTTACAATTTGCTTGCTTAATTTCCTAAGTAAAATGAAAGGTAGAAGATCCTTTACATGTAAAAAAGAGAGCTACTTATACATGCATAAAACCCTAATTCAATTTTACGGTGCTTCCTAAAATGCCCTTTATGAAGTGTGGCCACCAAGTAACCATTAGCATCTAATTAATCCAACATTTAATGTGTATGAAGATTTAACCTCCACTTAGTTATCCATTAGCTTCTAATTTTAGACTTAGGTAAGTGGGTGGGGTCCTCCATGGTCATGAACTTGATTAATTTCCTCTTCATTTCTTTTTTATTCCCTTGTGCACGCATATATCTTCATGAATCCCTCTTCTATATGCATCAAAATTTCCTATAAAAATCATACAAAATGTCCAAGTAAAAATTCACAAATTGTATCATGCATAAAAATGACCATTTTACCCCTGAATAAAGACGAATATATGATGATTTAAAATAATTGAATTTTGGTTTTAAACATGTTAAAATGCTCAAATATGACATTTATTTGAATAAAAATAGATAAAATATGGATGTAAATATATGCATATTTACGTGCACATCAAATACCCCCACATCTTTTTATTCATCCTCGAATAAAGGAAAACTAAGATAAACCTGTTTCCGTAGGGAGCATGATTGCATTGAGCATATGCAATAAGCCGTTAAACCTCTGGGTGTCTCCAGTAGGGCGAGTGTTGTCTCATGAGGGTTTCAGCGGATACTACCCACAAAATCCAAATGCAAAGTGAAAATATTTACAAAGTGCAAGATTTATTTACAATGGGATGAATGCAAGTTTTTTGAAAATTTTTGCAAATGAAAGATTTACTTTTAAATTGACACAAATAAGTTACATATAAGTTCTGCTCATTATCCAGAAATTTAAGTTCTTTTACTTGTCAAAATTTCCAACAAAAATTAAGTTGTCATAACAGATAAACTACAGTTTGGCTCGTTGTTTTGGTTGATAACACAATGTAATTATGAAATGGATCCCTAGTTGATTATCAAAGTTTGTCAAAGTGGTATTTTCATTTCTTTTCAATAACAAGTTAAATCAAACAAGTCAAAATAGTGCTTGGATTTCAATTTCTTACTCTCCCTTATTTGAATTTTTTTTTGATATTTACATATGCCTAACTCAGGTAAATTGAGGCCAAATATATTACCTGTGCACTGCCTTGTGGACTGATGTGAGGGGAATATAGAGCGTGGCGAGTGAACACACAAGTGTGAACACTAAACGATTATAGGCGTTGTTAAAAAGAATTTTTATATACATACACCTAACTTAGATAAATTGAGGCCAGAAATACCGATCGTGCACTGCCTTTCGGGCATACGTAAAGAGGGTACAGAGCATGGCGAGTGATCACACGAGTGTGAACACATGACTCTAGGTGTTAAATATTTACATACATATATAGAAAATTTTTTTGCTTAATTTTTGTGTGTTTTTTCTATTTCTTTAGAAAGAGAGAGTTTTGCAAAATCATCTTAGCACCATTTAACTCAGAAGATAAAAATGTTATATCCTTTACTTTAAATTTACCACTTTTTTAAATAGAGATTTTCAATTAGAACATACTTCATAATTAACACATATGAACCTTCCTATATACTAGTTAAACCATTGTTATTTGTAATCAAACTTCATTTTTAATTTTTGTAAGATAAATAAATTTTCAAAAATTTCAATTTATTGACCAAACTTATACTTATCCCATAGTGTTTCTTCAAAAATAAATCAAAATGCTAAAAAGAAAATGTTTTTGAGATTTAAAAATTTTGAGATTTTTTTTAAGTTAAAAAGAAAATGATAATTCAAAAATGCCATGAAACTTAAAAAAAATGAAAATGAGACTCCCCCACACTTAATTTTTACCGTGTCTCCATAGTCAATGCATGATATAATGAGTGTAACGGGGAAAACTATGTATATATTTACGAAAGAAGGTTAACATTCTTACCAGACTAGCTTGGCTCATCAAGGATCATGAGCTCCTCTTCTTGGTTACTGGGCAATTCCAAGAAAGGTTTCAAACGATGACCATTGACTTTGAAAATCGGTCCATCCGTGGGGTTTTCTATATCTACAACACCATGTGGAAAAATAGTTCGTACCACAAATGGTCTAGTCCATCTTGATTTAAGTTTCCCCGGGAATAAATGAAGTCTTAAGTCATATAAAAGAACTTTCTGGTTAGGCGAAAACGTTTTCATTAGGATCAATTTGTCATGAAAAACTTTTGTTCTTTCTTTGTAAATTTTTTCGTTTTCATACGCGTCGTTCCTAGGTTCTTCTAGTTTGTTGAGTTGTAGTTTTCGGTTTTTACCAGCTTTATCGAGATCAAAGTTTAAGTTCTTTATTACCCACAACGCTTTGTATTCGATTTCAACAGGTAAATGGAAAGATTTACCATAAACTAAACGAAATTGACACATCCCAAGATTAGTTTTAAAAGTAGTACGGTAAGCCCAAAGCGCGTCGGCCAATTTCTATGACCAATCTTTTCGATTTTTATTGACAATTTTCTCCAAGATTTTTTTATTTGAAGATTTGAAACTTCAACTTTCCCACAAGTTTAAGGATGATATGGAGTGGATAACTTGTGGGTTATCGAGTATTTCTTCATTAATGTTTCAAAAGACCGATTGCAAAAATGGGTTTCGTTATCATTGATTATTGTGCGAGGTGTGTTGAACCTCGAAAAGATGTTTTCTTTGAGAAATTTCACAACAATTCTATGGTTGTTAGTTTTGCAAGGAACGACTTCAACCCATTTTGAGAAGTGATCGACAACGAGAAGGATATACAAGTTTCTAAAAGAATTGGGAAAAGGTCCCATAAAGTCGTTAACCCAAACATCAAATATTTCGATCGTAAGAATGAGGTTTAGAGGCATGATATCTCTTCGAGAAATTCTTCCTAGCATTTGACATCGATCACAAGTTTTGCAAAATTCGAATGAGTCTTTGAAAAGAGAAGGCCAATAGAAACCACACTGAAGCATTTTTTCTTCGGTTTGTCGAGGACCGAAATGTCCACCGCACACTTGATCGTGACAAAACAAAAGAAAGCTCTTGATCTCATTATTCGGAATTCGACGTCGAATGATTTGGTCGGGGAAATATTTAAATAATTATGGATTGTCCCAATAGTCACTTGGGACATGAATTTGTATTTTATCTATTTGGATCAAGATGAGGGAGTTTCTTTAGTGACTAAGTAGTTCACTATATCAGCGTACCATGGATCGATAGAAATTGAAAGAAGTTGTTCATCAGAGAAGTTTTCATTGATTGGCAAAGAAGATGGTGCATTCAGAAGACAAGATAAGCGATCGGCCATGACGTTATTAGATCCTTTTTGTCTTTGATTGTAAGGTCAAATTCTTCAAGTAAAAGGATCCAATGAATCAAACGGGATTTAGCATCCTTTTTGGCAAAGTGATATTTAAGCGCAGAGTGGTCTGTGTACACAGTAATGTGTGGACCTATCAATTAAGGTCAAAACTTTTCGAGCGCATAAACGACAGCTAGAAACTCTTTTTAAGTTGTTGTGTAGTTGAGTTGAGCATCGTTCAAAGTCATACTCGCGTAGTAAATGATGTGAAGGATCTTGTTGATGCGTTGTCCTAAGACAGCACCAACCGCAAAGTTTGAAGCATCACACATTATTTCAAATGGGAGAGCCCAATTGGGTGCGCAAATGATTGGGGTTGAAATGAGTTCTTTTTTGAGACGTTCGAAAAAGGTCATACACTTCGAGTTGAAATCGAATGCAACGTCTTGTCCGAGGAGAGTCGTTAAAGGACGAGCGATTTTGCTAAAATCTTTCACAAAACATCGGTAAAAGCCAGCATGTCCCAGAAGTGATCGAATATCCTTAATAGATTTGAGAATGGGTAGATTTGCAATTACGTCAACTTTTGCTTTATCTACCTCAATGCCTTTATTTGAGATGATATGTCTAAGAATTATGCCTTGTTTGACCATAAAGTGGCATTTTTCCCAATTCAAAGTTAGATGTTTTTCTTTACATGATTTAGAACCAAGTTGAGATGTGTAAACATTCGAAAAAAGAATCAGCAAAGATAGAGAAATCGTCCATAAAAACTTCTAGAAAGCGTTCAATCATGTCAAAAAAACACCAACCATGCATCATTCGAAAGTAGCAGGAGCGTTACAAAGTCCGAATGGCATATGTCGATAAGCAAAGGTACCGAATGGACATGTGAAATTCATTTTCTCTTGATCTTCGATAGCGATTGAAATTTGATTATAGCCGGAATAACCATTCAGGAAGCAGTAGAATTCAAGGCCGGCTAAACGTTCAATCATTTGATCGATGAAAGGAAGAGGGAAGTGATACTTACGTGTTGCGACATTTAGTTTTCCATAGTTAATGCAAACACGCCAACCCGTTTGAGTACAGTTGGAATAAGTTCATTTGAATCATTCTTGACAACGGTTAGCCCAGACTTTTTGGGTACAATGTGAATTGGGCTAACCATGAACTATCGTAGATTAGGTAAATGATTCCATTGTCGAGAAGTTTAAGAATTTCATCGCGCACCGCATCTTTCATTTTTGGATTAAGCCTTATTTGCGCGTCACGAACAGGCTTGGCATTAATTATTAAATGGATGCGATGTTGAACAATAGCGGGACTAATTCCCTTTATATCAAAGATCGACCATCCAATTGCTTCTCTGTTTTTCGAAGGAATAGGAAGTAAGGAGGTTTCTTGATCAAGGGAGAGAGTTGTGGAAATTATGACAGGCAACATTTCGTTATCACCTAAATATGCGTACTTAAGGTGATCAGGAAGTGGTTTGAGGTCCAACTTTGGGAGTTTTTCAATCAAAGAATTGGGTTGAGATTCGGACTCAACTGGAAGCGATTCAAAAGGAAGAGTGTATATAATCTCATTGGGAATTTTGTGAAACAATTTTTCGTACTCGGCCTTGCGTTCGTCATTAAGGTCAAGTGTCTCATTTTCAAAGTTTTCGTGAATGACATTAACTTCCAACGTCTGGTTGCGAGGTTCGTTTAATTGGCTTTCAAGATTGAAAATATTGAGATCCAAAGTCATGTTTCCAAAAGAGATTTTCATTGAACTATTACAAAAATTGATTAAGGCATTTCAAGCGGGAAGAATGGTTGGCCTAAAATCAATTAAGTTTGACTCACGGGATTTGTCACGGGTTGTGTTTCAAGAATGATAAAGTCAACGAGGAATATGAATTGCCATACTCGAATGAGCATGTCTTCGATTTCTCCCACGGGCTTCTTAATGGAACGATAGGCGAATTGAAGCGTGACCTTTGTCGGTTTGAGCTCACCTAATCCTATTGTTCGTATATGGAACATGGAATCAAATTGACACTCGCACCTAAGTCTATTAAGCGTTTGTTAATCGTCTTATCTCCAATTATACACGATATCGTAGGGCGGCCCGGATCTTTGTATTTGATGGGCATGGATTGGGACAATACTTCACTCAAACTGGCTGCTAAGATGACTTTTTTTGGGAACTTAAGTGTGTCGCTTTTCGGTACGCAAGTCCTTATGAAATTTCGTGTACGTTAAGACCTGCTGAACGATGTCAAGAAGCAGGATTTTCACTTTCACTTGTTTAAAAATTTCCAACATCTTTTCCATTTTCTCTGAGTGTTTCTTTGGTCGAAGACGATGTGTAATTGGAACACGATACTCGGTAGGCGAGTCTACTCGAGTAGAAGAAGAAGAATTTTGATTGGTGTTCGATTCAACGTTTGGCTCCATGCTCTGTTCCGATTCATTTGTTGTTTTAGAAGTGTCGAGAGAGGTTCCCAGTAAATCATTTGGGTTAACGACTTGATTATCGATTTGTTTATCGAAATGTAAAGTTGTGATAACATTCATTTGGGTGACGTTGCTATCTTGAGCAAAATGGGCTTAATTTGAATTTGCATTTTGATTTCTAGGATATGGAATGGGCTGGCTTAGGAATGTTCCTGGTTCATGTTCACTTACAGATGGGCTAATTGACTCATTTGCATTTCAAGTTTTGCAATCGATTGGTTTGCGTTTTGCATATATGAGGTCAATAAATTTTGCAAATCGATGTTTGATTGAAGGCTTTAAGTAGTTTCTTTAACCAATGTTTCAAGATTTTCTCAAGTGAATTTAAATGTTTATCGTCTCGGGGAGGATGAGCAGAATTTGGTTGAAAATTTGATTGTTGCGGTTGATTATGAGACGGACCCGCTAGTTTGGTTGAAAATTGTTGGGCTAAAAGGGAGGATTTGAAGCATTATTCGAGAATGCTTGAAAATTGAGGTGAATAGTATTCGTGTCGGGATTGTTTTGATTCCATGCAAAATTTGGGTGATTTCTCCAATCTGAGTTGTACGTTGGAGAAAACGGGTCGTTTCTGGCTTTACTGAAAGCATTGATTTGTTCGACGGAATTAGTACACTGATCGGCTATATGATTAGGATCATTGCATTTATAAGACATCGGTTGGGAAGCTTGTTTCATTTGATTCGATGAGAAAACGTTATCGAATTTTTTAATCATTGCGTCTATCTTAGCTTCCAAAGCAAAAGAAAATCCTATCGAGTGTGCACTCGATCGTGAGTAGATAGATTTTTCGTTCGAACATTCCCATTGAGATGACTTTTCGGTAAGGTTTTCAAGAAATTGCCAAGCATCGCCGTGATGTTGGACAAGAAAGTTTCCTTGGCACATTGATTCAACATGGTTCGTAAGCTATTTTCGAGTCCATTGTATAAGATTTGGCAAATCATCCATTCTCGAATTTATGGTGTGGACATTTTATCAAAATCTCTTTGAATCTTTTAAAATATTTTTCAAATGGTTCTTCCTTGAATTAATGAAAATTTACAATT
Organism: Allium cepa; assembly: GCA_030765085.1. Classification (NCBI taxonomy): domain Eukaryota; kingdom Viridiplantae; phylum Streptophyta; class Magnoliopsida; order Asparagales; family Amaryllidaceae; genus Allium; species Allium cepa. The sequence continues at coordinate 134,237,611 of CM060945.1, read as the reverse complement.
TCATTTCGGATTCTACTCATTTTTTTCCAAGGGGTAGAACTTTTTTGAGGAAGCTTTTACGAATTCTTCCTAAGTTTTAATCGAGTTTGATGGTAAGCTGTACAACCGTTTTTCAGTGTAATCCATAAGAGCGAATGGAATTAAGTGAAGTTTGATTCCGTCATCGGAATGTTGTTGGAGTTTAATGGTTGCTCAAACTTGTTCGAATTTAGTCAAGAAAATTTATGAATCATCTTGTTCAAAATTGCCAAAATTTCGAAAGCATGGCAATGTGTTTTGAGTGAATTTCGAAATGGTTACCCATAGGGGCGGGTAATGAGATGCATGATGGAATAGAAACTCTATCAGGAAAGATTATATCCATAAGAGTTCGAGGGGCGTTCTCGTTCACCATTTCGAGAGGATCGCCTGTTTGAGTTAAACGATTAGTTTTTGATTCACGAGTCCAACAATTTGTTGTTGTATCACAAGTCCAAGTATGCACGCACAAGTGAAAGTCGAGAAGAGAAAGAAGTTGGAAACTAGTTTAGAGAATGAAAGAAGATTTGAAAAACAAAGTAAAAAATTTGTTTGTTTTTTTTAAAAGAAAGAAACTATTTACTAAGTGAAATTTATTTTCAAAAGAAAAGTTTGATTTTTGTTTTGTTTTTTCTTTTCAAATTTTTTATATGTTTTTGTTTTTGTATTTTTTTTGAATTTTCAAATTTTCAAGTATTTAACAAAAAGATATTTGTTTTTTTGTTTTTAAGAAATGGAAATTCGATTTTTGTTTTTGTTTTTGATTTTTCAATTTTTTTAAAGAAAATGGAAATTCCCCTGCAACGGCGCCAAAAACTTGTTTAATGGCAAATTTTCTATCAGGTAGAGAGTCGTCAAAAATTTTCAAAATAAAATTTAACCGCCAGCGCATGGCATACAAAAGTTAGCACGTGGCGAGTATGGGTCGATAGGCAGGGAATTGTTAGAGTTTAAAATCTATTCAATCAAATCATACCAAATGGAGGGGAAATTGTTAACTAAAAGTAAAACTAAGCTAAAACTAGAATTAAAATGAGATTAAAAACTATGAGATTAAAGAACAATTTAGAGCCAAATTCACTCTCGTATTTTTGTAAATCAAAAAACAACTAATTTATGATCTCTATTTTCGTAATAAGTGAAAGAAGTGTTCCATTTATCATAAGTATGGTTTATTTATGTTATTGATTAACATAACTTAGACCATCAAACTATAATGCAACAAATAAACCACTCATAGATTCTCATGAAAGTGAAACCAAAGAAAAAGCCATTTTAAATATAATTTATTTGCTATTGTAATCAGTAATATAGATCATCAAATTTGTTTTTACTTTCTTTTCAAAATCAAAAACCAATTAGCAAATAATGATGTAAATTGTGTTTATGTTGAATAAGAATAGCTCATTTGCAAATGCAACATAAACTGTCAAACCCACTTGTATAGACTTACATCAAAATCTACTCTAATGAAGCACAAATAAAAGAGACCATAAATCATGGAAATGTTGAAATTACATAATATTTGAAAACTTCATTACCTCTAAATTGAAGGGGTTTAGCTACTCATTTGTGTTATAAAATATACACATGTAAGTTTCAACATTGGAAAGCAAAGAGAAGTAGAAATTAAACAAAGGAAATGAGATTAACTACTTGCATGAAATAACATTAAATTAGTTGCATGAATGTAAATCTAAGCTATGAACATAAAAATAAAGAGAGCATAAAAATAAATATTAACATATAAGCAAAGAAAAGCATGTAGAAAAGAAAAGAGAAAGAGGCTTGGAAGCCATTTTTATTTCATGTAACGTTGAGCTTATAATTTGCTTGCTTAATTTCCTAAGTAAAATGAAAGGTAGAAGATCCTTTACATGTACATAAGAGGGTTATTTATATATGCATAAAACCTTAAATCAATTTTTAGGGTGCTTTCTAAAATGCCCTTTAGGAAGTGTGGCCACCAAGTAACCATTAGCCACTAATTAATCCATCGTTTAATATGCATGGTGCTTTAACCTCCACTTAGTTGTCCATTAGCTTCTAGCTGCAGATTTAGGTTAGTGGATGGGGTCCTCTATGATCATGAACTTAATTTATTTCCTCTTCATTCCTTTGTATTCCCTTGTGCACACATATATCTTCATGAATCCCTCTTCCATATGCATCAAAATTTCCTATAAAAATCATAAAAAAATATCCAAGTAAAAATTCTCAACACGACTCATGCACAAAAATGACTATTTTACCCCTGAATGAAAATAAAAATATAATGATTTGAAAATAATTAAATTTTGGTTTTAAACATGTTAAAATGCCCAAATATGACATTAATTTAAATAAAAGTAGATAAAATATGGATGTAAATATATGCACATTTATGTCACATTAAGCACGTGTTTGTGAGTTTGAAGGAGAAGTTGATGAGCGCACCGGTGTTAGTAATTCTAAGCGGGAACGAGGAGTTGGCAGTATACACAGACGCATGTGGTACTAAACTTGGTGTGGTGTTGATGTAGAGGGGAAGGTTGTCGCTTATGCTAATCGACGGTTAAAATCATATGAGAAAAAGTATCCAGCTCACGATTTGGAGTTGGTAGCAATAGCATTGGCTTTGAAGATATGGAGGCATTATTTATTTGGAAAGAGGTTTGAGTTGCATACTGACCACAAGTCATTGAAGTATCTATTGTCCAAGAAGGACCCCAACTATCGTCAACAACAGTAAGTATATAACATAGCATATATACTTTTCAGAGAGGAATATTACACTCTAGGGGCAATTCTACAATTTATTCTAAACTATTAACTCTGGAAGAAAATCTGGTTTATGAACGGTATTTCTTTTCTGTTATATACCTATTATATGGTGATATATTAAGTAATTAGTGTAAGTATGTAACATAGAAAAACCTTAAATTATGTATTATATGATAATAATTGCAATGATAGTTGGGATCAGAAATTATGATACTCTACTGACTTGGTGGATTATGTTCCAAATTTGCTAGCTTTATTTTTTGGCTTTACTCGTGTCAATTGTCCTGTGTCGGACGATGAAGAAATTGCTTCCTCCTCTTTGAAGGAGCCATAGTCTCTCATTTTTTATAATACTTTAGGTATTTCAGCCTAGCTCTTGTACTTTTCCGTTTTTGTTAGCTGTTCCAGCGCATGTGCCGGGCACCTATTTGAAATGAGTTTTAATAATAGTGGATGACCCACTCCAATGCCGGCTAGCCTTTCTAAAATAATAATTATTATTATAGTGAGTTGTAATAATGAGAAAATTATCAAAAAATAAAATAACATATAATTTTAATATTCCTATTCAAGGTGTTTTGTGATACTTGATTATGTAATGCTGTCTAAATGTTTGGTAGTGTACTACTCACAGCTGGTAGGGGCACAAAGAAGTTACATACTAATAGTTTACATACTAATAGTTTTTGTATAGCTATGGAATAACTCATCTAGAGTTTCCTATTGGTTAATAACCGCCAGGACGAACAGGAAATATCGGAGTGACGATATTACACAATTCTCCCGACTTGATAATACTGGTTAGCTTCAATGTGGAAACACACTTTGATAATAGTTAGATCATGGCATGACATCCATTGAGCGACTATAGTTGGGTTTAGGTTGAAACATTGGAAGTGAAACACCATTCAATAATGAATTTGTCTTTTCAATTCTATGAGGTAAGTATCAGGATCAACTGTAGTGAACTCAAAGTCAAAATCTCTAGCCTGAATTGTATCACTAATAATAAATGTTATAACCGAACCAAGGACTTTGTTTATGGGCTAACTGAGTTGAATAAGGATTATATTAGAATTTTTATGAAAATCAAATTCCATAACTCCTAAAGCGATATAATGTCGGCGAAGAGAATATGTGTAAATAATCCTTACTAAAAGATACCGCTTAAGGTAATATACAATATGATTTTTAGGTATGCAAGCAATGAATTCCGCCGAACTTTCACATCACTACTAAGGTGATCTGTGAACATTGATATTTGAATTGTTTAATGTTAATCGCTAACTGAATTCACGCCTGTAAATCACAAATTGCATTTGTGGTTTCTCTAGGAAAACCACACGATTTTATTAATTTATATAACGTTATAAATTGGTTTAATTGATTAATATTTGAGAAATATTAATTATTTAAGGTTTTTAATGTTGTTGGTAATTATTTTAATGCACGTATAAAAGTTATATTTGCATATATCGATATATGATATTGGTATACTACGTAAACGAGGTTTAAAGAATAAGTAATTACTTGGAGGGTTTTCAAGAACTTTTCTCCTTATAGAAGCAAGTTATGGCCAGGCATAATTTATCGAGATGATGGGATGGATTAATTGAAATTTAAAAGGGAACTAAATAAGGAAGTTGTTAAACCGAAAATTAGCCCAATGCCCATGACATTTGCATAAGATAATATTATTCAGAATGGCCTTATACTGCCCATGGACTTTTAGTACGTTCATGAAGCTGTTTGAAAGTTTGAGTCATATGTATAAGGGTAAAATAGGCAAGTTATATAAATGTGTAGTTGCCCATTAATTGTTTGTTAATGGACAAAACAGGCGATTCGCATAAGTCACAGTCCTTTGTTAATATGCCAATAGGCATGTTAGTCATTATGCAAAGTAATCTTTAGTTTAGACAAGGGCTACAATGGCCTTGTCTTATGTATAAATACAAGTCCGAGTCAAAATTTAGTCATATGCACATCCATAATTAGATACAATAGTCAAATATGTACAATTCATGGGAAATAGGCTATGCAAAATTATTCAAGTCCTTTGTTCGCATGAGTTCCAAAGATTATAATCATTCTTGATTTTCGCCAAATTAATTTAGGGTTTACAATTATTTAATTTCATAAAGAGAGGGAAAGAAAAAATTCGCTTCTATCCAAGTGGCCATGGTGGTTAATTTATAGTGGTAGTGGCAGGCCGGATGGCTGCCACGTATCCCCCAAAGTAGATGCTTGTTATCCTTTGTGCATTTTCAACACTCATCATTCCCTTTGCATTACCAATACTCGACAACCCTTTTGCATGGTCAATGCTCAACATCCCCATCTAGGTATTTACTTCTAACTTTCCACTTTCGAAGGCTCAAAAGTAACTGCTATGGATGCTGCAGTCATTCGTAGGTGTTATTTCTGAGTGATCGAAATTGGAATCTTGAAACTATTGGCAACACAGAAACAGAAGAATATGAAGAAAAAAAAGTAAACTTCAACGAAACATTATTTCTCATTTCTTAAGAATATCAATTTAAGATTTAATTACATAATTCCAGACGTTAACCATGTTCAGATCACATATACATGCACAAAATACGATAAGAGCGACATATGAAGATGTCTCCTTATGATGACCGGAGAACAAATAAATATGAATTTTACAGTTCTTAGTACATCACAGCGGAAAACACAAAATAGCTCCTATATAGCTAACACTGCCTCCTGCACGTCCCCGGAAGCTTATTCGTCCAAAAACCTAAAAGTCCCCCACTCTCAAACTACTCAAATTAATTTTGAGTACCTGGGAGTTTATGGAGAAAAACAAACTTCGAGTCGACAATAAGTCTGCTATGAATAATCACCTATCATCTCTTATCATAAATATATATCTAGTGAGATCACGCCGCTTAAAGGAATGGGTTTTCCCCTAACTAGTATCCAAAACAAAACATGCAAATCATTTACTATACTCCTGCACCCAAAATGATTAGTCTTAATCATTCTCTTATTTTGCATATGATAGTCGATACACATCCTTAATGACCCATCTGGCTTCTTCAAGAATATCGCGGTCGTTCCATGAACTGCTTGGACGGTTGAAATTCTTTCCTTCTAATTCCACTAGCTGCACCTTCAATTCCTTCACCTTGGTTTAGGTGGTCTACTTATGGGTTCAACACCCAGAACGAGATCTATCCGAAACTCGATTGTTCTTTTCGGATGCAAGCCCAAAATTGGTTCCAACACATCTGCAAACTCTCTTGCAACATAAACCTTCTTCAACCCTACTTCCATTCTCATGGTACCTAATAACGCATAAGCATTTTCATCCGAAATCCTTACCGTGTAAATAACTCGGTCACGGCTATTAGGGTGTTTCAATGATATTTCCCCCTTCTGGAAAAATATCATAGTATCATATCTATCTAACCAATCCATATCCAATATGATCCTGAAACCCACGAAATCAAAAACATGTAAACTTCATGCAAACATATGGCCTAATACATGAAGTTCTAACTGGTCATATCTCATTCCCATAGTTGTATACCCTCCTATAGGATTCGCAACCCTTAAAGGAGTAATAAGGTATAAAGATTCCAGACATAAGCAATTTACCAAATACTAAGATATAAACGAGTGTGATGCACCGATATCAAATAGTATCCTAACCGGAGTACTATGAATCATAAGTATACCTTCTACCACAGCTTTTCCTTTCTCAGCAGCCGTTGGTCTAGAGGATGATGGTTCCAACGCAAAAACCTTTCCCTTTCCAGCCTTAGCAGCCCTGGAACACTTGTCCTTGTAATGCCCCATCTGGCCACAATTGTAGCACTTCACATTCGGCCTCACTGCAACTGCTCTTCCATTACCCGAGCGTCACTCACTATCATAGTGCCCCTTCTTGTCACACTTGTAACAGACAATATCAAACTAGCTCTTCTTAGATGTTATCCCCGACTGGGCACCTTTCTTCTTGAAGATTTCCGATTGTTACCCTAAAAATTCTGAACCTCGACCGATTTCCCCTTTCCAAAAGTAAAAAAGCTTCCCTTCATTCCGAATAGCCATCTCGACAATAGTATGACAGGATCCCGGAGGTATAGCATGGTTGCTTTGGCGATCTCAAGATTCAACCCCTTGATAAACTTGTGATTCCTCCGAATGACTGTATCCATAGTAGCATATTCATAATGAGACAACTCATCAAATTCCGTAGCATACTCAATCACAGATTTATCCCTCTGGACTAAATCTGAAAACTTCCTTAGCAACGCTAACTTGGCAATCTTAGATAGAAATCTTTCTTCGAACCTCCTTCGAAATTCAGCCCAAGTCAGGTCTTCCTCTAGCACTCCCACGGTAACTCTGTTCCACCAAAACAATGTTGCCCTCTACAATTGCCTTGAAGCAAATCTTCTTTTCTACATAACCTTCAAGCCAAGATCTGCAAATATCTTTTTACAATGCAATAGACAGTTCTCCACTCCTACTGCATCCTCGATTCTCAGAAAAGGCTTTCCTCCAAGACTAGCGTAATCCCTACTCAGCTTGGGATAATTATCACCAACTAGGGCCACCAGATTAGCTCCTCCAGCATTCTCTACAACCACTCCCGCAGCTGCTCTAGCTTGCATCATATTCACGAAGAACTGATACATTATCCCCGTATCAACTGGTGGAATCTCAACACCAACATTAGCATTTGCATCTGGGTTTGCATTTGCCTGTCGACCCTGGTTGCTCCTAGTATTGGGTCGAACTTTTCCACTTGTAGTAGTGCGTCTTCCGCCTTGATTAACTCTTTCGTTTCCTCCCTCCGTATCTTACTTCCCTACTACCTGAAATCCAATCTTGGTAAGATCTTTGCAGTTAAAGCGCTCGGCAGATTCGAAGCGGTGGAGGTGCAAAAAGTCATAGCGGGGATACAGCGGGGATATGGCGGGATATGGTGGATGGCTCTAAAATAGCATATAAAACTCGTACTTAATGTTTTTACAAATATATAAATGGTAATTAAATGAAAAATTATCATTCAATTGAATTATAATTAATACATAAATAATTTTAAACAAAAAATATGTGTGAATATACTTTAAATAAACATAAAACTGTTATATAACATAATTGAATTTAATAGACTATTAAAGTATTTTCATTTCTGAAAATATATTAAAAATTAAATCAAATAAATTAGTTTCATAATTTTTATAATGTATAAATGCAATTTTTTAATTCATTTTATTGAAAAAGGTATAGCGGAAATATCAAAATATAGCGGGTATAACGGGATATAGCGGAAATAGCGGGGATTAAAGCGGAAAGGCTATATTTAGGGGCTATATGGAAAAATCGTAGCGGTAGAAATCCGCTATGAGATATAGCATGGTTAAAGTGGGGTAATAGCGGGGCATTAACTATACATGGTAAGATATAGAAGAACGGTCTAAGAGAGTGGGGAATACATACTTTGGTATTTATAACAAAGTACACATACGTTACTATAATGCTTACCCAAGGCCAACTATATTTAAGATTCATTAGATTATGCTTTAAAAATATTTTAAGGTGTAAATTCCTTTTAAGTACATAAACTATGCTATGGTACCAACTTTGTAACATCATGCTTCCAGAGGCTCAAAACTAACTGCTGCGGATGCTGCAGTCATCCTAGGTGTTATTTCTGAGTGACCGAAATCGGAATCTTAAAACTATTGGCAAAACAGAAACATAGAATATGAAAAAATTTAAACTTCAACAAAACAGAATTTCTTATTTCTTATGAATTTCAATTTAAGATTTAATTACATAATCCCATACGTTAACCACGTTCAGATCATATATACATGTACAAAATACGATAAGAGCAACATATGAAGATGTCCCCTTATGATCAGAGAACTAATAAATATGAACTTTAAAGTTCCTAGTACATCACAGCGGAAAACACAAAATAGCTCCTATATAGCTAACACTGCCTCCTGCATGTCCTCGGAAGCTTATTCGTCCAAAAACCTGAAAGTCTCATACTCTCAAACTACTCAAATTAATTTTGAGTACCCGAGAGTTAGTGGAGAAACAAAAACTTCGAGTCAGACAATATGGCTGGTATGAATAATCCCCTATCATCTCTTATCATAAATAGATATATAGTGAGACCATGCCCCTTAGTGAAACGAGTTTTCCCCTCACTAGTGTCCAAAACAAAACATGCAAATCATTTACGATGCTCCAGCACCCAAAATGATTAGTCTTAACATAATATGAAATAAAGCCATAAATCATATATATATATATATATATATATATATATATATATTGGATATCCCTTCTACCCATTCACTTGATATCCCATCTAAAAGCAATTTATTAGATTTCCCATCTAAAATCCATTTATTAGAGTTCCCATCTAAATCTTTAGAATGACTATCCGTGAAAACTTAAATAAGACTATACATCCCAAATTCATCAAAATAAATGCAGATTATCCATCGTACATTGTTTTATAAAAGTTTGTGTAGGTTATCCGTTACACACTCCATAGTTTTCCTACGATGACTATGAACCCTTGGGTGCCAAATCCCGAGTCTAATCACCTCTGGCAAAACATTCTTTACATTAGAAAATTAATGTGGGCTATCCACCACACATTACATGGTTTTCCTAGGTTAATCAAGAGCTTATTACTTGGATAATTAAAATATCATGATCCCCATGATTATTTATAAAAATTCATGATCCCCATGATCCATTATTTTCCCTAGGTATACCACCGGTTTAACATATTCCCGTTGGTAGCCCCAATTAGGTTATATCAAATAAAAAACACATTAATAGCCCCAATGTATACTTTCGATAGAATATTTCTATTTATAACCCCAAACTATGTATCAAAAACATTAAACCCACCCCAGTGTCCTTAAGGTTTTATAACACTCAATTTATATAAGGATCCCCCTTACATATTCAAAAAAAGATAAGTATTTTATGATATAACCCTTCGTAGTAACCCCTTCGACTTAGCAAAATTTTACTTATGAAAATGGCTAAAAACAGCCCTTTAAAACCCTTCGAATGAAGTTCCATTAGAAAATAATTAACCCTTCTAAGTTATCCCCTTGAGAAGCCTTCCTTTTGAAAGCATCACAAAATCATACCTTTCGACCTTGTCAAAATGTCCTACCTTTCGACCTTGTCGAAACCCTGGGGTATCCCTCCTTATAAAACCATTTATATACCTTTCGAAAGCAATGAAACTGAAAACTTTTCGCAGTCGTTGAAGTATCCCTTCAAAACCTTTCGAAGTCAAACCTTTCAAAACCATTCAAAAACAACGAAGTGCTGGTGTTGGAACTAACCCTTCAAAAGTATACTTCTGACCTTGTCGAAAGGTTTACCCTTTGACTTTATCGAAAGGTATTCAAACTTTTACCTTAAAAATAATGGGAGGTTAGGAAGTAACCCCTTCTTCTTCCCCTTCTTTCCCTTTGGCTTTGTCGAAGGCATCCCTTCAACTTAGTCGAAAGGATTAAAACACCTTTTTAGAAAACATTTTAAAACAATTCTCTTGAAGGTTTAAACTTTCAAAGATCGCTTTGAAACCCCTTCTTGAATATATAAAAAATTTATTCTTTTATAAAATGATAGAGTCGAAAGGTCCCCAATTATGTTTCTATTCGAAAGAAAATGAAGCAGCCTCCCCGTCCCTTTGTCCCTCTTCCCTTTGACACCGTGCCTACCTTCTGACTTAGGTGGAGGGTAATTGTTTACTTTCCGTCTTAGACAAAAGGGTAAATCGGGCTTATTAGAGTCGAAGGCAGAACTGGGCCTACTAAAGTGATGTTTTATCTTGCTTATCTAATTTTAATTGGCTGAGGAGACTTCTCATATACTTCCTAATAGTAAAAAGTATACAAAATTTAACCTTTTTCTTAAAACACTATTCTTCTTCCCCAATTAAAATTTCGAATTGCAGCCTTCCCTCCGAATTGACTAATTCGAAGGCAATTTTGCAGTTTATCCCTTAGGCTTAAATAATTTAATTACCTTAGTAAACCACTAAGGAAAATCCCCAAAAATCACTCCCAATAAATCGTATACTTCAACATATCAAAATTTTAATGCATATGAAGATCAAAACAACTCGGAATTTAGCCAAAACCAAATAAAAACGTGTTAATTAGCCCATTAACATTTAAAACACCTATGTCTTATCCAAATAAAGGTTTAAATGGTTACATCTAACCAATATCACAAACATGAATCAGGTATAACCCATAACCGATCCAAACATAAAAAATGAGATGATAGTTAATTCGAGAATGAGATAATTTCCTAGCTTTGATTTCTTAAATTGTTCTTCAATTTATTGCTCTTTCTGGAGCTTTTAATGGCTGACCGAAACATAGGTGAGGAGTTATGAATGAGAAAGTAAAAGTTCTTTAAGGTGGAAGAAGAGATATATATACTAAACAATGTAGCTACATCTCCAAGTTTACCCTTTAGGAAAATTCCACCTTCTAAATTTAGTTAAGTCTAATTTTAGTTCATTCATTAAGATACAACCATTGGATTTATTAAACACATCTACCTAACTATTCGCACTATTATATTTAATTTATCTAATTAAATATCCTGAATAATGTTAATTAAAATTCAAGGGCATTACAGACTCCCCCCTTAAAGAATTTCGTCTTCGAAATTTCAGTAAGAACACAACTACAAGCATATAGCCTATGCAAGCAAAGCTAGTATAACCTACCAGCCAAATTCTATATAAACCCTATACAGAACATACCATCTAAAACAACCCTGGAAAAGTAGCCCTAATCCTGTCTTCTGTCTCCCAAGTACAGTCCTTTACATTGTCGCGCCACTGAACTTTCACCGACCTGACTGTCTTGTTCCTTAGTCTCTTCTCATCTTTTGCCACAATATGAACTGTTTGCCTCACAAAAGTCATATCCGATTCCATTACTAAATTCTCTAGTGCCATCGAAGCGATAGTAGTCTCTGGATCGTGAACATACTTCCTAAGATGAGAAACATGAAACACAGTGTGGACTCCGACCAAACCGTACGGTAAATCTACTCGGTATGCGGTCTTCCAATCCTCTTTGATATAGGAAATTGTCTAACATATCTCGGTGCTAGCTTCCTGGTCTTCCCAAACCAAACCACACCTTTCATCAGCGATACTTTGATGAAATCTCTATCTCCAACTACGAACTCTAGGTTCTTACGCCTTTTGTCTGCGTAACTCTTCTACCTAGACTGAACTTTCTTCATTCTTTCCCATATTAACTCAATCTTTTCCATCGTCTCTCTCACCTAATCTGGACCAAGAACCAATCTGTCTCCAGTATCTAACCAACATGCTGGTGATCTGTATGGCCTTTCATACAAAGCTTCAAAAGACGCCATTCCTATAGAAGTCTGATAACTATTATTATAGGAAAACTCCTGTTATCCCGCTTTTTGGCAAAGCCGTGATACCGAAAGATTGGTCGAAAACAAGAGACAGTTTACGAATTAGAGGATCGTAAATTGTTATTATTACTTGATTCATATGAGGTTGTAATAGTAAAACAAACTTATCGTTTGAAAGTTATGGCTGTTTTATATTTTGGGTTCCGTTGGCTAGTATTATCAGGTAGTTAGGTTAACCCATATTTGGGCTCACTAACCTATTTTAGGATAAGAGCCTAAAGTGGACTGATGGACTGTTCCAATTCATTTCTATCTTCCCTAAAATAGTTCTAAGCCTCCATAACTCTAATCTCTTCAAAAAATCATCTGTTTTCCTTGCCAATCTTAGTCAAATCATCACTAGAAGATAATTGGCAAAGGATATTGTAGATTATTTGAACCAAAAATGGCACCAACACCCCAAAGATTGTGTAGAGTATAAATAGTGAAGAATAGTAAAATAAAAAGAGCAAGAGAAGAGCACACGACGTTTATAATGGTTCAGCTAATCTTGGCCTACGTCCACTTAGTGATTTTATTGCTTGGATCATCGGATTACAAATAGTTATTCTTATGAATCGATATAAATCCATGGGTGATTACAAGAAATTATAGTAGAGAGAAAAAAAGCCAAAAGATCTGTAAAAATGAGCCCTGCCCCTCTATTTATAGATGTAGGAAGCTTATTTTTTTCCCTTTATTATCTCCACCTCATATTCCATGCCATAGGACAATTCTCCAAGAAAAAAGGTGGACACCTCGGCAGTTTGCGTGGATTGGTATCGATCTATGGGCTTGGATCGGTACTGACTCGTGAGATGGCTAAATTAGTTGTCTTGAACTCCTTGTTTTGGTTAGATTTTTGGTTAGCTTCATGATTCCATACTTGTTTGCACATTACTTGCTTGTTTCTGATTCCAAATAATGGATCGGTGGAGAAGTAGAGTTGCCAATTTTGAATGCTTATGGAGATCGACAGAGAATTACATGGGATCAACCGAAAACACTTGGAATAGGCTTATAGCATCAAGTAGATTAGACAGGCAGCAGTTGGGCTCCATTGGTTGAAGAAATATAGATCGGTACTAATCTAGGATGTTGGATTGGTACCAATCCAACACATATTTGATCTAGCACTTTGAATTCTTGTGGCATTTTGGTCTTTGCTCCATGGCTCTGTTTGTACTTGTTTTTTGGACTTTTGGGCTATCTCTATGCTTTCTGCCTTGATAGTTTCCAAGTTTGGCTCATCTAGTCCATTTGAATATTGCCTAGTCAAAAGGCTGGATAACATAGATCTATTACTTTGGTGCTTGGGGATACATCTTTCTTCGTTGTACATCTCGAATCTAAGGGGAAAACTGGTATTTTGGATATTTGGTGAGTGCTGCTTAATCTCTCACTATCCTACGCATGTTTATATAGTAAAATTAGATGTTTTTAATATGATTTTAATCCTAGAACATTCTAATCAACCTTGATACAGGTTTACGGTCTAAATTAAATTGATTTAAAATTGTTTTTAAATGGTTTTGAAAACTTTTCGATTATATTGACATGCTAGTCTAAAAGCTATATCTAGAATAGGATTTGTATGATTATTATGTTTTGATGAATTGCATGAGTGTGTGGATGTTCATTTTGATTTGTTGTTCTTTTGAAATGGTTTCTTGGTGCTTTTAGATGGTTAAGAAAGAGGTCGTCGAATTGGAAAAATCGATGGCAAAAGTGGTCAGAATTGAATTAAACTTGGAGGAGGAGCTCTGGAGTAAGGAAGGAGCCCACGATTCAAGTCGCATGAAATTTGGCATGTTGGATTCTATTCGCGATGACCTGAAACAGGTCGGTGGGGTTTCACTTCATTGCGTGCTTCGGGCAACATGGTGGAGAATTCGGGGCTAACTTCGAGTAAGCTTTGAGGAGGCCTTCTGTTCAAGCGATGGCTAAATCAGGTCGATGGGTTCAGCTGGGTACTTCAAAAGGGATGCACGGAGTTCAAGTGAAGGCTAAGGACCAAGATTGGGGTCAAAACAGACATATACCGAATTCTTTTGGTCGATATCGATCTAAAAAGTGTGCTCGGGTCAAGATGAAACTTCCAAAAGGTTAAATATGTGGTCTTCGGGTCATGCTAGAAGTGTTTGTTCATTTGTCGATTGTTTAATGGAGACGTGACAACATCATAAAGACCGATGATAAAGAAATGAAGTGATATCATAGTACTTACATATGATGGCTTCCAAACTTTAAGATATTGATTCTATGACTAATATGGAGGTCTACAAGTGTTTCAATAAGAATAGCTCTAGGACCGAAGTCATGATGATAGGCCATAAGGATAAGTTCTAGGATGCGAATTTGTAAAGTAGATTTAGGACATGCTCTATTATGGGAAAATATGATGAGGCAAGTTCTATGATTCTAGCCCGTGAAGTGGAGCTAGGACGTGCTCTACTATGGAAATGGAAATAGGTAGGACCAGGAAGGGTTCTACGATGATGATGGAATGAATCAAATTAGGATGGATTTGAAGACATGTATGAAAGGATAGTTGATGCTTAAAGTTCTCTAGAGTTCTCGTAAGGCAGAGGTAGGTAAGGACGCTCATCGGATATTAAGATGTATACCCATGGATCTACATCGTGATCCATATACCCTGGACTGCTAAGATGTGCAGTTCATTTTTCCTGGCCTACCGAGCGGTGTGGATTTCAAGCACCAAGGAACCAAGACTTTTCTATTAGTCTCTAAGATAGGACAGTCATACAAGTTATTATAGATCCAAAGCTCTTAAGTGATGGTGAGGATTGTTGAATGGATGTTATTTTTGCTATGATTTCTATGGTATTTGATTATCACTCTTATGTGGTTACTTAATGTAGGTATTTAGGATGTGGATAAGTAGAAACTCGATATTGTACTTATAGGATATAATACATTTTGATGATGATAGTAGAGTAGCATATTATATATGTTATGTGCTAAATCTTTGGATGTAGGGACAAGTCAGGTATGACTCTTATTTCTTTTGTTTCTTACTATATCAACTTGTATTTTATTTTGAGAATCATTTAAGGCTCACATCAGACTACTATTTGACTCGGGATTTTATGCTTTTCTTCTTATCATCTCAAGCACTCTTAAATAAGTAGACTAGATAGCAGGTCTAGGTGATATACGGTGGTTGTGCAATCGTCGAGCTAGATGGAGCTTTCTCGTATTATATATGGATATTCTGTTGCTTATTCCGTTGTGCAACACTGTGGAGCCTTAGGAATCTTTACTTTACTATTATGAGATGGTTTATTTGAGTTTATTTCCACTTTGTATAAACTCTATTACTATGTCATATAACTCAGTGGATCTGCACTTTAATATTTGGTTCACTTAATTATTACTGGCTCTCCTGTTTTATATCTACGATGTATATTATATTTTATTCCGCGCGTTGTGAGATGTACGAAAGTTTCTATGTTAGTTTCCTTTTCTTTTACCGTTAACAGCCATCCTATATCGATCGAGCACCATAGCAGCACACTATTTAGTAAGATTGGGTGTTGGTGGTGTAGGGCAGTCATTACACCGACTGATGCAGGATGGTAGCCAAAGGTGAAATGCAAAGAAAATCCAAACATAGAACCTGTAGAACATCTCATAGCATATAGACAAAATATAATATAATAGCATAGATGTAAAATCGAGAGATGGTATTCTAATCAAATGAACCACAAATAAGATATTTATAGTGCAATAGGTTCACAGAATATAATAAAATTGAAATAGTAGAGTTTACACATCCTAAATCTCAGTTTACACATCCTAAATCTCCAAAATAAACTCTATAATTATCTCTAAGGTAATACAAAAACTGGTATATCTCTATAGTACTGCACAATGGAATATAAGTGATAGTAAGCTCCAAGTGTAGGTATATGACAATGTGGCCTCCTGCCCATTTACGTACAGCTCCATGCGCTAACTAGACCTTTCTTACTCTACTCATTTAAGAGTACCTAAGATATTAAGAAGCAAAACATAAAACCTTGGGTCAGACACCAGTCTGGTTTGAGCGATACATCATTTTAAAAATACTATAAAAATAGTATATATTAAATAATGGCATAGGATATGAAGAACTGTACCTGTCCTTGTATCCTAATAGTTAACACACAACCGTTGATATATGCTAATCTATTATCATTTCCATACAAGTGTACTATAATCGAAGTACAATATCCAGTATCATGGTATACGATTGAAAATGCCTACTTCGGTGTCACCCTAGGGTGGTAAACAACCATGGCAAACATAGCATCCATCAAACAATCCTTACCATCACTCATGTGTGTTGGATATATGATAATTCGTATGGCACAATCGCAAACCAACGACTCAATCAAAATCCTTGCTTCATTGGTGCTCGAATCCATGCCACTTCGTAAGGTTAGGAACTAGGCTCACGGTCGCAAAAGCCCAGGGTAATCTACTATCGTAAGATCTGGACATGATCGCAAATCCAGGTAGGCATTTGTAACACCCTATAAAATTTACCATAAGCAAATAAGTAAACAAGTGAATAAAATTTATAAATTAGATTAACTAAGATAGGGTTAAAAATTGAATTTGGTAAAATTTGTAATTTGGCCAAGATAGTTTTACGTTAGGCTCGCGGTGAAATTCTGATCAATTTCCACACATAATATGCTGAAAACGGAGCTCGAAAGAAGAAGTTATGAGCATTTGAAGTTTTCAGGTTTAAAATAATTTAATTTGAACTCAAATTCAAATAAATAAATAAATTTGGAATTTCAAATTTAAAAGTTAACCGAGATTGGACTTGGGGGTTAAGTAAATGTTAAATTTAATGTGAACATTAAGTACAATTAAGGAGTAAAATTAATTAAATAATGTAAATAAATAAATATTCTCGAATAAAGGGGGAGCGGCCGACCTATAGAATCAGCTGGTTAACCCCTATCGGTTGATTAGTATATATAGGGAATTTGACCGTTACTTTTGGTGGCGGCTAGGGTTTTCAAGGGAATAAATGTTTCAAATTTATCCATTTTTCATCTATTTGCATCCTACAGTTTTGTTATGTTTCAACCCTTATAATAAGACCCTAGAACCCTCACATTTATTCATAAATATTTTGGGAACATCAGTAAAGCTCTGTTAGTTCATCTCTTCTTAAATTCAGAAAATCCCATTGGGGTTTTAGTTAAGAAATCCTACATACCTGTCTTTTATTATTATTTAATTTCTAAACCTCTTCTCTGCTAAGATTTCTTGATCTATTTTATCTACAAATCCCTTTGTTGTATATATCAAAAAGAAGAAATCTGAAGAAGATTATTGACGATTCAAATCTAAAGAGAAGCAAAGCTAAAGACCAACTATGAGTGAAAATCTTAGGTAATGTTTAATTTAACAACAAATTTTATGTTTTCGGTTTTCAATATGAATGTCAAATATAAGAAGAATGGAGGGACGATGGAGGGGATAAAAGAAAGATGGATGAAAGGACGAAGGGGATAGAGAGACGACAGAAGAATGGATTGTTTCACGTGCTTGTGTTATTTCTCAAAACACAAAAAGAAAAAAGTTGTTATCTATTTTGTATATGTTAACTTCATTTTCAAAATTGATCGTTTTCGGCATTATATATCCTTCGTTGCATTTTTATATGGATGAAAACTCAAAACTAAAAACAAAAAAACTAAACAACACTTTAGTTTTTCTATTTTAGTAATTGATTATTATGTGATGGATTTGGATACGCCTTTGGCATTTTAGGATTGCAAAAACAAACCCTCAAAACTCCTTTAATTCAGAATGTCAATTCTAGATGGAAATTCTCGCTTGTGTATGTTGAATTGATGGAATTATATAGTTTTTGCAGTTTTTTATTATTTCAAAGTCTATTTCACTCCTCCTTATTGTTTGAGTTGATTATGAAATTTTGGTAATAAAATAATGGTGTAAAGTATGAATCTTATTCGTAGTTTGCACCATTTTTCCCATAAAAATTATATAGAAATTCCTTTGTTTATTTCTTTGTAAAAGAGGAGTTAAATAAAAGATGAATTAAGAATTGAAATTTCTATTGTTAAGATTATTTCATTGGTCTGATGTAATTGGTTGAGTTTAGATTTTTATATACAAGTCTCTTTATTGCAGTTTTGGATATAATTATGGAATCCTTTGGCGTCATTGATAATATGGAAAAAGGACTCGTAGTATTGTGGTTAAAAGGAATTGACATTTAAGGTTAGTTAGGGCGTAATCTCTACACGCATAGAAAATAATAAGTGCGTATTTATTTATATATTAGTTAGCGTAATAAATGTATAATTATAACGTATAATCACGTAGTTAATTTTGTAGTTATTGTCATTAAATACCCTTTAGGAAAGTAAATTATTGTTAAGGCATAATAAGAAGGAATTCTTATATAGTCTAAATAATGAACAAGGTGAGATATATATATATTTAAAGTGTTGTAAATATGACTAAGTCATGGGGACATTGCCTATCATAAAAAACTACGCATAACATGGGGTTAGTACCAATTTTGTAGAGTAAACCTATTCAGCTAATTTGGATAATTGCACCTATGAATAGTCAGATTAATATAACATGGGTATGGGTCATATGACGAGGGACCCGCTGCAAGGGTTTGGAGGTATTTAGTGGTTGCTTGAGGGCTTGCCTCTTACCTCTAAATGAAGTATTAAATGGTCAAGGGTTAGTAGTTAGGCAAGGTAGGTGGTATCTCGAAAAGAGTTCGCTTTAGGATAAGGTATTAAGTGGTTGTTGTAGGGTTCACCTTCCCATAAATGAAGTATTAAGTGGCTTGAAAAGATTCCATTCAATGTCAGCTAGATAGACACCTATAAAGAGTCCATCTTGGGAATAGGTATTAAGTGATGGGGGCCTATCTCAATTGAGTTCTTAAATTGTCAAAGTCTACCTAGTTCCAGTAAGGGTATTAAGTGACTTGGGTACTATTTCTCAGATTGTTAGACATTTATGATGTTATGGCTTATGGGACTGGTAAACCTACTTCAAGAATGGAAGGTAGTAAGTGGTTGTTTGAGGGCCCATCTCCTTTCCTTATATGAAGTATTAAATGGTTCCAAAATACATAAAAAACATTCTTATTTTGAAATATACCACCCAAGTACTGAAATAGTAAGGCTCGAGATTTTTGTTCACCGGACACTTATTGTTTTGACTCCCTTCTCATTACAGCACAAGTTATAAAAGGAATTGATGATGCTTGAAGATGGCAAGAGTGAGAATTGTGACGGTTATTTTCTATATTTTCATATTATTTTCTATTGTGCCCATAAAATGTAGTTTTATACAAATTGATGTAAGGGTTGTTAACATTATGTTATGTTCTATGACATTTGAAATAAATGGGTACTATTATTACTATTATATTTTATTCCTTCTGCTATGATTTCTATAAAAATAGATAGATAAGTATGTTTTATTAATTTTACCAACCTACATCCAGTTTTGGAATGGGTCTAAGTTTTGATGGGTCTTTTATGGTCGAAATTTAGGTCTGCTTCATGGCGGGTTGTTACATTTGGTATCAGTGCTTAGGATACCCGACAAATGGGGATAGTTATAAGTACGAGATGTATACTTGATGTTTCTGAAAGTGGTTTTCAAAAAGCCTACTATATATAAATATATATACACTTATTTTGAATATTTGCCTAACTCTATAAATTCCAACTATAGAAGCAATTGCGACCATATTCTGAAAGGGTAGGCAAATCAACTATCAGTTGAAAAAAACAGAGTCAATTTACACTCCTACTCTAATTACTCAAGGAGCGTAGACCATGTCGTAGGAGTAGACTAAGAAGTGCATGGTCATGATATATGGAAGCACCCTAGAAGCTGAATAGCACTTGACTTCTTTGTCGGACCTAGACTTCCTTAACTTTGTGGACCCTATAAGCATAATAAATAATAAGGATATAATATTTAAATAGAAAGGTTGTAATCCTAAAAATTTATTAGACGATGAATGTGCAATATGTAAGGAGTAACAAGAAATTAAATAGATTAACAAGACCACTAAGGTAATTATGAGAATATAAGGAAGAAGTTAAATAGCTAAAGTTTGAATTAGTAAATAAACGTTTTTAGGAAACGTCTATTAGGACAATAACCATTTAATCCAGACCAAGTGCCTTTTGTGGAAATAATAAATAAAAATTTTAGGTACTAATTAAATATCGTAAGGCATAATATTGGTAAAAATCTCAAGGCAAGGTATAAAGAAAGAGCGAAACAAGTTTCCATAAGAAGGTGTATATTAATCACCACAAAAGATAACCAAATATGTGACGACCGCCCATGACTCCCGCACCAAAACAAGGAAATAATGCGCTAAAAGGTGTGCCAGGCAGCCATGGACGATAGTCAGGGTAAAACAAAACAGAAGAATCTCTATCGCATAACTCACAGCGCATGGATAAAATACAATAGAGAAAAATAATATAGTGAAGCTCCATAGAACAGAACATCATCATATAAGCATCACAGTAGTTTCATACAATCATCTACTCAAATCCATACATGAAAGCCTCACTACAAATCACTCAACCAAATACAGCAGCGGATACCCAGTACATATAGTAAGAAAACTAATATGCAAAGCCTCCTGCTCGTCTTCGTCATCTTCATCGTAGAACTCCTAGCACAGCACCTGTCACCTGCTACCTAGTCTGCCCATCCCAACATGGATGAACAGCCCAAGGTAATAAGAGGAGACATAAAACCTTGAGTCAGACAAAGTCTTAGTGAGCAGTAAATTAACTATCAAACATACCAAAAGAGCATAAAGGATAAAAGGAATAGGAACCAAACCATCCCACTCCACCTCTTTCTACAGTGATAGCCCCAGACATACACTAAGGAGAAGCAAGCATAACAACATAGACAATTAAGGTAAAGCGAATACCACTCGAGTCAAGGACGATGTTTTCCAAATACAAACCCCCAAGGCCTAAACCAAGATCAGATAAGCACCCAGAAAACACCGCTCTTGAAGCCGAATGATAATACAACCAAACATCCATGACTCTGGCTATCACTGTCATCCTTGCCTCGATTTCACCGTTAGTTGAATGACCATCTGTCAAGGGCTAATGGTAACCCCGGTTCTAACCATAACTCCGCACACTGCCTTGTGCCTAGGACTTATCTACTTTGCCCAGAGTACTCAACTACCTACCTGTAGTCTTTTGGGTGTCCCGACTACCTTCCTGTAGTCGTTATGGGCGCCCCATGTACTCTTGCTTTTGAGCATGCTAGAACCTTCAACAACGACGAGATCCAAGCCTCCTAGCCATCCTTCTTGACGACTATCCTCATACAAGCTCAAGCTACCTCTTGAACAATCCATTATCAACCAACTTGAACTACTCTTCAAGTTATCAACATGCTTGGAATGATCCCTGCTTGGATTAAGCCAAGACTCACATCATACTTCGCTTCATCGCATCAAAGCAAAGTCTCAACTCAACAACATGGTTTGCCTCATCAAATCATGGCAAAGTCCCATCTCAACATCATCCAATCTATACATATGAGCTTCAACATCCGCTACATATGCCTTAAGCAGCTTTCACCATTCAAGAGCCTTCTTCCATAGCTTTTGAATCCTCTTCCATCCTCTTGTTCCAAATCAACTACTAGCTAACTTGGAAACAATCAAATCAATCATACATTCAAATATCAATCATTCAAACAAGATCTAACAAGCAATATAAGCAATATCAACTATAATGGCAATTTCGTAAATAAGTGAGCAAAAGTCCAACATATGTGAAACCATAGTTTTTAGCATAGATCTATCAAATATAAAACATGGGTTTTGTCTCTAATACTTGTTAAACTAACTTGCATAAGTAAACATCTTCAAAAACCATGGATCTAGACTTAGATCTAAGAAAAATGCATGAAATCTCTAACTTTAACACCCAAACATGCCACCAATCCAATATACTCCTTTGGATCCGCGTGAGAGATAACTACCACTCACCAAATCACCCAAACACTACAAAAACTACACACTTCAGATCTGGACAGCGAAGATCAAGGTTTGATCCGGCAATATCTCGCTCCAATCGATGAATTCTAGCTCGAACGGATGAAGATCTTCAACTTTGGCACTTGGATCTTCGATCTCGATCTTCGATCTTGGATGGATGTTAGAATTAGATTGGAATGGAGAAAAGAAGATGAAGAAATGTTGTAGTCGAGTCTTCAAAATGGCAGCACTTCGTCGCTTCAAAAACCGGTGCCAAAAAGTGAGCCAAACCCCTCTATTTATAGGCTGAATCAACCATGAGTCGTCGCTCTTAGGTCGTCGCCGACCCAACTCCTGAGTCGTCCCCGACTCATCCACATGCTGACTTACCATAAGCCACTCACACGACTCAACAACCCTGCCGACCTACGACTTAATACCAGAGCCGACCTAACTAATCAACGACTCAACACCAAGCTGCCTAACGACTTATGACTCATCGTTAAGTCGTGCCTACCGACTCAGGCCAACGACTCAATACACCAAGGCACAAGGTCATACGACTCAAACCCAAACCGACTCAACACCTACCGACTCACGACTCAAGACCAGTGCCGACTCAACATAAGTCGGTCACGACCTAAAAGCCTCCGACCTAAGACACTGCCGCGTTTTCCCCAAGTCCTAAGTCGTACGACGACTCAACAATACACACTCACTACTCAACTATGATGCCGACTCACGACTCATCAGGCCCTACGACTCAAAACCCTGCCGACTCATTACCCACGACCTAAGCCTAAACCCCTTAAGTCGCTACACCCTTAACCCGTTAACTCCTTAACTCGGCAAACCCTATGAGTCGTAACTCGTTGACTCGGCCACACTTCTTATCTCGGCCCTCTATGAGTCGGTCATCCTATGAGTCGCCTAACTTCTTGAGTCGGTCCATCCTTATCTCGGCCAACACTTTAAACCGCTACCCCTCCTTGAGTCGGTCCCCTATGAGTCGGTCACGACTCATCACTTGTACCCGGGTTAACTTCTAAACGACTCAAGCTAGAAGCAACACAAACAACACTAACAACCTGTAAATTCTACGATTTATCGACACGTAAAAATACGGGTCGTTACATTCTCTCCCCCTTAGGAATTTCGCCCCCGAAATTCCAAGCAAACAACAGCAATCACAATTATTCCGCATGCCTACCATCCATAGCAATCAACAAACCATGCATCCAATTCTAACCTAGCATGCAGAATTCTATGACTTAGAACAAGCTACAAATTCATGAGATGTCACGACACTTTAGGGCCATACCTCGAAGAGTCCGGGATGAGCTGCCTTCATCCTCTCTTCCTCCTCCCATGTACAGTCGTTAACATCATCACTCCATTGTACCTTGAGCAACGTAATCGTCTTCCTCCTAAGCTGTTTCGTATCGGTTTCAACAATACGAAGCGGCTTACGAGGTCTCGAAACAACAGGATCAACCTCCAAGTCTTCACAGCTATCAGCAGAAACCACCGTAGTTGGGTCGTGCACATACTTCCGTAGATAAGATACATGAAAAACACTGTGCACACCCGCCATCTTTTCCGGTAACTCCAATCTATAAGCGAGCTTTCCAATACGCTCGATAATCGGGAATGGTCCAACAAATCTCGGAGTTAACTTTCCTTTCTTTCCGAATCTAATAACATTCTTTAATGGAGAAATCTTCACAAAAACCATATCACCTACGTCGAATTCCAAATCCTTACGACGATTATCGGCATAACTTTTCTGACGATCTTGGGCTGCCTTCATTCGTTGCCGAATGATCTCTATACAATCTGAAGTCTGTCGAATCATCTCTGGCCCAAGTATCAGCTTTTCTCCAGTTTCCAACCAACATGTCGGGGAGTTACACGGTCTTCCATACAATGCCTCATATGGTGCCATACCAATACTCGACTGATAACTGTTGTTATAAGCAAACTCCACCAAATGAAGGTGATCTTCCCATGATCCTCCGAAGTCCAAAACACATGCTCTAAGAAGATCTTCCAAAACTCGGTTGACTCTCTCAGTCTGACCATCTGTTTGAGGGTGATAAGCTGTACTCAAACACAACTCAGTTCCCAAAACTTCCTGGAAGCTCTTCCAAAATCTACTAGTGAACAATGGATCTCGATCGCTCACTATACTCTTCGGAACACCATGGAAACGAACTATCCACTTCACATATAATTCAGCCAACTTCGATGCAGTCCTAGTCGATCGAACAGGAATGAACCTTGCACTCTTGGTCAAACGATCTACTATGACCCAAATCCCTTCATTCCCTGCTCTTGTCCTAGGTAGACCATCGATAAAGTCCATCGACACTTGCTCCCACTTCCATGTAGGAACCTCTAATGGCTGAAGCAATCCACTGGGCTTCTTCTGCTCAGCTTTCACCAACTGGCAATTCATACACTTGGAAATAAAATTTCCAACATCCTTCTTCATACCTTCCCAGTAGTAGGTTCTCTTCATATCCCGATACATCTTATTTCCACCTGGATGAATTGTCAACTTCGAGTGATGACTCTCCCTCAGAACTTCATCTCTCAATCCATCTACATCGGGAACAACTAGTCGCCCTTGCTTTCGAAGCCAACCCTCTCGATCGACCTCGAATCCCTTATCCTTCTCCGGGTCCAATCCAGATTCCAAATCACAGATAATCTTGACAAGCTTATCATCTCCCTTTTGGCTCTCGCCAACCCTTTCCACAAGAGTAGGCCTTATCGATAAGTTTGCCAACATCTTAGGTTCCAATTCACATCTAGGCCTGAAGTCAAATCCAGCCAAATACTCAAGACTCTTCCATTCCGAAAACATGGCTCCCAAACCTGCATGTCTTCGACTTAACGCATCTGCCACTACGTTACCTTTTCCTGGAGTATAGGCTATACCAAAATCATAAGATGCTAGGAACTCTAGCCATCGTTGCTGTCGAAGATTTAAATCCTTTTGGGAGAACAGATACTTCAACGACTTATGATCTGTAAACAACTCGAATCTAACTCCCAATAGATAATGTCTCCACATCTTCAAAGCAAACACAATTGCCGCTAACTCCAAATCATGAGTCGGATAGTTCCTCTCATGCGGCTTCAGTTGTCGACTTGCATATGCAACAACTTTATCCTTCTGCATTAGCACTGCTCCAAGTCCAGTACCACATGCATCGGTGTAAACCACCATCTCATCATTCCCACTTGGAATAGTCAAAACAGGAGCACTCGTCAGTCGCTCTTTCAGGATTATGAAAGCTTGTTCACACTTATCATTCCATCTGAACACTTGATTCTTCTTCGTCAATCCTGTCAACGGTGCAGCTATCTTGGAAAAGTCTTTGATAAACCGACGATAATATCCTGCTAATCCAAGAAAACTTCTCACATCAGATGCATTCTTAGGCCTAACCCAATCCTGGATCGCTGCCACCTTAGCGGGATCAACCGCTATTCCATTTCCAGAAATAACATGACCTAAGAACCTCACTTCATTCTTCCAGAAGTGACACTTCGAAAACTTAGCCTTCAGCTGATGTTTCCGTAAGATTCCTAAAACAATCCTCAAGTGCGTCTTGTGCTCTTCCTCAGTTCTGGAATAAACCAAAATATCATCCACGAACACAAGCACGAACTTATTCAACTGATCTCTGAACACTCTATTCATAAGATCCACAAAATATGCTGGCGCGTTAGTCAACCCAAACGGCATTACCAGCCACTCATAAAACCCGGATGGTGTCCTGAAAGCAGTCTTCGGCACACTATCCTTCGCCACTCTCAACTGGTGAAATCCCGTTGCCAAATCCATCTGAGAAAACACCTTAGCCTCGTGAAGCTGATCAAACAAGTCATCTATTCTCGGCAATGGATACTTGTTCTTCCTAGTCACCTTATTCAGCTCACGATAATCAACACACAACCTCAACGATCCATCCGCTTTGGTTGCGAACACAACTGGCGCACCCCATTCGGACACACTTCTCCGAATGAATCCTTTCTGCAAAAGGTCATCAACTTGCACCTTCAGCTCTTGCTGCTCCCTCGGTGCCATCCGCCTAAGAGGCATCACAACAGGTCTGGCTCCCTCAACTAGATCGATACGAAACTCGATCTCCCTATGCGGCGGCAACCCTTTGACTTCCTCAAAGACATTCTCAAACTCATTCACAATAGGCACCGATGACAGTCCATCCCGTGGAACAACCAGCGAATACATGAAACTCATGAAGACGCCTTCTTCATGCTTACATCGTATCACAACCTTTCGCCCTTCCACATTCCCGACTGTCACCTCAAGCCTCTCACAATCAATCCTAGCCGCATACTTCCTAAGCCAGTCCATACCCAAAATAATTCCGAACCCCGCAAAGTTCAGAACAAAGAAATCACAAACAAACGAGCAATCATGACTCGACACAACTAGACCACGGCATATCATACACAAACATGACGAACCCCCCACTGGATTAGTCACAACCAATGGCCTATCAACAATATCCGGTTTCATACCTAACCGGCTTACCAAATCATCACAAACAAAAGAATGCGACGCTCCAGTATCAAACAACACTCTAACTGGAACACCACAAATAGAAAGAGTACCTTGAACAACCACACTCTTCCCCTTCTCTTCAACAGTAGGAACTCTTGAAGACGACGGCACAGCTTCCAAAGCATAAGCTTGCACAACCTGCCTATCTTTCCTCGGTTCTGGACAATCCTTCTTGATATGTCCCAGCTTATCACAGTTGTAACACTTTCCCGGCACTTTGGGATTCTTACAATCTTTGTAAAGATGGCCCTTCTGCTGGCAGTTATAGCAAGTCATTTCGCTCTTCGGCTTCTTCTGGCCATCCTTACCCTTCTGTTGCTGCTGCTTCCTCTTCCTGTTGCCACTCTGCTGTGGTTTAGATACTTCCCTGGTTACAGCAACAACAGAACTTTCCTTAGGGAACAAACTCTCATGCCTCAAAGCTTTCTCCACAAGCTTCTCAAATGGATCATCCAGATGATCCACTAACTGCCTCCCAAGATAAGCATCCAGACCAGTCACAAACTTCTCGTTCTTCTGGTAGGGAGAATCAATATACGATCTGGCATACTTAGACAAAGCTTCGAACTCAGAAATATACTCAAGAACAGGCCTCCCACCTTGCTTGAGCTCCACAAACCTCTTAAACAAGACAGATTTCTGAGCAGTAGAGATGAACTTAGCTTCAAATCTAACTTGGAATTGCTCCCAAGTAATCTCTTCTTCTGGGGTATCTATAGTGATAGAATTCCACCAATCAACAGCTCTTCCCTGAAGCTGTCTCGATGCAAGCTTCCTCTTAGTTGCATCCTCAATCCCTAAGTCACCAAAGATCCTTCGACAAGCATCAATCCATCTCTGCACTTCAATAGTCGACTCCGTCCCCAAGAAAACTTTCCCTCCAAGAGCAGTATAATCCTTGCAAAGCTTGGCAAAATCCACCGGTCTCGGAGCTTGGACTTGAACTCCCACATCCACAGATGATCCTGAAGCTGGTATTCTCCTCATGATTGAAGTCATCATGGCCTCAAACATAGGAGCATAATCAACAGCTTCCCTAGCATCACGGCTACCCCTCGCAGCTTGTCTCTCACTTCGACTCATCCTTAATATCTGTAAATAAGAATGATTAGAACACCTTAAGAAACAACTGCATAAGGAGTTCAAACCCTTCTAAACTACTATATTATATATAGTAATCATCCATCAAATTACAATTACGTCTCTCTTACGTAGTTACATCAGCGAGCGTTGGCTAAAATCGATTAACCAAAGCTCTGATACCAAATGTGACGACCGCCCATGACTCCCGCACCAAAACAAGGAAATAATGCGCTAAAAGGTGTGCCAGGCAGCCATGGACGATAGTCAGGGTAAAACAAAACAGAAGAATCTCTATCGCATAACTCACAGCGCATGGATAAAATACAATAGAGAAAAATAATATAGTGAAGCTCCATAGAACAGAACATCATCATATAAGCATCACAGTAGTTTCATACAATCATCTACTCAAATCCATACATGAAAGCCTCACTACAAATCACTCAACCAAATACAGCAGCGGATACCCAGTACATATAGTAAGAAAACTAATATGCAAAGCCTCCTGCTCGTCTTCGTCATCTTCATCGTAGAACTCCTAGCACAGCACCTGTCACCTGCTACCTAGTCTGCCCATCCCAACATGGATGAACAGCCCAAGGTAATAAGAGGAGACATAAAACCTTGAGTCAGACAAAGTCTTAGTGAGCAGTAAATTAACTATCAAACATACCAAAAGAGCATAAAGGATAAAAGGAATAGGAACCAAACCATCCCACTCCACCTCTTTCTACAGTGATAGCCCCAGACATACACTAAGGAGAAGCAAGCATAACAACATAGACAATTAAGGTAAAGCGAATACCACTCGAGTCAAGGACGATGTTTTCCAAATACAAACCCCCAAGGCCTAAACCAAGATCAGATAAGCACCCAGAAAACACCGCTCTTGAAGCCGAATGATAATACAACCAAACATCCATGACTCTGGCTATCACTGTCATCCTTGCCTCGATTTCACCGTTAGTTGAATGACCATCTGTCAAGGGCTAATGGTAACCCCGGTTCTAACCATAACTCCGCACACTGCCTTGTGCCTAGGACTTATCTACTTTGCCCAGAGTACTCAACTACCTACCTGTAGTCTTTTGGGTGTCCCGACTACCTTCCTGTAGTCGTTATGGGCGCCCCATGTACTCTTGCTTTTGAGCATGCTAGAACCTTCAACAACGACGAGATCCAAGCCTCCTAGCCATCCTTCTTGACGACTATCCTCATACAAGCTCAAGCTACCTCTTGAACAATCCATTATCAACCAACTTGAACTACTCTTCAAGTTATCAACATGCTTGGAATGATCCCTGCTTGGATTAAGCCAAGACTCACATCATACTTCGCTTCATCGCATCAAAGCAAAGTCTCAACTCAACAACATGGTTTGCCTCATCAAATCATGGCAAAGTCCCATCTCAACATCATCCAATCTATACATATGAGCTTCAACATCCGCTACATATGCCTTAAGCAGCTTTCACCATTCAAGAGCCTTCTTCCATAGCTTTTGAATCCTCTTCCATCCTCTTGTTCCAAATCAACTACTAGCTAACTTGGAAACAATCAAATCAATCATACATTCAAATATCAATCATTCAAACAAGATCTAACAAGCAATATAAGCAATATCAACTATAATGGCAATTTCGTAAATAAGTGAGCAAAAGTCCAACATATGTGAAACCATAGTTTTTAGCATAGATCTATCAAATATAAAACATGGGTTTTGTCTCTAATACTTGTTAAACTAACTTGCATAAGTAAACATCTTCAAAAACCATGGATCTAGACTTAGATCTAAGAAAAATGCATGAAATCTCTAACTTTAACACCCAAACATGCCACCAATCCAATATACTCCTTTGGATCCGCGTGAGAGATAACTACCACTCACCAAATCACCCAAACACTACAAAAACTACACACTTCAGATCTGGACAGCGAAGATCAAGGTTTGATCCGGCAATATCTCGCTCCAATCGATGAATTCTAGCTCGAACGGATGAAGATCTTCAACTTTGGCACTTGGATCTTCGATCTCGATCTTCGATCTTGGATGGATGTTAGAATTAGATTGGAATGGAGAAAAGAAGATGAAGAAATGTTGTAGTCGAGTCTTCAAAATGGCAGCACTTCGTCGCTTCAAAAACCGGTGCCAAAAAGTGAGCCAAACCCCTCTATTTATAGGCTGAATCAACCATGAGTCGTCGCTCTTAGGTCGTCGCCGACCCAACTCCTGAGTCGTCCCCGACTCATCCACATGCTGACTTACCATAAGCCACTCACACGACTCAACAACCCTGCCGACCTACGACTTAATACCAGAGCCGACCTAACTAATCAACGACTCAACACCAAGCTGCCTAACGACTTACGACTCATCGTTAAGTCGTGCCTACCGACTCAGGCCAACGACTCAATACACCAAGGCACAAGGTCATACGACTCAAACCCAAACCGACTCAACACCTACCGACTCACGACTCAAGACCAGTGCCGACTCAACATAAGTCGGTCACGACCTAAAAGCCTCCGACCTAAGACACTGCCGCGTTTTCCCCAAGTCCTAAGTCGTACGACGACTCAACAATACACACTCACTACTCAACTATGATGCCGACTCACGACTCATCAGGCCCTACGACTCAAAACCCTGCCGACTCATTACCCACGACCTAAGCCTAAACCCCTTAAGTCGCTACACCCTTAACCCGTTAACTCCTTAACTCGGCAAACCCTATGAGTCGTAACTCGTTGACTCGGCCACACTTCTTATCTCGGCCCTCTATGAGTCGGTCATCCTATGAGTCGCCTAACTTCTTGAGTCGGTCCATCCTTATCTCGGCCAACACTTTAAACCGCTACCCCTCCTTGAGTCGGTCCCCTATGAGTCGGTCACGACTCATCACTTGTACCCGGGTTAACTTCTAAACGACTCAAGCTAGAAGCAACACAAACAACACTAACAACCTGTAAATTCTACGATTTATCGACACGTAAAAATACGGGTCGTTACAAAATATTTAAGATAATTTAGTGGAAAAGTTTAAAGGATAGAACAATTAAAACTAATTTTTAAACCCTACCCCATGAGGAAGAATTTGATAAAAAGGGTTTTGAAAACTCCTTGAATGCGTTGAAAGAGTTTTTCAAAGATTACTAAATGAAGATCTTATGTATTATAAATTGAAATATAATTTTAAAGAAAGTGAATTTAGACAGCTTTGGAAAAATACAACCATTCATTATGTGAAAAGTCTGGAAAAAGAATGTAATTTTAAAGTGGTGAAACGTTTTAAAACAAAATGGTGGATGATTTTTGAAAATCTAATGACTTGAAAAGTTGAAAAAAGAGAGAAGGTTTTCGATTGTTAACTTCTTAGTATAAAATTTGTTGAATTGAAAGGTTTCCAACTTTTGGATTCTTCGTTTGTAGATTCTTCTATTTTCTATATGAATTATTCTACTTCATAAATTTAGAAGTTCTTTTCTTTAAAATACTTTTTTAAAAGGGTGTACAAATGGAAATAACACCTTGATGAAATAGGAAAATAAAAAATAAAAGAATAAGAATGTCTGATAAGATAGGATGAGGGACATTCCCGTAAGAAAATATACGGAGAATAATAGCTGTAATTTATGTAGCAACAGAATTAGGAATTTAAATCTAGTGATAAATAATATAGGAAAGGAGTAACAGGAATAAGATAGAAGTTATCTTCGTCTATTCCATTTTCCCATCATTCAAAGTTACATAAGATTTTTTTTTACAATTATGTGAAATTAAATGATGGTAATTAATGAATGAGTTGGATATCTTTTTATATATGACGAAAAGCATAAGAATTTTATATATACATTTTCCCTATTCAAATTTAGAACTTGTTTGAATAAGGATATTATGGAAGTTTTAAACGAAGTTATAAAATGTATTTGATAAAATGACAGTATATTTTGAGTAATAAAATAATAAATGTTGATTTATATTTTAGAATGAAATTACTATCTTGTTACTAGAAACATCTTTGAAATAATGAATGTCTAATCTATTATTTCGGAATGATAATTGAATTTTTGAATGTTTGGTTTTTAAGATCTTATTTTCGAAAGGAGTAAGTCTTTATTATAGTAAGTCATTAAAAAGGGAAGTTTTTCATAGTTCTTTTTTGGAAACCAAGCAATCTTTGAACATTGTGAATTAAAATTCTAACATTTGAAGGAATAAATCATTAATGAAGAATGTTTTAAAAAGAGAAATCATTTTTCTCCTTTTGGAACCAAGAAATTTTGAATTCTTGATAAATATTTCTAAGTTTATATTTTCAAAGATGAAGATTTTGAATTTGGTATTGTTACTCGGTGCTAGCGCCAAAATTGATCACTAACACCTAAGCGTAAATGAAAGCACCCAATCACAGTCACTGATCACAAATAGAATGTATGTAAAGAGTATAAATATGAAGAACAATGAAAATTAAAAAGAATGCAGTAAGAACAGAGGGTTTATAGTGGTTCGGTTGACTCCGGCCTACGTCCACTTTAGAAATTTTCTTTCTATTGATATGAGAATCAATTACGGTGACTATCCAGAGTTTTTGAAACAATAATGGCAGAATAGCCTTAATGAAGAAGTAGAAGGGAAACAGAATGAAGATCCCCTTTTCTAAAGCCCCATATGCTGTATTTATAAGCAAAACCTGAGTTGCTGGCCTTCCTGAGTGATCCAGGCCCACCAAGACTATAGCCGATCCAGACTCTTCATCCCTACCGATCCCAAGCTCTCCATAATCTGACCTGAAGTAGCCAGAGTACTGATCGGAAGTCCATCTCGAAGTTAACCCAAAGCAAAGCTAAATGCTGATCCCAAGCTCCATATGCCGATCCCATGCCTCGCTTGTCGAATGTCCCATTCCAGTGCCGACCCGCTTAAATGCAGATCCACTCCAGTGCCGAACCACTCAAATGCCCATCCACTCCAAGCCGGTCGCTAGCCTTCCTACCGACCCAAACCGACCGATCCACCAGCCGATCGACCTTGACCAAACCACCTCAATGTCGATCCACTTCACGCCGATCGCTAGCCTTCTTGCCGACTCAAACTATACCGAGCCACACATGCCGATCGACCTATGCCGACCCACCTTGACCAAACTACCTCAATGCTGATCCACTTAACGTCGATTGCTAGCCTTCATGCCAACCCAAACTTTGTCGAGCCACACATGCCGATCGACCTATGCCGACCCACCTTGACCAAACTGCCCTAATGCCGACCCACTTGTGATGCCAACCCATCCACGATGTCGCTCCTTTACTCCGCCAACCCGAAGTATACTAGATGCCGAGCCGAAGTTTCATCGATCCCAAGCAAATATGCCGATCCTAAGCCAATCACTCCATGACCCGAAGCAAGGCCAAGTGCGACTCGAAGGAAACTCCAAGTAATCCGAAATGACTCCACTCTTGTCGAAACTTGTCTTTAATGTATCCCACGCCTTTTATCTACTGACCATGCCCAATCATGGCTTCAAATTATTATCTGTAGTTGAGTATCCATTCATTTATTTGAACCAAATTCATGATATTCCAATGTCGATAACCATGAAGTTGATTAGGTTGAATCTGCCCGTTTATGGCCTTGCCCAAAGGCAGGTTAACATTTGTCCCCCAAAACATTCCTTGCGATAGGAAGGCGTGTTTTGAATAGCCTTTAATCCATCATCCAAAGTCCACATTCCATCCATAGCCATACCATCTGATTCGCAATCCAATCCGTTTTATCCTAGTGCCATTGCCGTATCCTTATTCGAATCCGCAACAGCTCCGAGTTGATATCCGATTCCGTATCCAATAACCAATAACCAAATCCATGACCATTTTGGGTCGATATCCTGTTCCGACCTCGACTCTCTGGTCAAAGGCTTTTATGTTCTCCGACCTCGGCTCACTTGCCAAGGACTTTTTAATATTCTCCAGCCTTGGCTCTTCGGCCAAGGACTTTTTATATTCTCCGGCCTCGGCTCTCCGGCCAAGGACTTTTTATATTTTTCAGCCTCGAATCTACGGCCAAGGACTTTTTATATTGTGTTCGAGTGCATTCCATCGTTCTCCGGCGAAGGGACAAGAAACTTGCGATCACCGCACCTTCTCTCCGATCGGGACCGTGAGCATGAGACTTGTATTATTTATTACATTGATCCAAATCCAATCATTCAAAATAAGAGTTTTTTACACCCAAGGAAAACCAAATAAATGTCTAGACTTCTAAGGAAGAAACCAAATTTTTTAGGAAAACGAAAAGAAAAACATGATTTCATAGAATCGAGCAACATGATTTATCACCGTATCAGAGCATGCCTAGGGACTGGCCTTGATCTCGTACATGTGTGAGTGATTTAGTCGTATTAATTTGAGTTCTATTAGTTATTCAAAGCCATAAGTCTATTTAGTATATAAAAAGCTGACGTTGCTTAGGTCCAGTGCCATCTTTGTTCGGGGTGGGCGGTGCCTGCTCTTGTTCCACTGCCACAGCTCGATTCCTTACATACTGCTGTAGACGACCATTTCGTACATGCACCTTAACGATATCTTTCAAATGCCTACAGTCATTGCCCATCCAGATCGTGGAATACGCAATACTTTCTCGATGCTCACTCGTATTCAAAAGGCTTCCTCCTTGTCGGCCTTCGATACCGGAGGCACCCTCGAGTATCCAAGTAAATCCTTTCTAGTATCTCAGTTAAATATGTGTAAGAAGAAAACTTTGACTCCCTCTGAGGCCTTTTCGAAGTGCTACCGTTGTCATTTATTTTCCTTTTTCCTTTATCATCTTTATTTAGATTCGCCCTAGGTGGACCTCTACCCCTTACTGCATAAGCTTCAGCCTCTCTCCCTTCTCTCTCAACCTGCGCATCTTCCTGCCTCAGGAACCTTTCCGCCTCATGGTAGAACTCCCCGAGATCCCTTGATGGGTCTAGTTCCAATGATATTTTGAAATTCGAATTATATGCAATTCCTGAAACTACCGCCTTCAAAACAATTGATGGATCGGGTCGATCCACCGAAGCTACCGTCGCATTGAATCTGGTTAAGAAATCCCTAAGTGACTCTCCTTTCCATTGTTTCATCGATGTCAAAGTCATCACGTTCTTGGGTCTGACTACGTGGACCCGAAACTGTCTCATAAACCTTTCAATCAGCTCCGTCCATGTGCCGATAGAGCCACTCTCCAGCTGTCTGAACCATAATGCTGCAATATCCGTCAAATACAAAGGGAAGCATCGTGCCATGACCTCCTCCGATGCCCCCAACACTTCCATATGCCTCATGTACCTCGTCAAGTGAACAGTGGGACCCGTTATCCCATTATACATCTCCAGTGTTGGTAGTTTGAAATATGATGGGTTTCTAGCTTCCCTGATCGCAGGAGCAAAGGGACTCCTATTAACATCCTCTAAGTCTCTATTTACCAATCCACCTCTCATGGCTTGCCTAACCATCTCCGCTAACCTGTCACTATCGCCGAGCTGTGGTCCTTTTCCATTGCCTCCAATCTGTCCCTCGAGTTCACAAGGGAATCTTAGGACCTGCTATCCTGGATGTGCATCCATTCCTCTATCAACACCATGTTGTACAGTTCCACCTGGTACTCTGCCCGAGATTTGATCAACATGCTCCGGGGGAGTGCCCCCTAGTCCTGGTGCTGCTCCTAATGGTCTTGCTTTGTTCTGCATTCTAGTTGCTCCGTGCTCTTGACCCCTATTTCCAGCATCTCCTACAATTGTGTTTCCTTGACTCTGCACTCCAACTTGCGTAATTTTTCGAAGTAGGTTCTGCATCATCTCCTCTTGTCTTTTCAACATTGTTTCCATCTCGTCTCTGGTGATGAAAATCGAGACCTGTTTAGCTCCCGAGGAAGCCTCCTAACTCCCCTCATGCTAACTCCTTTCAGTCCTCTGTCATCTTATCGATTGCCTTACCATAACTTTCCAGATTCAAGTCTTTAAGTCTTTAAATCCAAAGTCCAAGCGGCAGGTTCCCTGAGTTCTAGCCCTCTCAGTGAAAGCACCAAAATGTTAGCGCCAAAATTGGTCACTAACACCCATGCGTAAATAAAAGCACCCAACCATAGTCACTGATCACTGATAGAATGTATGTAAAGAGTATAAATATGAAGAACGGTTAAAAATGCATTAAGAATAGAAGGTTTATAGTGGTTCGGCTGACTCCGGCCTATGTCCACTCCAGAAATTATCTTTTTATTAATATGAGAATCAATTACAGTTACAAGAGTTTTTGAAACAAAAATGGCAGAATAGCCTTAAGGAGGAAGTAGAAGGTAAACAGAATGAAGATCCCCTTTTCTGTAGCCCTGCCTGCTGTATGTATAGGAAAAACCTAAGTTGTTGGGCTTCCTAAGTGATCCGGACCCACCAAGACTATAGCCGATCCAGACTCTTCATCCCGACTGATCTCAAGCTCTCCATAAGCCGACCCAAAGTAGCCAGGGTACTGACCCGAAGTCCATTTCGAAGTTAACCCAGAGCAAAGCTAAATGCCAATCCCAAGCTCCATATGCCGATCCCATGCCTCGCTTGCTGACCGACCCATTCCAGTGTCGACCTGCTCAAATGCCAACCTATCCAGTGCCGAACCACTCAAATGCCGATCACTAGCCTTCCTACCGACCCAAACTGATCGATCCACAAAGTCGATCGACCTTGACCAAACCATCTCAATGCCGATCCACTGCATGCCGATCGCTAGCCTTCTTGCCGACCCAAACTATACCGAGCCACACATGCCGACCGACCTATGCCGACCCACCTTGACCAAACCACCTCAATGTCGATCCACTTCACGTTGATCACTAGCCTTCCTGCCGACCCAAACTTTATCGAGCCACACATGCCAATCGACCTATGCCGACCCACCTTGACCAAACCACCCCAATGCTGAGCCACTTGTGATGCCAACCCATATATGATGTCGCTCCCTTTACTCCACCGACCCGAAGTATGCTAGAAGCTGAGCCGAATTTTTCATCGATCCCAAGCAAATATACTGATCCCAAGCCAATGACTCCATGACCTGAAGCAAGGCCAAATCGTCTCGACGGAAACTTCAAGTAATCAAAATGAATCGACCCTTGTCGAAACTTGTCTTTCACGTATCCCACGCTTTTTTTAATTGACCATGCTCAATCATGGCTTCAAATTATTATCTGTAGTTGAGTATCCATTCATCCGTTTGAACCAAATTCATGATATTCCAGCCTCAATAACCGTGAAGTTGATTAGGTTGAATCTGCCTATTTATGGCCTTACCAAAAGGTGGGTTAACACCCGACACCTTGACCCGGCTAAAAGATGGTGGTTGTAGAAGTTACAATTGAATGTGAGTAGGCATAACATCGAGTGTTGGTCATCCAAGTTGGACTTGATGAATATGGGATGATGTGTAATGGATGATGGGTCGACATTGGATGATGGGGTCACCAAAAATGGTGGGTCGGTGCTTGGAGGCTGGATCTGCTATCCTCGGTCGGTTATCCTCGATCGGTTGTCTTCGATCGATTATATGCGACCAGCTGCTAATAATCAATCATAAGAGTTTGGGATCAGCAACCTTGGTTTGGTCAGAGTAGGTCCGTAATGGTGGGAAGACAATTTTGAGATCAACCTGGATGGGGTCGACCTCGAGGGAATTGGCAGAATCTCATGGTATCGGCCTTGGTTCGGTAATGGTAAATTGGCAGAGTCTGATGGAATCAGCTCTGATAGGGTCGTCCTTTGTAGGTTGGCACGTGTTGTTCGGTTTGGGGAGACAAGCCAATGTGGGTCGGCGCGTAGTGGGTCGGCCTAGGTGGCTCGTTGTAGATGGGGATTGGCCTCAGGAGGATTAGTATATATGGATCGAGATTCATGTACGGTTCAGCATATGTTTCGATTCGGAACCTATGGGTCGGTATGGGTGGCTCGGTCAAGGAAGGAAGGTCGAAGTGTACCGGTCAGGGTGGTTCGACCTTGGTTGATCGACACGTATGGATCGATGCATGTGGGTCGGTAATTTGGGCTCGGTTGTAGTGTTTCGGCAAAACAGCAGGAGAATTAGCAAGACTACTATATGGTGATACGATCGATACTGCTTCACTTCTAATCACACCCATAATTGCTCTAAGTTGCTAGCGGGTTTGCTCCGAGTCGTCCACATTGAGACCTTGGATCGGCATCAGGTGGATCTGTGGTAGTGGGTCGGCATTCTTGGTTCGGTGTACCTAACCTACCAGCTATGGGTCGAGCTATCTTGGTCATGGGCCTGCACAGGGAAGCCAGGCTAACTTCTTCTATAAATCGAGGGGCAGCGGTCTAGTTGAAGGGACCTTTTTTGGCGAATTCTAGAGAGACTCTACCATTTTTGGCACACGCTTCCTTTCTACTACAACTTGTATTCAAGCTGTTTGTTTACGGATTGTATCTGTATTCAAGTATATAGAAAATCGATGTAGGCAGTTATGTCGAACCACTACAAATCTGATGTTCTTGTTTCTGTTATTGTTTTTGCATTCTATTGTGATATTCCTCTATTTTAATTTACCATCTTCATTAATCTCTTTAAAGAAATCTATTCAAGGCTGTTAGTGACCATTTTTGGTGCTAACATTTTGATACTTTCACTGAGAATTGAATTCTCAACTTGATTGAGTCTTGTCGTCTACTAGTGGATTTTCATATTCGTGAGATAGATCCAGTTGTTTACCAACAAACTTTCTATTCTGCTCAGATTTGAAAGAAATCTAAAGGAAGCTATTAGCCATGGATTGGATTAACTGATGTACACAAGTTTTTGGGATTGGATGTTGAAGTTTGTACTGGAGTATATGAAGGCCAACCTCCCACTCAATGCAGATATCTGATCCCTCACAAAAAAGCTTACATACGGATCCCTCTGGAAAGCTTGTATACCGATTGCTCCAAAAACCATATGTACCGTTCGCTCCAAAAACCATATGTCTCGGTCGCTTCAAGAACCATATGCATCGAATGCCCCAGTGTGTACCAACCTAGAGTATACCGACCCGGTGTTATCGATCACACGTATACCGATCCATCTAGTGTATACCGATCCCTCTATCGTATATCTATCCCTCTACTATATACCGATCCCCTTCTCAAAAAACTATCTAATTGATCCTTATTCCAAAAAAAATTACAGATCGGGTATGACACCTATTTAAAAAAAAAACTTTTTGGGTATGACCCAAATTCAAAAAATATGGATCGGATACGAATCCTAGCTATAGCGCAGTGCCTCCGCATAGTGAATTTAAAACTCAACTTAATGAGGGAACATTCTATCCACTTCCCTTACATCCTATGACCGACCAGGACATAAAGGATCAAGCAACAACTTCTGAATGGAAACAAGGGAACAGACAAGCAACCGCTCCTCAACCGATACTCCTAAAGGTTGGAGAACAAAGATGATATCACTCTAGGCAAATGCCAAGATGACTCCCAGCACCGTTCTTCACTCACCCAGCACTTCGAATTTATTGACTCCAAGTAAACCAATGTTTGACTCTAAGCAATTTTTTCCAAATGCTAACAAGGATATCATACTGATCGTGTTTGAGGGAATCGACCTCCAGATATATTTGGTAGGTAGTTAGCTCGAGAGCCTCCTATGACCATGGATCATTTTGTTACAAAATGAATCAGAACCAAAGTGAGGAGGAGTGGAGCAAACTAGAAAAAATAGCAATGTAGGCCCATTGGCTA
Organism: Allium cepa; assembly: GCA_030765085.1. NCBI lineage: Eukaryota > Viridiplantae > Streptophyta > Magnoliopsida > Asparagales > Amaryllidaceae > Allium > Allium cepa. The sequence goes on along the minus strand of CM060945.1, from coordinate 134,197,833 downwards.
AGGACTCTAATTCCAGTAGACAAAATAAGATCTCAAAATTCGACTCATATGATCTTTGAAAGATTCAATCGATAGCCTCTACTTGGAGGCTCGCGACTCAGAGTGGTACTAAAAACCAACCTCGAGATAGTCCACTGAAGTCCAGAGAAAATTGGGGGAATGTTGTATATTCCAAGATGCACACTGATCCTAACATTGGCGATTACAAACACCTCCGAGGTGTGATCGAAAAGCTGATTTAGAAAGGAAAGCTTCAATAGTACGTGCAAGCCTTGCAGAATGGTGAGCCAAGAACTTCGGATCCTCATCAATAAAGAACTATGATTATCAATTGGACCTTTGGCAGTCGACATGCCGCTAGAAGGGGCTAGGGGCTGAGTTGAATAGCGAGCACACGATGCTGCTCCACTTATCAATGAAATTTATACCAATCTTTTTTGGATTATTTCTATTTAAAATTCAATTGTACTTTGAATTTACAACCGACTTGAACTAAATTTCTTCCAAAATGATGCAGATGACTAAGTACTCATAGCTAGCTGCAAACCAATCCACACAAACCTTGATCGGACCTGTGGAGTTTCACCAAGACGAGCATGATTCGATCGCTCATCATCAATCATGTGCCTTTGATTAGGGGCCAAGGACTAGGGATTGAAAAGCTTGCCAAGGTCAGAACCTAATACAAAGCGAACATGGCCGATCGTCCATTCATCGACCTCCACATTTGACTTGGAGACCTAAGCAAGGCTTGGAAGGAATGTGGCCTGATTATCCACTCAAATCGAGTCATAAAACAAAGTTCGATAAAATACAAATGCCTCTCCTAAAGCTCATTGACGTTGGGATCTATCTAGAGTGAACATGATTTGATCCTCTACACATCAAATCCTACCCTGAACACAAAAGGTAGTTCAAAAGCCCCACATGAAGTAGCTATGATGGATTGCCTACTCGTAAACCATCGCTCTCAATACATGGACATGACTGCATCTTAAAACATATGCAACTTACTTTGTCTACTCAATAATCCATTATCCTCGTTTTCTAGAAAGAGATACGAAGCAAATTGTGTAAGACATGATTATCCAACCCTAGCATGGATGTGATCCAACCATCTATCATATACCTCCTTTCTTAACTTGATTGGAAGAGCTACAATCACCAAGTGGATGATAATCGACCATCCATTTTTCAAGTTTCTTCCTTGATGCTGGGGGCAAAGTCCGATTCCATGAGCAAACGTGGTTCGACTGTTCATTCGACAACGTTAGCCTTGATACGGCAAATGAAATAAAAATCAAACGGGTGGAAATACGACTGCTCTCAACAAAAATCTCTAAGTCTCTGAAGCGGACTAGAGTACTCTAAGTCCCCAGAGTTCGGCTAGAGTATAAGTGCGGCTAGAGTATAAGTGCGGCTAGAGTATAAAGGACTGGAGAAAAATCTCTAAGTCCCTGAAGCGGACTAGAGTATAAGCGACTGGAGGAAAATCGCTAAGTCTTTGAAGCGGACTAGAGTAATCTAAGTCCCCAGAGCGTGGACTAGAGTATAAGTGATTTGAGTAAAATCTCTAAGTCCCTGAAGCAGACCATAGTACTCTGAGTGCCCGAAGCGTGGACTAGAGTATAAACGACTTGAGAAAAATCTCTAAGTCCCTGAAGCAGACTAGAGTATAAACGATTTAAGAAAAATATCTAAGTCCCTAAAGTGGAATAGAGTACTCTGATTCCCCAAAGCATGGACTAGAGTATAAATGATCGGAGGAAAATGTTAGTCCGTGAGATGATGGTTTTGATGACAACAACCTTAGAATAGATTATAAAATATAAATACTAACATTATAAGTTTAGATATATATATATATATACATGTATATGCAGGATTTAACTATGTAGGTACTAAGAATGAAGACTGTATAGTATAGAGATTCAAGATATCAAGATAAAATATCAAGATAGAAGACTCATAAGTATCAAGATTATCAAGAGTTCAAGATTTCAAGGATAAGTATTTTTTACTATTATTAGGAATTTTTGTTAAAACTCATAGAAAAGCACTGGCATCTTAAAATCCAATTTATTCATGGAATGGAATCCACTTCGAGCCCGTTAAAGGGATGGAACCCAAAGTAGGATGGAACCTACGAAAAATCTAGTGGAACATTGTTTTGTATCCGCTAACTTTTATTCAAAATGATTTTTCAAAATTATATCCTGTTTTCAAAATGTTTTCAAAACTATCCTTTTAAAAGATTCAAAACCCTCGATCCTGATTTTATATAATTTTAGCCTCAAAAACATCTTTATTTTCAAAGTCAAATTACTCCCGATTTTAAACTATCTTTTTAAATAATATATTTAACTTTTAAATATTTATACTTAGATTTAACTATAAAATTATAGTTAAAATCTATATATATTATTCTTTATATTTACGTATGAATTTTAACTATAGTCAAGTATATTTATAAAGTTTAAAATAGTTTTTATATAAGATAAAGGTTATTTTCAAAGAAAATCAAAAACACCAAAAATCCTTTGGGATGTCGACATGCTTAGCATGACCATGTCGAAATGGCGACAGTTTGATTCAAAAATTCAAATTTCAAAAGAAGTGTCTATTCGCCATAACTCTTCATGAATGGTCATAGTTGTTGTTCTTCTATGAATAGAGGCCAGTTTCAACGAATTTTCAATCATAATTTTCTGGTTTTCACTCCTCTTCTTCTTCCTCATTTCTTAATACATATTATTATCATTACTCTGTCGAAATCAACATTGAATCATACTCGATTACTTCTAGTTTGATTCTCTATCACTATCTCTACAAGATTCTCAGTGCTATTCAGAGTTATAGACTTCTTTGTAATCTATCAAGTGAGAAAAGGTGTGATTGTAGCCTTGGAGATCAATCAAAAGGGAAAAGGTGTGATTGTAGCCTTGGTAAATCAATTAGGTAAACTTGTGGCCCGAAAATCAAATATCTCTACCTAGAGAATCGAAATTCTGGAGGATGTACCTCGTAGCCCTTAAACCGAGGGTGTAATTGTACAATTGCTTTTGAAAGGAAATCCGTACTTGTGTTGCGGGACTGGATGTAGGGTAACTCCAAACCAGTATAAAATCCGGTGTGTTCTTTCCTTTACTGCTTCTATTTTATTTCTACATCTGTTATTGTTTCTGTGACCATATCTGTGTCTGTATATTGCATACTTTTGTGCCTAAATTAACATAAACTAAAAAGATTTAGTAATTCTTTATTAACACTATTCACCCCCCTCTAGTATTAATCTTAGCCTTAAGATCAGTAATCCGCATTTCTCACAATTGGTATCGGAGCAAGGTTTTCAAAGTTTCATAATCTGATTTTTGAAAAGTTTTTAAAAAGGCTATATTCGTTAATACTAATTTAGAAGCATTCAAATCATCATTGTTTCATAAGTCTGCATATAATCAATATTCAAATTCAAGTTATCTACCAAAATTTTTTGATGTGCATGAATCATTCTTTATGGGTGTTGAGGAATCAATCCACAACGGACAAATTGTGTAGATCAGAAAGAACAAATAGATACTTGATAGTGGATGTTCTAGACACATGACTGGCAATCCAGATATACTGAATGGTATAATATACAAAGACGGAGGATTGGTTAACTTTGGAGACAATTTAAAAGGATATGTGATTGGCATCGGCAAAGTCGGTAATTCTGAAACTCCTACTATTACTAATGCTTTGCTAGTTAAGAATCTGAAACATAATCTGCTAAGTATAAGTCAACTATGTGATAAAGGTTATAAAATTAATTTGAAAAAGATAAATGTCACATTGAAGATAATAATTCAACCATTATATTTGAGAGAGTCAGGAAAAAGAATATATATATTCTTAGTATGAAAGTTTCAAATGATAACCTGTGTTTGTTGGCAAATACAAGTGACCATTGGATTTGGCACAAGAGATTTGGGCATTTGAATTTCAAACACCTATCTAGATGGTCAAAACATGATCTAGTAAGCGGTCTCCTTAAAATGATTTTTAAAGTAGATAGTTTATGTGATGCTTGTCAATTAGGAAAACTTAGAAAAAATTCTTTTAAGTTAAAAGATATGATTTCAACTTCAAAACCTCTTGAATTAATTCATCTTGATTTATTTGGTTCATCTCAAATTTTATCAATAAATCATAGTAGATATGTCTTTGTAATTGTAGATGATTATTCTAGATTTACATGGACAATATTTTTGAAACATAAAAGTGATACTTTTGAATGTTTTAAGACATTCTCAAAAAGAATTCAAAATCAATTTTCTCTAAAAATTATAACTATTCGACGTGATCACGGTGGTGAATTGGAAAATGAAAGGTTTGAGGAATTCTGCAATAAAAAGGGAATAACTCACAATTTTTCATTTCCGAGAACTCCACAACAAAATGGAGGAGTAGAACCTAAAAATAGGACGATTCAAGAGTGTGCGAGAACTATACTTACAGATAGTAATTTACCAAAGAAGTTTTGGGCAGAAGCAGTTGCTACCGCCTGTTATATTTTGAATAGAACTTTAATTAGACCTCTAACTGATAAGGCATCTTATGAACTTCTTTATTCAAAGAAACCTAAGGTATCTTATTTCAGAATTTTTGGAAGTAAATGCTTTATTTTAAATACAAAAGATAATTTAGACAAATTTGATCCTAAATCCGACAAAGGTATCTTTATCGAATATTCTAATAGAAGTAAAGTGTATAGAGTGTTTAATTTAAACACTAATACCATTGAAGAAACAATGCATGTTTCATTTGATGAAAATTTCAAAATTTTTGAAGATACAAATGATGAAGAGGATTTAATCACTCAAAATCAAGAACCTATTGAAACTAATAATGAAATTGATCATCCTAACAAAAGGACAAAACTTTTAAAAGATCACCCTATATAAAATATACTGGGAGATATGAAATCTGTTGTTAAAACTAGAAATCAACTAAGTAAAATGTGTAATGTAGCTTTTATACTGTGCAGTTAATGTGTTCGGTAGATTCAAAGCGGTGGAGGTGCAAAAAGTCATAGTGGGGATACAGCGAGGATATAGCGAGATATAGCGGATGGCTCTAAAATAGCATATAAAACTCATACTTAATGTTTTTACAAATATATAAATGGTAATTAGCTGAAAAATTATCATTCAATTGCATTATAAATAATACATAAATAATTTTAAACAAAAACACGTGCGAATATACTTTAAATAAACAAAAAACTGTTATATAACATAACTAAATTCTGTAGAATATTAGAGTATTTTCATTTCTAAAAATATATAAAAATTAAATCAAATAAATTAATTTCATAATTTTATAATGTATAAATGCAGCTTTTCAATTCATTTTATCAAAAAAAAAAATAGCGGAAATAGTGGAATGTAGCGGAAATAAAGGGATATAGCGGGGATTAAAGCGGAAAGGCTATATTTTGGGGCTATATGGAAGAATTGTAGCAATAGAAATCCGCTATGAGATATAGCAAGGTTGTAGTGGGGTAATAGTGGGGTAATAGCGGGGCATTAACTGCACAGCTTTTATATCAACTATTGAACCCAAAAATCCAATAGAAGCATCAACTGATGATTCATGGATTTTGGCTATGCAAGAAGAATTAAATCAATTTACTAGAAATGACATTTGAAAACTTGTTCCTAGACCAGAAAATAAAACTATAATTGGAACTAAATGGGTTTATAAAAATAAAATGAATGAACAAGGAGAGGTAGTTAGAAATAAAGCTCGTTTAGTCGCTAAAGGTTATTGTCAAGAAGAAGGAATAGATTTTGATGAAACCTTTGCTCCCGTAGCAAGATTAGAAGCCATTAAGATTCTACTTGATTTCGCAAATCATAATAATTTCAAATTATTACAAATGGATGTTAAAAGCGCCTTTTTAAATGGATTTGTAAAAGAAGAAGTATATGTCTAACAACCACCACTTTTTGAAAATGATAAATTACCAAATCATGTTTACAAACTTAAAAAAGCACTATATGGTCTAAAACAAGCTCCTAGGGCCTGGTATGATAGACTAAGATCTTATTTATTGTAATCTAATTTTGAAATTGGTAAAGTAGATAATACTCTTTTTATTAAAAGAAATAAAAATGATATTCAACTAGTACAAGTTTACGTAGATGATATCATTTTTGGTTCAACTAATTTTGAAATAAATAAAGAATTTTCTGAAATAATGAAAAAAGAATTTGATATGAGTCATATGGGTGAATTAAATTTCTTTTTAGGATTACAAATAAAACAATTAGATAATGGTATCTTTATTAGTCAAGAAAAATATGCTAAAGACCTAATTAGTAAATTTGGTTTGAGCACTGCGAGTGGAAAACCCACTCCCATGGCAACCAATGAGTACCTTAGTAAAGAAGATCTCTCGAAAGATGTAGATCAAAAATTATATAGAGGAATGACTGGCTCATCACTCTATATTACTGCTAGTAGACCTGATATCATGCATAGAGTCTGTCTCTGTGCCAGATATCAATCCCAACCTAAAGAGACTCACTTAAAATCCGTGAAACGAATCATAAGATATGTTAAACACACGTCTGATTATGGTTTATTCTACCCTAAAAAAGATTCTTTTGACTTAATATCTTACTGTGATGCTGACTATGCTGGTTGTAAATCAGACCGAAAAAGTACAAGTTGGGCTTGTCACTTTTTGGGGCATTCTCTGATTTCTTGGCTTAGTAAAAAGCAAAACACGGTTTCTTTATCAACAACTGAAGCAGAGTATATTTCTGCTGCTTTGTCTTGTTCTCAAGTAATATATATGCAAAAAACCTTAAAATATTTTGGTTTAAATTTCTCAAAAGCTCCAATTTGTTGTGACAATACGAGTGCGATAAATTTATCCAAAAATACTACTCAACATGCTCGAAGTAAACATATTGATATCAGACATCAATTTCTCAGAGATAATATAAGCAAGGAAGTAGTTACTCTCGATTATATCAATTCTGAAAATCAAATTGCTGATATCTTAACAAAACCTTTAAATGAATCAATATTTACTAAATTAAGAAGAGAATTAGGAATTTGTTCTATAACTGAAATATAAAATATAAATAACAAGTATAATTAACAATTGGTATCTAAATAAATCAAAGAGCTAAATTTTAAAAAGACCATGTCGACATCCCCTAGGTATACATGTCGACGTATAACATTTTTGATTTTTTTTAAAATTTTCCCACCAAAATTCAAAAATTTAGTTATATATTCTTCTCAATTTGGACTTTTCATTCATTCTCTCTGTTTTCTCTTCATTCTCTCTTCTGAAATAAATAAAATCATGGCTTCATCCTCAAAATCAAACATAAAATCAACTTTCTCATTTCCCTCTCCTACTTCAGGTCCAGTCCAATGCACTACTCTTGCTCATGTAACGAAAATAGAGGAGTCTATGGTTGATGTACTTCAGATGTTAACTGAAATTCAAGTAACTCAACTTCGTATGGCAAAGGAACAGGAAATGCAAGGCAAGATTCTTAGGAATTTGCAAAAATTCCTAATGAACAACCAGGCCAACCCTATCTTGATCGATGAAGACTCTTCACTCAATCAAGAACAAGAGGCCAGCGACGAAGAAGAAAAAGAAGAACCCATGGAAGAAGCACACGAGGAGGATGACGACCAAGTAGTGTGGGTTGGAGAAGTGTGTTTCGACAAAAATGGGAATCTTGTCGAACAACGTGGAAATTTCTATTTCCACTATCCAAACTGTTCGATTCATAGATCTCCTATGTTCAGAAACACACATTGCTTTCTTCTCTTTCCTTCCGTTGTTGTTTGTGTTTTTATGTTTTCCAAACGCAAATATAAATACAACCATATACGTAATAAATAACTCGTGTTCTTATATGTGTTTTTATTATAAGTATTATTGTGAATTCTTAGTTATGATAGTTAAAGTTTAGGACTATTTTTTAGTATTAGACTTAAGTATTGATTATTTATGATAACACTATCATTATAATCACATGTCATAGAGTAATAGTTTTAGGTGGAGTTATATAGTTTGGAGTTATCTAGTTTAGATAAAGTTTTTTGTTGATGACAAAGGGAGAGAAATATAAAATATGATAGTTAGGTATAGATTAAGGAGGAGTTGTTAGTTTTAGGGGGAGTTATTAGAATAGAAATAATATTTTATAAAAAAAAGGTTGTCATCATCAAAAAGATGGAGATTGTTAGTCCGTGAGATGATGGTTTTGATGACAATAACCTTAGAATAGATTATAAAATATAAATACTAACATTATAAGTTTAGATATATATGTATATGCAGGATTTAACCATGCAGGTACTAAGGTTGAAGACTGTACAGTATATAGATTCAAGATATCAAGATAAAATATCTAGATGGAAGATTCATGAGTATCAAGATTATCAAGAGTTCAAGATTTCAAGGATAAGTATTTTTTATTATTGTTAGGAATTTTTTTTTAAAACTCGTAGAAAAGCAATGGCATCTTAAAATCCAATTTATTCGTCGAATGGAATCCACTTCGAGCCCGTTAAAGGGATGGAACCCTTAGTAGGATGGAACCTACGAAAAATCTAGTGAAACATTGTAGTGTATCCGCTAACTTTTATTCAAAATGATTTTTCAAAATTATATCCTGTTTCCAAAATGTTTTCAAAACTTTCCTTTTAAAATATTCAAAACTCTCGATCCTGATTTTAAATAATTTTAGCCTCAAAAACATCTTTATTTTCAAAGTCAAATTACTCCTGATTTTAAACTATCTTTTTAAATAATATATTTAACTTTTAAATATTTATACTTAGATTTAAATATAAAATTATAGTTAAAATCTATATATATTATTCTTTATATTTACTTATGAATTTTAACTATAGTCAATTATATTTATAAAGTTTAAAATAGTTTTTATATAAGATAAAGGTTATTTTCAAAGAAAATCAAAAACACCAAAAAATCCTTTGGGATGTCGACATGCCTAGCATGACCATGTCGACATGGTGACTGTTTGATTCAAAAATTCAAATTTCAAAAGAAGTGTCTATTCTCCATAACTCTTCATGAATGGTCATGGCTGTTGTTCTTCTATATATAGGGGTCAGTTTCAACGAGTTTTCAATCATAATTTTCTGGTTTTCACTCCTCTTCTTCTTCTTCCTCATTTCTTAATACATATTCTTATCATTACTCTGCCGAAATCAACATTGAATCATACTCGATTACTTCTAGTTTGATTCTCTATCACTATCTCTACAAGATTCTCAATGCTATCCAGAGTTATAGACTTCTTTGTAATCTATTAAGCGAGAAAAGGTGTGATTGTAGCCTTGGAAATCAATCAAAAGGGAAAAGGTGTTATTATAGCCTTGGTAAATCAATTGGGTAAAATTATGGCCCGGAAATCAAGTATCCCTACCCAGAGGATCGAAATTCTGGAGGGTGTACCTCGTAGCCTTAAAACCGAGGGTGTAATTGTACAGTTGCTTTTGAAAGGAAATCCGTACTTGTGTTGCGGGACTGGATGTAGGGTAACTCCGAACCAGTATAAAATCCGGTGTGTTCTTTCCTTTACTGCTTTTATTTTATTTTAACATCTGTGATTGTTTCTGTGATCATATCTGTGTCTGTATATTGCATACTTTTGTGTCTAAATTAACATAAATTAAAAAGATTTAGTAATTCTTTATTAACACTATTCACCCCCCTCGGCTAGTGTTAATCTTATCCTTAAGATCCGTAATCCGCATTTCTCATAATTGGTATCGGAGCTAGGTTTTCAAAGTTTCATAATCTGATTTTTGAAAAGTTTTTAAAATGACTATATTCGTTAATACTAATTTAGAAGTATTCAAATCATCATTGTTTCATAAGTCTGCATATAATCAATATTCAAATTCAAGTTATCTACCAAAATTATTTGATGTGCAGGAATCATGCTTTATGGGTGTTGAGGAATCAATCCATAACGGACAAATTGTGCAGATCAGAAAGAACAAATGGATACTTGATAGTGGATGTTCTAGACACATGACTGGAAATCCAGATATACTGAATGATAAAATATACAAAGAAGGAGGATTGGTTTACTTTGGAGACAATTCGAAAGGATATGTGATTGGCATCGGCAAAGTCGGTAATTTTGAAACTCCTACCATTACTAATGTTTTGCTAGTTAAGAATCTGAAACATAATCTGCTAAGTATAAGTCAACTATGTGATAAAGGTTATAAAATTAAATTTGAAAAAGATAAATGTCACATTGAAGATAATAATTCAACCTTATATTTGATGGAGTCAGGAAAAAGAATATATATATTCTTAGTATGAAAGTTTCAAATGATAACCTGTGTCTGTTGGCAAATACAAGTAACCCTAGGATTTGGCACAAGAGATTTGGGCATTTGAATTTCAAACTCCTATCTAGACTGCCAAAACATGACATAGTAAGAGGACACCCTAAATGAATTTTAAAGTAGATAGTTTATGTGATGCTTGTCAATTAGGAAAACTTAGAAAAAATTCTTTTAAGTTAAAGGATATGATTTGAACTTCAAAACCTCTTGAATTACTTTATCTTGATTTATTTGGTCCATCTCAAATTTTATCAATAAATCATAGTAGATATGTCTTTGTAATTGTAGATGATTATTCTAGATTTACATGGGCAATATTTTTGAAACATAAAAGTGATACTTTTGAATGTTTTAAGACATTCTCAAAAAGAATTCAAAATCAATTTTCTCTATAAATTATAGCTATTCGAAGTGATCACGGTGGTGAATTTGAAAATGAAAGGTTTGAGGAATTCTGCAATAAAAAGGGAATAACTCACAATTTTTCATTTCCGAGAACTCCACAACAAAATGGAGGAGTAGAACCTAAAAATAGGACGATTCAAGAGTGTGCGAGAACTATACTTACAGATAGTAATTTACCAAAGAAGTTTTGGGCAGAAGCAGTTGCTACCGCCTGTTATATTTTGAATAGAACTTTAATTAGACCTCTAACTGATAAGGCATCTTATGAACTTCTTTATTCAAAGAAACCTAAGGTATCTTATTTTAGAATTTTTGGAAGTAAATGCTTTATTTTAAATACAAAAGATAATTTAGACAAATTTGATCCTAAATCCGACAAAGGTATCTTTATCGAATATTCTAATAGAAGTAAAGTGTATAGAGTGTTTAATTTAAACACTAATACCATTGAAGAAACAATGCATGTTTCATTTGATGAAAATTTCAAAATTTTTGAAGATACAAATGATGAAGAGGATTTAATCACTCAAAATCAAGAACCTATTGAAACTAATAATGAAATTGATCATCCTAATAAAAGGACAAAACTTTTAAAAGATCACCCTATAGAAAATATACTGGGAGATATGCAATCTGTTGTTAAAACTAGAAATCAACTAAGTCAAATGAGTAATGTAGCTTTCATATCAACTATTGAACCCGAAAATCCAATAGAAACATCAACTGATGGTTCATGGATTTTGGCTATGCAAGAAGAATTAAATCAATTTACTAGAAATGACGTTTGGAAACTTGTTCCTAGACCAGAAAATAAAACTATAATTGGAACTAAATGGGTTTATAAAATTAAATGAATGAATAAGGAGAGGTAGTAAGAAATAAAGCTCGTTTAGTCGCTCAAGGTTATTGTCAAGAAGAAGGAATAGATTTTGATGAAACCTTTGCTCCCGTAGCAAGATTAGAAGCCATTAGGATTCTACTTGCTTTCGCAAATCATAATAATTTCAAATTATTTCAAATGGATGTTAAAAGCGCCTTTTTAAATGGATTTGTAAAAGAAGAAGTATATGTCTAACAACCACCACTTTTTGAAAATGATAAATTACCAAATCTTGTTTACAAACTTAAAAAAGCACTATATGGTCTTAAACAAGCTCCTAGAGCCTGGTATGAGAGACTAAGATCTTATTTATTGCAATCTAATTTTGAAATTGGTAAAGTAGATAATACTCGTTTTATTAAAAGAAATAAAAATGATATTCAACTAGTACAAGTTTACGTAGATGATATCATTTTTGGTTCAACTAATTTTGAAATGAATAAAGAATTATCTGAAATAATGAAAAAAGAATTTGAGATGATCCATATGGGTGAATTAAATTTCTTTTTAGGATTACAAATAAAACAATTAGATAATGGTATCTTTATTAGTCAAGAAAAATATGCTAAAGACCTAATTAGTAAATTTGGTTTGACCACTGCGAGTGGAAAACCCACTCCCATGGCAACCAATGAGTACCTTAGTAAAGAAGATCTCTCGAAAGATGTAGATCAAAAATTATATAGAGGAATGATTGGCTCATTACTCTATATTACTGCTAGTAGACCTGATATCATGCATAGTGTCTGCCTCTGTGCAAGATATCAATCCCAACTTAAAGAGACTCACTTAAAAGCCGTGAAACGAATCATAAGATATGTTAAACACACGTCTGATTATGGTTTATTCTACCCTAAAAAAGATTCTTTTGACTTAATACCTTACTGTGATGCTGACTATGCTGGTTGTAAATCAGACCGAAAAAGTATAAGTGGGACTTGTCACTTTTTGGGGGCATTCTCTGATTTCTTGGCTTACTAAAAATGAGACGACCCGCCTTTCAATATCCAGAAAGACGTATCGTCAAATAGAAAAGAAAGAGATAGAAATAGAAAAGATAGAAAGAAAAGAACAACAATCATCAGAATCTCACAGCGGAAATGAACAAAATATAATATTACACATATCCATTACATAGTTTTACATATCAGAGTACACAAAATAATACTACTTCATTACATCTGTCATTTATAAGAGTCTGTCAATCCATACAACCCAAAATACAACATCAAAAGTCACTACAGCGGATAGAGATAGATAAGTACGTCTGGACTCCAGCTCCAGCTTCCAAAACATTTTCTACTCCCAGCCTAATCACTTGGCTACTCATAAAAATTTGAGTACCCAAGAGTTTATGAAAAACAAAATAAACTCCGGGTCAGACATGGGTCTGGTGTGAGTAAATCAGTTAAAGTCGTTTAACTTTAAAATTGTTTGAAAACAAAAGGTATCACGTAAGACTCCCCACAAATAAATATGGGTAAGTTTTTACCTTACGCTAACCAAAACATTTGATCGAAAATCCAGTGATATTATAATAGGGTCTAGGGTTTTCAAGTAAATAGAAAATAGTCGAAATTGTTACATTCATTAAATTCCAGCTACTAGCCATGAAAGTGGGTAATACAATCAAAACCGTAGGGTCTCGTAGGGAAAATGGGTTTCCATCAATGGCAGGGCTACTGGGGTACCGCCCGTCACAGTACGGGGCCTAGATCACCGTACCGAGGAGCCACCCTAACTCCCTTGCAACACAAGGCCGAAACCATCCCTTACTGGACAGCTCAGAACAAGACAACCCCGCAGTTGTGGCCAACAACTGCCTACATAGCCAAAATAATAAGGGACTTCTAGACAGGGGAAATCTCGTCCTACTTGGGCATGACCCACTTAGCCTTGCTGCACCTCCCCTGTTTTAGCCATTCCCGGTTGATGAGGCTTGAGGCTACGATTACCTTTAGATAACACATCTCTTAGAATGCTCATCGTCCACCTGACGATGTTCTGAAAGCATTCAATCCATATAAGTTCGTTCCGGGTTCGAACGAAATCGAAGGCATTATCTCTTTACACTCATTTTGGAATCACCCTCAGAGTTAGCGACAATAACCCTTGCACTCTAAAAACTCCATCTCGATCTTCACTTGAGATGTCACGACCTAACGTTTAACTTGGATCGATGTGGTTTTCGAAAAATCAAATTTGATTCCCGTTCCCGGTCTCATCGAAATCCAAACGTGTCTTAAAGGCCAAGTTGTTTAAATATTTAAACAATTCAATTCAATTTTAAACATTAAATCCACACAACATTATCCATAGATAATAACAATCATCCAACTCAGATATATACAAATCTCATCACAGAATATCTCAGACTATCATCCAATAGATATCAACCAATTCCAGATATTCAATCCAAAACAATCATCCATAAGCAAGCATATCTCTAATTCATATTATAATTAATTTAATTAATTCAAATTTAATTAATTACTTAAGAATTAATCACTTTACCTTGCTTAACCAATCATTAATTAATTAATCACAATCATTTAATCACTTCTTAATTAACCTCATTTTTAATTAATTAATCTTTAATTAATTAATAATCCATTAATTATTAATTAATTAATTACTATAATTATTCACTATTAAAACTTGATTAAAAATTAATCATTCCTTAATTGATTATTAATTAACCCTTAATTTATAATTAATTTATCTTAATTAATTACTTAATTAGTTACAAATTAATTTATCTTAATTACTTAATTAATTATAGAATAATTTTCCTTAATTATTTAATTAATTAAGCCTTAACCACTAATTAATTCTTAATCAATAATTAATTAATCACTAATCACTTAATTAATTAGTTACTAGTCTCTTATGAATTAATCTTTAGTTATTTAATTAATTATCTATTAATTATTATTTAATTTAGTTCTTAATTATCAAATTATTAATCCATAATTAATTAATTAAACCTTAACAAATTAATTAATCTAAAATTATTAATTAATTTAACCTTAATTACTTTATTAATTAAAATAAATCTTAACCATAAAACTTAATTAATTTCCAAAAAAAAACAATTTTATTAATTACTAAAAATAATTACATATTTTAAAACATTCCAATTTGTTTAAACTAATTACTTTTTAAAAGTTAAATTTAAAAGTATGTAAAATCATCTTTAAACTTAACTATTAAAATATAAATTTCTTTCAATTAAAATGTTAAACATTTTACAAAGTAGTTTAAATAAGATTTCAAAGTTTTAAAACTTAAAACAAAATTTAAAAACCTTTAAACATTACTAACATTGGTTGACTCGACCAACTCGAACAAGCTCAAACACATGAGTTCGATTCCTTCTTCCCTGCCTATTTCCTTAACCAAGCTGATAACTCAAATTACACCCACCTGGAAGAATCAACAACACACAAATTCCCAGGCACGAAACAACATCATCAACCCGTACCCTATCTCTAGAAAATACCCAACCTACTCGACCAAAACTTCGAGTCACCTCACCGCCCTCTTTTACTGACACGATCACTGTCACGTGCACGTGCACGACTCGCCGATGCCGTCGCCACCATCCACGACACCACGCGCAGACTCCACATCGACCCCTGATGCGAACCCCCACTGTTGATCAGCAAATACGCAACCCAATCGAAATTTAGGTAGTCGCACCATTACTGGAACTAACCCCTTCATCAGAAAACTCGCCGTAACCCTCAACCTCATTCAACGTTCGCTAAGCCACCTTGGTCACATCACCACAAAACCTTGACGCGGCTATACCTAAGAGCACTCGCAACTCGATCCCCTCAAACGCTTCGAGTCACGAAATTCTCGAACTCAACCAAGTACAGAACACAAACCCTAGTTTCTCAAATTCAAAACTCCCTGATGATTGATTAACACTTCCACTATTTTTCTCGTGTACATCAATCATCAATACAACCTCAATCCAAAGCTCGACACTTAGAATTTACTCAGTCGCCATAATTTTGCCCAAAACCCAATTTCGGTTATCAACAAAATTCTACCTCCATTCCAATTTAAATATTCCAACCTTTATCTTAAAAATCATGGTTTACAAAATAGATTCAAGATGTAAACTTGATTCAATAGAATTCCATACATGATTTTATCATGTTATTTAAAATAATTCACTGTAACCCTGATACAGAAGATTTCAAACAAATTTCTTTTGGAATAAGATTTTAAACCTTAATTCATATTTAATAAACTTACTGCATTTGAGAATTCAGGCTTAACAATGATTTGTTAAATAAATTTTGAAGCTTTTGTTTAAATTTTACTTTGTAGCCTGAAATTACAGAGAAGCATCAGGAAATTTTAAACATGCATACTTAAAAACAAAATATCACAAAGATTTCATCTCTATATTTACATGCAAAGTCATATAACATCACAGACATACACATGCACAAATTTATTTACTAAAATTTTCTGTTTTAAAATTTTACTCACCTGAATTGTTGTTAAGCAGAGACGAATTAATTCTGAAAAAAAAAAGAAATGACTGCAGATCTTTATCTTGTAACTGCTTGATGATGATGCTTCAATCTTTAATCAATCAGCACTTAATGGAAAAGCTTCAATTTTTGCTTCCATAAATTTGATTCTTCAGAAACCCTTGATTTTACAGATTTCTAATGTATATTTGTATGCAGATTTTCTGTAATTTGTATTGCAGTTTTTTTTTGAAAAGAGGCTTGAGTTTGATTAATTTTTTGTTGAAAGTTGAAAGATTTGATGAAATTTCAGATTTTGTAAATGGAAGAGCAAAAAAAATTTCTTGCTTAAGAAAATGAGAATGGGAAAATTAGAGAAAGAATAGGAAGTGGCTTTTTATAGAAATAGTTTTGTTTTATAAAAAATTAAAGAAAATAAATTAAAAACTTTGATACTTGTCATTATACCTTGCTAACATCTTAACACATGTTATAAGTGTGTTTTAAATTTTAACAAGTGTAATTTTTATGCAAAAAGAAATTTTAAAATGTTTTTATCAATTAATTTTCGAAATTTAAATACATTTTTAAGTCATATAAAATCAATTCTTCTTAAAGAAATAAATATAAATCAAATGTTATATCCTAAATAAAATCATGAATAGACCCTTTTAAAATCAAAGTATAATATAAATATAAATAACTCTATTTTGAAATTCAATTTAACAATTCAAATTCAAATTAAATTCCGAATTCAATCCAAAAAAATCAAATTTTTTATGAATACAATTTTAACACATCCATTTCCCTTTTGTATATATTAATTTTAAATAAAATAAATATACATTTACAATTCATTCATTATTATTGTTTAAAATAACAAATTTATCGATTTAAATTAATTTATTTAAAAAGATTATCACATTTAAATTGGGTTTGAAATTCCGGAATATCACATTCCTCCCCCCTTAAAAGAATTTCGTCCCCGAAATTTAAACAAAAGATAATCCAAAAATATCATTTTATTTCAACAATTCAAGCATACATAACATCCATACATAAGAAATCAACAAACAAAACATCCAAACAACAATACATCTAGTACAAACACCACTAGTTATCTAGACACATATCCGGATAAGCCTTCCTAAAATTATCCAGAGTCTCCCAGGTACAATCTCTGGGATCCTCACTCCACTGGACTTTAATAAGCTTCACTATCTTGCTTCTAAGTTGTCTCTCATCATGATCAACAATTCAAACAGGATGTCTGACAACTGATAAGTCCGGCTCAACCTCTAAATCTTCCTGTTGGCTCCACTATAAGAGATGGATCATGCACATATCTCCGTAGATGAGATACGTGGAAAACATTGTGAATTCCAACCATCCGGGCTGGCAATTCAATCCTGTATGCTACGGTACCAATCCTCTCAAGCACTCGGAACAGACCAATGTATCTCGGAGCGAGTTTCCCTGTCTTCCCAAATCTTACTGCTCCTTTAATAGGGGAAACTTTGACAAAGACTAAATCACCAATCTCGAACCCTAATTGTCTTCGTCTTTTATCTGCAAATTTCCTTTGACGATCCTAAGCAGCTCTCATCCTTTTCTTGATAAGCTCGACTTTAGCAGATGCTTCACGGATCAAATCTAGTCCAAGCACAAGACGGTCTTTCGACTCAATCCAACAGGCTGGGGATCTACACGTTCTTCCATACAGTGCTTCATAAGGAGCCATCTTAATACTTGCTTGGTAACTGTTATTATAAGAGAACTCCACTAATGTAGACGGTCCTCCCATGATCCACCAAAATCCAATACACAGGCTCTCAGCATGTCTTCTAGAATTCGATTAAGCCTCTCCGTCTGCCCATCTATCTGGGGATGATATGCTGTACTCAATCTCAAACTTGTTCTCATAGCTGATTGCAAAGCTTCTCAGAATTTGCTGGTGAAGATAGGATCTCGATCACTTACAATACTGAATGGAACACCATGCAATCTCATTATCTCTCTCAAGAAAATTTCCTCCAGTGAAGCTGCAGTACGGGTCGCCTTAACTGGTATAAAATGGGCGCTCTTGGTTAGACGATCAACAATTACCCATATTCCTTCATTCCCCTTCTTTGTTCTAGGCAATCCTTCGATGAAGTCCATCGAAATCATCTCCCACTTCCACATCGGGATCTCCAAAGGTTGAAACAAACCGGCTGGCTTATGCTGATCTACTTTAACTTGCTGGTAGATAGCAAAACTATTAACGAAAATAGTTACATCTTCCTTCATGCCCTTCCACCAAAAGACTCTCTTCATATCCTTATACATCTTCGAGATTCCTTGATGGATATTTAATCTGGAGCGATGACTTTCTGACAACACCTCTTGTCGCAGATCCCTATCATTCGGAACATAGATCCTTCCGTTGATCCTCAGTGTCCCTTGGTCATCAATCTCAAAACTAGGACACCGACCCCTCCTAACTCTTCTGATAATTCCTCTTAATTTACTATCAGATTCCTGCTTGCTCGAAATCCTTTCCAGAAGAAACGGAACCACTTCCAAAAGAGATAGAACTGCATTTCTGCTAAGAGCGTTTGCTATAACGTTCGCCTTTCCCGGGGTATACATAATATCCAAATCATACGATGCCAAGAACTCGACCCATCGCTGTTGCCTTAGATTAAAATCTTTTTGAGAGAAAAGATATTTCAATGGTTTGTGATCCATGAATAACTCAAACTTTTCTCCTAAAAGATAGTGCCTCCATATCTTTAAAGCAAAAACAATGGCCAACAGCTCTAGGTCATGCGTAGCGTAGTTCCTCTCATGTGGCTTCAATTGCCGACTCGCATACGTAATTACCCTACCATTTTGCATTAGCACAGCTCCCAAACCAACAATACATGCATCAGTATACACTTCAAACTTGCTCTTCCCATCTGGAATAGCCAATACAGGAGCACTTGTCAATCTTGCCTTCAGATTCTAAAAAGCCACCTCACATTCCGGTGTCCACTTGAATTTAGCTTCCTTCCTTGTTAGCTTTGTTAGGTGAGAAGAGATTTTGGAATAATCCCTAATAAACTTCCTGTAGTAACTGGCCAATCCCAGAAAACTGCGAACCTCTATTAGTGTACGAGGCTGCTTCCACTCCAAAATAGTCTCAACTTTAGCTGGATCTACAGAGATTCCCTCACCAGAAACAATGTGCCCCCAAAATTTTACTTCTAATTTCCAGAAATGACACTTAGAGAACTTCGCCTTCAGAACGTGCCTTCTTAGAGTTTCCAATACTATTCTCAATTACTACTTGTGTTCTTATCATCGATGAACACCAAAACAAACATATTCAAAACATCTCTAAAGACTCGGTTCATCAGATCTACAAAGTAGGCAGGAGCGTTGGTTAACCCGAAAGGCATAACCAACCACTCGTAGAAACAATTAGGCCCCCTAAATGCAGTTAAGGGAATACTGTCCTCAGCTACCCTTAACTGATGGAAACCTGATGCTAAATCTAATTGAGAAAAGACTGAAGCTCCATGAAGCTGGTCGAAGAGATCATCAATACGAGGAAGAGGATACTTATTCCGAATGGTCACTTTGTTCAATTCACGATAGCCTACACAGAACCTTAGCGACCCATCCGACTTTGTGACAAATACTGCAACAGAGCCCCAGCAAGAAAAACTGGGTCTAATCAAACCCTTCTCCAACAGATCTTGAGTTTGCTTCATTAGTTCCTCCCTCTCCCTTGGAGCCATCCTCCTACTAGGTTGAATTACAGGTACTGCTTCAGGAACCAAATCTATGCGAAACTGTATTTCTCGGTGCAGAGGCAAACACTTAACATCCTAAAATACGTCAGAGAAATCCCGGACTACTTCAATATCTTCAACCCCCTCTTGAGAAGTCTCAACTCCATGTAAAAGACTACTCAAGTGAATTCCAGAGTTATCACACATTACTCCGGCAATCCTACCCAGATCAGTTTCCAACGAAATTGTTCTCTTATCACAATTTAAGACAGCCTTATATTTGTCAAGCCAATCCATTCCCAATATAAGGTCAAAACCCTTAAAATCCAACACATAAAGGTCACAGGAAAAACTATGGGATAGATAGGAGATTCTCAAATCTTTACAGATCCTATCTAATTTGGTTACCCCTCCTATAGGGTTAGATACACAGATGGGATTGTCTACGGTACTAGGGGTAAGAAAGAAATTCTCTACAGATTCTAAAGAAATAAAACTTAAGGAAGCACCAGAATCAAACAAAACTTTAATATATGTTCCATTTAAAAGTAAGGTACCTTCCAAAACTCCTTTGCCCTTAGACGAGTTTGATGGTGCACCTTCTAAAGAAAATACTTTGTTCTGCTGGACTTTATGAAGGAGCGGGCAATCTTTAATCATATGTCTCGGTTGATGGCAGTTGAAGCAAAGAGACTTCTGAACTAAGGCTGAACCTGGTCCACTATAATGTTGCCGCTGCTGCTTTCTTTCTTGAGGACACTAGTTTGCCAAATGTCCCACTTGATGACAATTATAGCATTTTTGGGGTCCATTATTGTTTTCGGACTTCTTCTTGTTTTGCTTCTTCCAATTAGGATTGAATTTTCTTTTATTAGGATTAGAATAATTTCCTCCTGATGCAGCTACTCGTGCCTTAGATCTTTTGTTCATCAAGTCCTCATATCTTAATGCCATATCAATAAGCTCCACAAAAGACCCTTTCAGATGTGCTATCATTCTTTCATGATACTCTGGCCTCAACCCTTGGACAAACATCTCGTTCTTTTTAAGAGGGGTGTCTATAAGTCCTAGACCATAGCAAGACAACTCGTTGAATTTAGTCTCGTATTCAGCTATAGACATGTTTCCTTGTTTTAGATTCAGAGAATCCTGATAAAGACGAGTTCTCCCTACAGCAGGCATGAACTTCTCCTCAAACAACTCCTTAAACTCTTTCTAAGACATATCATCCTCCGAGACATTCGCTGTCATTGCATCCCACCAGGATGCAGCACCTCCTTGTAATTGCCACGAAGCCATTACTCTCTTCTGCTCATCCGATAACCTCATGCTCTTAAAGATTTTCTCACACGAGCGAAGCCATGCTTGGACCTCTATTATAGTTTATGATACTTGGAATGGTTTTCCTCCAAGATTAACAAAGTCCTTGCATAATGCAACAAAATTGACTGGAGACGGTACTGGATGAACAGCCTCATTATAAGTCTGTTCTCTCCTATTACTGGTTGATGCACTTCCTACAACCCTTCCCCTTCTGCCTCTTGAACTCATTCTGGCTACCTGAACAGGTAACCCAACCAATTTATATAGGGATATAGTTATATAAGAAAATTACAAATTCGCACTCTCAAGATAGATACTATTCCAGAGCCTAGGTGTTTCTCAACCTGGCTTTGATACCAACTGAGACGACCCGTCTTTCAATATCCAGAAAGAGGTATCATCAAATAGAAAATAAAGAGATAGAAATAGAAAAGATAGAAAGAAAAGAACAACAATCATCAGAATCTCACAGCGGAAACGAAAAAATATAATATTACACATATCCATTACATAGTTTTACATATCAGAGTACACAAAATAATACTACTTCATTACATCTGTCATTTATAAGAATCTGTCAATCCATACAACCCAAAATATAACATCAAAAGTCAATACAGCGGATAGAGATAGATAAGTACGTCTGGACTCCAGCTCCAGCTTCCAAAACATTTGCTACTCCCAACCTAATCACTTGGCTACTCATAAAAATTTGAGTACCCAAGAGTTTATGAAAAACAAAATAAACTCCGGGTCAGACATGGGTCTGGTGTGAGTAAATCAGTTAAAGTTGTTTAACTTTAAAATTGTTTGAAAACAAAACATATCACGTAAGACTCCCCACAAATAAATACGGGTAAGTTTTTACCTTACGCTAACCAAAACATTTGATAGGAAATCTAATGATATTATAATAGGGTCTAGGGTTTTCAAGTAAATAGAAAATAACCGAAATTGTTACATTCATTAAATTCCAGCTACTAGCCATGAAAGTGGATAATACAATCAAAACCGTAGGGTCTCGTAGGGAAAATGGGTTTCCATCAATGGCAGGGCTACTGGGGTACCGCCCGTCATAGTACGGGGCCTAGATCACCGTACCGAGGAGCCACCCTAACTCCCCTGCAACACAAGGCCGGAACCATCCCTTACTGGATAGCTCCGAACAAGACAACCCTACAGCTGTGGCCAACAACTGCCCACACAGCCGAAATAATAAGGGACTTTTGGAAGGGAGAAATCTCGTCCTACTTGGGCATGACCCACTTAGCCTTGCTGCACCTCCCCTATTTTAGCCATTCCAGGTTGATGAGGCTTGAGGTTATGATTACCTTTAGAGAACACATCTCTTAGAATGCTCATCGTCCACTGACGATGTTCTGAAAGCATTCAATCCATACAAGTTCGTTCCGGGTTCGAACGAAACCGAAGGCATTATCTCGTTACACTCATTTTGGAGTCACCCTTAGAGTTAACGACAATAACCCTTGCACTCTAATAACTCCATCTCGATCTTCACTTGAGATGTCACGACCTAACGTTTAACTTGGATCGATGTGGTTTTTCAAAAATCAAATTTGATTCTCGATCCCGGTCCCATCGAAATCCAAACTTGTCTTAAAGGCCAAGTTGTTTAAATATTTAAACAATTCAATTCAATTTTAAACATTGAATCCACACAGCATTATCCATAGATAATAACAATCATCCAACTCAGATATATACAAATCTCATCACAGAATATCTCAGACTATCATCAAATAGATTTCAACCAATTCCAAATATTAAATTCAAAACAATCATCCATAAGCAAGCATATCTCTAATTCATATTATAATTAATTTAATTAATTCAAATTAAATTAATTACTTAAGAATTAATCACTTTACCTTGCTTAACCAATCATTAATTAATTAATCACAATCATTTAATTAATTAATCACTTCTTAATTAACCTCATTTTTAATTAATTAATCTTTAATTAATTAATAATCCTTTAATTTTTAATTAATTAATTACTATAATTATTCACTATTAAAACTTGATTAAAAATTAATCATTCCTTAATTGATTATTAATTAACCCTTAATTTATAATTAATTTATCTTAATTAATTACTTAATTAGTTATAAATTAATTTATCTTAATTACTTAATTAATTATAGACTAATTTACCTTGATTATTTAATTAATTAAGCCTTAACCACTAATTAATTCTTAATCACTAATCACTTAATTAATTAGTTACTAATCTCTTATTAATTAATCTATAGTTATTTAATTAATTATCTACTAATTATTATTTAATTTAATTCTTAATTATCAAATTATTAATCCTTAATCAATTAATTAAACCTTAACAAATTAATTAATCTAAAATTATTAATTAATTTAACCTTAATTACTTACTTAATTAAAGTAAATCTTAACCATAAAACTTAATTAATTTCCAAAACAAAACAATTTTATTAATTACTAAACTTATTACATATTTTAAAATATTCCAATTTGTTTAAACTAATTACTTTTTAAAAGTTAAATGTAAAAGAATGTAAAATAATCTTTAAACTTAACTATTAAAATATAAAATTCTTTCAATTAAAATGTTAAACATTTTACAAAGTAGTTTAAATAAGATTTCAAAGTTTTAAAACTTAAAACAAAATTTAAAAACCTTTAAACATTACTAACATTGGTTGACTCGACCAACTCGAACAAGCTCAAACACATGAGTTCGATTCCTTCTTCCCTGCCTATTTCCTTAACCAAGCAGATAACTCAAATTACACCCACCTGGAAGAATCAACAACACATAAATTCCCAGGCACGAAACAACATCATCAACCCGTACCCTATCTCGAGCAAATACCCAACCTACTCGACCAAAACTTCGAGTCACCTCACCGCCCTCTTTTACTGACACGATCACTGTCACGTGCACGTGCACGACTCGCCGATGCCGTCGCCACCATCCACGACACCACGCATAGACCCCACATCGACCCCTGATGCGAACCCCCACTGTTGATCAGCAAATACGCGACCCAATCGAAATTTAGGTAGTCGCACCATTACTGGAGCTAACCCCTTCATCAGAAAACTCTCCGTAACCCTCAACCTCGTTCAACGTTCGCTATGCAACCTTGGTCACATCCCCACAAAACCTCGACGCAGCTATACCCAAGAGCACTCGCAACTCGATCCCCTCAAACGCTTCCAGTCACGAAATTCTCGAACTCAGCCAAGTATAGAACACAAACCCTAGTTTCCCAAATTCCAAACTCCCCGATGATTGATTAACACTTCCACTATTTTTCTCGTGTACATCAATCATCAATACAACCTCAATCCAAAGCTCGACCCTTAGAATTCACTCAGTCGCCATAATTTTGCCCAAAACCCAATTTCGGTTATCAACAAAATTCTACCTCCATTCCAATTTAAATATTCTTATCTTTATCTTAAAAATCATGGTTTACAAAATAGATTCAAGATGTATACTTGATTCAACAGAATTCCATACATGATTTTATCATGTTATTTAAAAAATTCCACTGTAACCCTGATACAGAAAATTTCAAACAAATTTCTTTTTGAATAAGGTTTTAAACCTTAATTCCTATTTAATAAACTTACTGCATTTGAGAATTCAGGCTTAACAATGATTTGTTAAATATATTTTGAAGCTTGTGTTTAAATTTTACTCTGTAACTTGAAATTACAGAGAAGCATCAGGAAATTTTAAACATACATACTTAAAAACAAAATATCACAAAGATTTCATCTCTATATTTACATGCAAGTCATATAACATCACAGACATACACATGCACAAATTTATTCACTAAAATTTTCTGTTTTAAAAATTTACTAACCTGAATTGTTGTTAAGCAGAGACCAATTAATATTTAAAAAAAAAGAAATGACTGCAGATCTTTATCTTGTAACTGCTTGATGATGAAGATTCAATCTTTAATCAATCAGTACTTAACGGAAAAGCTTCAAATTTTGCTTCCAGAAATTTGATTCTTCAGGAACCCTTGATTTTACAGATTTCTAATGTATATTTGTATGCAGATTTTCTGTAATTTGTATTGCAGTTTTTTTTTTGAAAAGAGGCTTGAGTTTGATTAATTTTTTGTTGAAAGTTGAAAGATTTGATGAAATTTTAGATTTTGTAAATTAAAGAGTAAAAAAAATTTCTTGCTTAAGAAAATGAGAATGGGAAAATTAGAGAAAGAATAGGAAGTGGCTTTTTATAGAAATAGTTTTGTTTTATAAAAATTTAAAGAAAATAAATTAAAAACTTTGACACTTGTCATTATACCTTGCTAACATCTTAACACATGTTATAAGTGTGTTTTAAATTTTAACAAGTGTAATTTTTATGCAAAAAGAAATTTTAAAATGTTTTTATTAATTATTTTTCTAAATTTAAATACATTTTTAATTCATATAAAATCAATTCTTCTTAAAGAAATAAATATAAACCAAATGTTATAACCTAAATAAAATCATGAAAAGACCCTTTTAAAATCAAAGTATAATATAAATATAAATACTCTATTTTGAAATTCAACTTAAGAATTCAAATTCAAATTAAATTCCAAATTTAATCCAAAAAAATCAAATTTGTTATGAATACAATTTTAACACATCCATTTCCCTTTTGTATATATTAATTTTAATTAAAATAAATATACATTTACAATCCATTCATTGTTATTGTTTAAAATCTCAAATTTATCAATTTAAATTAATTTATTTAAAAAGATTATCACATTTAAATTGGGTTTGAAATTCCAGAATATCACAAAAAAAGCAAAACACAGTTTCTTTATCAACAACTGAAGCAGAGTATATTTCTGCTGCTTTGTCTTGTTCTTAAGTAATATATATGCAACAAACCTTAAAAGATTTTGGTTTAAATTTCTCAAAATCTCCAATTTATTGTGACAATACGAGTGCGATAAATTTATCCAAAAGTACTACTCAACAAGCTCGAACTAAACATATTGATATCAGACATCATTTTCTCAGAGATAATATAAGCAAGGAAGTAGTTACTCTCGATTATATCAATTCTGAAAATCAAATTGCTAATATCTTAACAAAACCTTTAGATGAATCAATATTTACTAAATTAAGAAGAGAATTAAGAATTTTCTCTATAACTGAAATATAAAACATAAACAACAAGTATAATTAACAATCGGTATCTAAATAAATCAAAGAGTTAAATTTTAAAAAGACCATGTCGACATCCCCTAGGTATACATGTCGACATATAACGTTTTTAATTTTTTTAAAATTTTCCCACCAAAATTCAAAAATTTAGTTATATATTCTTCTCAATTTGGACTTTTCATTCATTCTCTCTGTTTTCTCTTCATTCTCTCTTCTGAAATAAATAAAATCATGGCTTCATTCTCAAAATCAAACATAAAATCAACTTTCTCATTTCCCTCTCACACTTTTGGTCCATTCCAATGCACTACTCTTGCTCGTGTAACGAAAATAGAGGAGTCTATGGTTGATGTACTTCAGATGTTAGCTGAAATTCAAGTAACTCAACTTCATATGGCAAAGGAACAGGAAAGGCAAGGCAAAATTCTTAGAAATTTGCAAAAATTCCTAATGAACAACCAGGCCAACCCTATCTTGATCGATGAAGATTCTTTACTCAATCAAGAACAAGAGGCCAGCGGCGAAGAAGAAGAACCCATGGAAGAAGCACACGAGCAGGATGATGACCAAGTAGTGTGTGTTGGAGAAGTGTGTTTCGACAAAAATGGAAATCTTGTCGAACAACGTGGAAATTTCTGTTTCCACTATCCAAACTGTTCGATTCATAGATCTCCTATGTTCTGAAACACACATTAGTTTCTTCTCTTTCCTTCCATTGTTGTTTGTGTTTTTATGTTTTCCAAACGCAAATATAAATACAACCATATACGTAATAAATAACTCGTGTTCTTATATGTGTTTTTATTATAAGTATTATTGTGAATTCTTAGTTAGGATAGTTAATAGTTTAGGACTATGTTTAAGTATTAGACTTAAGTGTTGATTATTTATGATAACACTATCATTATAATCACATGTCATAGAGTAATAGTTTTAGGGGGAGTTATATAGTTTGGATTTATCTAGTTTAGATAAAGTTTTTGTTGATGACAAAGGGGGAGAAATATAAAATAGGATAGTTAGGTATAGATTAAGGGGGAGTTGTTAGTTTTAGGGGGAGTTGTTAGGATAGAAATAATATTTTATAAACAAAGGTTGTCATCATCAAAAAGGAGGAGATTGTTAGTCTGTGAGATGTTGGTTTTGATGACAACAACCTTAGAATAGATTATAAAATATAAATACTAACATTATAAGTTTAGATATATATGTATATGAAGGATTTAACCATGTAGGTACTAAGAATGAAGACTGTACAATATAGAGATTCAAGATATCAAGATAAAATGTCAAGATAGAAGACTCATGAGTATCAAGATTATTAAGAGTTCAAGATTTGAAGGATAAGTATTTTTTATTATTATTAGGAATTTTTGTTAAAACTCATAGAAAAGCACTGGCATCTTAAAATCCAATTTGCTCATGGAATGGAATCCACTTCGAGCCCGTTAAAGGGATGGAACCCTAAGTAGGATGGAACCTACGAAAAATCTAGTGGAACATTGTTTTGTATCCGCTAACTTTTATTCAAAATGATTTTTCAAAATTATATCCTATTTTCAAAATGTTATCAAAACTTTCCTTTTAAAAGATTCAAAACCCTCTATCCTAATTTTAAATAATTTTAGCCTAAAAACATCTTTATTTTCAAAGTCAAATTACTCCTAATTTTAAACTATCTTTTTAAATAATATATTTAACTTTTAAATATTTATACTTATATTTAAATATAAAATTATAGTTAAAATCTATATATATTATTCTTTATATTTACTTATGAATTTTAACTATAGTCAAGTATATTTATAAAGTTTAAAATAGTTTTTATATAAGACAAAGGTTATTTTCAAAGAAAATCAAAAACACCAAAAATTCCTTTGGGATGTCGATATGCCTAGCATGACCATGTCGACATGGTGACAGTTTGATTCAAATATTCAAATTTCAAAAGAAGTGTCTATTCGCCATAACTCTTCATGAATGGTCATGGCTGTTGTTCTTCTATAAATAGGGGCCAGTTTCAACGAATTTTCAATCATAATTTTTTGGTTTTCACTGCTCTTCTTCTTCCTCATTTCTTAATAACTATTCTTATCATTACTCTGCCGAAATCAACATCGAATCATACTTGATTAATTCTAGTTTGATTCTCTGTCACTATCTCTACAAGATTCTCGGTGTTCAGAGTTATAGACTTCTTTGTAATCTATTAAGCATGAAAAGGTGTGATTGTAGCCTTGGAAATCAATCAAAAGGGAAAAGGTTTGATTGTAGCCTTGGTAAATCAATTGGGTAAACTTATGGCCTGGAAATCAAGTATCTCTATCGAGAGGATTGAAATTCTGGAGAGTGTACCTCGTAGCCTTGAAACCGAGGGTGTAATTGTACAATTGCTTTTGAAAGGAAATCTGTACTTGTGTTGCGGGACTGGATGTAGGGTAACTCCGAACCAGTATAAAATCCGGTGTGTTCTTTCCTTTACTGCTTTTATTTTATTTCTGCATCTGTGATTGTTTCTATGGTCATATCTGTGTCTGTATATTGCATACTTTTGTGTCTAAATTAACATAAATTAAAAAGATTTAGTAATTCTTTATTAACACTATTCACCCCCCTCTAGTGTTAATCTTAGCCTTAAGATCCGTAATCCGCATTTCTCACAGAAAATCCCTAAGTCCCTGAAGCGAACTAGAGTACTCTGAGTCCCCAGAGCGCGGACTAGAGTATAAAAGTTTTTAGAAAAATCTCAAAGTTCCTGAAGCGAACTAGGGTACTCTAAGTCCTCGGAGCCTGGACTAGAGTATAAATGACTTGAGAAAAATCTCTAAGTCCCTGAAGCAGACTGGAGTACTCTGTGTCCCCAGAGCACAGGCTAGAGTATAAATGACTTGAGAAAAATCTCTATGTCTCTGAAGCAGACTAGAGTATAAATGATTGGAGAAAAATCTCTAAGTCCTTGAAGCGAACTAGAGTACTCTGAGTCCCTAGATCGTGAACAAGAGTATAAACGATTGGAGGAAAATCTCTAAGTCCCTGAAGTGGACTAGAGCACTCAGAGCCGCCAAAGCGTGGACAAGAGTACAAACGATTTCAGAAAAATCTCTAAGTCCCTGAAGCGGACTAGATTACTCTGAGTCCCTGGAGCATAGACTAGGGTATAAACGACTTGAAAAAAATCTCTATGTTCCTGAAGTGGACAAGAGTACTTTGAGTCCCCATAGTGCGGACTAGAGTATAAACGACTTGAGAAAAATCTCTAAGTCCTTGAAGCAGACAAGATTATAAATGATTTGAGAAAAATCTCTAAGTCCCTGAAGCAGACTAGAGTACTCTGAGTCCTCAGAGCGCGGACTAGAATATAAATGACTTGACAAAAATCTATACATCCCAAACTATGGACTAGATCATAAACTGTTTGATAAATCTCTAAGTCCTTGGAGCGTGGACCGAAGCATGAACACAAATTGGGAGCGCGTCGACTGGGGGAAGAATAACTCTAAGTCACCAGAATGTAGAGTGGCGTATAAACATCGATAAATAGATGAGTGGATT
Organism: Allium cepa; assembly: GCA_030765085.1. Classification (NCBI taxonomy): domain Eukaryota; kingdom Viridiplantae; phylum Streptophyta; class Magnoliopsida; order Asparagales; family Amaryllidaceae; genus Allium; species Allium cepa. The sequence continues at coordinate 134,167,822 of CM060945.1, read as the reverse complement.
CCGACCGTTCTCTATTCCGGAAACTTCAATCTGAAATCGATAGGAAGGGTATAACTTGTTAAGAATGGAGTTTGACCATCCAACTTATGGCCTAGCCAAATCAATGCTGGGAAAAGGAGTACAAGTCACTAAAAGATGAATACGACAGCTCATTTTAGCTCTAGCTTGGCATTCTTTACCACTTAAGGCAACGACTACAAGGAGGCCATAATACGGAACCAATCAAAATGGCATCCAAAGCTACGGGTGACCTACTATATCATACCTCAGATTGAGGGTCAATATCGATTTACACCAAGCTACGAATATCCCTTGAAAAACTATGACCACCAGAGTGTGGAAAGGAGAGTAAACCACGAAGACTTGGTCATTAATTCTCCAGCACCCTCCTTTTATCCGTCAGGAGGAGTATGAAACTGGATGAGCATGACCTGACTGCACTTGAGACAACTTTACCCCGAGATCTGATTATAGAACATGAACCAAAGTGGACGTGGATGACCGTCTCGTACCCAACTTACGCCGAGAAACCGATGAGGCATCGAAGTATTCCCCTTGTAATGAACAACCACAATACAATCCAAGATAGGCATGACTCAGCCTCTCATCAACTGACCTTATCCTACGATTCAACGGGAAAGAGAGTAAAGCTAAAGAGGGCATGGCTGGCCTTCTTACTTATCAGTATATGTCCCAGACCTAGGGCCACGAGCAAGAAGCAGGATGAATGTGAACCGACTATTCACCAATCAACTCTATGTCTTTGGAGTTTGGGTGGAATATAAACATGGCTAGGACGAGACTCAACTATCCACGCAGTACATTTATCAACCCGAGACTGGGAGTAGATGCATGATCATCCAAAGATTGGCTGCGATAGCTTAATATTGAAACTTATATATAGTGTTTACAACTGCTCAAGGCTACAACCAAAAGAGTGCCTAGAGATAGAATCATTAAATCGATGCCTAAGCTCGTGGGCAACTGACTATCACTCCAACCCGAAGGATTGGTAAATGATCATGAATGCATTGAATAGAAAGTGCTTACTTGAATATACAAGCGAATTCGAACTCAAAGCAAGATCCTGCTATGTTGCTTCACGCAACTCGAGGCCGACCCCTTCTCGACATTTTCTTCAACATGCTTCTAAGCCTGATCTTTGGCCATTTGCAAATAATCGATCATAGCATTCAGATCCCTTCACTATCAGACTTAATAACTCATAACAATACTCTAGGATTAGACTAGAGTAACCATCAACATAGACCGTGCCAACCATATTTCACATTGAATGTTATGCAAAATAGTTACATCTAAACTCAAAGAATCTGAGATTGCACCCGCTAAGCTAATAGTCGACATTACAGTTGGCCATGGCGCTGAAGATAGGATCACAGCTCAGTGCAATGATGATAAAAGAATTAGTTGGATTTCTCTGAATAAATAATGATGTGTTTCCTTGGACCCATTCTGACATGCATGTGTGATTTCACCGATTATCGCGAGCCATGCATTGAATATTGACCCAAAGCTACAAAAGCTAGTGTAGTGTCTTTTGATTTCATCATGAAAGCTTCGCTCCTACTTTTAGGCTCACCCCATTAACGTCTATGCCTACCAGCCATTATGATAGGTCATACAAAAAACTGAATCATTTGAAAGACTACTTAAATAGAATATCAAACTAAGCCAATTTCAATATCACTTATTTCCCTTGAAGAGCTATCCAATGATGGAAATTAGCAGACTTCATATCTGAATTCACCGCATCAGACGACTATTCGAAGAGCAGTGGAGAACCAACCAACATATGGAAAATGTATGCAGATGGGGAATCCAATGATTAGTGTTATGGCGCAGGAGTCACGTTAATGACTCCTAAGGAACGATCGATCTGCTACGCCCTGAAACTCAATTTCCTTGTAATAAACAATGAAGCTAAGTATGAAGCCTTGACCGCCAGCCTCAAACTTTCTAGAGAACTTAGAGTGGAAACTTTACATATCTTTTGTGATTCCTGATTAGTAGTATGCAAAGCTAGGGAAGTTAATCTTTCCAGGGGGCATTGTCTTGCTCCTTATCTCAGCCGAATCCAAGAGCTACTTGCCGACTTCATGTATTACATCATTGCACACATCCTTAGCGAACGAAATGAAAAAGTCAAGTCACTAGCCAAGCTGGCCAGTTTCAAGAACGCGTAATGGATATACTTTTTTCAATTCAAGTACTAAATACTCCAAGCATTGATGGATAGAGATCAGCTAGATCTTGGAGACAATTCCAGAAAATGGGTCATGGATGACTCCTATCAAAGTCAATCTACAATGAAGAATTCTTACTGAACGGAGAAATGGAAAACGACAACGACGAATACTCCTCAAAGCTTCACGCCAAATCATCCAAGAAGAAGTCATGTGTAGAAAGGAGATTATCCATTACCATGCTTCGGTATACCACCCATGATGATATTAAATGAGTTTTGAATGAAGTCTATGAAGAAGAATGCGACGACTACATCAGGGGGAAAATCTTGACAAATAAAATACTCTAATACGGGTATTATGGCCAACTATCAATCAAGATGCGGTTGATCATATTAGACAATGTGACGAGTGCAAGATGTTTGCAAAAAATCCAAAAACCCCACTGATGGAGATTACACAAATGGCTAGTCCATATCCGTTTGCCACTTGAGGGCATTGATATCATCATCTTCTTGTCGATCCTAAAGGTGGTGCAAAATACGTCATTATAGCAGTTGATTACTTTACCAAATGGGCAGATGCAGAACTTTTTACCACAACCAAGATGAAGAAAATTATCAACTTCATTGTCCGAAACATCGTCTGCCATTATGACCTTCCATGAACCATTATAACCGTTAATGAATCCGAATTCAACATCGCTAAATTTAAAAGGCTTCTGCCATCAGCATCATATTGAAAACAGATTTACGATTTTTGCTCGCCCTCAAGAAAATGGACAGGTGGAAGATGTGAACAAAACCATAAAGTCTATTCTAAAGAGAGCTTTGGAAAAGGCTAGAGGTAAATGGGTGGATGAACCCCCAACATCATTATGGGCTCATAGAATTACCCATGAGCCCGCGACTGGTCGTACTCCATTTAAACTTGCTTACGGCTCTGAGGTTGTCATCCATGTTGAACTTGAAGTCCCCTCTCATCGAGTGGCTGATTACACCCCTTATTTCACAAAAAACATAAACAAGGAACTATAATCGACTTGCAATTAAACTAGACGGAATTGGTGACGACTTATGAGCAACTAAAATGCATCCGCAAGATAATGGAAGAACGTGTACCCGAACATGCACGTGTATACTTGAAAAATCCAACTTCTTGAAATCAATAAGAATTGAATTATCACTTAGAGTTATAAAGAAAAGACTGGATTAGATAGACGAATCTTACTAGCCTTGTAGAACCGGACACAAATGGCCACTGATAAACTACAGTCCTAAATTTATACTATTGGGAATCGACTAAGTGTCATGACGACCGAAGAAGGATACAACACTTTGGGAGAATAAAATTGAAGGATAATGACTATTCAAGAAACATGATGGATTTCTTTCTGGAGACTCTAACTTGCTTCGATTCAAAGCACGTCATGTATGCAATAAGATGTACTTTTAAAAGCAAACGTTACCCGACACATTGGCCTTGCTACAAGATGGTGGTCGTAGAAGCTATAATTAAATGTGAGTAGGCATAACATTGAGTGTTGGTCATCCAAGATGGACTCAATGAATAGGGGATGATGTGTAATGGATGATTTGTCAGCACTGGATGATGGGATCACCAGAAACTGTAGGTCGGTGCTTGGAGGCTGGATCGGCTATCCTCGGTCGGTTATCCTCGGTCGGTTATCCTCGATCGGTTGTCTTCGATCGATTATGTGCGACCGATTGTTTATAATCAATCATGAGAGTTTAGGATCGGCAACCTTGGTTCGGTCAAAGTAGGTCGGCAATAGTAGGAGGACTATATTAAGATCAACCTGGATGGGATCGGGCTCGAGGGAGTCGGTAGAATCTAGTGGGATCGTTCTTGATAGGTTTGGTAATGCTAAATCGGCAGATTCTCATGGAATTAGCTCTGATAGGTTCATCCTTTATGGGTCGACATGTGTTGTTCGGTTAGGGGAAACAAGCCAATGTGGGTCGGTATGTAGTGGTTCAGCCTAGATGGCTCGGTGTAAATGGGGATCAGCCTCAGAAGGATTAGTGCATACGGTTCGGGATTCATGTACGGTTCGGCATATGTATACGGTTCGGCACGTATGGGTCGATATGGGTGTCTCGATAAAGGAATAAAGTCGAAGTGGGTCGGTCAGGGTAGTTCAGCCTTGGTTGATCGAAACGTATGGATCAATGCGTGTGGGTCGGCAATTTGGGCTCGGTTACAGTGGTTCGGCAAAATAGCAGGACAATTAGTAAGACTACCATAGAGCGATACGATCGATACTGTTTCACTTCTAGTCGCACCCATAATTGCTCCGAGTTGCTTGCGGGTTTGCTTCGAGTCGTCCACAAGGAGACCCTAGACCGGCATCAGGTAGATCGATGGCAGTGGGTCAGCATATCTATTTCGGCCTACCTAACCTTCCAGCTATGGGCCGAGCTATCTTGGTCATGGGCATGCATAGGGAAGCAAGCTAACTTCGTCTATAAATAGAGGGGCATGAGTCTATGAAAGGACTTGTAGGATCGATTTCACCCTAGAGGGGGGTGAATAAGGTGATGGTATTAATTATAAAAATTAATTACGGAAGCTTATAAAACAATTTCAACACAGATCACAGAATAATAGCAGCACAGAAAAATAGCAGAATAACAAAATGCAGAAATAGAACGACACAAAATATACCCAGCTTCGGCAAAACCCTGCCTACGTGCTGCCCCTAAGGTTTCTACTAGAAATTAAGTAGTCACATGCTTGCACACGTAAATTCGCGACACCCGCTACTGACTAACCTAACTCTACACTCAAAACCCTGCCACAACTCAGCCACTGAGTTGCGAATTCTCAAACTATGCCACGTAGTTTGTCCCTTAGTCACACGACTAGAAATTACAATGGTTTAAAAAGAGAAATACAAATTTAAAAAAATTAAAAATAAAATAACCCTAATTAAAAATTAAAAAGCCCTTATAAAATAAAAAGCCGGCCCCTTTGATATTATTTAACTCGTTCCTTTCTTGTTAGTGGCGGCTTTGTTCTTTCTTTGCAAATTAGGGCTTCGTTCCCTTTGTTCCAAATTAGGGTTATGAATTAGAAGCTACCGATAATAGATGCTTGATCGAATGATGAATTGGGTATTTGCTTTGTCGATCGACTATTTCTCTGGTTAGCATACGGCTGCCCCCAATTTTGGATCGAGTTCGATTTCTGACTTCGGTATGTATTTTATCCTTTTTGTGCTTTAGTGATTTTCGTACTTAAACTCAATTACTCCATGCCGATGATGATTCTGTGGGTTTATATATGGATTCGTTCTCCTTTGTTTGCGTTCATCGGATTTGTTCAACAATTTGCTTCGGCCGTTCGACATTGTTTTGATGCTGATGATTTCTTTGGCTTAATCAAATTCGTATAAATTTGGCTTGGTTCTCACGGTATTAATTTTTAACTCGGTCAATTTTCTTGGCCACCACGATTTCGAATTTGACTTGTTCATATTGAGTACGATCAGTTGTTCACGGCTTCAACTTAATTTTTGATATGTGAATTCATTTTTCTGATGACATGAGTTTCTGCTGGCTTCGGCCTTGGCTTGAGATTTCATTTAACTGTGCTTGTTGCCTTGATCATATTGACTAACTTGATTTTGTGATGTCTGTTTCATTGGGCTTGATGTTGTACTTCACTATGTATGACATGGTTGTTGTTGTTGTTTGTAGTTGCACTGCACTTTGGTGGCTGACCATCCTGTAGCATATCTCTGTTTTCAATTTAGTTTGATTTGAGTTGTATTTGCACCACTTTCTGTTGCAAGTGCTTGTATCATTACTGTAGCATATTTTGATAGTGCCATTACATGACATTGTGGTATGGTTCCTTGTTTCATTAGGTATGCTGTTTTGAACCATGTTCGTTGTGTCACTATATTGGTTTCATATGTTGCTTCATTAACTTGAGTCTGTTGTATTTCATTTTCATGTATAGTCTTTTTTGAACTAACCTGAACTTGGTTCGGATTTTTGCTTCGAGCATGTATTATTGAACACTTGAGTCTGTATTGTCACATGTTGTGTGCCGTTTGGTTCTGGCCATATCTTTGGTGCTTTGAGTTACTGCAACTTCTTTATTCCATACATATGAATTTCGATCATGTGAAACCGTGACTATTTTATTGGACCTCATGCTCCAATCTATCCCAGATATAATTTGGTCGTGCCTTGTCTGGTTCACATGTGCACTTGGGCTTGTTTGTTCATTGACACTGTACTGGTGCAATTTTGATGTTCATCTTCGTTGTTTTTCACCGTGGAATTTGTTTGTTTATTTGGTTTTGTACCGATATTGCTTGGATATTGAACTGCTTCATGTATTTGTAGTTTGCATCTTGGGTTGTACTGTCTTGAGCTCGAGTATTTGCTGATATGAACTGTCCTGTTGAGAACATGCATTTGGAACTTGTCTTGCATTGGCTTCCTTGTGCCTTTTTTCATAAGTTTGTCCATGAATCAAACTTGTCTGAAGCATGGCAATGACCGCCTGGGTTGTTGCTCCAGAATTTGCATGGTGCATATGTTTGATTTTGAAGTTGCCGTGTATGTGATGCATGTTTTGTTGACTTTGTTTGCTACCAGATTGACATGTATATATATATGTTGTCATTGCCCTGTTTCAGTTTGCATATGGTTTTGTACATTTGGATTTTTTGTCGAGGCTTGTTTTAGTTGTCTCGAACTTGTACCTGTGTTGAATCCAGCTTATAGCTCGAATTTGACCTTGTGCTTAAGTTTGTGACATTATTTTATCGCACTTGTGTTGAATCCGATAATTTGGGTTTGACCTGTGCTCACATGTCCCTGTAAATTTATCAAGTGTATATATCGGTGTGCACGGCCTTATAGCATATCCAGTGATACACTGTGTATGTCACAAGCTGTTCGTGTATGATGAATTGAAAATTAAATAATGACGAATAACCCAAATAATTGAGGCAGATATTGGTTTCAAAATTCACATATTGTTTTATACTGCAAAAAATATTTCCTTTTCAATTTTACTGCGTCAATATTTATTTTTGCAGATTTCTCAGATGCTGGATTCAATCTGGAATGAAGTTGAAAATAAATTATGAGTGAATGAGCGATATGTAGTGAGGACATTTGTAAATGAAAAATTGTGATGTAATTGAATTTATATTGTAATCAAATATTGAATATATAGTGAGAGCTTGAACTTTTTACTATTCAAAGATTGTAATAAAATTTGTTTGAATAAAAATTCTGTTTGAATTCAAATTCTGTGTTATTTATTTTTATTCAGTAAATATTTATTTAGTCTATGAAAAATAAAATAGTACATTAACAAATACATTTACACGAATATATATATATTTATTATCATCAAACAAAAATCATATAATCGCATATTCAACAATCTCCTCCTCTTGATGATAACAAACATATATTTAAGATTTTGAATATGTTAAATGTATTTGATTATTGATATGTTCTAATTGCTCCCCCTATTTAAATGCTTCCTCTCTACACAAAGCTCCCCCTACATATATGCATACAATTAAAAATATGTAAATGAGCCTAGATGCAAATGGAAAATATTTGGCCTTTGCTTGATTTTATTTGACAAAATCTTAACTTTTCTCCCCCCCTTTTGTTATCAGCAAAAGAGTAATAGTGTTAGATAAAATGGAGATAAAGTGATCGATATAAATCCAATATTAAAACTCAATTGAATATAAATATTAAATTTCAACAAAAAAACAAACAAAAATCATAAATATTTTGTTAGGCGCATATTCCACTTTTAGAATGATGGGAATGATGTCATCATATAAAACCATACAGTTGTGTCTATTTGTGGTATATTTAAATCAGGAATTTGAATATCTACTAACCATGCATAACCATTAGGACTTTTAAATGAGATTAGTAGTATTCCGATTTTATTTACAAAAAAAATTCAAGCCTCTTCTAACCATGCATAACCGTAAGGACTTTTAAATGGGATTAGAATCAACTTATTTATTTTAAAAATTAATTTTTGATATGCGTTCCATACATGCATAACCGTGTGGACTTTTAAATGAGCATGGAAGCACATAACAAATTCCAAGTAATTCACCCATGCATAACCGTGAGGACTTTTAAATGAGAGTGAATACTTTGGTATTTATTTATTTCCTTTTTTTTAAAAGAAATATAAAATGAAAAACGAATGATTCCTATTTAAAGTACCACATGTCGACAAACTATATTGAATTTTGATGAGTGATGGTCGTTTAGAAATATGACAGAGATAGAGATGATCATAGAATTTTTACCAACAAAAAGTTTTACAACTCTTGTTTAAATTTCTAAAGAAATTTACTAATTATACCATCTCGAGTTATAATATGTGATAAATATCAACACTCATCACTTTTTCAATCACTATTTATCTTTTTGATATTTATTAGGGAGTCATTAGTCAAAGTAGTCATTTAAAATCAAATTCAAAAATAATTATGAAATCAATTTTTCAAAATGACTGATCTGAAAATATGGTCAAAAATGATTTTCTCGAGGGGGTTATATGAGAAAAATTTCTGCTATTTGAAAATTATTTGAATCGAAAAATTTGCAAATATTTTCTTTGAAAACCGATGCAGTTACTAAATGTCTCAGCAAATCATGTTTCACTAGTAATTTTTCTATCAACTAGGTTATAGTGTAATCTGCATCTGAATTTCGTTTTCACTCAAAATTACCACTAATTGAATTTGATAGACCAGATCATGAAGTGTGCAACAAAAAAAAAATTTCAAACTCAATTTTAACAGCAATTTAAATGACATTCTCTTGAATTTGAATTTAAGCCATGTAAATAATCAGAAACCGTGAATATAGAGTTGGCCATATTATAACCAAATGTATTGTCATCCAACAAAACACTATTATTAATCCAAACTAATATATATGAAGTAATTCAAATACTCTAGTGTTTTTATAGTGTTTTTGGCATAAGAATATAATTGGCCAACAATTTTGAATAAGTCAGAGTCAAAATCATCATTTTTTCATCATCTCATTATTGGCTGATTTTACTTAGATTACGGTGCAGATTATCACATTTAATATATCGTTCAAATAAATATACCATTACCTGTTTTACCTTTACGATATTTTTCGTTGTTGTCCATTGTGATTCTGTCACCTTTATACTAGGCTAAGAAACTTTTCTTTGTCACTCGTTGTGTCCTTGGAACAGCCAGAATCCAAGTAACACTATTGTTGTTCCTTAGCCTGCCACCACACCTACGCGGAAAAAGATTTTTGTGACCTATTTGTTTTTATAGGTCCATGATTTTTAGTAGCAGAATATTTTAAAAAATAATTTTGTGGAGACCCAAACCTATTTATATATGTTCCTTTCGGCACCCAAATTTGTTTAACTTTGAGAGATTTTATATTTGTGCCTTTTGGAACCCAAATTGGTATAGTTTTCACGTGTTTGGGTCTATACCAACAACTATTGTGATTGTGTCCATATTTTCTACAAATTGTGCACATAGAATTTACTTGGTTAATCTCATTTCTAACATTTTTGGATTGGTTATATCCAAGTCCTTGTCTAACTGTATTAACAGTTTGCTTCCCTAATAGCATATTCAACGATTTTTCACTTTTTGAAAATTTATCTAAAGTCGTTGACAACTGTTGGACTTGTGTTTTGAGAGATTCATTTTCGTTCAATAATTGTGTGCACTTTTTAATATAGTTCTCTCTCCTCGTATTTTCACTCTCTTTCAAAATCAGAATTTCATTTTCAAGTGATTTTATATTAATTTCTGATTTTTTTAATTTCTTCTTCAAATGTTAGACAATTATCACACTAAGGGATCCTACTTTGATAGGTTTTAACTAATTAGTCAAGTTGTTCATTTAATTCTATCAAAGTGTCTTTTTGTGATTCAAGTTTAGCGTATTTTTCCCTAAGTCGTTCAAAACAGCCATTCACTTCGTGGAAATAAATAAGTAATTCAGAGTGAGTGAGTTTTGATACCTCGCTTGGCTCGTCATCGTCGCTATCAATTATATTCCCTTGAAGGCACATATTCTTTCTCACTCTCACTGCTAGAACTTTGATTATCTTCATCACTTGTATTCCAAGTGGCTGCAAAACTTTTCCTTTTTGATTTCTTTTTAAAGTCGCGTCGATTTTGAGGACAATTGGGCTTGATGTGTCTGGGTCGGTTGCACTTATGACAGATGATCTTCTGTTCTTCAGAGTAGTCTGGTGCTTTGGCTATTCTGCTTTTCACTTTTTGAATTCGAGCTGAATTTCCATATTTGTAATTACACCTTTTGAATTTCTTTATTAATAGCTCCAATTCTGCTGCTGCATCATCATCATCACCACCGTCACTTTCTGTTGTTCCTTTCAGAGCTATTGATTTCTTTCGAGTGTCATTTCCTTCACGCTCTTCCTTGAATTTCATTTCTAGCTCATAAGTGGTGAGATTTCCGATAAGTTCTTCAACTTTCATTTGTTTTAAATCTTTTGATTCTTGAATGGGGGTCACTTTTGCTTCAAATTTTTGTGGAAGGACTCTGAGGATTTTTCAGACTATCTCCAACTCTGTGTATGATTTTCCGAGAGCTTTTGATTTATATACGGTATTGGAAAGTCGTTCATACATCTCTTTGACATTTTCTTCCTTCGCCATTGTGAAATTCTCGTATTCGCTGCTTAGCATGGCAAGGTGAGATTCTTTGACTTGAGATGTTCCTTCGTGAGTCACTTCTAGTGTGTACCATATTTGCTGTGCAGTTAGACAATGTGAGACACGATTAAATTCAAATTGATCGTATGAACAGATAATAGAATTCATGGCTTTAGCATTAGTATTTTGTAATTTATTTTCTAGTTCTGTCCATTGTTCCTTTGGTTTATCTATTTCCTGATTATCTACGGTTATAGTTGGTGCTCTCTAACCTGTCTCAACAATATTCCAAGCGTCAATGGTTTTTAGAAAAATTTCCATCCTATTTTTCCAGTAAGCATATTCACCATTGATCATTGGTGGTTTAACTATAGACTAACCCTCAGCAAAAGCATTATTGAAAGAAGCCATTTTAAAAATTCAAATTTTTAAAACAAAAATTGATTTTTGAAAAAAAATCGAATTTTTTTTAAAACAAAAGTTGACTTATATTCCTAGCTCTAATACCACTTGTAGGATCGATTTCACCCTAGAGGGGGGGTGAATAGGGTGATGGTATTAATTATAAAAATTAATTGCGAAAGCTTATAAAACAATTTCAACACAGATCACAGAATAATAGCAGCACAGAAAACTAGCAGAATAATAAAATGCAGAAATAGAATGACACAGAATTTACCCGGCTTCGGCAAAACCCTGCCTACGTGCTGCCCCCAAGGTTTCTACTAGAAATTAAATAGTCACACGCTTACACACGTAAACTCGCGACACCCGCTACTGACTAAACTAACTCTATGCTCAAAACCCTGCCACAACTCAGCCACTGAGTTGCGAATTCTCAAACTACACCACGTAGTTTGTCCCCTAGTCACACGACTAGAAATTACAATGGTTTAAAAAGAGAAATACAAATTTAAAACAATTAAAAATAAAATAACCCTAATTAAAAATTAAAAAGCCGTTATAAAATAAAAAGCCGGCCCCTTTCATATTATTTAACCTGTTCCTTTCTTGTTAGTGGCGGCTTTGTTCTTTCTTTGCAAATTAGGGCTTCGTTCCCTTTGTTCCAAATTAGGGTTATGAATTAGAAGCTGCCGACAATAGATGCTCGATCGAATGATGAATTGGGTCTTTGCTTTGTCGATCGACTATTTCTCTGGTTAGCATACGGCTGCCCCCAATTTTGGATCGAGTCGATTTCTGACTTCTGTATGTATTTTATCCTTTTTGTGCTTTAGTGATTTTCGTACTTGAACTCAATTACTCCATGCCGATGATGATTCTGTGGGTTTATATATGGATTTGTTCTCCTTTGTTTGCGTTCATCTGATCTGTTCAACAATTTGCTTCAGCTGTTCGATATTGTTTTGATGCTGATGATTTCTTTGACTTAATCAAATTCGTATAAATTTGGCTTGGTTCTCACGGTATTAAATTTTAACTCGGTCAATTTTCTTGGCTACCACGATTTCGAATTTGACTCGTTCATATTGAGTACGATCAGTTGTTCACGGCTTCAACTTAATTTTTGATATGTGAATTCATTTTTCTGATGACATGAGTTTCTGCTGGCTTCGGCCTTGGCTTGAGATTTCATTTAACTGTGCTTGTTGCCTTGATCATATTGACTAACTTGATTTTGTGATGTCTGTTTCATTGAGCTTGATGTTGTACTTCACTGTATATGACATGGTTGTTTTTGTTGTTTGTAATTGCACTGCACTTTGGTGGCTGACCATCCTGTAGCATATCTCTGTTTCAATTTAGTTTGATTTGAGTTGTATTTGCCCCACTTTCTGTTGCAAGTGCTTGTATCATTACTGTAGCATATTTTGATAGTGCCATTGCATGACATTGTGGTCTGGTTCCTTGTTTCATTTGGTATGCTGTTTTGAACCATGTTCGCTATGTCACAGTATTGGTTTCATATGTTGCTTCATTGACTTGAGTCTGTTGTATTTCATTTTCATATACAGTCTTTTTTGAACTAACCTGAACTTGGGTTGGATTTTTGCTTCGAGCATGTATTATTGAACACTCGAGTCTGTATTGTCACATGTTGTGTGTTGTTTGGTTCTCGCCATATCTTTGGTGCTTTGAATTACTGCAGCTTCTTTATTCCATACATATGAATTTCGATCATGTGAAACAGTGACTATTTTGTTGGACCTCATGCTCCAATCTATCCCAGATATAATTTGGTCGGGCCTTGTTTGGTTCACATGTGCACTTGGGCTTGTTTGTTCATTGACACTGTACTGGTGCAATTTTGATGTTCATCTTTGTTTCTTTTTCACTGTGGCATTTGTTTGTTCATTTGGTTTTGTACTGATATTGCTTGGATATTGAACCGCTTCATGTATTTGTAGTTTTCATCTTGGGTTGTACTGTCTTGAGCTCGAGTATTTGCTGATATGAACTGTCCTGCTGAGAACATGCATTTGGAACTTGTCTTGCATTGGCTTCCTTGTGCATTTTTTCATAAGTTTGTCCATGAATCAAACTTGTCTGAAGCATGGCAATGACCGCCTGGGTTGTTGCTCTATAATTTGCATGTTGCATATGTTTGATTTTGAAGTTTCCGTGTATGTGATGCATGTTTTGTTGACTTTGTTTGCTACCAGATTGACATGTATATATATGTTGTCATTGCCCTGTTTCAGTTTGCATATGGTTTTGTACATTTGGATTTTTGGTCGAGGCTTGTTTTAGTTGTCTCTAACTTTCACCTGTGTTGAATCCAGCTGATAGCTCGGATTTGACCTTGTTCTGAAGTTTGTGACATTATTTTATCGCACTTGAGTTGAATCCGATAATTTGGGTTTGACCTGTGCTCACCTGTCCCTGTAAATTTATCAAGTGTATATATTTGTGTGCACGGCCTTGTGGCATATGCAGTGATACACTGTGTATGTCACAAGCTGTTCGTGTATGATGAATTGAAAATTAGATGATGACGAACAACCCAAATAACTGAGGCAGATATTGTTTTCAAAATTCACATGTTGTTTTATACTGCAAAAAATATATCCTTTTCAATTTTACTGCGTCAATATTTATTTTTGCAGATTGCTCAGATGCTGGATTCAATCTGGAATGAAGTTGAAGATAAATTATGAGTGAATGAGCGATATGTACTGAGGATATTTGTAAATGAAAGATTGTGATGTAATTGAATTTATATTGTAATCGAATATTGAATATATAGTGAGAGCATGAACTTTGTACTATTCAAAGATTGTAATAAGTATTTGTTTGAATAAAAATTCTGTTTGAATTCAAATTCTTTGTTATTTATTTTTATTCAACAAATATTTATTTAGTCTTTGAAAAATAAAATCGTACGTTAACAAATGCATTTACACGAATATATATATGTTTATTATCATCAAACAAAAACCATATAATCGCATATTCAACATGACCTTTTTTGGAGAATTCCAGAGAAACTCTGCCATTTTCGATACTCACTTCCTTTCTACTACAACTTGTATTCAAGCTATTTGTTTACGGATTGTAGCTATATTCAAGTATTTGGAAATCAATAAAGATTATATTCAAAGTGGTTGTAGGAAGTCACGCCGAACCACTATAATTCTGGTATTCTTGTCTCTGTTGTTGTTTATGCATGCTATTGTGATATTCCTCTGTTTTAATTTACCATCTTCATTAATCTCTCTACACAAATCTATTTAAGGGTGTTAGTGACCAATTTTGGTGCTAACAGGTACTTCATTTTTGCGAAATTTCAAGTTTTACAAGAAATAGTGTAGTAAATGATAATTTTGAATTTAATGAAATAATTTTATTTGTATGAAATTAGTTTATTTAAAATTATTTTGTATGTTGCTGAAATTCTGGTTTTATAAAGAGCTGTGAAAACCAAATTCTGGAAATTTGAAATCAGTCTCAAACCTTTATTTGAAGAAGTTGGTAAAGTGCAAAGATATTTTAGATTTATAATTAGGTTGTAAATAAAGTTGCCTTAGATAATTTAGAATGTAAATTTCTATGTTTTAAATTATTTAAAGTAGTTTTCGTGTAATTTCCATAAACTACCAAACTCCAAAATATGTATAAAAGCGCGTTGTTGGAATTAACAAAGGATGCACTAAAAAGGGATGTGTAGGACATGGATATCCTTTCCATTAGATACACTGTCTCTTTTAATAAAAGAAAAGAAATAATTCCTTGTAAATTCAAACACTTTTTTCTTTTGTGGTTAATTTATGGAAGATTATAACGATAGTCCTTTTAAGGATAGCTCTGATAAATTAAAAATATGGAAGTAAGCATTTTAATTTAGAAATTAGCATACATATATAACCACACTTAACGAATAAAAATAAGAATATATATAAATAGCATAAATCAAGACTATATACTCATAATGAGTAATTAACGGATTAGGATTTATGAACATTACTTACAAATTTAACGCACAATAAGTTTTGTAATTAATGACAGGAAATGAATTAAATGGGGATTTATTAGGGAAACTTAATATGATATTTATGGAAGAAAGGAATTTGAGCAATGGACAGATTTTGAAACTTGAAAAAGAAGTTAAATGGATTAAATAAGGATTAATTAGGGATGATCAAATTCTAAAAATAACGAGCAACTGTTGTGGTTATATTAATTGGAGTAATGGATGGACAACATTTATTAGAAATCAAAAGGGAAAATGGGTAACAATGGAATGAAATATTACAAATACCCTTCTTAATTTAGTTAGGAGTGTTAGAATCTCAATACCATTTATACCATGATAATAAATGGCAGCTTCCAGCAAAAATTTTATTTAGAGTTTTTGGGTTGTAATCGCAAGTTGTCTCCCTTGGGGATTGGAAAAGTGAATGATGTGCTGTAAGATATGTCCCTATTTTATTCATGTATTGATTTATTGAGTGGGATTAAACCACATGATAAATATATAAATATTGAGAAGTAATGTAATTAAGGAAAATTTATAGGGACATTAACTAGCGATAAACCATAAGACTGCAAGTTAATAAGGGAATTATCTTAGCAACCTAAAGAAAATAATTGTTTCAATCCCAAAACTTTAGAATTTTGGAAAAAAATTAAATTTAGTTCACAGAATGTCACCATCCAACAAAGAGATAAAATATATATACATGAGAGGAGATTCATATCAAGGAGAAGGTTCGATTTTTTGAAATTTCGTTTAGCATCATAAGTTATAAGGTCCCCTTAATAGCTAGCAAATGTTGGAGTAGTTCGCTTGCAACTTTAGGAAATTCGTTAAATCCTAGCACTTCTCATCACCTACATACCCGACGGACAAACTGAAGGAGTGAATGTATACTTGGAGAATTTGTTGAGAGCTTGCATCATGGACTTTGGAGAACATCAGGAGCGACACTTACCTTTTGTAGAATTCGCATATAATAGTAGTCACCAATAGACGATTGGTATGAAACCCTTGAAGCATTTCATGGGTGGCCATGCAAATCGCTAGATTGTTGGTGGGAAATCAACGACGAAATTCTACTCAGATCGGATTTGAATTAAGAGACTTCGAAAAATTAGAGTTGATTAGGCAATGTGTGAAGGTCGTAAGAATTGGAAAGTTGGAAAAATTGGCACCAAAATTTGTTGGATCTCTCCCAATATTGGAGAAAAATAAGAAAACTTGTAAGATGACAAGAGTCCATGACGTTTTTCATGTTTTGTATTTGAGGAAATGCCTTCATTGCATAACCATTGTGGTAGAGCCTAATTAACTAGGGGATATTGAGACGGAGCCACTAACGTCCCGTATAACTACATGCATTACCGAGCATGGAAATAGGAAGATCTACAATAAAGAAATTAGACTAATCCGAGTATAATGTGGAGAAAATATGGTGGAAGGCACGAGGATTTCTCGTCCTAGGCTTTTCTCTGGTAAACTTTTCTCTCTAAAAATAGGATCTTGGTTGCATTGGATGGTAGCATATTGTTGTTACCCTTTTTCACAATCACATTATGTTTAGGATATTTGCATATATACTTGCATGACACGATCACACACTCCGGCTAGGGGTTGAGCTCATTTATAAAATATTTGTAGTTGTGAGATTAAAGCGGTTAACAGTTTCATAGTGGTTGACATGCAAATGTTATAATGGGGATAAAGTAGGGATATAGCGGAAAATGGCGGAGGTGCAAAAAACTTCATCAGATATAAAACTAAATATTTAACATTAATTTATTCTCATTAACACATAATTTGTGTAGGAAAAGGAAATTTTTTAAAATCTTATATGACAAAATTGAAGAATATAATGATTTATGCAGACTAGATTTGGTGACCATAATAGATTTCTGACTTATATTGAGCACTTATGCCTTAAAATTAGGTCTTTACCCTAACTTTATTAATTTGGTTCAAAAGAAAACTAGTCAAATCAACCTTTGTAAATTATTGATGCTAAAGCGGATGCTAAAAAGCCTCGATTTAGCAGGTGTAGTGGAAATTAGCGGGGCTTAAAACGGATCTACTATTTAATAGTACTAAGTTGAAATAGCATAGCAATCGATGAGCGCTATGGGCTATAATTGGTATTTTGTGGGGCTTTAGCTGGCTTTAACTACACAGGTCTGTAGTACATAATCACATTGCACTTTGGTTGAGTAGATGGTTATATGGATAACTTAATTGTATAACATGGATGTTATTGCACGTTACACTTTATGCCTTGAAAAGATTTCAGAATGAAATTCTTTTACGGGAGGAGAATGTAACACTCGTGAAATTTACCATAAGTAAATAAGTAAACAAGTAAATAAAGTGACTAAATTAAATTGAATAATATAGGGTAAAAATGATTTTTTTTTTTAAAGTTTGAATTTGACCATGAAAGTTTGTCGTTGCGTTCGTGGATAAATTCTAATCAATTTTCATATATAATATGCTGAAAACAAAGATGGAACGAAGAAGTGATGAGCATTTGTAGTTTCAGGTTTAAAATAATTTAATTCGAACTCGAATTCGAATAAATAAATAAATTTAAAAATTAACTGAGATTAAACTTGGGGGTTAAGTATACGTTAACTTTAACGTGATCGTTTTGTATAATTAAGGAATAAAATTAATTAAGCAACGGAAATAAATAAACGTTCCCGAATAAAGGAGGAGCGATTGACCAATAGGACCAACCAGTCGACCGGTGTATATAGGGCGATCGACCGCTACTTTTGGTGGCGGCTAGGGTTTTTGAGGGAATAAACATTCCAGATTTATCCTTTTTAACTTATTTTCTATTAAAACCTTTATTCTGCGATTTCAATGGCAACAACTATACAATCGTATATACAAGATATATCTTACCATATTACAGATATATATGTATTAGAAAAGATCATGGTGCATAACAAAATCATGGCTCGCATGCAAATGAAGAAAGATGGATCATGTTATTTAAAAGTAAGGTCATATTATTGTAGTTATAGATATAAGTTGTACAATCTCCTTAGGTGATCAAAAAACACACAATTTCACATTGACAAATCTTACTAACAAACTACTCTGATTTTATACTTCACAATATGACAAAAGTCTGTCACTTTGCCACAGACGTCTGTGACAATTCTATTTCTATCATTTTCAAACATCCACAGACGTCTGTGAACTGTCTCGGACTATAAACAGAAAACTGCAACTATCATTTTTGAATAGATACTTCCCTCTATTTTGAATAAACTTATTCCTCCTTCAATGGTTGCAATCATTAATCAAAGAGTAATCTATCAAGAAATCAAAACTTTTCAAATACAACTCTTTGATTCTATAAATACTTTAATCGACTGAAATTTTAATTGAACTTGATTTACTATTCTCTAATTTCTGTATTCATATTCTCCTGTGCTATCATTTACTTAATATTATCAATCACTTTCAACCAAAATCTATATATTCTTGGTTAAATTATTACTTATAAATCCAAGCAACTCATACTCATTATCATTTAAAGGAGATTATAGGAAGAACTGTACTAGTAGTCAGTATCCATATTGTATTGAAGACAATATTGTCAAAGGACTACTTTTGTATCAGCCTATTCCTCTGGGAAAAACGCGGGTTATTGCTTAGTGAAATATCGAAGGGGAGCTTTGGCACTGGAAATAGGATGGGAGGTCCAAACCAGTATAAAAAATCTGGTGTGCTCGTTTTTTATACTTCACTTTTTATACTGTCATATTGTTATATTTAGCTCATATACTGGTATATACTCGCATACTAATACACAAGTTATATGGTAAGTACATTTCAAGAAAGTCTCGTTCCCCACTATTTACTGGTTCTAACTAAGCTTATTGGTCAACAGATATGCGAATTTTTATGAAAGCTAATGGTTTTGAAATTTGGCAAACTACTCAAACTAGATATGCAGAACCAACCACTGACATAAGCACTTGGACCGATGCATAAAAAACATGGCAACTAATAATGCCAATGCCATGAATGTTTTATTTTGTTCACTTGATAAAAATGAATTTTCACAAGTTATGCTTTGCACTACTGCATATGATATATGGCACACTTTGCAAGTTACACATGAAGGCACGACAAAAGTCAAGCAAACAAAAATTTCTATTTTACACAATTTATTTTCATCATTTAAAACAAAAGCAAATGAACTTATTATTGACATGTATGCTAGATTTCAAACTATACAACACGATCTCATGGAACTTGAGGTCAAATTCGTTGATTTTGATTTAGTTAACGAATCTTAAATTCTTTGACCATTGAATGGAAAGAAAGGTTTTAGCCATCGAAGAAGCTAAAAATCTCTTTCAACTCAAATTTGAAGAACTAATAGGAAATTCGATGTCAGATGAAGCTAATTTGCAGACAAAGATCAAAGTCAAGAAAAGAAGAATATTGCTTTTCAAGCAAATAATGACAATTCCGACTTGGATAAGGAATAAATTATATTCATAGCTAAGAACTGCAACAAATTCAAGAAATTCAAAAGGATGATAAAATTTCAAAATGGTGGTAATTCAAACTCATCAAATCAAACATCAATCAAATGTTATGGATGTGACAAGTTTATCCATATGAAGAAAGATTGTCCACAACTCAATAATGACAAAAAGAGAAGCAAAATTGAAAAATCAAAACGAAGTGAAGAGCTTTTCAAGTAAATTGGGATGAATTCGGTTATTCTTCTTCCTCTAACAGTGATAGTGAAAGCGACTCAGAACAAGCCAATGATTGTTTTATGGCAAATACTGATGAGGTACGCTCCGAATTAACATATAATGAAATTTTGGAAATTAGCATAGAATTAGATGATAAATATAGAGAATCTAAGAAACAAAACAAAGAATATATAGGAAAGATAAATAAGGCAGAGATAGAAATTGGTTTATTAAAAGTTGTAAAAACAATATTGGAAGAAGAACTAGAAATGGCTAAAAAAAGTATGTAAAACGTTATCTTCTCAAAATACTACTCTATTACATGATTTAGAAAATAGTAGATTAGAAAATGCCAAACTCGAAAAAAAAAAAACTAGAACGTAAGGCAAGTTTAGATTTTAGCAATATTGAGATTTTTCATCTTAAAAAACAAGTTAGATGAAATAACTAATAATGTATCAAAATTTAATAAAGGAAAACAAAACTTCAAAAATTTGATCAAAGTTTTAAGACCATCGGGAAATCGAAATGGATTAGGATTTAAAACTAAGCAAAAACACAGGAACTATAGTATACTGTATACGAAGTTCAAGAAACCTATCAAACAAATAAGATTAATATTCCCGGAATAGATAGTGTTAAAATATGGATTCCTAAATCAAATAAGAATTTTATTAGACAAAAACATATAGATGAACACTTGAAATTTTTTGTTTATAATAATAATTATGTCTCTAAAGGTTCCAAACGTACTTGGGTATAGCAACGTTCATCCATCAACACATAGGACCCTAATAGAAGAAGTGGGTACCAATAAAACTTGTATTATTTTGCAGGTACCCAAAAATAAAGTAAAAAACCGAAGTGAAACGAATACTCATTAGTGGATGTTCCAAGCATATGACGGAAAATACACACATGTTATCAAATGTAACATATATCGATAGCGACATTATGACATTTGAAGATAACTCAAAAGGATTTGTCATCGACATTGGAGACGTCATCAACGTCGGTATATCCATTTCTAACCTTATTATTAATGTTTTGTTAGTAGAAAATTTAAAACACAACTTATTAAGTATAAGTCAATTATGTGATAAGGGATTTAAAATCGATTTCGAAAAAGATAAATGTAGTATATGTGATCAGAATAAAATTTTAAATTTTGAATGATTAAATGAAATATTTATGTTTTAAATATGAATATTAAAAACAATTGTGATTTATGCTTGACCGCCAATCATAATGACCCATGGCTATGCCACAAACGCTTCTGTCATATAAATTTTAAATATATAAATAAATTAGCTAAGAATGATTTAGTAAGAGGATTACCCAAAACAAATTATAAAATTAAAAATCTATGGGATGCTTGTCAACGTGGAAAACTAAAGAACAGATCATTTAAATCTAAAAGAAATTACTACCAAACAACCGCTTGAATTACTTCATCTAGATTTATATGGCCAACTCAAGTAAGATCAATAAATCAAAACAAATATGTATTTGTTATCTCGATGATTTTTCATGATACACTTGAATATTATTTTTAAAACATAAAAGCGATACGTTTGAAATGTTTAATTATTTTTGCTAAGATAATTAAAAATATAATGAATTTAAAAATTAAAAGTATAAGAAACGATCATGGTAGAGAATTTGAAAATGGTATCTTTGAAAAATTTTGCACTAAAAGGGGAATTAGTCATAACTTTTATTTCCACGAGCACCAAAAAAAAAATGGTGTAGTAGAAAATAAAAATCAAATGCTAAAAGAATGTGTATGAACATTACTTAGTAGTAGCAGTTTACCAAAGAACTTTTAGGCTAAAGCTAATCCTACCGCATGTTATGTATTAAAATGACCTATGACTAAAAATACATGTTATGAAATGTTTTTCAGAAACAATCTAAAGTATCATATTTTCATATTTTTTGTTTTAAATGCTTTATTTTGAACGCTAAAGCTAATCTTTGAAAATTCGATCCAAAGTCGATGAAGTAATTTTTCTTTGATATTCGGATCATAGCAAAGAATGTAGAATTTTAAATAAACGAACTGACATTATTAAAGAAAGTCTTCTTGCTTCTTTTGACGAAGAATTTCAGAATACCAAAACGACGACGACGACGACGACGACGAAGTTTTTAATAATAATAGTATTAATAATACTTCTGTAACTTAGAAAAATAATTCCATAAATAATAATGATAATCTTTTAAGATCACTACCTCGAATCTTAAAAGATCATCCAATTAATAATGTAATTGGTGATTTGAACACAAGAGTTTCAACTAGAAATCAATCAAATCGAATAAGCCATGTTGCATTTATATATAATTTTGAACCTAAAAAATATAAAGAAGCGTCAAAAGATGATTTTTGGATTATCGCAATGCATGAAGAACATAATCAATTTGAAAGAAATGATGTATAGGAATTCGTACTAAGACCAAAATGATCGATCCGTACAAGAAACAAAATGGTTTTTTAAAAATAGAGCAGATGAAAATGGAAACATTTTTCATAATAAAGCAAGATTCGTTGCTCAAGGATACAACCAAGAATAAGGAATTGATTATGAAGAAACATTCGCTCCTGTAGCACATCTTGAAGTTATACGAACATTACTTGCTTTTTCATGTCATCATAATTTTAAATTATTTCAAATGGACGTTAAGAATGCATTTTTAAATGGTTTCATAAAAAAATTATGCTGAACAACCAACCTTATTTTTTCTTGAGAAATGTCCAAACCATGTTTCCAAACTTAAATGGCATTACATGGATTAAAACAATCACCAAGTGTTTGATATGAGAGATTAAAAACACATTAAATTATGGATTTCAAATTGGAAAAATTGATTATACATTATTCATAAAAAGACAAGATAATACTGTACTAGTAGTATGGGAGTATTAAACTTCTTTTTGGTTTACAAATAAAACAACTAGAAAATGAAATTTTTATAAATTAAGAAAAATACTGTAGATAATTATTAAAACGATTTGGAATTGAAAGTACTTCAAGTAAACTAACTCCAATGAGCACGAGTTTACATTTAGATAAAGATGAAAACGGAAAGGATTTTGATCAAAAATTATACCGAAGTATGATAGGATTTCTACTATACTTAAGGGCTAGTAGACCGGAAATTATGATGAGTGTTTGTCTATATGTAAGATTTCAAGCACAATCTAAGGAGTCACATCATCGAGCAGTTAAAAGAATTTTATGATACTTAACCAACACCAAAGGTTGTAGACTTTTCTACCCGAAAGGTAACTCTTTCGAACTTGTAACGTATAGCGATGCAGATTTTGGTGGTTGCAAGATAGAAAAAGTACAAGTGGCACATGTCATTTCATCGATCAATCTCTAGTTTTGTGGTTCAGTAAAAAGCAAAATTGTGTTTCTCTCTCGACATGTAAAGCCGAGTATATCTCAACAACCAGTGCATAGGTATTTTATATGAAACAAACACTTCAAGATTTTGGTAAAATTATAACTAGCTCTCATATATATTGTGATAATCCAGTGCTATAAATATCTAAGAATCCAATTAATCATTCTCGTATAAAACATACCGACATTCTTCACCATTTTTAAAAGGTAATGTAGAAGAATGAATTATTTCTCTTGAATTTGTTAGCACAGAGAGTCAAACTGCCGATAGGTTTGCTAAACTGCTATGCAAATCAACTTTTATAAAGCTACGACGAGACCATTCCATATGTTCAATTAATGAATTAATTAATTAATACAAGTCACATTTATTCGTCATCATAAAATTTTGAACATTATTTCTCTACATAATTTTAACTTGATTTTTTTTTAAGTCAATCTTTTAACGACCATAACAACAAACCATTAACCAATTTATGGTTAAAACAGTTTTATTCATACAAAGTTCAAACTATAAATAGACTATACATTCTATTTATACATGATTAAAAGAAAAATAAAAACAGAAATATTAGTTATAAATTTACATAAACAAAACATATCTTCTGATCACGACTCCACTTACTCAATGTTGGGCGCATTTCTAAACAATGCCAAACCATACCATCTCCAAGCATTGCCGTTCCAGGCTCCCTCTCCATCCACTACCGGTCCATACTGCTACCGAACCAACCTACCTTCTACCACATGCCGAACCAACATCACCACCGGACCAAAAGCCCTCACCCCCATCACCGATCCTTGATACCACCGATCCACGCTGCTACCGGTCCAACTCCTCCAAGCTCCTGCCGAACCATCCTAACCGAACCAACACATTCGGCGTCAATCCCTTCAACCTCTCCACCACCGAATGAACCACTGCCGGTCCGGACCAACTCCAGGCATCCTCCACCGGTTCAACATACTCCACCTACCACCGGACCAAACCGCGTCCTCACCACCGAATCAAACCAACATTGCCTCTACCGAACCAAGGTAAAGACCAAGGCATTCCGTACCAACTCGGCCAGGCCAGATTGCTTCAGCCCAGGCCCACCAACTGCTATATACATCCAGGACCCCTGCTCCCAGCCTCACTCTATAAATAGAGGGGCAAGGGTACAACAATGGCGGACAAGTTGGAGAGCTCAAGCACGGAAGGAACTTTCAAACAACTTTTAGATACTTGTAACCAAGGCTTTGTACTTGTAATCTGAATAGTAAGAGGAGAATAACATATAAAGTGGACGTAGGCACGTTCTGGCCGAACCACTATAAATCTGGGTGTCTTTTACATTTCAGCCCCTGCTTTTTAAATATTCGCACAACTCATCCAAATCACTAAGAACAACATAAAATTAACTAATTCACACGACTTGGAGGTGTTTGCCCATTTTTTGTGCAAACAGTTTTGGTGCGTTCATTGAGAGCTCGAGCTAGAAGCTACAGCTTCTCCTACTCAACCTACTTCCTAACAGCATCGTTCCTTGCTCCGACAACATGACTTCCAGGCAGAGGAGAGATGTTAACAAAGGAAAGAACGTCGCAACTAGCAGTATCCCAGATCCAGTGGCCTCAAATCAAGAGAATCATCCCGTTTTAGCAGCAATACCAGATGAAAATCAGGCAAATCCAACAACCCCCGCCGCGGAACAACCAATTACTAGGGCAGATCTGGATAGGGTTGTGGCTGAAGTAACTAACCGCTTCGCATCTCAACAAGAAGCCTTGGTGGACCAACTCATGTCACGCCTAAGGGATGCTGAAGAACCCATCCGCAACACCGAATCATGGGGTGAGTCTCAATCTGGAGGATCTGGGAGACGACAAAGACCTTTCTTCTTCGAAGAGGTTAACAACAGAAACAGCCATGGTAGGAGCCGTGCCTGGACTCAGCCCGAATTCCGACCCGAGGAAACACTTGGAACCGAACCCAACGGGGGAGGTGTCAGGCAGGGGTCGGATGTAGCTGAGCCTGTCATGCTACCTAACCTTGAAAACACCAGTAGACGTGGCCGAGCTAGAGTCCAGCCCGAAGCTGGACCCGAGGAAGTGCTGAGAACAGAACCCGGCAGGGGAAGATCAAGGCAAGGGCCAACTATGGCTGACCCCAGCATGCCCCCAGAAGACCAGAGGTAGCCTTTGGAGAATGTTAGGAGTGACGGACTATACCATCCCTACAAGTCATCTGGACGGAATCAATCCCGCAGGGAAGAACCAAACTCATCTTTGTCCACTCCAAGTTCTGATGAAAGGATGGCGCGATTGTTGAGAGAGTGCGTCCAACGGGAGCAAAGGGATCGGGGGATAGGTGCTAGGGTAACCAGCCCCTTCACCCGCAATATCGAAACTGCCATCACCACCCGGGAATGGAAAATGCCAACGATGGAACCTTACAAGGGAACCTCTGACCCCATCGTACACTTACAGAGGTACTCCCAGCATATGCTCATGAGCGGAGCAACAGAGGGAGTGTTGTGTAAATGCTTCCCACTATTCTTGGCAGATCTAGCTACCTCCTGGTTTTGCCACCTACCCCAAGGGTCCATCAGCTCATGGGAAATGTTGAAAAAAAAGTTCATCAGTCAGTTCCGCATTCATGTGGAACAACCCAAGGACGCTTATTCCTTATCTATTATCAAACAGAAACCGGAGAGACAGTGCAACAATATCTAACCCGATTCAACGCCGCGGCGGCCGCAGTCCAAGATGCCGACGAGAAACTTATCCTAATGGCCCTCTGTAGTGGTGTACATCCAGATACTAAATTTTCTAGAAGACTAACCAAGGAAAAACCAGCTACTTTACCTGACTTCTTCCATGAAGCTGGAAAGTATATGAGACTTGAAGACGCTGCCACTGAGAGGTAGTCAGGGCAACAGGCTAAGACGGCTACAGACAGGGTCCCCGCTGCAGCAAAGGATGTTCGAAGAAATGACTCTAGAGACAATGCTGGGGGCAAGAAGGGGGAAAAGCGCTTATATCGACCAGGACCAAGATTTGACTCTTACACTCCTTTGAATGAAACAATCGAAAACATCTTCCTAGCCACTCAAGACGAAGTTAGGTATAAGCGCCCCCCCGCACAAGAAAGAGTCAGATAACGCACTCAAGTATGGAAAGTTCTGCCGCTTCCACGAATCCCATGGACATGACACCAATGAATGCCACCATCTCTGGGACTTGATTGAAGAACACATCAGAAGGAAGAGACTGGAACGCTATGTAAAAAGCCAGAACAGGACTTCAACTCCTGCCAATGAGAATCCTGGACTACTCCCCCCAGAAGCAGGCGGAGGGAATCGCAACACCAGCGGCTCTAGTCAAGATAAGATAGTGGTCCATACCATATCAGGAGGACCGCACATCGCCGACAGAAGCTGGGCGGAGATGGAAAAATACGGTAAGTCACTTAGAAACGCTGAAGGCAACGTTAATTCTGTCATGGAAGAACGCCACCCGAAACGGAAAGAGAATGACGACATCATATTTAGTAGGCGTGATCTAGAGGGAAGACAGTACCTACACATGGATCCTATGGTCATCTCTGCCTGGTTCGGTCCAGCCAAAGTTTTTCGAATTTTAGTAGACACTGGAAGCTCGGTGAATATCCTATTCAAGCATGCTTTCGACAAAATGAAGCTATCAATGAAGGATGTGTCTCCCTGCAACAAACCACTACATGGTTTCACTGGAGATGCGAAGATGCCCCTCGGGCAACTGGACCTTTTTGTTGAAATAGTAAGTCATCCCCGCTCTGTTGTGCGAAAAAAAACGTTTGTACTAATAGAGAACCACTCGGCCTACAACGCCTTTTTGGGAAGACCAGCCTTGTTTGACTTCCAAATTGTCCTAGCCCCATGGTGCCTAAAGACGAAATTTCCAACAGATAACGGAATAGGAGAAATAGAGGGAGATCAAGACGCTGCTCAAGACTGCTATGTAACTGAACTTCGCAATAACCGCAGAAGGGATAAAGGGAAAGATGCAGAGACTGCTCTCTGCATGAAAAGCTTGGAAGCATAGAAACTAAAGAAAGCCCCTCCTCTTCGATATACTAGTGATCCTTTCAATGAACTAGACCCCAGGGACAAAAAGGAGGAGGCCACCGCCGAGCCTGCAGAGGCTATGGAATTCGTATCTGTAGACAAACATGACTCGAGTAGACTATTGAAAATCAGATCTCAGCTGAAAACAGAATTGAAGGGTCAACTCATCGATTTTATCCGCCACAACTTGGATGTATTTGCATGGATGCACGCTGACATGACTGGAATTTTCCCAAACGTAGCATGTCACGTACTGAACATCGATCCTACCAAGGTGCCAGTAAAGCAGAAAAAGAGAAGTATGGAGGCAGAACGATCAGCGGCCCTCGATGAGGAAGTAAAAAACCTACTCGCTAATGGCTTCATACGAGAAGCCATCTACCCATAGTGGATCGCTAACCCGGGTACTAGTAAAGAAGGCCAATGGGAAGTGGCGAACATGTATTGACTTCTCCAACTTAAATGACGCTTGCTCGAAGGATTGCTTCCCACTCCCCCGAATCAATCAACTTGTAGACAGCACAGCCGGCCACGAACTCTTATCTTTTATGGATGCATACTCCAGATATAACCAAATTCCTATGCACGCTCCCGATCAAGACCACACCAGCTTCGTCACTGACCGGGGATTATACTGTTACAAAGTCATGCCTTTTGGACTCAAAAATGTCGGAGCTACTTATCAGCGCCTCATCAACAAGATGTTCGCAGAACTAATAGGACGAACTATGGAAGTTTATTTGGATGACATGCTGGTAAAATCGAGGAAAGCCAACGATCATATAAACCACCTGGATGAGATGTTTCAAGTACTGCGCCAATATGGAATGAAGCTGAACCCTCTAAAGTGCTCCTTCGGAGTATCGTCGGAAAAGTTCTTGGGATTCATCGTTCATGCCAGGGGGATTGAAGCAAACCCCGAACAAGTTCGAGCTTTGCAAGATATCAAGATACCATCCACTCGAAGAGAGATGCAAAGCCTAAACGGGAAAGTGGCCGCCCTAAGTAGGTTCATCTCTAAAGCAACCGACAAATGCATCCCTTTCTTCGAAGCTCTAAAGAAAGACAAAGGAAAGTTCGAATGGACTGACGAATGCTCGACAGCCTTCCTTAACTTAATCGGACACCTCCAGAGACCACCGGTACTCTCAACTCCGAATGAAGGCGAGGAACTATACTTATACCTTACTGTATCGTCCCATGCTCTAAGCGCCGCTTTGGTGAGAGAAGACAACCGCGCACAGCGGCCCGTATACTTTGTAAGCAAGAGATTTACAGGGGCAGAAGCCAGATACCCTAAACTTGAGAAGCTAGCATACTGTTTGCTAATCACGTCACGGAAACTGCGACACTATTTCCAATCTCATTCCATCAGAGTTTTAACCGATCAACCGCTAAGGCAAGTACTCCATCGCCCCGACACTTCTGGGCGATTACTTAAGTGGTGCATTGAACTGAGTCAATATGATATCACCTACCATCCTCGCACCGCTATCAAGGGGCAAGCCATAGCTGATTTCATTGCCGAATTCACTACTAACGAAGGTAAGGAGCAATCTGAAATAACAGAAGATATCAAGTGGAATCTCTTCGTAGATGGAGCATCAAATGAACAAGGCTCGGGGGCAGGTGTTGTGATAATCACCCCCAGGGGAAGGAAGGTACACTACGCCCTAAGGTTGGAATTCGCTGCCACCAACAATGACGCAGAATATGAGGCAGTAATAGCAGGATTGGAACTTGCCTTGAAAATTGGAGTCAGTTCTTTATGTCTTCATAGTGATTCTCAACTTATCGTAAACCAAGTGCTGGGAGAGTTCCAGACCCGAGGAGAACGACTCGCAGCGTATTTAAAGAAGACCAAGCTGCTGCTCAATCAATTGGACCACTATCTAATCAAACACATTCCTCGAGAAGAGAATCAAGAGGCCGACGAACTAGCAAAGCAAGCTAGTATGAAGAACATCACCATTTTCGGAGCATTAACCATCTCAAAACAGCTAGCACCAAGTTTCGAGCAAGTGAATCTGATAGCTGCGATCGACGAAGAAACTTGGATGACTCATATCCGGAAATATTTACAAGATGGTACACTGCCCGACATGCGTAACGAAGTCAAGAAAATCTTGAGGAAAGCTTCCCACTACACATTACAAGAAGGCATCCTCTATCGGCGCGGCTTCTCTAATCCCTTATTAAGGTGTATCGCTGGAAGGGAAGCCTGGGAAGTCTTATCCAACATCCATCAAGGAAGTTACGGAGATCACACTGGAGGGCAGACTCTGGCAAAGAAGATACTCCGATATGGATATTACTGGCCTACTTTAAACAAAGATGCCTTGGACTTCGTCAAGAGATGCGACAGATGTCAGAAATTTGCTAAGATTCCTTGACTACCCACGAAGGAGATTACTCAAATGACCAGCCCTTGGCCCTTTGCAGTATGGGGAATTGACTTGATTGGCGAATTGCCAACGGGCCGAGGCGGAGCCAAATATGCTATAGTGGCAGTCGACTACTTCACCAAATGGGTGGAAGCGGAATCTCTAAATAAAATAACTTCGGCAAAATTTATCAACTTCTTGAACAAAAATATTCTATGCAGGTACGGAGTCCCACTCAAGATCATATCGGACAATGGACTTCAATTTGACAGCGACGAATTCGCCAACTGGTGCCAAGAGCACGGAATTCACAAAAGCTTCTCATCTGTGGCTTATCCCCAGGCAAACGGACAAGTCGAAGCTGTCAACAAAATCCTCAAAACTCTAATCAAGAAGAAACTTGAAAAGTCAAAAGGCGCTTGGGTGGATGAACTCCCTACGGCACTTTGGGCCTACCGCACATCTTACAGAACATCAACAGGGCATACTCCTTTCTCTTTGGCATACGGATCGGAGGCCATGCTCCCAGTTGAAACTGTAGTGCCTTCCCACCGTAGGATCCACTACAACCCAGAAGAGAATGAAGAACTCCTACACATGTCTTTGGATCTAATTGAAGAAAGAAGAAATGATGCAGCACTTAAAGCGGCAGCTCACAAGCAAAAAGTAGCAGGACAATAAAACTCTAAAGTCAAACACCGCAGCTTACAAGAAGGAGATCTTGTCCTCAAACGGATCTTCCCGCGCCCCGGAGCACTAGATCCAATCTGGGACGGACCCTATGTAATTCATAAAGATCTCCATAACGGAGCTTATATTTTGTCAACAGTGGACGAAGAGGTGTTCCAGAGGGCATGGAACATCCAACACCTCCGTCGATACTTTTCTTAACTTGTACTGCCATATGAAGTGAATTAACAAAGATAATCAGTGGACGTAGGCATTTTCGTGCCGAACCACTTAAAAAATCTTGTCTCTTTTTAACTCGTTCCTTTATATCTTGGCTGCTTGTTAAGCGTTATCCTTTTCTGTTGAACAAAATCGTGTATAACGACATTTTCATACTGGAACTTCACGACGCAACCTCACCTGGACAAGACCCAACAGGTACTATGCGATTCTATGCACTCGTCAATGAGACACTTTTACTCCAGCATCCCTCTGCTGCGGGTTAACTCATTGCTCGCGACTACCCTCAAAGCCAACTGTAATGAGCCGATTATTAGCCATCAACAAGGCCGACTATAGCCGATGGCAGCTCATTACGGCGTTCGGCTCGCCGGCAACTGTGAACCTACTTTAAACCCCAACATAAGGTGTGGCCAGCCAGGGGTAGTTCACGGTTGACGATCGGCACCCACGCTAGCCGGCCACAGTAAATCGAATAATACCCACGATTACGGGCCATAATGGCTCGGGTAGTTACTGTGCGTGATCTACGCTCCGATATGTCTTAAGTACGGCTGTGGTAAAAAAGATAAACTCCCCGCGGAGGCGTAAGATGTGTGACAAATGTCTCCAAGACCCACAGCTAGGGAAAGTGACTACAAAACCCGTTTGCCACGAACTTAAGCATATCGACCGCCTTCCGTGATTGGAAGTTTTGCTGTTTCTCATATTTCCATTTCATTCAAAAACTTTTCTCCTATCCTATATAACAATCCCTAAAGTACAGGTCGTAAAATAGGGGAACTCTCGCTTGTGGAAATATGAACTCACATACGGATGACGGAACACTCAACTACATTCCATACTCAGTCACGCAAGACATTCAAAGCAACCCTCTACAACTAAAACACAAGGGCGGTACTATCTTCTCTTGTATACAAATATGTAGATTTAATTTATTCACACGTCATATTGGTATTACAAGACATGAAACAATATTTTGAGCAGAAATTTAGCATCAAATGCGATTAAATCACATGCATAAACACGCAGCTGTATTTCTTATGAAACATATCAAAATAACAACCACATTCGAACATAACAAGATCAGCTTATGTTATAAAATTACAGAAAGTCATTCTTTACAAATAATATAATTACAACTTACATTAATGTTTCGAACTGACATAGACAGCAACCAAAATATGTACAAGTCAAGTCAAAGAATCGGAGCTTCGCCTCCATCCCGCTAGCCCTCCGGATCAACTTAACTGCAGGGTCAGAACTCCCCGCATGTACTCCAGAGGCCTCGCCTGCTCAATTCAGAAGAGAATCCATCAATAGTCATAAAAGATAAGCAATCAAATCATGAAAAGATCTAAAGGAAAGACTCACCAGTGTCTGCTCCCTAATCATCATCAACGAGCTGCACGCCTACCTCATCCGCAACAAGCAGCCGCATGCCCTCCTTAACCGCCACCTTCTCTTCCTTAGTGAATTGGGCCGTAACCACATCCATCCTGAAAGCCGCATCACCTTCCTTATCCGCATCGGCCTTAGCTTCCTCCAAAGCCCAGAGATATATCCTAGCCATAACCCGGGGATAATCGTCCATCCAGGACAGGTTGCCCTGCCTCCAAGTACGGAAATACATGTCCTGGAGCATCTCATCCATCATCCCCTCGTTCTCCTCAAACTCTTTCATCCGGGCCTCAGATGCCGACAGCCGTGCGACAGCAGCATCTCTCTCCAATCGGTATCTCGAGCAGTCGGCCTGAAGGGACTTCCGCATCACTTCCATCTCCTCCTTCAACTTGGCCTGAGCAAGCTCTGCGGCCTCAAACCTCCCAGATAACTCCTCTACCTTCTCGAGATCCACTCTCCGAACTTCGTCCACCGTTGCAATGGCCATGTCAATTCGCTCTTTGCAAACAGCCTCCATTTTTTGCAACTCAGCCTTGCTAGCCTCTTCCATGGTTTTCTTCAGTCGTCTAGAGGCTGCCTCATGCTGGGATATCTGAATGGCTTGATCGGCAAGCTGCTTGGCCTGGTCAGAAACCATTAACCGTAGTCGGATGTTGGCACTCCCAATCTCCTCTCCAGCCTTAACCAGACGAGCATGATGTCCCATCAACTTCCTGGTCTCCTCCGCGAACCGGTCGATATTAGCATTAGCTTCGTCCCCGATGGTAACTATCCGAGTAGTAAGCAAATCGAGATCTAAGGACTTAGCCTCATCAAGCACCCGTACCATGGGGTTGCGGGGAAGAAGATGCTCACTCGTGGCCTCGTCAAAAGAGATGTCCTGAAAACTCGGGTCCAGATCCGGGTGGCCGGCGAATGGGTTGCGAACCAAACAAGGGTGGTCTATCGGGGTGACGGTTGGATTTTCGGACGGATGTGGGGAAGGCATAAGCTCGGTATCTTCCTCAGTAATACCATGGATAGGCTGGACTAGAGGCTGAGGGCCAGGTGAGGATTCAAACGAAGATCGCCCCCTCTTCCTCTTTCGCATATCTTCTTCAATAACTCCGAGAAGAGGGCGATATCTAACCACATCTCCAGGATGGCTAGTTGACGGCTTTGATTTGGCAGAAGCTTTGAGTAGCTTGTACTGTTCAAGGCGGTGCCGAATATCTGATGTCTTGGCCACCTTACCTGTTCTTAGAAAAAAAACCAGGTGTTACAAGCATGCATGAAACTATGATCCAAGAAATATGTTAAGTAGGAAGACGCGCTTATTTTACAAACCCTGAGGGGGAGTGGGATACTGCAATAAGTCCTGAATCTCATTCCAGGACGATAGCTGGCAATAAAATATTACTAAGTCCTTATCATAAGGAGAGTCTGCGAAAGTTAAGAATTCACCTTGAACCGTTGGAGTCGCCTTAGCTGAAGGACCCTTAGAAGATGGATCGGCACTAGTCCCAGCCTTTTCAGCCTTCTTCGCCTTCTCCACCGAGGCTGATCCTTCCTCCAACCCCTCAAAAGCCTGGCGGAAGGCATCATCCGTCCACTCCTGGATCTCCCCTGCCTGCTCGAAAGACAAAGCTCCGGCACCACTACCACCCTGTCCTTCACCTTCTCCATCTCCTCCGCTCTCCTCCTCGCCTCTTTCCTCCTCTCCACCTTCCTCCTCCGGAATATCTGGACATGTGCTTGGAGAGGGTCCATCAGATTTCTTAAGCTTCTTTCCCACGACGACTGGAGGTTTTGTGAAAGGCTTTCTCTTGCCACTCTTCGTCGTGGCCCCTCCTTTAGCTTGAGCAGCCCTCTCTTCCACCGTATCCCTCTGCTTGACCACAGTCTGATGTGGCAGGATCAGGTTGAGCCCCAAAAGTGTAGCGTTCCTGATTAAGTAAGCAGCTGACCTATCTCTTCCCGAAATAGCCTCTATTTCCGCTGCCGTCTGAACCAGGCGATCATTCTCCACGACCGCAAAACCACCTGTCGCTAGCAAGAAATAAAAACACATAAGTGGAAGCATTGCAACCAGAACGGAAAATATAAATAAAGCCTTGACTTACATCCGGAGGTGAAGCGACGGATAGAAACGGAGTCGTCCCTGACGAAGAACCATTCCTTCTTAAACATGCTGTACTTCGAATACAAGTCTAGGACGGGCTTGAAGGATACGGCCGATTCCAAACTGATATATGGAGACCCCTTCTTGTAGCCCCTCAGATTATACAGATACCGGATCTCCCGGTTGGAAGGAGGACGCCCGTATCTCCTCTGAAAGATGACGAAAAGACTCACCAGAATGGCGTAGGAGTTAGGCTGAAGCTGGAATGGAGCCACCTTCAGAAATGTGATGAAGCTAACTATCCAGGCGTTGAGAGGCGGGATAGCACCACACATGCAATGATATCTGCTGTAAGCAAAGTAGCCTTCAGGGGGGTCATACGGCATCACTCCTTTCCCCGCAATAGCATGCGTGCTCGATCGATCCCAAAGGAATGGGATATAACGTCAAGCTGCTCCTCTTTGAGGGAGCTAGGAAAACAGTCGAGCGGGGAATTCAAGAGCTCCTGAGGGCCATATCCGTCCACTAGTGACCTCGGGGCAGGTCCATGTCGCGCCGGCCCCGGCTGGACTGGGGGCACAGCGGAAGACTCACCTCTGTCCGTAGATTTTTTCTTTTCTGATTGGGTTTCCAATCTTTGAGACATTTGTCTGCAACACAAGAAAGTATATCGTTAAAACACATAAACTATGTAATCTAAGAGTTTCACCGGTAATTCAAATATAAAAGTCCATCCGGTAAGGGGTTCATTCAACACTTGTAATTCCCGAGTTCATTCAGTAAAACTCAAGACCAAAGACCGTTCGGCCTCACACTTCCCAAACTCATTCGGCAAGGTTCATTCGGTACTCTAAATCCACGAGTCCATTCGGTGATTCAAGTATATAAGATCGTTCGGCACTCACCTGGTTCGGCAATCAGAATTGATTTGGCACTTCAAATAGTTCGACAAACAAGACTGGTTCGGCACTTGGTTGATTCGGCACTTGGTTGATCCGGTATTCGGCTATCTCAAAACGATAAAGGGATAACGAAGGCCTAACACCCCTATTTATAGACGAACAAAGGATGACCGGACCGTATGGTTCGACACACAAGACCAGATGAAAATCACCTAAGCTAAAACAAAGCGCGACATATGATGGCATATGCCCCACTTTGGGGGGCATGTGTTGGGCGCATTTCTAAACAATGCCAAACCATACCATCTCCAAGCATTGCCGTTCCAGGCTCCCTCTCCATCCACTACCGGTCCATACTGCTACCGAACCAACCTACCTTCTACCACCTGCCGAACCAACATCGCCACCGGACCAAAAGCCCTCACCCCCCATCACCGATCCATGATACCACTGATCCACGCTGCTACCGGTCCAACTCCTCCAAGCTCCTGCCGAACCATCCTAACCGAACCAACCCATTCGGCGTCAATCCCTTCAACCTCTCCACCACCGGATGAACCACTGCCGGTCCGGACCAACTCCAGGCACCCTCCACCGGTTCAACATACTCCACCTACCACCGGACCAAACCACGTCCTCACCACTGAATCAAACCAACATTGCCTCTACCGAACCAAGGTAAAGACCAAGGCATTCCGTACCAACTTGGCCAGGACAGATTGCTTCAGTCCAGGCCCACCAACTGCTATATACATCCAGGACCCCTGCTCCCAGCCTCACTCTATAAATAGAGGGGCAGGGGTACAACAATGGTGGACAAGTTGGAGAGCTCAAGCACGGAAGGAACTTTCAAACAACTTTTAGATACTTGTAACCAAGGCTTTGTACTTGTAATCTGAATAGTAAGAGGAGAATAACATATAAAGTGGACGTAGGCACGTTCTGGCCGAACCACTATAAATCTGCGTGTCTTTTACATTTCAGCCCCTGCTTTTTACATATTCGCACAACTCATCCAAATCACTAAGAACAACATAAAATCAACTAATTCACACGACTTGGAGGTGTTTGCCCATTTTTTGTGCAAACACTCAACTATCGACTTAAGCTCACCTTCACCAAATAGCACCTACGTATCACCAACAAGAACCACACATTCATCAATTTGATCGGCCTCATTAAATATTATGGCATCACCTATGTATCACACCGACTGCACTCCTAAGGAAAAGAAAAATAAATGAGTGATTGATCTTTAATCATCATCTCTCAATACTCAAGTTGATACAATATATCACTATCAACAAGAAATGATAGAAGTTTAACGAAAAATGTATTTTGAGCAATGACATCAAGGATCTCATCTAAACTTTCTCGAAAAATGTATTCTAACAATTCGTGGTCATTCATCAATAAAAAATCACTTAGATAAAATATCTCCTCATTTAATAGAAATTCTTGTAAAAATTTGTAACATTGCTCCAAGAAATTAATAAAAGGCAGGGCCATCAAACCAAGTCTGGACTGATACTCCGTCTCACCCAAGTTGCTCTCCACTTAAGTCATAAGATAAGCAAACTAACACAAATTCTTGGGATCATCCTAAATTCAAAAATTCTTCGGCGGATCATTAATTCTATACACACACACTATATATATATATATGTGTTAACCATATAATATAAAAAAATTGTATGTTTATTGAAATAATCGTTTATAATGATGATTTTATGAAAATATTAATTTAAAAAAAAAACACAAACAACAAACTGAAAAATACAACTCTGCTTCTCTCAAATATTTGTGAATATGAGACATACATCTATCAAATTTCTCAAGAAAACAATCCTGAGTGATATCAGACGTCTATCACTCTTCCTCAGACATCTAAGCCGAGTTTCGGCTGTTAAAATGGCACTTCATATATATTTTTCTCACCCAACTCTTCAATTGTTGCCCAATCTATTTCAATTCTAAACTCCAACTCAAAAACTCTAGCTTCCCAAAATCCTAATTCATCAAAAATTGCCCCTAAAAGCAAAGAATCCAGTTAACAAGAGATCAAGGAGAGGCCAATCTTCTTCTTCTCAAACCCATCTTGTCAATGATGCCCATATTTAAGAATGGCTTCGAAATAGTCCAATCGCTAACAAAAGATTCGAAGTGCTAAAGAAAAAGAGACTTCATTGTGGTCCGTTCTACCAATTATGAAAATTTGAAGAATATGGCCTTCAAGAACTCACCATTGGCTCCGGCTGTCGAGTTAATCAATTTCGATGAAAATGAGGTACAAATTGATCAATTGAACATCTTTCTTTTTTATGCAAACTTATGTAGTAATGATATTTGGACATATGAAAATGAGATGGTTGGTTATGGACAAGCGTGTATGGTGGGTTTTGAAATTTGGTGTGAATACAATTGGTCGTTTACTCGATTGTTCCTCTACTGGACTTGATTTAAAGGAAATCCCCGATCATATAAATATGCCACGTGACAAAGTTACACACTAAATTTAGGAGGATAGAATGCCATGATGGCAGTACGTTTATCTACGACCAAAAGCTAGGTTATTAAATCGTATGGTAACTAATACGATAATTCCTCGGTTAGGAAGTCATGAGCAAATATATGAAAGTGACCACAAATTCCCATATGCTATATTTAGTGGAATTCAAGTATATTGGGCTAAATTTATGATGAATTTATAAGTTTTTGGTCTCACCACTAGTGCACAATTATATATCTCCATACATTATGCGTCTTTTACAAGGTCTCGGGGTACTTTCTTACATTTCTTATTTCGAAGAAATTCTGTTCAAAGAAAGTGGTAAAAGATTTTTATCTTTAATGCATCTCCCCGAAAGACCACCTCCAATCATGTCTCTACCTCAATGGACTAATCAGCAGCAATAAAAATTTTGTCTAGTTCCTTCATAATAGGATCAAGCACCTCCACCTCCACAATAAGCTCAATCACCTCGTCCTCCACAACAAGCTGGTCTACCAAGTATCATTCTGATTCAGAGATTTATGAAGCTCGCGCTGAACTAACTCAAAATGTATCCAACCATGATTTAACGCTTCGAAATAAAAATTTAATCATGGTCAATCAACGAGCTTTGGAGAAAAAGAAAAAAATCTTTGCACCACAAAATGATCGACTTCGAACAATCTTTTTCTACACGAATGACTAAAATGGAAAAAACTTTGGAAAAGGTTATTTACACTTTGGGCAAAGTCATGAGAAAAGTTCATGGCATATCATCTTCTATATCATCCTCGTTTCCTTCTCCAACACCACCTTCTTTAGCACAGACTCCTGTTTATCGTGCTCATAGATCATCTTCTTATGGGGGTAGTTTTCAACAACATCGAAGAAAGACTATTATGTAGGAAGAACCAAAAGAAAAACAAGAAGACGACGATGATATGTCTTGGGCCAATCCTTTAGCTCCACAACAAATGATTCTCTCGACATTCAAAGAGTTATCTATTCAAGAAAATGAAGAATATACACAATGGCAGAAAAATCATCATTCTACTTCGTCCGCCTACCATGACAATTTTGATAATTATGGTGATTTCTTTAATTACAATTATCGTGACTATCAGTAACTGTTCCTTGCAATTTTAGGATGCTTTACTTTCTATTCTTTGTTTTTCGTTTGTATTAGTACTAATGTTGTTGTTTCCCTAACTATTTCATCATGGTTTTTATGGCTTGTTTTTAGTTTATTTATGCATTCTTATTTTTCGACAACGCCAAAGAGGGAGGTAAATGTGCATATACATAGGGGGAGATAACATTCAGGGGGAGTTATCTTTTCATTAATTATTACTAACTATTGTATAGTTGTCATCATTAAAAAGAGTGAGAATGTTAAAATCTCTATTCTGTGATTTCAATGACAATAACCATACAATCACATATACGTGATATATCTTATCGTATTATAGGTATATATATTAGAAGAAGATCATGATGCACAACAAAATCTTGGCTCGCGGATAATTGAAGAAAGATGGATCATACTATTTAAAAGTAAGGTCATATTATTGTATTATAATCATAGATATATGTTGTACAATCTCCTTGATTGATCAAAACACACATAATTTCATATTGACAAATCTTACTAACAACTACTTTGATTTAATAATTCACAATATGACAGACGTTTGTCAATTTAGCACAAACAACTATGATAATTCTTTTTCTATTATTTTCAGACATCCACAATCCTCCATGATATAAGGATAGACGTCTATAAACTATCTCGGGCTGTAGACAGAAAATTGTAACTGTCATTTTCAAAAAGATGCTTCCCTCTGCTCTGAACAAATTTCTTCCTCCTTTCACAATTGTAATTATTAATCAAAAAGTAATCTTTCAAGAAGTCAAAACTTTTCAAATACAACTCTTTGATTATATAAATACTTCAATCGATCAAAATTTTAAATGAAGTTGATTTACTCTTATCTAACTTTTATATTCATATTGTCTTGTGCTATCATTTACTTAATATTCTCAATCACTTCCAACCAAAATCTATATATTTTTGGTTAAATTATTTCCTACAAATCCAAGCAACTCACAATCATTATCATTTAAACGAGATTATAGGAAGAATTGTACCAGCAGTCAATATTCGTGTTGTATTAAACACAAGATTGTCAAAGGAATACTTTTGTATCGGCCCATTGCTCCGGGCAAAGCAAGGGTTATTGCTTAGTGAAGTACTGAAGGAGAGCTTCGTGTTTGGACGTAGGATGGGAGATCCAAACCAATATAAAAACTCTAGTGTGCTCATTTTTTGTACTTTTGTTTTTATATTTTGTTATATTTGTATATTTAGCTCATATATTGATATACATTCATATACTAATACACAAGTCATATTAGATACGATCCACTAGACATACATTTTCATTCTATGGTTTTAGCATGTTACAACCCCTAAGAATCTAGACCCTATTTTTATTCCTAAATATTTTAGGAACATCGACGAAGCTTTATCAGTTCATCTCTTCTTAAATTCAGAAAAATCCACTAGGGTTTTAGGTAAGAAATCATATATACCTATCTTTGTTTATTATTTAATTTCTATACATCTTCTCCTCTAACCTTTTGGAATCTAATATATATACAAATTCCTTGTTGTATATATCGAAGAAGAGATCTGATGAAGATTATAATGGGGGTTTAAAATCCAAAGAGAAGCAAAGCTAAGGGCCAATGTGAATGGAAATCTTAGTTTTTCTATTTTAGTAGTTGATTATTATATGATATGCCTTAAGGATTTTGGGATTGCGAAAAAAACTGACTATAAAAAGCCCACCAAAACTCCTTCAATTCAAAATGTCAATTATAGATGGAGATTCTCAATTTGCTTATGTTGAATTGGTGGAATTATATAGTTTTTGCAGGTTTTGATAATTTCAAAGTATATTCCATTCCTCCTTATTCTTTGATTTGATTTGAAATTTCGATAATAAAATAAGGGTGTAAGGTATGAATCTTATACGTAGTTTGCACCACTTATTCCATAAAACTTAAATAGAAATTCTCTTGTTTATTTCTCTGTAAAAGAGAAGTTGAATGTAAGATGAAATTATAATTGCAATTTCAATAGTTAAGATTATTCCATTGGTTTGATGTAATAGGATGAGTTTAAATTTTTATATACAAGTCTATTTATTGCAGTTTTTGATACAAGTATTAAATCCTTTGTTATGGACATTAAAATCCTTTGTTATAGATATCGGAATTTTGTCATCGATGATAATATGGAAAAAGGACTTGTATTATTGTGGGTAAAAAGGAATTGACATTTAACATTAGTTAGGGCATAATCTCCACACGCATAGAAAATAATAAATGTGTATTTATTTGTATATTAATTATAGTAATAAACGTATAATTATAACATATAAGTGCGTAGTTAATTAGGTAATAATTGTCACTAGATCCACTTTAGGAAAGTAAATGATTGTTAAGACAAAATAAGAAGGAATTTTTATACAGCATAAAAAGTGAACAGGGTGAGATGTGTGATAAAATATATATAAAGTGTTGTACATATGACTAAGTCACAGGGACATTACCTTTGATAAGTAAATACGAACAATGCGTGGTTAGCTTCAATTCTATAGGGTAAATTTGCCCAGCTAATCTAGCTACCAGTACCTATGAATAGTCGGACTATTGTGAGACGTCTCTATGTGTACGGGTCATATGACGAGGTACGTGCATAGGGGTTTAGAGGTATTAAGTGGTTGTTTAAGGGCCCATCTCTTTCCCCTAAACGAAATATTAAACTATCAAGGTTTAGTGGTTAGGCATAGTAGGTAGTATCTTGAAAAGAGTCCGCTTTGGGATAAGGTATTAAGTGGTTGTTGCAGGGTCCGCCTTCCCATAAAAGAAGTATGAAGTAGCTCGAAGAGATTCTATGCAATGTCAACTGGATAGGCACCTGTGAAGAGTTCGCCTAGGGAATAGGTATCAAATGGTAAGGGCCTACCTCATTGAGGTCTTAAATGGTCGGAGTCTGCCTTTTTCTAGTAAGGGCATTAAGTGACTTGGATATTATCTCTTGCATTGTTAGACATTTATGACGATGGTTATGGGTTATGGGGTTGGGAAACCTACTTCGAGAATAGAAGGTATTAGGTGGTTGGTTGAGGGCCTGCCTCTTTTCCTTATATGAAGTATTAAATGGTTTTAAAATACATATTGCATATTTTTATTTTGAAATATACTGCCCAAGAACTGAACTAGTAAGGCTCGAGGTTTTTGTTCTTTGGACATTTGTTATTCTGACTCCTTGCTTATTACAACACATGTTAGAGAATGAGTTGATAATGCTTGAAGATGGCGAGAGTAAAGCTTATGGTAGTTATTATCTATCTTTTATGTTATTTTCTATTGTACCTATAAATGTAGTTTTGAACAAATTGATGGAATGGTTGTTAACATTATGTTATGTTTTGTGACATTTGAAATGATTTGAAATAAATAGGTATTATTATTGCTATTATATTTTATTCTTTACGCTTTGAGTTCTTTTTAGAATAGATAGATAGCTCTGTTTTGTTATTTCAATCAACAAACAAGCAGATCTGGAATGCTCTAAATTTCAATAGGCATTTTCTAGGTCGAAATTTAGGTCTGCTTCATGGTGGGTTGTTGCACATCCCCACATACCCCTTCTTTACAAGCATACTAAAAACTTTCGAGTCATAAACGATCCCATAACACGCGTCCCCATAATGGAACTCAATTATTATTCTATCCCAGCTATCTCCATAGTAGAACACAGTCACAAATTCTACTTGCAAGCCCTCATTGTTGAAATTACCTTTATGGATCATCATTGTGACTCTGATCATTAAGTTGTCATCTTTAGGACACCTTTGGACAACCATCGTAAGTCGTAGATTTTTCATACCAAAGTTTTGAAGTCATCATCGTCATTATTGGTATTGCAATGTCGAAGCGCTTCACTATTCTCTACATGAAATTCAAGGTCATCCCAAGTCTTTTGGAGCCATCTACCTCACTCCACATCACTCATAAGAACCTAGAACACGCTATAAAGAAACCTCGAAGTATCGTCGTGCTACGACGGTGAATTTCCCAAAATCCATTACTTGTCCGGGTTTTCCTCTAGCCTAGCCCGAATCGCCCAAGCCAAGACCCGAAGAGCCTAGCTACTT
The DNA here is from genome assembly GCA_030765085.1 of Allium cepa. NCBI lineage: Eukaryota > Viridiplantae > Streptophyta > Magnoliopsida > Asparagales > Amaryllidaceae > Allium > Allium cepa. The sequence continues at coordinate 134,124,820 of CM060945.1, read as the reverse complement.
GACTTGAAGCTTTCCTCAAAACACTTGTCCACATGCTTAAGCTCCAACCGAAGCACCAACCCTAACCTCCCAAGCATGACCGGAAGCACACAGAATTGCATAACTTGTTCGACCCCGACCAACAGTGCCACCGGACAGTGTTTGCTATCTTGTCCTACCATTGTTGAACCAAAGCTTACCTCAAGCAAACCAACCCCAAGCCTAAAGTCATGCAGGAGCCGACCACCTCCAAACAAATGCCATCGAATAGAAAATGTCGTAGTTTCTCCAGTTCCAATTTCGTACTGATTTCATCACTATGCTTCGTTCTTTGACCTATATGCCATTTGTTTGCATCGACATGACTCTTAACATCCTCAAGCCTATCTATCCAAGTTCGATATCCTTTTCCTACCACTAATTCACTCCGATGAGCGTTTTCAACCATTCAAGCATATAAACAAACACCATCCATACACCAATCAACAACCAAATATACAAACATGTAACAAATCATAATAAATCATCCTATATTGTATCTTTATCATAGCTTAACACACAAGGCAATCATACAGTAAACTAACAATATTAGAGCACTTTAATACATTTTAAATTCGTTTTTACCTTAGGTTTTATTATAAAATAGTCCCAAAACATGATTTTGACTTTAACACTGTGTTCAAAACATGTTAAAAACATATATAATAAGGGAAGATGATAAACCACTCATCAAATGCCTAATAGTGTTAATTTTCACGTAAACCGAGGAAAATTCGAAAATGAACAACAAAGATCTGATTTTTCTTCCCCTAAAATGTAGATTTGAAGATCTATAATAATTCTCCTTGCTAATCTACCCTTAATATATGATTTAGATTTGATTTAGAGGAGAAAAGAGAAGGTTTTGGATGACGAACGGGTTAACGGAGGCATAGATCTATTTGGGAGATGGTAGAAATGATTTGGGGATATTTTTTCAACCAATATAGCTTCTATACCCGAAATGGATTGTGGCCCTCTCCCGAAACTCAGTAATTACTCATTTTTTCCAAAAACAACCAAACTTTAAATAGCCATGTCTCTTAACCAGAAGTCCAAACTATTATTATGACTAATCCACGGAAAGGGAAACCATCATATCTTTCCAATGTAAGTGGTTTTGGACGCTAATTCGACATCTATCAAAAGTTATAGCTGCTATAAGTTTTTAGAGGTAAAATTGTCAGGTAAAATTTTAAAGATAGGAAGTGTCACTGGTAGGCATTTCCCTAAGCTATAGAGTAATATGACCTTATACGAATTTAAAAATAATATTTTATGATCCTTTGTTATGTAAAACACGATTCGTTATGCTCTTTCCCCTTTTAGAATCTTGCCCTTGAAATCCCAACGCAACAAAGGTAAAATCAAATAGCTACCCTTACATGCCTAACATCCATGAGCAAACATATCAAACTTCAAACATGCACATAAAAGCAAGAAATGATATCTACGCCTACCATATCATGCAGATATTGAGTTACCCTGTATAATATCAAAGTGAAAGTAAATGCGATGAACATAAGTCTCACCAAGTAAAGAGCTCCAGATAAGTAGTCCTCGTGCCCCCCTCGATCTCAGGTACAATTGCATTTGCTCTCACCCCACTGAATCATCACTAGCACTACTGTCTTTCTCCTTAGTTTGTTTTTATGACATCCGACGATAATAATAGGCCCATGAGGTCCCAAAGCTTCTGTTTCAATCTTGATATCATCAAACTGATTCGGTTCAACTACCATGTCAGAGTCGTGCATAAACTTCCACAAGTGAGAGAAGCGAATCATTGTGCACCCATGCCATCTTCTGAGTTAAGTTCACTATATATGCTAGATTCCCGATCCCTTCAAGGATCGAAAAAGTACTAACGAATGTCGGTGTCAACCTTCCCTTTGTAACAAATCGAACAACATACTTCGATGGGGAGATCTTGATAAACACCATATCGCCAATGGAGAACTCCAAGTCATGTATTTTCCTATCAGCCTAGCTCTTTTGTCCATCTTGAGCAGTTTTTATTTATTGCTAAATGATCTCGATCTTCTCCAAGGTCTATATAATCATATCTGACCCAAGTATTAGTTAATCGCCCCCTTTCCACCAACATGAAGGAGTATTATACAGTCGGCCATATAATGCCTTAAATTGTGCCATACTAGTGTCGAACTGATAAATGTTGTAAGTGAACTCTACAAAACACAAATGATCATCCTACGAACCATAGAAACCGAGAATACAAGCTTACAAGAGATCCTCTAAAATATGATTCACCCTCTTAGTATGCCCTTTATTTCATGGGTGATAACTATAACGAGATGCAGCTCCTTACCCAGTGTATCTTGTAAGCTCTTATAAAACCCGCTAGTGAAAAAAGGGTCTTGGTCGCTCATAATGCTCTCCAGCACACCATGGAATCATACAACCCAATTCACATACATCTCGTCCAATTTCAATGTCGTTCTACTAGCCTTGACGGGCATGATTCGAGCACACTTCGTCAATTTATCAACTATGACCCTGATGCTATCATACCATCCTTTAGTCCTTTTTAATCCATCAATAAAGTCTATCGAAACTTTTTCCCATATCTACTTGGGAATCTTGAGCGGTTGTAGCAAATCATTCGGCTTCTTTTGCTCAGCCGTTGCCAATTTACAGTTCATGCACTTCAAGATGAACATCCTTAATCATACCTTCCCAATAAAATGTCTATCTCATATCAGGGTAAAATTTATTGCTATCAGGATGTATGGTCAATCTCAAGTGATGGCACTCTAATAGCACCTCATCCCTCACCTCATCAACATTAGGAACAGACTAAAACTTAAGAAGCCAATTATCATGGTTGAGCCCATATCGCTTCATCTCCTTAGACTCTAATCCTTCCTCTATCTTTTCTATGATCTCTATTAGTCTAGCATCATGCCTTTGACTAGTATCGATCCAATTAATCAAAGCAGGTTTGATCGTCAAGCTAGCCAACACTTCCGGCACCATCTCACATCGAGGCCTAAAATCATAGCCAGTGTTAAACTCCAACTACTTCCACTTTAGGAACATCGCTCCCAAGCTGGAATGTTTCCTACTCAAAGTATCAAAGATTGCATTTCCCTTACCAGACATGTAGGAAATGCCAAAGTCGTAGGAGGCCAGAAACTCTAACTATCACGAAGGTTAAGACCCTTTTGGAAGAAGAGATACTTCAATGATTTGTGTCCTATATACAACCCGAACCGCTCTCCAAACAAATAGTGCCTCCATATCTTCAAAGCGAATACTATCGCTACCAACTACAAATAATGGGTTGGATACTTCTACTCATGCAGTTTCAGCTATCAACTAGCATAGGCGACAACCTTTCCCCTCTTCATCAACACTGCACATAGTCCAATACAACAAGCGTATGTGTATAATGTCAGCTCCTCATTCCCGCTTTTAATGACTAACATCGATGTGCTTGTCAACCTCTTCTTCAGACTTACAAATGTACGTTCGCAACTCATAATCCAAATAAAAGTTTGATTCTTCTTTGTCTAGTTGGTTAACAGTATTGCTACCTTAGAGAAGTCTTGGATAAAATGTTTATAGCATCCTGCTAATCCTAGCAAACTTCTTACGTCTATAGCGGTCTTGGGTCGATCCCATTTCTCTATCGCTACCACCTTTGTAGGGATCTACTACAACACCTTGCTCAGGAACAACGTGGCCAAAAAATCGCGCTTCCTTCCTCCAGAAGTGACACTTCGAGAACTTCACATCAATCTGTGCTTTATCAACACCTCGAGAACCATCCTTAAATGCTCATTATGTTCTTCCTTCATCCTTAAATAAACAAGGATATCTCCATGAACACAAGTACAAATTTATTTAGCCGATCCCCTAAAATAAGGTTTAAGAGGTCAGCAAAGCATGCTGGTGCATCATTTAGCTCGGATAGCATAACCAACCACTCATAGAATCCAAACAACATAAGAAACTCTGTGATCGGCAAACTCTCCTTCGCCATTCCCGATTATTGAAACATGTCATAAGGTCCAATTGAGAGAACACCTTAGTACTATGGAGCAGATCAAACAAGTCATCAATATGCGGGAGTGGATACTTGTTCTTCTTCGTCACCTCATTCAGCTCACGGTAATCTACTTACAATCTCAAAGAGTCATCCGCCTTAGCGGCGAACACTACAGGTGCTCCCCACTATGATATACTCCATTGAATGAACCCTCATCACATAGGTCATTCACTTGCGCCTCTTGTTTCTTTTACTCTTTTGGTGCCATATATCTCAATGGCATAATAACCAGTCTAGCATCCTTTACCAAATCTACATGGAAATCGATCTCTCTATGTGATGGTAATTTCGTCATCTCCTCAAATATGTTCGAATACCCCCTCGTTATAGGTATAGATGACAACTCATCATGCGGGATCTTGAATAGGTACAAAAAGCCGGTTGTCACCTCATCATCATATAATAGCCTATCTCCAATAAACACCCATCATCCGTTCATATTATCACCAACAGCCTCTCACGATCCACCACTACTCTGTACTTTTGTAGCCAGCCCATCTCCATAATAATATTGAATTCCATGAAATCCAAAACAGAGTAATCACAAACAAACAAACATCCATGATTCAATAAGGTTAAATCTCGACAAACCATGTATATGATAGTCGATCCTCCAATAGGGTTTGTAATAATCAAAGGTCGGTCAACTATCTCAAGTTTCAATCCTAATCTTGCTATCAAATCACCAGATATGAAGGAATGCAAAGCCTCGGTATCGAATAAAAAACATACAAGCATATTAGAAATAGAAAACATACCTTATACAATAGCACTCTTCCCTTTCTCCTTCGTCGATGGAGCACTTGACAAAGTTGGAACAACATTCGAACCAAAAGCAAACAGAACCTTCTTTTTTCTTGGTGGTTCTGGACAATCCTTCTTGATATGCCCTGGCATGTTGCAGCTGTAGCACTTCTTGCCCTTTGCCTTATAACCTATGATAAGATGGCCTCTCCCCCTACAATTGTAGCAAGTTGACTCCTACTTTCCCTTCTTCTGGCCACCCTTGAATTGTAGTTGCTTCCTCTTGTTATTATTGTTGTTCCACTTCTTATTTCTTCCCTCACCAGCTTGTGCCTTTGGCCTATCCTTGGGAGCAGCAACAGGCTTAGGCTTAGGCTTAGGATACTGACTCTAATGTCGACGTGCCTTCTCCACTAGCTTGTCAAATGACTCATCGATATGTCCTACTAGCTTTTCTCTAAGATAATTGTCCAAGTCTATAATCAATTTCTCATTCTTCTTAAACAGAGTAGCGATAAAAGATAGACCACACTTCAATAGCATGTCGAACTTGGCTATGTACTTTGACACAATCATATCCCCCAGTCTCGAGTCAGCAAACTGTTGGAAGAGTGCCAACTTCTAAATGGTCGGTATATACTTCTATTCAAACCTTTCCTTAACTATTCCAAGATAGTATGATCCTTAGGATTAGCAATGTAGATGGTTATCCACCGCCCTATATCCCATCCTTAAAGCAATCTAGATGTTAGGTTCCTCTTTATCACATCCTCCAACCCCATATCCCCGAAGACGCGCTCGTAGGTGTCTAACCAATCCTGCACTTCAACGAACGATTTCATTCTAAGGAACAGTTTTCCTTCAAGAGTGGAGTAAACTTGCTCAACTTGGCAAAGTCAACCATCCATGCTTGCATTGGAGCATCAATACCAACAGCCATGGCATGAGGAACTTGGGCATTTTGGACCATGTTTTGTACCATCTCAGCGAACATGCTCTATAAGTCCGGGTTAGCAGCCCCCGATCCCGCCCTCTCCTCAACTCTAAAAATGGAGTTCTTAGCAGCATTCCTCATTAGCCGGCTCATTCTTACAAGTTGTGATTAGAATGATCGATCACTCTAAAAGGTATAAGTGGTGTTCAAGAATACAGTGTGACTTAATACTATATATATAATACTATATAGTTTCAAAAACCAAAACATAGCAAGCATGCTCTCTCAAATGAACCATAAATAAGAACATTAGAGTGCAACAGGTTTACAAATTATACAAAAACTGAAATAGTAGAGTTTACACATCCCAAATCTCTATAATAAACTCTATAGTTGTCTCTAAGTTAATACGAGTACCGGTATATCTCTATAGTACTACACAATGAAGTAAAAGTAATAGTAAGCTCCAAGTGTAGATATATGAAAGCATAGCCTCCTCCTTATACTCCATGCAACCATGTGCTATCTAAACCTATTATCCCTATTATACACATTTAAGGGTATCCGATAAAATGAGAAGAAAAACACAAATCTTAGGTCAAACAATAGTCTGGTGTGAGTGATACATCATCTTAATAATAATATAAAAACCGTATATAGTAAATATGGGCATAGGGTATAAAGAACCATGCCTGCATGCCCCTGAGTCCAAAGAGTTAGCATATAACCATCGATATATGCTATTCTACTATCATTCCCATATAAATGTACTGCAATTGAAGTACAATATCTAGTGTTTAGGTAAATGGTTGAGAATACCTATATCATGTGACACCCTAGAGTGATAAACAACCATGGCAAATATAGCATCCATTAAACAATCCTTATCATCACTCGTGTGTGTTGCATATATGATAACTCGTATGGTATAATCACAAACCTGGGACTTGATCAAAATTTTAGTTTTATTGGTGCTCGAATCCATGCCATTTCATAAGGTTATAACCAGGCTCACAGTTGCAAAATCCCTAGGTAATCTACTATCGCAAGACCTAGACATGATAGCAAATCCAGGTAAACGTCCCTACATACCCCTTCTTTATGAGAACATTAGAAATCTCTATGTAATCATTTATCCCTTTACGTGTGTTCCCATAATGAAACTTAATCGTTCTTATATCCCAGCTATCTCCACGGTAGAACTGTAATAATCTACACTTTAATGGGCTCGAATTTCGACTAAATCAAAACCCAAATACATTAGCGTACATATCATTGGTTTTAGAAGCCTGTAATAAACATAGGTATATCAGCATGTGATTAATATAAACTTACAATGGAATCGAAAATATAATATAAAATACGCATTGAAAAAGGCTACTACATTGAAATATCATTCCTTGGATATTTAATTGCCTTGTCATTCCAGTCCCTTTAAAGCTATTTTATGGGTTGTAATAAGGAGGGATCGAAAAAATGTTCAGGTGATAGGAAAATTACAAACTTTATCCTGCTATTAATTTATACCTATTGATTTCCATTTAGTTTTATATCTTATATTTACAGCTAATCCATTGAATCTTGACTACCCGTATGATATGCCTAACCTAGCCTTCTCTAAGATATATGTGCCTATATACATATATATCTAAACATATACTACCCATAAACCTCGGCTACTTAATACTTCTTAAATAAGAAGGAGGCGGACCCAACGGTCATTTAGTACCTTAGTCTTTGAAGTGGGCCCTCCGTAGCATAACTGCTAGTCAATCGATCCTAACTTCAGAGACTAATAACACTTGGATAAGGCTTTATAGTAGAATTGTCTTATTACTAATGTACACGACTCTATAACTTACCCTCAACTATAGGCCAAAGGCCCTTTCCAGTCCTATGTAAATACCATTAGTCATGTCCTAACAATGCAAGAGAAAATACCCAAGCCACTTAATACCTCTTTAATGGAAATTCAATAGATCTGTCCATTTATTATTTATATCCTAGGCAGGTCCCCATCATTTAATACCTAACCCTAGGCGGACCCCTCTCTTGTACTCCCTAGATGACATCGCATAGAATCTTATCAATCCACTTAATACTTCTTCATAAGGAGAGGCGAATTCTATAGTATCTACTTAATACCTCGACCCCAAAGCGGACCCCATCCGAGATTTCCCACTACCATACCTAAACACTAACCCTGACAATTTAATAATTCTTAGGTTGGAAGAAGTCGGACCCTACAATAGCTACTTAATACCTCCGACCGAGAAGCAGGTCCTACATCCTACATATATCCCTTCCCCACGAGTCCTACAATTGGAGGTGTTCCACATCAATTTTAAGCATACATAGCTGCCGGTAGCCTCTATATGAAGGCAGACTTCAGTTATGTAACTTTACTGATGTAACAAGGTGTATTTTTGGTGATAGGATATTTGAATAGATTTAAATATTGAATCGTTAACTTATTTAAAGGCCCAAAAATGTGATTTTGCACATACAATCAAATTAGGACTCGAGACTACTTTCATTGAGTGCGGATCGACATTGCAAATTAAAATGAGCATAAGCATCGCAATAATTATAGATCGGGCAATCTAGTGGCCAAAACAATCTTAAAATACATGAAATTATCATCCCAAATCACTGTCTCGGATAGCTATGAAATTTATACCATTGAGACTAGAATAATAAAGTGATGTACGCCGATGAGTTTTGTTGCAATCGGACGCGTTGTGTGATCGTGCTAGCTCGAAACGTACGATGATTTGTTTGACAATTGAAATAAATTAAATTAAATATCATATTAAAATAACCCTTACCTAAACCATCTTCTATTCACTCATTTTACTGTTACATTGCTAGTAAACAAGAAATGGCTGCCACTCTCTTTAAATCCTTCAACCAATTAAATTCGGCGCCATGGACGACAATAAAAGCCATCGTTGGGTCCATTAAATTCGTGTTGGAGAGAGCTTCGAGCTTATATAGGCTTTGAGTGGTGCATCACATTTCGATCAAAGTTGAATTCTCCATGTCATGACTGGGGTTTCACTTCGAAGATGCTAGGGGAGGAGTTAGGCAATGAAGATGGGACCATTGAGTTTCTCTTCGCGAAGTGCACCTTCTTGTTGAATTTCAATAACTCCGGCCATCTCTAGCAAAACGCGTTCGTAAAAACAGGAAGTGAAGGCCTGGAAAAAATAAAAAATAAAGATAAAAATAAAAGAGGAGCAAGTCATGTGTTGGGTAAGACTGGCCGTGGTTGACCATGCAGGTGGTCGAGACCGAGGGGACTTAGGTTGTAGGCACAAGTGACATTCGATGGCATAAGGCGGTGGCATACTTGACCGGTTGTCGGGCGTGAAGTGCTAAATTATGTATTGGTGCATGGTTGAGTGATATTATAGGTACATTAATAGAATGGAAGGAGAAAGCTTATGTGAGTAGCCTAATGTGTCAGGGTGTAATTATGAAATTCATTCATTAAGGTAATATATAATTAATTTAGTTACTTAGTTAGTTAGGTTACTAATTTATTAATATATATCCTACGTTTTTCGCATACGAGGTTCGTTTTAGACACGATTTCTTCCACTGCGCTCGTGATGGAGAGCCCTATGAACTAGTGTTGGATTGGTCAACTATTGTTTAGGTGGGTGATATTTTCTTTCACTGCACTATGATTGTTAATGTTGTATTAAAACGACGTTTAAATGATTTATTGCTTTAAATCATGATTTTTGACATATTTAAACCTATGTCTAATTTAAAATAATAATTAAAAATGATTTTAAAATGGTAAATCTAATATCACATTTTTTCTATTGACGCACTATTTTGAGGATATTGCTAGATTTATGCTATTTTGAGATTAATCCCACATTGGTTGCTTTAGATGTATTCCATATATTGGATGTGTGTTATTATAGATGTATGTAGGTTATTATAGATGTTTGTATGCTTTTTGGTTGCACATGTGCTTGTTTTCTTAGTTTGGTTGAAAACGCCATTCGTAGGCGATATAGTATTAGAAAATATCTCATAGGATAGGAATTTATGCACATAGTTTCATGCATACTGATTGATCCGAAGATGAAAAATAGATTTAGGGATGTGCTTCAGATTTTGGGACAAATGACAAACGTTTACATTTGGTTTATACCTAGCGGTACACGACCAAAGTGGTCATTATCGACTACTTCAGAGTGGTTGGCACCTACCACTGTTGGTGATGCCCGATTTGGCCAATTTTGACATGGAGAATGGAGAGGTTTAGAGAAGCACGATGCCATGGTTTGTTCATTTGTTTGATACTTGTTTTGATGTCATAGCTCTTCGACAAGTGGTTTGGTGGTGAAGCGAAGATGTGGCGCTTCAACACAACGACTACATGATTCAATGATGATAATTTCATGATGGGAAGTGATGGCTTCGACGATGGATAGCTACACTCGAGGATGCAAAGTCGTCGGATGGAAGGGACCATGGAGAAAGGTTATTAGATGCATGGTGACATTCTATAACCGACGACTGATGTCTAGAATAGTTTCCAACTGCAACGAGTTCAGACGGAATAGTAAGGACAGTTTCAGGATGAGTTCTGCTATGAACGTGTGAAAAGGGATTATTGATACTCGAGGGTTTGGTTGTTGTGCTCATAAAGCAAGGATATGTGTGTTGATATCCGTTGGGAATACGATGTTCCTTGGATATTTCACATGGGGGATATGATATCCCCTGAATTGCACGATGTTTATATCCATTGTACCCTAGATCGCATACGATGGGCGTTCTTGTTTCCTATATGGCTGAGTGGCATGGATTCAAGTATTAAGAAACCTGGACGTTGAAGTCCTAAGATCATATGATAGGGTTGATCAAGCTATCAAATTCCAACACACTGAGTAAGTGAATGCGAGGATGGATGATGGATGCCATGCTTTGATTGCTTATCACCTTGCGGATGTCATACAACGTAGATATCATTGATATAGATATCTAGACATCCATTAGTACTTTGACGTGTAGTATACCCATGATAACTATGATATAGAGTAGCATATATCCTATGTTATGTGCTAACTCTTTGGATGTAGGTCAGATATCATTCCTTATACCCACTGTTCCATATACTATACCAATTTTATAGTTATTTGAGATTATTTATCACCCACACCATTCTGTTGTCTGACTCGAGGTTATATGCTTTGCTTCTTATTAGATTGGGCATTCTTAAATGAGTAGACTAGAAAGCTGGGGTAAATAGTATATGGAGTTTCGTAGATAGACTAGTAGGAGACAATGCCTCATATTTTTATTTCGGGCTTATTATTGTTTATTTCGTTGTGTGACACTATGAAGCCTTGACAGTCTTTGACTTATTATTATTAGATATAGTTTATTAGTTAAGTATACTTATCAGTTATATAAACTCTACTACTGTTTGGCATAACTATATGAGCTTGTGTACTCTGATTCTATGGTTCATGTAGTTAGTACTATATGCTAAATTATGTGTTGGTACATGGTTGAGAGATTCTATAGGTACACAAAAAGAATGGGTACATGAAAAGAATGGAAGAAGAAGAAAGAGTATGTAAGTGGGCTGACATGTCAGGGAGTAAGTATGAAATTCATTCATTAAGGTAATATATAATTAATTTAGTTAGTTAATTAGTTAGTTTATTAATTTGTCAATATACAAATTGAAATCTTATATATCTCATAGCTTTTGTATACGAGGTCAGTTTTGGATGTGATTTCTTATGCTGTGCTCGTGATGGAGAGCTTTACGTATTAGCGTAGGATTGGTTAACTTTTGTTGAGGCGAGTGATATTTTGCTTCACTGTACTATGATTGTTAGTATAACATTAAAACAACGTTTTGAAATGATTTCTGATTTTAAAACGTGATTTTTGACATATGTAAATCTATATCTTATTTTACGAAAGAATTAAAAATGATTTAAAAATGGTTTTAAATTGAATATCACATTTTTCCTATTAACGCATTATTTTAACGATATTGCTAGACTAAGGCTATTTTGATATTAATCCTCACATTGTTTGCTTTAGATGTATTTTATGCGTTGGATATGTATTATTATAGATGTATGTAGGTTATTATAGACGTTTGTACGTTTGTTGGTTTTATATATGTTTGTTTGCTTAGTTTGGTTTAAAACAACCGTCATAGGTGATATAGTATTAGAAAATATCTCATAGGATATGATCTCATGCATAGAGTTTGTGCATACCGATTGATCTGAAGATGAAAGACGGACTTAGGGACATGATTCGGATTTCAAAAGAGTTTCCAGACATTTTCATTTGGTTTGTACCTAGCCATATTTGGCTAAGAACTCGACCAAGCTGGTCGTTATTGACAACTCTGGAGTGGTCAGTACCTACCATTATTGGTAATGGCCGATTTGGCCAATTGGGTGTGGATGATAGAGAGGCTTCGAGAAGCAAGATACGATGGTTCATTCGACATACGATTCTGATATTATGGCTCTTCAACAAATGCTTTTAGCAGTGAAACAATGATGTGATGCTTCAACTCAATGACTTCATGATTCCACGATGATGATTCCATGATAGAAAGTGATGGCTTGATAATGGATAGCTGCACTTTAAGATGCAGAGTAATCGAATTGAAGGGACCATGGTGGCAGGTTAATGGATGCATGATGACATTCTATGACTGAAGATGGCAGTTTGGAATAGTTTCCGACCACGACGACTTTATATGGTAGTTGTATGGACAATTTCGGGATGAATTTTGCTACGTATAACATGTGCAAAGGGATTATTGATACTCAAACGTTTCGTTGTTCTACTCGTAAAGCAAGGTTATGTGTAATGATATCCGTTAGGAATATAATGGCCCCTAGATTCTTCACTTTGGAATACGATATCCCCTGGGTCATAGGATGTTTAGATTCGATGTTCCGTAGATCACATACGATGGGCGTTCTAGTTTCCTAGCTGGTCGAGTGGCATAGATTCGACACTGAGAGACCAGGACGTTATAGTCCTAAGATCATATGATGGGGTTGATCGAGCTATCATATCTTCAGTGCACTGAGTGAGTCAATGTGAGGATGGATGATGGATGTCATGTTTGCTTTGGTGGCTTATCACCCATGAGATGTCACGCGACGTAGATATCATCGATGTAGATATCTAGAGACCCATTAGTACTTTGACATGCAATACACCCATGATGACTATGATGCAGAGTATCATACATCCTATGTTATGAGCTAACTCTTTAGATGCAGGGACGAGTTAGTATGATTCTCTATACCCTCTATCTATATACTATACCAACTTTTTTAGTGTTTTGCATTATTTATCGCTGACACCATACTGTTGCCTGACTCGAGTTTTATGCTTTACTTCTTATTACCTTGGGTACTCTTACATGAGTAGACTAAAAAGCGGGTGTAAATGGTATATGGAATTCTACAGATAAATAACACGAAGCGACACTTTTTCATACATATATTTGGGCTTATTATTATTTATTTCGCTGTGCTACACTGTGGAGCCCTGACAGTGTTTGACTTACTATTATTAGAGACAGCTTATCAATTGAGTTTATTTATCAGTTGTATAAACTCCACTACTATTTTGTATAACTATATGAACCTGTGCACTCTGATTTTGTGGTTCATGTAGTTTGTACTATCTTGATTGTATTATATCTACGATGACTATTATATTTTATCTGATGCTCTGTGAGATATACGATAGATTATGTGATTGTTTGATGTTTTTCCTTCTTTCACTTTTATTCTTTTCTTTCCTCTTCTCTTATATTCCTCTTTTTTACTTCTTTTCTATTCCTTGACAATCGTCGTACATCGACCGGATGCTCCTACAGTGCATTATTCGGTTATATGAGCACCAAAGATGTAGGACCGTCACCATAACTAACCTTGCATCCCAACCCACTAAACCAAACCAATCACCCAAAGCCTAAGCGTTGGACTAAGCCCATTAATTAATTCTTGTTTAAAACATATAATTGAAGCTATATAATTTCCTACTATGAAAATTATATTACTTTCTATGTGTATTTAATAGTATTAATACTTACTTGTTTACTACGTAGTTCTTCCTATTTTATACGCTTAGGCTTTGGTTTCTTCTTATGTCTAATAAATGTCAACTGTATGTAGTAATTGGTCATAAATTTCAAAATTGGACAATCTCTAATGTTATTTATTTACCCATTTCAAAATCCACCTATTATGCATGTTCAATTTCCCCATAAATGTCATATTAAATTCTTTAATCAGTCACTATTTAATTATTTTAGCTCTCTATTAACTACAATTTTTTCCCATTAAATTTGTAGTTAATGTCTATAAATTTTGATTCATATTCCTTCATTTTTCAACCTCCCAGTGTTATAATAACTAGTACAAATAACATCGTAAATTACACTATATATATGTTTTTATTTTTAAGATGTACACGGTTTACGTGTTTGTGTGTGTAAGTATATGTATATGTATATGTATATGTATATGTATATGTATATGTATATGTATATGTATATGTATATGTATATGTATATGTATATGTATATGTATATGTATATGTATATGTATATGTATATGTATATATGCGTGCGTGTATGTGTACATATATTCCTATTCTAATTATTAATTCATAAACTAGAACATTCCTTTATCGAAGCTATCATTTCAAAAAGGATTACCATTATAACTTTCCATAAATTACCAAAAAATGAGACTTTTTCTCCATTTGAATTACACGGAACACTTTTTTTCTTTTATTGAAATTGACAGTGCAAACTATGGAAAAAAGTACCCATACTTTACGCATCTCTTTCATTTTTGGTATATTCCTTGTTAATTCAAATGAAGCACTTTTATACATATTTTTGGAATTGGATAATTTATGGAAATTACATGAAAATGGATATCATTAAATTATATCCCGCTCCAAATAAATTTAAAATATAGAAATTCACATTCCCAATCAATTAGGGCAATCTAATATACAACCTAATTATAACTCTGAAATAAACTTTACAACTTTACAAACATTCTACAATAATAAATATATGGCACCGAATTTGAATTTCCAGATTAGGTTGTACATACTATTCCTTTTACCTTTTTTATTAAATATGTAGACACTCTATTTTTTTGTTTTAAGCCTCCAACTCATCAGATCTTATTTAGGCATACTAATTAAACAAAATCCAACGATATAAATTTCAATCTTATAAATAAATTATATAATTTCTCACTCACCTTTTAAAGCTCTCCAAATCTCCCAAATCTGAATCCATTCCTTTACTTGACTTCTTTTCCATTCTAATCTACAAGAATATGTATAACAAGGTATATACAAACTATTAGAAATACAAATCTGAGAAGTGATTTGGAGTTAAGGGGAATATAGATTTATAGTTATAAAATCTTACATTTTCTTTCACAGCATTGATTCATTTCTTCTCTTTTAATTTTCCACCCTTCTCCGATTTATATGTATGTAATATTTTATAATTTCTAGAAATAGTGGAGAAGGGAAAATGGCTGCTTAGATAAGAAAATGTGAGAAGAGAAGTGAGGGGTTAGGCCTGTACTTATAGGCACTTGAATCAATCGTAACCATTAGATTAAAATAATTAAATCCGGATTAATTGGCCATGGCTCAAACCCTAACCACCACCATATAACCGGCCGACTACTACCTTATAGGCGGTCGACCGATACAAGGAGAGTCTCGATCGGTGGGTTCCATAATTAATATTATTTACTTCCTTTTATGTTATGTAATTGTTTTTATTTTGGAAATTTCGAACACTGATAACTTCTTCGTTTGAGCTTCAATGGTGAAACTCCAAATATGAAAGTTGCTTAGAAAATCTTCGCTAACACAACTGCGCAAGTTTCATGGCCAAATTTTGTTGTTTTTCCAAATTCCATTTATGAAACCTTATTAATTATTTATTAATTATCATTAATTTTAAGATATGTTATAAGAACACAATCACAAATTATACTCGCAAGCCCTCATTGTTGACTTGCCTTTATGGACCACTATCACGACTCCCATCATAAAATTGTCATCTTTGAAATTCGCCTAGACACCCATCGTAAGTCATAGAGCCATCATACTAAAGTTCCAAAGTCATCATTGTCGATGTCGTCATGTTGAAGCACTACGCCATCGCTTCACTATTTGCCATACGAAATCCAAGGTCATCCCAAGGCATCCATGGTCAAGACCTAAAGTGCCTGGCATCTTGACTTGAAGCTTGCATCAAAACATCGAACCACAATTCTTGCTAGATCCTGGATTGAAGCACCAACTCTGATCTCCTAAGCATGACACGAAGCACACCAAACATCTTATCTTGTTCGGCCCTAAAAAAGGCCACCGGACAATGTTTGCTATCTGGTCCTTCCCACGCCGAATCGAAGCTTACCCCTAGTAAAGCAATCTCGAGCCAACTGCCTCTGAATAAACGCTGCCGAACAGAAAATGCAACAGTTTCTCCTACTCCAATTTCGTAAAGATTTCACCCCTACGCTTCGTTCTTCGACCCATGTGCCTTTCATATTCATCGATACGACTCCTAACATCCCCATGCCTATCCATCGAAGTTCAGTTTCATAGTTCCAACCTCTAATTCTCTCGGATAAGCATTTTTAACTATTTAAGAATACACAAAAACAAGATCCATACACCAACCAACAACCAACAACCAAACATACAAACATGCAACAAATCATGAGAAAACCTCTTATAATGTATCTCTATCATAGCCTAACACGCAGCGAGACAACCACACATCAAATTAACGTGGTTAGAGCACTTTAAAATGTTTAAAATCATTTTTACTTCAATTTTTAACATAACAATCCCAAAACACGATTTTGACTTTAAAACTGGATTCAAAACATGTTAAAACATACAATTACATATATAATATGATAGGAGATGATAAATCAATCACCAAACACCCAAAAAGTGAATATTTCATGTAAACCGAGGTAAATACAAAAATGAACGAAAAAGATCTGATTTTTCTTCCCCTAAAATGTTGATTTGATGATCTCTAATGAATCCCCTTTCTTATACACTTGAGACGGGAGAAATGATTTGGGGATGTTTGTTTCAGCCAATATAACTTCTAAACCCAAAATGGGTTATTGGGCCTCTCCCCAATCACTAATTACCCATTAGCTTGCTTCAAAAACTTTCAAACTTCAAAAAACTATATCTCCTAGCCAAAAAGTCCAAATAGCTATTACGATCACTCTATGGAAAGGAAAGCCATCGTAACTTTCCAATGAAAGTGGTTTCAGATGCTAATTCGTTATCAAGAGTTGTAGATGTTACAAGTTTTTAAGGGTAAAATCGTCCGATAAAATTCTAAAGATGGAACATGTCACTAGTAGGCATCCAAAAGTTATAGAGTCATATAACTTTATATGAATTTAAAAATAACATTTTGCGATCCTTCGATGTGTAAAATACGAGTCGTTACAAAGGCTATATACTTTTTAGGCTAGTTGTTAAGATAAACAATGAACTACAAGCGGATTTGATCCTTTGCTTATTGACTCCGTAGCTTGAGCTATTCACATTGAATTACAATATCAAATAGTTTAGCGTAAACCTTGTCGATATACTAAATATGTTAAGGTTGGCCAAGGGATAATTCATGAATCAGAATACGAGGTTAGCTATAAATGGTGGGGCATCATCTTTGAAAGGTTAGAAGAAGCCCAAGCGTAATTCTAAGAAAGGCAAGAAAGATGTTCTTATGACAAAGGTGAATGTCACCATTTTCATAAGAAGTGGTACTCGCACTTGTCCGGAATATTTAGAGATGGTCAAAGTAAGAAGGAACTTGATTCCTCCACTCCTAAATATACATTTATGATTCAAAACTCTTTTGCAATCAATGAACTATTTTGGGTTTCGAATTCTTGATTTGGGACTCATATCTATAATTGGTTACTAGAACTTAGGGGCAGACAATATGTGGGAAAAGGTGAAGTGAGGCTTAAAGTTGTTGATGGATTTATTATGTTGCAATTAAGGTTGGAGAATACCATTTGGTTTTGCCTAATGGATTTTATTTAGTTCTTGATAATTGCTTTTATGTTAAACACCTTGTTTGTGGTATGATATCTATTTCTAGACAGTCTGAGACCAGTTTTGGTTTTCATTGCAGTAACAATATTATGAATATTATGTTTGATGGAAATAATATCTGCGATTGCATTTTAGATGATGAAATTTATGTGCTTAACTTTAATCATATCCATGCTATTTGTAAATCTCCGTTAACATTAATAATAGTTACTTATGGAACTGCAGGCTTGGTCATATTAGCGACAAAATACTACACAAACCAAAAACCCAAGTTTTTCTACCACCATTTGATTATGAATTGTTTGGCACCTTTGTGTCATGTCTCGAAGGAAAAATGACTAAGCACCCATTCAATGGGAGCAGAGAAAGAGTTGATGAACTCTTGATTCTCGTACATACTGATGTATGTGAATCGATGGAACAATTTGACTTACTTCGTAGCTTTTACTGATGATTACTCAAGACTATGATATGTTTGTCTTAATAATAATAAATCTGATATATGTGAGAAATTTAAAGAGTATAAGAATGAGTTTGAAAATAAAACGAACTACAAAATCAAAATAATTTGATCAGATCGAGGAGGTTAGAATGTTAGACAAGAGTTCCAATGGTACTTAAAGGATAATTAGGTTAACTTTCAAAATTCTCCACCTTATACTCCGCATCAAAATGGTACTTCAGAAAGCAGGAACCGAACCCTATCTGATATGGTTAGTGTAACACCTCATATTTTGGAAAGCAATAATGTGCTAAATTAAATTAGTAATATGGAACCAAGAAAGATAATTAAAGTATATTATTGCAATAATTACCAATGCGAGATTTGATTAATTAAGTGTGAGGCACTTTAAAAAGTTAATTAAATAAACAAATGGCAATTAGAGCGATTAAAGTCAACGTTATCAATAGGAATACAAGAATTTGTGGTTTGAACATAAAAGGATTTTGTATAAGGAAAATAAATTTGAAATATGAATGTTGATTCGTTGAATGAAGGGAATCTTATGTTAAGGTAAATTATCAATGGGATTAGATAAGAGGGATTTTAGCCCATATAAAAACCATTAATATATGAATTACTCACCCTATTATTGTCCCTCTTTACATTCATTCCATTTACAAAACAAAAAAAACAACCATTATAAGGACGACCACCATTTTTCAAGGAAAGAAAGGGAAATAAAAGCCAAAGATTCAAGCTTTTAATTTCAAAGGAAAACAGAAGATTTAATCAAGGTTTTCAAAATTTTCTCTAAAACCCTTCCAAACTGTTTGAGTTCGGATTTGATTTTGTTTGGATGATTTTAATGTTGATAACATGTTTAAATGAACAGATATGGTTTTGAATGTGTTTTATGATTTAACGAAAAGAACATAGTCATCTTTTAAGGTGAAACATGGTTTAATCATCCCTTTATGCTCATAAAATTTTGTATGGCGTTTGTGATTATAAAATAAAGATGAATTTTTATAATTTTTTGATGTAAAAATAATTAAATATGAATTTCCTAAGTGGAAGTTGGCTTGTTTCATATTTAAATTAATATTTAAAAATATCAAAATTAAATATTTTGTTTTGAAACATTTAATAGTTGTAGAAAGAGGTGTTTTAGAATTTTGGTGAATTTTTTGAAATCTTACCATTAATTTCAAATTAATATTAATTAATTGGATAACGAAAAATATTCTTTGATTAAGAATGTAACTAAGGAAATGGTAAATTAATATGGTTTTGATTTTCGGCAATGGTCTGGAAGAGATGTTGCAAAATAAAATGAACTACTGGATAAATGACATGTGTACAAGTTATGTTAAAATTAATTGCTTTATTAAGGAAGAATATAATTTTTCATTTAATTATTTTCTATGTCAACATGCGATAGTTAGTATAAATTTCAACGTGCAACAGCTTGAATAGGTTTACTTGCGACAGCTTATATAGATCAACCGTAATAGTTGTAAAACTCTATCTATGATAGCTTTAGGACTCAACATGCGATGTTTTATAAAACTCAACATGTGATAGCTTCTAAATATCAACTTGGGATGGCTAAATTATTAACTTGCGATGTGTAACAACCCTCTTCGAAATGGGCTTAATTTTTGATTCAATAAAAGCCCATCGAATCTTAGGTCCATTCTGGAGCTGGTTGTTGGTTGATATAATTGATAAAATAATATGTATAACTATCTAACTATTCTTTCAGAGTCTCACAGCGAAAGGAATAAAGTATAATAATAAAATAAGAAATTATCTCACAAAATCAAATCACAGAAGTACACCATCTCAATGGTACATAAGACATGTTTGATGCAAAGTTTGGGTACATCATAACAACATAAATAGATGACTATAATAGAAAATTGTGCGCCAAGTCTCTACTATCTTCTCTGTAACGACCCGTCATTTCGCTACTTCGAAAATAAGAGATTTCGTTCGTTTTAAATTTAAAGGAATTTAAATCTTAGATAAAAATATTATATATAATGTATAGTGATGAAGAAATCATCTATTATTATAGTTAAGAAATTAAAAAGTATAAATTTGGATTTTTGAACAAATCGACAAAAGTTAAATTTTGTTAATAATAAATAAAAGCTTAAATAAATGGATTTAAATATTTATTTAAAAAGGTAAATCTTATTTTTGAAACATCTAATAAGGATAATAAAAGCATATTTATATATTTAAAAATATGTTAATAATCGTTTTACGACAATAACCAAAATTTGTCGCATTTGTCAATTTTACATACGCTGTAAAAATAGAGATTTTGATATCAATTAAATATGATTTTAAAATATAAAAGGACATGTTTAATTTATTTAAAGAAGTAAAAAATAATTATTTTAAAGTTTGGTTTACTTCAATATATAGCTTAACAAAAACGTCAAATTTTGACTATAAAATTTGTCGACAAAAACACTATTTTCAACCGAAACAAGTTGTCGACAAATTGTTGCAACTTGATACATTTTCTAAAATATAAATACAACTTAACAAACTATGTTACATGTTACATTTAAAAAATGCACTTTGAAAAGTCAAAGTTTACAAATAATTCAAAAAGTACATGATTTGACAAAAGAGTGGAAAAGTAAATACAAAACGATAAAACATGTCAAATCAAACCAAACATAATTATTACTTTACTTTTCTTACTCCTTAAGTGAAAGTGACATAAAGCATGATTTGAAATGTGATGTTAAGTGTTGAAAAAAGTAAGGTTTAAAATATATGTAAAGGGGATTTTGGTCATTTTACATGATAATATTTTATTCCAAACTTTTTCCTATAAATATCCATGCATACCTCTTTCATTTTCACACAAATAATTCTCTTCTTCTTTGAAGCTATTTTAATGGCTTCTCTTTTTAAGAGAAGTAGGAGCGTTAAAAATAGTGGAGTGCTTAAGCACTAATCCACTTGTTACTCTCTAACCTCTTCTTAATTCACTTCTTCTTCTTCTCTTTTTAAAAAATGGCGCTTGGCCATAAGAAATATGAAGGTGGAGAGGCATGATCGAGATCAAAGCAAAGGTAGAAGCAATGGCCGAGCACTTGGAAAAGGTGGAAGAATGTTTAGGTGGAGGTTTAGTGAAGCGTTGAATTAAATGAATGTTGGTAGGAAATTAAACCTTTTGGGTAAATGTGAGAAATTCTCATCGCTTCTAAAATTTTATTTTGGTTATGTTAAAAAAATCATATTTATACTCTTATGACATATGAATGTTTATTTGGTTATTAATATGGATTTTTGATTGTTGGTTAGATAATTGAATTGTGTTAATGTATTTCGTTATGGTATAACTAATGAATGTTGGGTTTGAAATCATATGTTATGTGATTGATTGAATGGATGTTATGAAAGTGATAAAGATAGATATTGGTTATGTTTACTTTGATTTAGGTAATCACCTTTATTAATAAGACCACATTTTAGTGATATGAGATATTTTGGAAAAATAAGTCTCTTTTCAATTAGAAGTGAAATTAAGGTTAAAATAAAAGAGAATTTGAAATATGAAGTGAAACGAATTTAAAAATGATAGTTAATTTAAAATTGAAATGAATAGTGAAATTGAAATTGAAATTAAGATGAATAGTGTAATCGAAATTAAAATCGATTTTGAAAACTTGAAGTTGAGATTAAGGTTAAATTGAAGTTTAAATTGAAATTATATTTGAAATCTAAGTTTTAAATGTGTTTAATTTGAAATTAGAATTGAAAATGAATTGAAATTGGTATTTAAAATTTAATATTAAAATAATGTGAATATAATAATATGGTAATAGTGAAACTTCATTTTTAAATACTTTAAAAAGTGAAAATATTGATTTAAAATGATTTGTAATGATTTTATAAGTAATAGAATTAAATTTGAATAAATTATTTCAAGTATTAAAAATAAGTTAAAACTACGCACGTCGCGCAATGGTAGTTCACGATTTCGCGCCGAAAAGTTCAAATGAATGTGTATAGTGAATTATAGCTCGGGATTCTTCGAGATAAGAAAATTGTGGACTATTATATCCATTGAAACGGAGAAAGAAAATAAATTTTCGATGAGTAGATTTTGAAATAAGTCTAAAACAATTTTGTAGAAAAATCACGCCAGTGCAATCAAGTGACCGTAACAAGAAATTTGTTTAAATGAACGTTTTTAATATTGAAAAAATATGGGATAAATTTGATAAAACTATTTAAATAGTTTAAAGAGATTTGGATTGGAAAATATGAGTTATCAAATGTTTAATAGTTGTTTGAATCAAATAAGCTTATATAGCACTTCCCGTAGCACTTTTCTACTGCGAATTCTATAACTTTTGTAATATGAGTTTAAATGTAACGATTTCTCCTGGAATCAATTGAGAATGTTTTTAAAAGGAATGTTAAATCCTTTAAATATGAATTTGAAGTTTTAATAAGAATTTTGAATAAAGGGTTAAGCGGAATTGTTTATAACACTTAAACAATAATTGAAGAATATTGAATGTAATAACAAACTGAGTATGCGGAAACAACTAGTACATTTGTCCCACCTGTGAGATCTGGACAGATAAAACAAGGTGTTTAGCTAAGGTTAGGGATGGAGCAACCAGTGCACTGAACTTACCTGGCCTATGTTTTCTTTTCTTAGGCGAAGGGTGGAACAGATCGAAAGGAAAGCCCGGATGCTCTTAAAATAAAAAGATTCTGTTAGGTTTTTCAAAATAAAAGAAGATTGGTATTATCCAAAAGTTAAGCAATCTCCAAAATGAATTATTTCTATGATCCTATTTACTCAAAAATGTTGCTAATATTGATTTAGGGTTTATTGTAAACGATGTCTTAAATAACATTGTTTTTGACCCGCCTAAAAGTTAAGGAATTTGGATCGAGAGTTAAGTGTGGAATTTTGAGATATTATCCAAAGCAAAAGAATGAATTACTTAGAATTATCCTAAGTCAAAAGAAAGAGATTTCGAAATCATCCGAAAAGAATTAAAGTGAAAAGAGACTTAATAAATCATGTATACTCATATTCACTTTGTATCGATAATTGGATTTCGAAGGAACCGGGGTCGAATTTGAGTAATTCCTATTGGAAAACTACTTCGAACCAATGTATATATTTGAACGTGAAGACATGTTGAAGATGATGATTATTGAAGACCATGGATCTTCATTGCGTGAAGACTGCTTGTTGAACATGCTCTGGTTGGCCCCCTTTATAGAGTTATTTATAGCAGTGGCCTCCATGTGATGGAGATTTTTTGGATTGCAAGGACTGCTCTGTACTAGTGGTAGTAGGAGAGTGCCTTCGGTTTTTCTTGTGCCTGGACAACTTGTATGGACGTTTGTCTGACATTGCATTTCTAAAGATTACGTACATTGGTTTTTACAAACGTATATCATTGGTGGAGAAGGCAACTTCTCTTAGCTTAACACCCTCCTTGAGACGTATGGGCTAGCTCAAGTGTTGTATTTTTGTGGAAGGCAATTAGTAATTAACGGAAATGGCAATGTGGCATTCAAAGATGTGATATGTGCTATGTGAATAGGTAATCATAATCTCATGCCTCATCAAACCGGAAACGACCAAAACAGGATTAGATGTGGCAAGGCTAAGTGGATCATTCCCAAGTAGGGTATGGCCATCCTCTTCTCGATATATTTCTTCCCGCTATTACGTTCGGGATATAAATTAATGTTGTGTATGGAAACGAGCGCTCGGTTAAAGGTCGGTAACGACCGGGGGATGACATATTCGGTACTATCTAGTTATAGAGGTAGGTCGGTCTTGTGTTGGTAGAAGTTCCTTTGTGTTGTTCCTCGGGGCATCCATCTAGAGGTGTACCCATTTCGGAAGGTAGATCCTTCACCTAGTCATTTGTATGGAAAAATAATTTCCAATAAGAACCTACGGTTTTGTTTGTATAGGCATAATGAATAGCCCCGAAATGCTATATGATAACCATTTCGAATAAGATTAATAAGTTTATTTGCAAATGTTTTCAAAGAGATGTCATTAGAAATAATATAAAAGGTTTTGGTATAAAAGTGTTTTAGTTATCATAAGGTAAAAGCCCGTATGTGTTTATGTGTGTGGTCTTATGAGATACTCTTTATTTTCAAAAGATTTATAAAAAGGCTGATATATGACATTGTCATTTATTATTGAGTTTTTTTCACGTTGGTTTATCAAGCCTAATCCAGGTATTTTCAATACTTGGATCAGATCCGAGTAGTTTCAGTTTAATCGAAGACGTTGGAGTTTCCAGAGGAGAGATGGAGATATTCATCATGTGTATGAGCATATTCTATTATTCCTGTACTTAGTTGTTTTAGTTTGATGTTTGTCAGCAATTGTAAGGACAGATGTTTATAACTATCCAAGATAAATTTAGATTAGACTCTGATATATGTATTTAAAAGTTTTCCACTGTAAAGATATTTGTTCAATATTATATGTTATTCCATTCGAGTGAGATTCTGTTCTGTCTATTTTTCTTTATTATCCTTCATGTTCTGTATTTCCGTGCAATTTGAGTTGGACATGTGTGGTTTATTGTCGATTCAAAGTGTACGGAAAAATGGGTCATGACATTTGGTATCAGAGCTGAAGGTTAAGCAGAAACCTTGGCTTTGCTATGGGTAAAGTCTCAACAGAGATAGGATTAGTAATATCCTAAGATGAGTAACTCATTAGAGATAGGGTTAGCAACATCCTAGAATGAGTTACAAGAGTATTATATATATGAGCGTGTACTTGTTAATTTTATAAAAGTAATTATGTTTTAAAGAAATTGGTAAACGAAATAATTTTACCTTAGGTTTATATTATAAATATCAAAGGGGATATTATTATTTTTGGGTTAGAAATTAAGGATTGATTGTGGTTTTCTTAGTGAAACTAAAATATGAATATCTTGTGATTAGAGTTGTACAATTTTACTATAAGATATTCCATACAGAATCAACTAGTTGAAAGCTATAATTTAGAATTTTAATCATATACCCATATATATTTAGTATTAAGAAATAATAATGATTAAGTGATTATCATAATGGATGGATTTAAAAGATAAGTATAAATATCTTGTGAAGTAAAATTCACAATTTGACTGTAAGAGATTTGATGATAATATTGAAGCTACAAGTTGAAGAAAGTAAAAAAGAAAATGCATACTTAGAAAAAATTCTTATCAACAAGATAGGAAAAAGATAAACCTAAGTTGAGACTTTTTACTAAATATAATATAAAAGGATAATTTGTATAACCTGTAAAGGAGTTAAGATAATTTGAAATTTAGACACTTTGACAATGTTAAAATCAAAGTGAAATTTAAGAACAAGAGGTATAAGAAATATCATCCTAATATAAAAATTTGAATTAGTGATACATTTAGGGTAACATTTGTAATTCAAAATGAAGTAGATTAGAAGTGGATATTTTTGAATAATATGGTTAGTAGGTTGAATGTTGGATGAAAATGTTTAAGTAACAAATACCATGTGAATTAAGTTTCATAATTTGATTATAAGGTATTTGATGGATTTAAGATTAATAAATTTGTGAAAACTTTTGGTAAAGGATTGTGAAATACTCTGAGTAAATGAAATTGGATAAGTATAATTTATAAATGTGATTATAAATAAAAAGGATTTAAAAGTGGAGAAAATTATAATAAGCATTAAATCGGAAATAAATTTTGTAATTATGAATTGGAAATGATAGCCACCTACAACAAGCTGTAATTCACCCGGATATAAAACCGATCGGGATGGGATGTGTATATATATACTGTTATGATATAAAAAGGTATATCATACAAATATAAATTTAAGTCATGAACTTTTAAGTAAAATAATGACTCTTTAAAAAGGTAATTATAACCTGAAAAATGTTTTATTAATGAATTCTAGCATAAATTAAGAATTTGGACTTAAGTTTTTGAAATGTGATTGATTTGCATAAGTTATAAGATGAAATAAACTCAAGTAATAGTTTTACGAAATGATTCATAAAAATGTATTAGGTAAAGATGAATGTGAATAAGTACATACGTTAAACGTACATCATTTCAGCACATAAAATTTGATCTAAGATTTGAGTATAGAATTTTAAGGTGTTTACACCAATTCAAAAAAGGATTTATCAGTCGATTCTTGATGGTGAATATTGATGGGGATTTATGATTATGTACATGAGTTTTCTATCATAGTTGAGAGCTATACAAGGAAAGCAAGGGTTTGTGATCAAGACGTACGATCAAAGTCTGCACTAGAAAATCGGGGGATCGATGCTAGTTCAAAAGTAAAGTTATGAATTTGAATAATATATCGAATCAAATATCACATATATTATGATGTTTTGGGTATGTCTACTCAGTAGTTGGATAGTTATATCAAATAGTAGACACTAAGATATAGTGGCTGGACTGATGTTTTGGTATGCACATATATAGACCTCAGGTATAGTACATGCTCAAGACAGAGCTTGAGTTATGTAGATGTATTCATTTATGTTGATATAGTATCAATATGGTTGTTTTTGGATGTATAGTCTTGTTTGGTTGTTGTATATATTATCGTAAGTATGCAGTATGCACTAGGATGGGTAGGATAGAAGTTTGACTTGATGTATGTACATATAACCATAAGAACGTGATAGATACTCAGGTTAATGTGGGGAATCTTTATATGTATGTTTGGCATCATTTGTTTTAGTGTTGTTATAATATTGACCTTATTCTTTTCTACCATCAGTAGAAATAAGTCAAATTATTCGAGGATATGAGCATGAGATGGATTCTTTTATCTACTTTCATTTTGAGGACGAAATGCTTTTAAGTAGGAGAGAATATAACGACCCGTAATTTCGCTACTTCGAAAATAAGAGATTTCGTTCGTTTTAAATTTAAAGGAATTTAATCTTAGATAAAAATGTTATATATATAATGTATAATGATGAATAAATCATCTATTTTTATAGTTAATAAATTAAAAAGTATAAATTTGGATTTTTGAACAAATCGACAAAGTAAGGTTTTATTAATAATAAATAAGGGCTTAAATAAATGGATTTAAATATTTATTTAAAAAGGTAAATCTTATTTAAAACATCTAATAAGATAATAAAAGTATATTTATATATTTAAAAATATGTTAATAATCGTTTTACGAAAATAACCAAAATTTGTCGCATTTTGTCAATTTTACATACACTGTAAAAATAGAGATTTTGATATTAATTAAATATGATTTTAAAATATAAAAAGACATGTTTAAATTTATTTAAATAAGTAAAAAAGTTCATTTTAAAGTTTGATTTAATTCAATATATAGCTTAACAAAAACGTTAAATTTTGACAGTAGAATTTGTTGACAAAAACACCGTTTTCAACCAAAACAAGTAGTCGACAAGTTGTTGCAACTTGATATATTTTCTAACATATAAATAGAACTTAACAAACTATGTTACATGTTACATTTAACAAATGCACTTTGAAAAGTCAAAGTTTACAAATAATTCAAAAGTACATGATTTGACAAAAGAGTGCAAAAATAAACACAAAAGGACAAAACATGTCAAATCAAACCAAACATAATTAGTACTTTACTTTTCTCATTTCTTAAGTGAAAGTGACATAAAGCATGATTTGAAAGGTGATGTTAAGTGTTGAAAAAAGTAAGGTTTCTTAAAAAATAAGTAAAGGGCATTTTAATCATTTTACATAATAATATTTTATTCCAAACTTTTTCCTATAAATAGCTATGCATATCTCTTTCATTTTCACACAAACCATTTTCTTCTTTTTCTTTTAAGCTATTTTAATGGTTTCTCTCTTTATGAGAGGTAGGAGGGTTAAAAATAGTGGAGTGCTTAAGCACTAATCCACTTGTTACTCTCTAACCTCTTCTTAATTCACTTCTTCTTCTTCTCTTCTTAAAAAATGGCACTTGGCCGTGAGAAATATGGAGGTGAGGAGGCATGGTCGAGATCAAAGCAAAGGTAGAAGCAATGGTCGAGCATTTGGAAAAGGTGGAAGAATGTTTAGGTAGAGGTTTAGTGAAGCGTTGGATTAAATAAATGTTGGTAGGAAGTTAAACGTTTTGGGAAAAAGTGAGAAATTATCATCGCTTTTGAATTTTTATTTTTGTTATGTTAAAACAATCATATTTATACCCTTATGACATATGAATGTTTATTTGGTTGTTAATATGGATGTTTGATTTTTGGTTAGATAATTGAATTTTGATAATGTATTTTGTTGTGGTATAAATAGTGAATGTTGATTTTGAAATCATATGTTATGTGATTGATTGAATGGATGTTATGATAG
Source organism: Allium cepa (assembly GCA_030765085.1). Lineage (NCBI taxonomy): Eukaryota > Viridiplantae > Streptophyta > Magnoliopsida > Asparagales > Amaryllidaceae > Allium > Allium cepa. Next base: position 134,096,054 of record CM060945.1, on the reverse strand, counting down.
TGATAAAGATGGATATTGGTTATGTTCATTTTGATTTAAGTAATCACCTTTATTAATAAGACCACATTTTAGTGATATGATATATTTTATAAAAATAAGTCTCTTTTCAATTAGAAGTGAACTTAAAGTTAAAATAAAAGAGAATTTGAAATATGTAGTGAAACAGATTTAAAAAGGATAGTTAATTTGGAATTGAAATGAAGTGTGAAATTGAAATTGAAATTAAGATGAATAGTGAAATCAAAATTAAATCGATTTCGAAAAATTGAAGTAGAGATTAAGGTTAAATTGAAGTTTAAATTGACATTAGATTTGAAATCTAAGTTTTAAATGTGTTTAATTTGAAGTCAGAATTGAAATTGGAATTTAAAATTTAATATTAAAATAATGTGAATATAATAATATGGTAATAGAGAAAATTCATTTTTAAATACTTTAAAAAGTGAAAATATTGATTTAAAATGATTTGTAATGATTTTATAAGTAATAGAATTCAATTTGAATAAATTATTTCAAGTATTAAAAAATAAGTTAAAACTAGACGCGTCGCGCAACCGTAATTCGCGATTTTGTGCCGAAAAGTTCAAATGAATGTGTATAGCGAAATATAGCTCGGAATTCTTCGAGTTAAGAAATTTCCGGACTATTATATCCATATCTTTGAAACAAAGAAAGAAAATCAAAATTTCGATGAGTAGATTTTGAAATAAGTCCAAAATATTTTTCTAGAAAAATCATGCTAGTGCAATCTAGTGACCGTAACAAGAAATTTGTTTAAATGAACGTTTTTAATAGTGGAAAAATATGGGATAAATATGATAAATCTATTTAAATTGTTTAAAAGAGATTTGGATTGGAAAATATGAACTATCGAATGTTTAATAGTTATTTAAATCAAATAAGCTTATATAGCATTTTCCGCAGCACTTTTCTGCTGCGAATTCTATAACTTTTGGAATATGAGTTTAAATGTAAAGATTTCTCCTGGAATCAATCGTGAATGTTTTTAAAAGGAATGTTAAGTCGTTTAAAGATGAATTTGAAGTTTTAATAAGAATTTTGAATAAAGAGTTAAGATGAATTGTCTGTAACACTTAAACAATAACTGAAGAATATTGAATGTAATAACAAACCGAGTATGCGGAAACGACTAGTACATTTGTTCCGCCTGTGAGATCTAGAGAGATAAAACATAGTTTTTAGATAAGGTTAGGGATGAAGCAACCAGTGCCCTAAACTTACATGGCCTATATTTCTTTTCTTAGGCGAGGGGTGAAACAGATCGAAAGGAAAACCCGGATGCTCTTAAAATAAAAAGATTCTGTTAAGGTTTCCAAAATAAAAGAAGATCCGTATTATCCAAAAGTTAAGCAATCTCCAAAATGAATGATTTCTATGATCCTATTTACTCAAAAATGTTGCTAGGATTTATTTAGGGTTTATTGTAAACGATGTCTTAAATAACATTTTTTTTGACCCGCCTAAAAGTTAAGGAATTTGGATCGAGAGTTAAGTGAGGAAATTTAAGATATTATCCAAAGAAAAATAATGAATTACTTAGAATTATCCTAAGTTAGAAAAAAAGATTTCAAAATCATCCAAAAAGAATTAAAGTGAAAAGAGACTTAATAAATCATGTATACTCATATTCACTTTGTATCGATAATTGGATTTCGAAGGAACCGGGGTCGAATTTGGGTAATTCCTATCCGAAAACCACTTCGAACAAATGTATATGTTTGAACGTGAAGACATGTTGAAGATAATGATTATTGAAGACCGTGGATCTTCATAGCGTGAAGACTTCTTGTTGAACATGCTCTGGTTGGCCCCCTTTATAGAGTTATTTATAGCAATGGTCTCCTCGTGATGGAGATTTTCGGATTGCAAGGACTCGCTACTAGTGATAGTAGGAGAGTGCCTTCGGTTTGTCCTATTCCTGGATAACTTGTGTGGACGTTTTTCTGACATTGCATTTCTAATGATTACGTACATTGGTTTTTATAAACGTACATCAACGGTGGTGGAGAAGGCAACTTCTCTTAGCTTAACACCCTCCTTGAGACGTACGAGCTCAAGAGTTGTATTTTTATGGAAGGCAATTAGTAGTTAACGGAAATGGCAATATGGCATTCAAAAATGTGATATGCGCTATGTGAAAAGGTAATCATAACCTCAAGCCTCATCAAATCAGAAATGACTGAAATAGGACACTATACCATATAAGCAATTTTGCAACACCATAGTGCGGCAAATTCGCAACGGACTTAGGCCGTTGCAATATTACAACGGCTTTGATCCATTGCGAACACTTTGGAAAAGGCTTTGAGACATTGCTATATTAAAAGGGGTTATAGGTCCATTGCAAACCGTGGTCTTCTATGTACAATAGCACACCCTTAAAACTGCACGCCCCGTACGTACCCTTCAATTTTTTTTAGCTCCCGCTCTGAAGCTAATTTCTTCTGGTAACAGGGCGATTTCCCCAAATCCCACAAAACCCTAGCTCCACGTTCTTTCCACTTCTCTTCAACGCTACCTTCCTCCTCCCCAATACTAAACCCTAGTGCTGGAATCAAAGTCGCTTTCTCTTCTCCTTCCCTTACATTCGCTTGCTCTTCACTTTCAAAGACCTCAATTTCAAAAGCTTCAACAACACTTTCTCGATCTCGATTCCTGAGAGTGCAGCCTTTTCTTCGCCAATTGCATGCTGGGGTCCACTGTTTCTATGGTTGCACGCACGGAGTTGCTTAATCTTAATAGCGGCCAAAATAATTGGGTCGTTATCTGCTGTTGTGCGATTCTCTTTCTGCTTGTTTGGTCGGTTAGTATATTGAAGGTGACTTGGAAGATTATTTTTAGGTAATTTTACGTGGTGGTGATTGGATATTTGTATTTCACAGGAATCATGGTATATGCTATGAAAACAGTAACCCATTACAAGCACGGATGGGTGATTGTAGTGGCAGAGGAGACGATGAACTTGGCGTTTTATCTGTTCACGATTTATATGTTTAGGTCGGTTAAGAAGAAAGAGGATTTAGTTTTGGATGAGGAGGAAGAAGTGGAATTGCAAACAGTTGAGGAGGATATGTCTGGGATTTAATTATGAGTAGGATATGTTGGATAGGATTTCAAGTATACTACAGAAATTTTAGTACATGGATCATGACACTGAAATCATAGAACACTGATTACAGGTTGGTGTTTGGTGTTTTTCCAGAGTATTTGTACGCGTACCTGTTACTACTGTTTTCTTTATGAGATAATATATAAGATATTCAAACTTAGGAATGCTTGAGTGGTAGTTAATTATAATCCATAATCTTCACCAATCACGTGACAAGTACAAACATACCATTACCATACCGTAGAGGAGAGCGTGTTTAGCCATCCTCCTCAAACTTTGGATAAACTATGTTGGCGGCTAATTTAGATAAGTATGATATAATATAGCGAACCATTTTACTATAGCAAGTCTGTCAACCAACCATAACAAGGGATCCCACTTGCTCCCCCGTTTGACCCAATTATCAACAACGCTGCTCAATGATCCTTATTTTTAGCCATCGGTGATTAGCATTTGTGAGGTTTGATCAGGTTTTGATGGTGTTTACTATTATTGAAATTGCATCTTTTGTAATTTTGTTTGGCATGGTTGCCATTTTTTCTTTTATGTGATTTCCTTTTTCTTTATGTTTCTTTTGAATGTTTACTACCATCATGCTATTTGTAGGAATTCTTGCTGCCCGTAGTCTTCTCATATAGCTTCCCCTTCTACTGTAACCATTAATTTAACCAACATCCCTGTTGCTACCTTCTTGTTTTTGGAACCATCCTCCTATCAAATATGCAATCAATGCTCTGCACTTAGTTATTCAATAAAATACAAGAAATCCTCCTGTACGAAAATATCAGTACCTATCTTCTTTTCTAACGGGGACATATGAAGGACGAGTGTATCATTGACCCTTCTGGTAAGCTTTGTTCTACATACCGCTGACCTAATTCTTTCAAAAATTTGATATGTACCATTGAATTTTGGTGATAATTTGTGGGTCTTGTGATTGCTAAAAGCGACTTGTCTAAATGCATCGGATAACCAAAAATGATCTCAGTTGCTTCTACCACACGATTTGGAACGAGTGTCAAGTATCTCAGTGTGATTCACTTTCTGATTCACTTTCTGATGATGAACTCAATGCAAATAGAAATGAGGAGACACACAGCCAGACACCACAAGAGCGTGTTCGTCTTAGTTGTCTACGTGTCTTACATCAGTTGGCATCAATTACTACATGTGCTGAAGCTATGGCATCCACTAGTGTTGGGACTCAGGAAGTGAAATTTGAGTGATTAAATAATTTTATATGGTTGTTTTAGTTTTAAGCTTCTTTTTTCACGGTTGAAAACTAGTTATAAGATTTATTTACTTATTTATTATTATTATTATTATTATTATTTGTAAAAGATAAATTCAATTTTAAAACCTTTTATCTTAATATTCAATAGAGTTACCACTATGCATGTGGTCTTTATTGTTTTGAAGATAATTTATTTGTGTGGTCATGTGTGCATGCAACTAGTGTATTGTTTAAGATATTGTCCATAACAGCATATTGGTAAAAGCGGTTTATATTTTCAGAGTGTATAAAGATACAGTGAGGTTAAATCGTCATTTGTAAGTGAGTTTGTTCTTAACGTTGAGTACGTTGACATATATTAAAATGGCCGTGACCAAGAACTTGAATGGGAAAAAATTATTAATGCTTTCAGAATTGATTCATTTTGTAGCTTATATGATATTGCATTTTCCCAAGGTTCTAATCTCTTTCCAGCAGGTTGTACCTTTGCTTATGAAAGCGATTGGGTGGCAAGGTGGTTGTATTCTAGCTTTGGAAACACTAAAACGTGTTGTTGTTGCTGGAAATAGAGCAAGAGATGCATTGGTTGCACAAGGTTTGAAGTAAGTTGATACAAAATTATACTGAATGCACACTTGTAATTGATCATAATTATTATAACGCAGAAATTCCTCAGGTCTTTTACAGGCTCGAGGAGTTATTTACTTTTATGTTATACACACAGAAAAGGACAATAATGACAGTTTTACTTGGGAGTAAAAGTTAATAATAAAATTGCTCAAGTTCTAGGCCAACAGATTCTGTCTAGACTATCATAACTTTTCAATAAATAGAACTATAATGTCTCACTTCATTTCTATGTTCAAATATGAAATGATTTTCTAATGCTATATGGATATTCAATTTGTCACTAGTATCAATATTGATAATTGCTATTATTCATCTTCATCGTTATCTTTACATCAAATCCATGACCGGTATTCATTTTAACTAAATTATTGAGAATACTCATCTAACATTATATTAATATGCAAGGTTGGTCTTGTGGAAGTACTTATTAGCCTCCTTGATTGGAGAGCAGGAGGACGCCAGGGATTTTATGCACAGATGAAGTGGAATAACTCTGAAGCTTCAATCGGGCGTGTACTTGCAGTTGAGGTATTCATGTGCTGAAAACATATTTCTTGCTATTGTGACCATGAGTGGTGAAGCTTTTTGCTAAAAAAATTAGTAGTAGAGCTTTAAAAACGACAATCTGAAGTAACCTATTTTCGTTTTTTTTAAACTGACCTAATCTTCATTATGGATCTTTTTTGGCCTGTTTAGCCTGAGGGTGAGATTAACCCTCAAGGAAGTGTTCTCAAATAAGGGGAATGATAATCAATTCACTTATTATAATCACTTCATTAAATTTGGAAGTTCTATAGTTTACTGCTGTGTGAATCTTATTCTCCTGGAGAAGTGTGGCATTATAGAAGTGCGATCTAAGCATATTCTTCATTAACAAATGGTCGCTGTTGTTAGACTATAACATGTTGATTTGGAATTTAATCACTAGTTGGAAATAAAGTTGAACATGTCTACCAACCGGTGACCAAATAAATAGCTATCTAATACTTGTTGCAATTTCGGTAAACGAGGAATGTTGTTAAGTATCTCTTTATACAGTCATCGGTATATTTTTTTCTTATGTGTTTTATTTTACACAATATTAATGATTTGTACTGATCTAGGTATTGCATGCATTCGCAACTGAAGGTGCACATTGTGTTAAAGTAAATGAAATATTAAAAGGTTCTGAAGTAAGTTTTGTTTACTCTCTTCTTCCTTTTGCAAACTTGATCTAATGCAAATGTGGCTGTATACATTGGACAATTACTTATTTCTTTGGGATATTTATTTTCCTTTTTTCCAGATATGAGGTGCTTGTAAAGATCAAAGGCACGATCTTTTCCTTCCATCAAATGCACAATCTGCAGCTGTTGGAGTTGCTGGACTTATGGAAAGCTCATCTTCCCAACTTCCTTACGCTCACTCTTGAATGTCTCACTCACTCTTGCCTGCTTATGCTTTTCTACTGTTTCCCATCGTTCAAGTCCCCATTCACAAGTATTGAATAAAACTTATCAGGTGAGGGTTTCTTCAGGCTTTAGGATTTCAAATCTGAATATCATAGGAAAATTAAACTGATTTCATTGCAATAGAAGCAAATCATAAAACCCAACAAATAACCAGTGGTTTATTTGGACTTGGAAGCTCGATACCCTCAAAATAAACTTGATCTTTGAGCTAAAAGGAATGGACTGCAGTCAAAACCATACTGAATCCTCACCAAACCGTAGTACCGTGGCTTCTATGCCACGGATTCTATGTTGATTTTCTTTACCACGGATTCTATGTTTTCTTTATTCAACTTGTTTTCCAAAAATGCTATAAATGAAGTGTTGTGACCTTTTAAACTATGTATTATGTCTAATCGTTTAGTTGGGGAGTTCATACCTCTGATAATCCAAATAATAAATTCCATTAATTAATTAGTTGCAGTCTTTTTTCACTTGGCCTATCCTTCATTTGCATCATCAAGCAACTGCCAGTTTTGTCGTGTGTACTTTAGCTGCTGCTATTGCTGCTTCTTATTCTTTGGTGTTTTTTTTCTACATCAACCTAGCAGTATTATCCTAGTTTCCCTTTTCTGTTGCAAAGAATGGAAACTTCAATCTGTAGTTATCCATAATTTATTAAGGCTGAAAATATCCATCCAGCTAAGTTGAATATCATAATTCTATGTAGTTAGATATGTGGTAAAATTATCCTAGGAGCGACTCCCCATTAATTGCTACAGGTTTGTTCATTCTTTCATTGCTAACAAAGTTCTTGGTAACATGTTATTTTCCAACTATAGTTATTGAATAGGATGTTTATAATTTGTACAAAATAATGACTAGCGATTAACTTGATACAGATGATTGTATGACATATGAAAACTGTAATGTAGAAGTTGTAGCAATGATTGAATCTCTAATAGGTATGGTTATTCATTGATGTTTATATCTTTATCTACATATCCTTCAAGAAAAATTTATCATAGCGTAGGTGAATCATGGTTTATCAAACGTTATTAATTTTGGCATTTAGGTGCTAGTTTATTGTATTTTGGTTAACTTTATTGTTACAAGGAATAAAACTTTTGCTTGAATCTTGTCATAAGGTTTCATATTTTATATCTTTAGCCATTTGTGCACATAATTTTCAACATTTCTCTTGCTTTATGTTTGTGCCTTTTTCCATTCTGTGCATGAAATGTGATGCGGTATGCCACATATTAAATTTCTTATTATTATCTTTTGGTTAATAAATTTTCTTATCCAAATTTCTATATGCTATTTGATATTCTAATACATTATTTGATTTTGTGTTTGCAGGATATACTACTGCTAGACATACAGTGATACTTGATATAGGGTTATCCAATACCTAACTTTTGAAATAAGTATTTTATGTCAATATTCCAGTCTCCAATAAGCATTAGACGATTGGAGGAAGACGTTATGTACCGTATGTATTGCACGACGCATGTAGTATTATGTAATGATGTCGTTGTTGTACCATGTATATTATGTACACTTGTTGAACTATATAGTGGTATGTGTTGATGTTGAACATTATAATTCAAACATTTGTTATGTTTGGTTTTTGTGTTTAATCTATGAAAAATATTTGGTTTAATAATCTTTCTTTTGTGATGCTGTTAAATTTGCAAATTTTTGTATTAATTATGATAATGAAATGACTATCGCTGGTGCAGAGAAAAATTTCGAATATTTTTTTTAAATAAAATATTAGTTAGCAACGGATTAAAGCCGTTGCTAATATTTAAAATATCAGTTATACATCTACATTTAGCAACGGCTTTAAGCCGTTGCAAAATAAAATCCGGAACGGCTACAAGCCGTTGCTAAAGTATATTTTGCAACGGCCCTTAGCCGTTGCAAAAATATATTTCGCAACGGATTTGAGCCGTTGCGAAATTTTTACCACTACTCATTTCACAATGGCTCAAAGCCATTGCGAAATTATTTTGCAACGGCTTAAAGCCGTTGCGAAATGAGGATTCTGGTGTAGTGAGGATTAGATGCGGTAAGGCTAAGTGGGTCATTCCCAGTTAGGATATGGTCATCCCCTTCAAGATATATTTCTTCCCGCTATGACGTTCGGGATGTAAAATAATGTGATGTATGGAAACGAGCACTCTGTTAAAGGACGGTAACGACCGGGGGATGACATATTCGGTACCGTCTAGTTTAGAGGTAGGTCGGTCTTGTGTTGGTAGAGGTTCCTTTGTGCTGTTCCTTGGGGGATCCATCTAGAGGTGTACCCATTTCAGAAGGTAGATCCTTCACCTGGTCATTTGTATGGAAATCCATTCTCCAATAAGAACCTACGGTTTTGTTTGTATTGGCGTAATGAATAGCCGCGAAATGCTATATGGGTAACCATTTCGAATAAGATCAATAAGTTTATTTGCAACTGTTTTCAAAGAGATGTTGTAACGACCCAAAATTTTCACACTCGAAAATTCCAGATAGTTATGAAAAGAAGAAAGAGATAGAAGAAGAAGAACATAAACACCAAACGTCTCACATTCGCAGCGGATAAAATATAATAATAAATAATAACAGCTTACAAAAGAATATTATATCTGACGGTTACATTATAATACATCAGAGTTTCACATTATATACAGTCACTGAATATTTACAATTATCATGTCTCAGATTAACAATAATATAAATACAGCGGAAATACTCTATACGATATTGCCATCCAGCTCGTCTCCTGAGCTTCAGAATGTCCTAACCTGGAAATCTATAATACTCGGTCTGACCCGAGCATTACACCAAATTAACATTCGGGTCAGGCTGGAAACCAGCGTGAGTAATCTCAACTAACATGGAATACCAAAGCAAACAACTTATATAAAACCCGGGTAACTCGATTCAATTCACACAGCTACAATTAGTTATAGACATCTTTTATCCCATACATCCATTTACTAAGTACCAAGGTTTAAATTTAAATAGTCCAATTTCCTTTAAATCACTTCACTCTAGCATATAGATTTCACATATCAATCTATAAAATATTCGAAGTGGTTTCGGATATTTCCTAATACCCGACTCCGGCCTCTCCGAAACTCATGTTATTCTAACACAAGTTATTCAAATGAAATACTCAACATTTCATATCAGAGATATCTACTCATTCAAAACATCCAATACCATTAAATCATCCATAAGCAAAACTTAATCACATACAACCCAATTCAATTGATTCTAATTGAATTTCTAACCACATTCACTTAGATTCCTTCATTTAATATTAATCAATTCCAAATCAATTAATTAATCAACCCTCCGTTATTCATCTTAATCAATCACCCTGGATTAATTAATTTTCAATTACGTTCAAGTAATTACCTTTAATTCATTTCACGATATTGATTGTTCTTGACCCAAATCAATAAGAAATCTTAATTACCCCAGGAATTAATTAACTATTTTAGTTACATTAGCCCATAATTATTTATATTAATTAACTTCTCATAAGTCACTTGTATTGATTTATTTTCTTAACTAATCAATCTCTATTTACATCATTGATTATATAGATTAATGATTTCTCATTTACATTTCTAATCTAATTTTAATTATATTAAATAATTAATCATTGATTAAACCATATATATGTCATTCTTGATTTATCTCAACCGATGATTAACTATCTTTTATTTACTTTATTATATAAATTAATTACTCCTTAATTAATCATTTTAATTAATCTCTTGATTAATTCCATAAGGTAATTATACTTTTATTAATTCCATTAAGCAATTATTTATCAACCCACCTAATGATCATTCCAATTAATTTAGACCCAATTAATTAACCGAAATCATAAATTAATTTAATTAATTTATTATTCCTTAAATTATCCTATTTATTTAATGAATCACTAATCATTAAACCCTTATTGATTTTAATCTGAACCATTTTCTTATATACGATTTAAGTTTAAAACCCAAACGCTTCGAGTCAAACAACGATCAACTCGAGAATCAACCAAAAACCAAAATCAACAGATCATCAATTCACAATGCACATCAAATCAATTCAACCACTCAACCAAATATTTAAATTTAACCATTTAAAATTTAAATAAAACTCCAACAGAGGGAGATTTACTCACCTTTGATTTTAATTTGCAATCCACTCAGGCCAGCTTGTTTCTTTCCAGATTTTGACCTTGTATAATCAGTTACAGTTTATTATTATTTGAATTAATCGAACAATTAATTTCCAATCATTAATTTAGTTAACTAAGAATTTTATTTAACTTAATATTCCTTTAATAAATTATTTTTAATGCCTAAAATAATTAAATAAGCTAAGTTAACCGCATTAGTACTTCTTTTTTTTTTTTTTTTAACAGTAAGTGAATATATGAAATTAAATAAATAAGCTAAGTTAAAATAATTAAATAAGCTAAGTTAACCGAGAATTGAAAGTTCAATACCTCTCAGCTAACAAGCCCTACCAACAGTCGCCAGAGCCGACGATCGCCCTAATTCCCCTTTCGTGTCGCCGCGACGTTGCTCGATTCGAGCTCCATGCCGAAATTTGACCCGCGCGACCACCCTTTAGCGACACGAGATGCCGGAGCCACCTTCAATCACGCGAATGACGATGCGGCCTTCCCTGTGCCAACTCGAGTCGACATCACCAATCGAAACCCTAAAACCCCGAGCTTCACTGCCGACCCAGAACGAAATCGAACACCCACTCGAGTCGCGCTTCCCCTTACTGCCAAAATCGCGAACCACCTGGAACCGCCGCTGCCTCCCCCTTCCTCCGGCCTTGCTATTACCTTGGCCTCTTATATTTTCAATTTCAAATGAAAACTCCCACCCCTCAACTCGAAATGAGCCGCGATGATCCTGTTCGCGTCGCCATTTTTTTTTCGATCTTCTGTTGTTTTTTTTTATTGAGTTCGATTTTATTAACTGCTTTTTGGGAAATAGAGGGAGGGACGGGGAGAAGATATCGATTTGGGGAGGGAGAGACGGGGAGAAGATATTGATTTGAGGAGGCTTCCAGCGTACGCTTGTTATTATATAATATAATATTAGAAATATCTTGTGTTACATAATGCGAAATCCCGAATCCCGAATCAAACATGCTGACAGACGTTTATAATGTTTTACCCGCATTCCGAACACAATGAAACCTGTTTCAAAGGCTAATTCAATCATATGTGCGAGTTACGGAAATAAACGATCAATTTTAAATCAAATCGATTAAAATAGTTCGAAGCGTTTTGAGCTGCCACGGTCAAACGACAACTCCGATTGCTACGAAAATTGAAATCCGATAATAACTAACTATTACGGATCCAATGGAACTGGTTTCGTCGAATTCCGAGACTGTGCCTCGGAAGACTATTTTTAATTTAATTTAAACGATATATTTTTAAAACTAAACAAAACACTTCCAAACTCAATTTCAACACTTTCACTACCTTCGGTGCTATCAATATAAATTTATAAGCCTCCAATTATTTTTAACAGGCTTAAAACTCCAGATTCAGCATTTTACCCAATTTCAAATTATATGTTTCAATATTTAAACTATATAATTCAATAATTTAATTATCAAGTAAATATTGATATCTTGAATTCAAGTTAAAAATTTAATTTTTAAATATTTTAAATAAATTAACTATTCAAATTTAAATTGTTAGAAATTCTAGGTCGTCACATTCCTTCCCCCTTAAAAGAATTTCGTCCCCGAAATTACTAATTAGGAAGAATGGACCAATACCCGCTTATTTTTCTCCCAAAATCCACCAGTTTTATCAACATCCTACCAACTGTCTTTTACAAAAGACTTCTTATCTTTCTTACTAACTTTCCAAACACTCTCACAGTTTCAAACAATCCCTTTTTACCCAATCATCTAAATTTTAATTTAAAACCAAAATTTGATTTATCAAAAATTTTCTAACTCTCTGAATTTTCAAAATTTTTTGCCAGCGTCTCCTTTGCGCGGCTAGCTCGGTACAACTACAAAAGGCCTCTACGGGCTCCCAAATTCCAAAAGAAAACAAAAGCCAAGTGGCTACATCAAAAACCCAATCCAATTTCATACAGAAATTAAAATACATACCTTTTTGTCAGGCAATTCAAATTTATCTTCTGATATCAAATCCAATTTTCTTTTCCCCTTTTAATACCTGTATATCTTACTTGACAATAATATCCAATCGTAACCTTTCCAAATCGTTGTATACATTTTCCTACATAAGTTTCATATCTATTTCAAAATTAGTTTTCCCATTCCATATGAATTCAATTTGTCTTCACTTCTAAGTATTAAATTTTATCTTTTATTTATAACTGATTCATATTAGTTTCATCTACTGATTCACTTTAATTTCCAATTTGAAATTGTTTTGTCGTTAACAAAATTTTTCCCAAAAATTTCTAACTTCCAAAATTTTGGAAAATTTTTGGCAGAGTCTCCTTTCTACGGAGGAGCTTTTGCAATTTGACAAGAGATATAAATATATATACATCGACCCACACGGTCGGAAAAAGCAAAAACGGTTCATATTTCCTATTTTTATTAGGTAGGCATACCTTATTTAGCATTTTAAGTAAGCATCGTATTAATTTTAGCAAATAGAGCAATCCAAATCCAGCCAAACGGCCTTCAGGTACCTGCACTTACTCAATTTAAATATGCAAGTGCCATACAAGAAAATCTATTTGCATCTCACTTACTTTTAATGGCTAAACACAAGCATTTCACTTATATTCAATAGCTAAACACATATATATCATAAGCAAAAAGCACCAAAACGCTTTCCATAAGCGATTTATATAACTTTTAAGCTAATTCAATTGCTTTCAATCAATTCATAAGCCATTTCATTCGGTTTCAATGGTTTGCAACTCAATTTCTTACATCCAATTGATTTTTAATCCAAACAAGCTCATATTCACGTCAATTAATTCTAAAACCAATTTATTTAGTCCCTATCAATTCACAGAAATTTAATTACTTTTATTTACGTCATACGACGATTCATTCTATACAAATTCGACAATATTCGGTTAATAGAGTATTTATTTAGTTTATAACTATTTTAAATTAATTTCAACCCATTCTGCATTTAATTCCATTTCTTTACTAAATTATTTACGAACCATTCATTGCATTTCATTTTATCTCAGCCTTGGATTCATCCAAAACAATTTATTAGGCTTTGCTCATTCAAACTTATAAATTAATGACCATTTCCAACTTAATTTAATCCAAGCTTTCATTGTTTTAAGAAATTTTACTTCATATTTAATCGTCTTATAACTTAAGTCCATTCTGACAATCCAATTCCAACTAAAACCTTTATTTAATTTCCATTCAATCAAACTTCATCCACTTATTATTTAACTCAATTAACCAATTTATCCACTCCATTTTAAATTTTATATTCACCTGCTTAACTCATTTCGAATTTATTTTATTAATACAAAGTCATTCTCAATTTATTTCTATTCACTTGGGCTTTGTTTTGCAACTCAAACCATTTCTATTATAATTCAATTTCATCTCATTTAACAACACTTCCATTATATCTAATTTACTTGCAAATTACCTTTAATATTTTTTATAACATACTTGAATTTTATTTGTAACTATTTCGATCAAACTCTAATTATTTTTACAACATCTCCACTTATTTATTTCATTATCAAATCCAAGTAGAATTCTATTTACAATTGGAATTCATCTATTTACAATTGGAATTAATTTTCAAATTCCATTATTAACTTACAATTCATTTTATTTATCTGAGTTAAACTTTATTAATATACTCTATCGAATAATTATTTAACCAATTAGCTTTCTTCCAATCTCTAAATCAATATTCGATTTTTAATTACAAAATCACTACTTTAAAATTTCAGTTTGGATTTCCTTTTTATTTCCCCAAAATTCCAACACTTTTATTTAAAAAATTTAGAAATGCTTTTAAATTTACATCATACATAATAAAATAGCTCTTTATAAAAGTACTTCTTATAACTCGATGTCTCCACCAGTCCATCCTTGTTCTCACAGAAATTCAGTCATACGTTGATCAAGCGTAGAACTGAAAATCTATAAGTGCTTGGTAAACCCGTTTTCAACACCCAATGAAAATACTTGGAAAATAATTTTATTGAAAAAATAAAAAAATAGTTTTTGAAAATAGAGGAAATATCTTTGGTGAGAATGCTCTAGAAATCATCACCCCCATCCATGGTCACATTTACATCCAGGGTTACGTTGCCATCGCAGCAAAAGTCCATGTAACTGCAGGCTCTCAGCGGCCTCTGATTTTCGTTGTCGAAATGAAACTTCTCCACTCCTACATAGGTCGCAGTCTACCGATATAAAATCAAACGCAGACTGTTGGCTCTCAGCGGCACACACGACTTTCGCTATGTTATATCATAGGTCGCAGTCTACCGATATAAAATCAAACGCAGAATGTTGGTTCTCAGTGGCACACATAACTTCCGCTATGGTATACACTACTCATAATCCCCATAAACTAGATTTGTCAGGACTCCTCACAAGATCAACTTTAGAACCCCCCTTCGGGCTCAAGGCACCACCACCCGGTGGTACTCCTGAGAAGTTCATTTCAAGGGAGCGCCTTTTTCCCCAAATCCATCATAAAAACACTTTATACTATACATATATAGTATCTTTCGAATCATACACCTAGTATGATCTCATACAGAGCTCCTTTACACAAAATCGATTATCCCAAAATCGATAAATCTCAAGCTAGGCTTTTCAAATATCAATATTGATTTTACCCATAAATCAAAAGCCTTTCCAAATCCAAAGGTTCCCAAAACCTTTTTCCCAAAATCCTCATAAGATCCTTTATATATATATTCAGATATATATAATTTTAAAAACTTTGGATCCTTTCAAACTTCTATAAAATTCCTTTTATACTTCAAACACCTTCAAAAATCCTTTCCTTCCAGCAATAAATTTAACTAGGGAAGCTTAATCTTATATATAACAAAGATATATAACTTTCTTTATTCAAAAAAAATATTCAAATTTGATTTCTCTTTCCAATATCAATTTCATTCAAATCCGTACAATGTACACTTATCATCTGTACGCTATACCAATCTGATCGCTTACTCGATCACACAATTTCACTTTCGAACTAGTATCGTCCACCTGACTTCCTAGTGCGGACACATATCTGGTTTCTTGATTAGAAATCATCATTCTCCTTGCATAGCCATAACTATGGTAGAGAATATCCAGAACCAATCATCAAATCCATATCCAGGTTCGCCGTCAAAAATCGAGTGAAAAATCCCAACTCGGATCGATATAACTATCTCGAAATTCTGTGCTCGAATCTGGATCAAATCACTATGCGAATAGAATAATATACGTACATCCTACGTAATTATCTTCATCGATTATTAGCCAAATCAATTTCCTTTCTATTCACAATTGCCTTAATTCCATTGAATTATCACTTCAATTCTTATCTCAGTTGGGTATTTAATCAATAATAGTTTGAACTCCGACCAGTTTATATTTTAGAAAATAGCTTGAAAATTGAAAATAGGTAAGTAGTTGAAAAATAATTATTAGTTTGCAAAATAGCTATAAAATAGTTAACTAATTGTAAAGTAGTTGAATAGTTTCAAGATTTCTTTAAATAATTGCAAAATAGTTGTAAGATAGAAATTAGTTTGTGAAATAATTGAAAAATAGTAATTAGTTTAGAAACGGTTGAAAAATGGTTAAATTGCTCCAAAATATTTGTAAAACAAGTATAAAATAATTTGGCTTTAAGAAAGAAAGGTTGTATATATTTAGCAGCTTAGAAAAATAAGTTTATATTAAAAACAATTTATATTGATAATAGTCAAGAGTCAAACTGTTCACTTCCCCAACAATTCAATGTAAATTTACACTTCCATTTAAATGACTTAATTCTAACTTGAATAACTTCAATTTCTATTGAAATTTATTTAAACCCAATTCAAATTGAATCAATCTTGATTCCCTTCCCAATTTAAATTCTTAAACTTATACATCCTCAATCACCAATCCACTTAATTCAAACCAAATTCGATTTTGAACTAATTTAATTTCAATCTTGAATTTAAACTATCTCGAATTATATAATTCGAGTTAGATTCTCAAAGGTTGGTTTAACTGTTTAAACCAAATTAACTTTTATTTAATGTTTTTAAACAATTTAAATTTCTGAGTCCAATTCTTCGTTTCAAATTATCATTACTTCTATATTTCAAGATTCAAATAAGAGCTCAATACAATTTTATTTGTTTTCAAAATTTAATTTATTATTCAATTTTATCTTCCAGTTTGAAGCCAGTTCTTAAACAAGTTTATTTTACAATTCAATTATTCAAATTTATTTTATCTATACAATACCATTCTCAATTTAAAGATTTTTATTAACAATAGATGATATCATCAAATTTATTTTAAAACGTCCATCCATTTTCAATTTTTAAATCTCAAACCCGTTTTGAGATCACACAAACTACCAATTCAAATCAACCATTTAACTTTCCAAGTTAATTTCCAATTCAAGTTGTTCATTCAAACTTATTTAACTTCTCCCAAGTTAAATTCGATTTACTTAATCCAGCCAACCTCATTCAATCCTTAAACTTCACAATAATAATCTTCCCACTTAAAAACTTATCACTTGGATATCACATCCCATTCCAAATTTCAAATTCAACATTTAGAGTTTATTCAAATTATCTTTGATATCATGTATATCCATACATATATACATATTTTTTCTTGGCCCTCCCAGCCATGTTTTAAAATTTTAAACCACCCTTGGTTTTAAATCCAAATCAAACTTCAAACAACCCATTGTTTTCAACAAGTCCCAGTTATCCAAATAATACTTATTTATTATTTTTCATTACTTTGAAACAAAATTTTCAAATTCTGGGACCAGATTTTAGAATTTCATTTTCAATCAATTAAATTTTAATTTGGTTGTATTATATTACTTCTTAATTTTAATTTCAATAATTAACAACCAATCACCTAAATATTTATTAGAAGGAAATATTACTTTATATATCAAAAAAAAATATTTTTATATAAAATCATTTAAAATCTTTATATAAGAAAATAACAAGTACGCTCTCATATATATATATATTCTCAACTCATTCTAGAGTACTATAAACTCTATTTAATGAGAAATTCCCACCCGAGCCAAGGTTCTCGCTTAACCTTTCAGCTCTGATACCAAATGTAAAATTCCAGATAGTTATGAAAAGAAGAAAGAGATAGAAGAAGAAGAACAGAAACACCAAACGTCTCACATTCGCAGCGGATAAAATATAATAATAAATAATAACAGCTTACAAAAGAATATTATATCTGACGGTTACATTCTAATACATCAGAGTTTCACATTATATACAGTCACTGAATACTTACAATTATCATGTCTCAGATTAACAATAATATAAATACAGCGGAAATACTCTATACGATATTGCCATCCAGCTCGTCTCCTGAGCTCCAGAATGTCCTAACCTGGAAATCTGTAATACTCGGTCTGACCGAGCATTACACCAAATTAACACCCGGGTCAGGCTGGAAACCAGCGTGAGTAATCTCAACTAACATGGAATACCAAAGCAAACAACTTATATAAAACCCGGGTAACTCGATTCAATTGACACAGCTACAATTAGTTATAGACATCTTTTATCCCATACATCCATTTACTAAGTACCAAGGTTTAAATTTAAATAGTCCAGTTTCCTTTAAATCACTTCACTCTAGCATATAGATTTCACATATCAATCTATAAAATATTCGAAGTGGTTTCGGGTATTTCCTAATACCCGACTCTGGCCTCTTCGAAACTCATGTTATTCTAACACAAGTTATTCAAATAAAATACTCAACATTTCATATCAGAGATATCTACTCATTCAAAACATCCAATACCATTCAATCATCCATAAGAAAAACTTAATCACATACAACCCAATTCAGTTGATTCTAATTGAATTTCTAACCACATTCACTTAGATTCCTTCATTTAATATTAATTAATTCCAAATCAATTAATTAATCAACCCTCCGCTATTCATCTTAATCAATCACCCTGGATTAATTAATTTTCAATTACGTTCAAGTAATTACCTTTAATTCATTTCACGATATTGATTGTTCTTGACCCAAATCAATAAGAAATCTTAATTACCTCAGGAATTAATTAACTATTTTAATTACATTAGCCCATAATTATTTATATTAATTAACTTCTCATAAGTCACTTGTATTGATTTATTTTCTTAACTAATCAATCTCTATTTACATCATTGATTATATAGATTAATGATTTCTCATTTACATTTCTAATCTAATTTTAATTATATTAAATAATTAATCATTGATTAAACCATATATATATGTCATTCTTGATTTATCTCAACCGATGATTAACTATCTTTTATATACTTTATTATATAAGTTAATTACTCCTTAATTAATCATTTTAATTAATCTCTTGATTAATTCCACAAGGTAATTATATTTTTATTAATTCCATTAAGCAATTATTTATCAACCCACCCAATGATCATTTCAATTGATTTAGACCCAATTAATTAACCTAAATCATAATTTAATTTAATTAATTAATTATTCCTTAAATTATCCTATTTATTTAATGAATCACTAATCATTAAACCCTTATTGATTTTAATCTGAACCATTTTCTTATATACGATTTAAGTTTAAAACCCAAACGCTTCGAGTCAAACAACAATCAACTCGAGAATCAACCAAAAACCAAAATCAAGAGATCATCAATTCACAGTGCACATCAAATCAATTCAACCACTCAACCAAATATTTAAATTTAACCATTTAAAATTTAAATAAAACTCCAACAGAGGGAGATTTACTCACCTTTGATTTTAATTTGCAATCCATTCAGGCCAGCTTGTTTCTTTCAAGATTTTGACCTTGTATAATCAGTTACAGTTTATTATTATTTGAATTAATCGAACAATTAATTGCCAATTATTAATTTAGTTAACTAAGAATTTTATTTAACTTAATCTTCCTTTAATAAATTATTTTTGATGCCTAAAATAATTAAATAAGCTAAGTTAACCACATTAGTGCTTTTTTTTCTTCTTTTTTTAACAAAGAGTGAATATATGAAATTAAATAAATAAGCTAAGTTAAAATAATTAAATAAGCTAAGTTAACCGAGAATTGAAATTTCAATACCTCTCAGCTAACAAGCCCCACAAACGGTCGCCAGAGCCGACGATCGCCCTAATTCCCCCTTCGTGTCGCCGCGACATTGCTCGATTCGAGCTCCATGCCGAAATTTGACTCACGCGACCACCCTTTAGCGACACGAGATGCCGGAGCCCCCTTCAATCATGCGAACGACGATGCGGCTTTCCCTATGCCAACTCGAGTCGACATCACCAATCGAAACCCTAAAACCCCGAGCTTCACTGCCGACCCAGAACGAAATCGAACACCCACTCGAGTCGCGCTTCCCCTTACTGCCAAAATTGCGAACCACCTGGAACCGCCGCTGCCTCCCCCTTCCTCCGGCCTTGCGATTACCTCGGCCTCTAATATTTTCAATTTCGAATGAAAACTCCCTCCCCTCAACTAGAAATGAGCCGCGATGATCCTGTTCGCGTCGCCATTTTTGTTTTTTTTGGTTTTTTTTCCGATCTTCTGTTGTTTTTTTTATTGAGTTTGATTTTATTAACTGCTTTTTGGGAAATAGAGGGAGGGACGGGGAGAAGACATCGATTTGGGGAGGCTTCCAGCGTACGCTTGTTATTATATAATAAAATATTAGAAATATCTCGTGTTACATTACGCGAAATCCCGAATCCCGAATCAAACATGCTGACAGACGTTTATAAGGTTTTACCCTCATTTCGAACACAATGAAACGTGTTTCGAAGGCTAATTCAATCATATGTGCGAGTTATGGAAATAAACGATCAATTTTAAATCAAATCGATTAAAATAGTTCGAAGCATTTTGAGCTGCCATGGTCAAACGACAACTCTGATTGCTACGAAAATTGAAATCCGATAATAACTAACTATTACGGATCCAATGGAACTGGTTTCGTCGAATTCCGAGACTATGCCTCGGAAGGATATTTTTACATTTAATTTAAACGATATATTTTTAAAACTGAACAAAACACTTCCAAACTCAATTTCAACACTTTCACTACCTTCAGTGCTATTAATATAAATTTATAAGCCTCCAAATTATTTTTGACAGGCTTAAAACTCCAGATTCAGCGTTTTACCCAATTTCAAATTATATGATTCAATATTTAAACTATATAATTCAATAATTTAATTATCAAGTAAATATTGATATCTTGAATTCAAGTTAAAAATAAATTTTTGAATATTTTAAATCAATTAACTATTCAAATTTAAATTGTTAGAAATTCTAGGTCATCACAGATGTCATTAGAAATAACATCAAAGGTTTTGATATAAAAATGCTTTAGTTATCATAAGGTTAAAACCTGTCCGTGTTTATGTGTGGGTGTGGTCTTATGAGATACTTTTTATTTTCAAAGGATTTATAAAAAGGCTGATATATGACACTGTCATTTATTATTGAGTTTTTCTCACGCTGGTTTGTCAAGCCTGATCCGGGTATTTTCAATACTCGGGTCAAATCCAAGTAGTTTCGGGTTAATCGAGACGGTTGGAGTTTCCAGAGGAGAGCTGGAGATATTCATCATACGTATGAGCGTATTCTATTATCCGCTGCACTTAGTTGTTTTAGTTTGATGTTTGTCAGCAATTGTAAGGACAGATGTTTATAACTATCCAAGCTGAATTTAGGTTAGACTCTGATATATGTATTTAAAAAAAAAATTCCGTTGTAAAGATATTTGTTCAATATTATATGTTATTCCATTCGAGTGAGAATCTGTTCTGTCTATTTTTCATTATTACCCTTCATGTTTCATATTTTCGTGCAATTTGAGTTGGACATGTGTGGTTTATTGTCGTTTCAAAGGGTACGGAAAAACGGGTCGTGACATTCTCCACACTCATCGTTGTATATAACATGTAGGTTGTAACGAGGAGGGAGTTAGAACAACAATGTCCCGTGAATGAAACATCAAGTTTTACAATAATAGCATATAGGTAGTAAGCAGTCAAATAAGTATTATGTCTTATGTATTTATTATACTTCTCTAAGTATATCTCTAACTGTAGGATGATGGCCCTACAAGCCTAACTCCATGACTGCAAAAGCAGGTGCAATGCAACTATGGAGTATATCAGGTCCAACAACCTACCTCTGGTAAAATCATACCCTAATGATGCAAGGGAAAGTATCTAGGTCACTTAAGACCTTTTAAATTGGGAATATGCAAACTCTCTAGTCATTTAATACCTAGAACCTTGGCAGACTCTCCAGCCATTCAATTCCTAAACCCAAGGCAAATCCCTCATGGTACCCCTTAGCTGACGGAGTAGAATATATCTTATAGGCACTTAATACTTCTTTGATATGGAAGTTGGAAGAAATTTTGGCCATGAATGATAGAGAAGAGGAAGAAAAGCTATGCTCTATTAAAGAAATCAATTGATAAGATTTTGTTTAACAGAATTAAAGGAACATTTCATATTCTCCTTATCAAAACTTCCTTTTTTAATTCCATTTTAAATTTTGATCAATTTTATTAATTGATTCCATCCTCTCACCATTATATGACTGGCCCTAGCACATTCTTAATGTGCAAACTCCAAATAATTTTTTATGTAATTATTTTACTATTTAAAATTATACTAATATCGTATATCGATATATGCAAATATAATTTTTATATATGCATTTAAATAATTACCAGCAACATTTAAAACATCAAATAAACTAACAATAACTAATATTTCATAAATATTAATTAGTTTAATCAATTTATAAATTAATTAATTAAATTGTATTGTTTTAGAGAAATCACAAATGCAGTTATGCGACTCAGAGGTGTCAATGCAGACAACGAAAATCAGAATGTTCACAGGTCACCTTAGCTAGTGATGTGATAGTTTAGTCGAACGCATCGCTTACAAGTTTTTTTGGTAAAATCAAATTTCACAAACACTTAAGTGGTATCTTTTGGTTACAATAATTTACACCAATTCTCTTCCTCAGAACTATATCATATTAGGACTTATGAAATTTGATTTTGGTTAAACTCTAACATAGCCCACGTTCAACTAATTACAAACACAAAATCCTTGGAATAACATTTTTTATTAACCATACTGCTTTAGCCAAAGACATTGATTTTTGGAAGATGATAGTTTACCATGATACTAAACCCATATACCGAGGAGACAAATTCTACAGTGGACAGTGTTTCACTTCTAATGCTTTTACTTAGCCCAACTATCATCGTTCAATGGATGTCATGCCACGATTTAACTATAATCAAAGTGGAGTGTCCATATTGAAGTTCCACGGTATTCTCAAGTCGAGGAAATTGCATAACATCGTCACTTTGAGATTTTTTGTTCGACCTTAGCTATATTGACCGGCTGAGAACTCTCGAGTGGTCATTCCAAAGTTATCCAATAGCTATTAGTACGTAATCCCACAATGCCATTAGCAGCCATTAGAAATACACTGCCCAACATTTTGGATAGCGTTGTATGCTCTAGTCTCAATGAAAGATTATACTTTGTCGAAACACATAATTAGGAATATTTAAAAAAATATGCTATTTTCAATATAACAAAACTCTCATATTTGCAACATATTGCATTCGCTATCAAATAACATATCATTTAAGGATTTTCAATCAATATACTTTAAATTAATCACATAATTATTTATATCACTATTTAAAAATAATATAATAGAAAAAAAAATCCTTTTATTTTGAACAATATTGGTCACAGTGTTAGATATATGTAACAAATTACATAATTAACGATAGTGCATACCCCTAACTCTATCGGAGATAAGTGCATCCACGAAAACAGTTATGTGATTGCTTAGCACCTTAGCAATGATTTTATATAAGAAGTTACATCAAGATATTGATCTAGAGTCATGTATATCCTTGGGTTTTTCTAAGCTTTAGGCAAATCAATATGCGATTGTATTCTCTTAATAGTTTAACTAAATCAAAAATTTCTTGTACCATATGTAGCAACTCATTTTTAAGTTTGCACCAATGAATTTTATAGAATCTCGTATTAAAACCATCAGGACGCGCTGCTATATTGTCCTTCACTTGAAACATCGCCTCCCTAACTTCTCTTTCATCAACATCACCATTATGAAAGATTTAGCCATAATCTTAAATTTTCTTTTTGCAAGTTATACTTGGAAGGAAGTAAGGTGAGTTTCAATTTATACTTTTTAAAAGTAGGCTGCTGCACCTTTTCCAAATTCATTGGCATTGCTGCATCTAATTCCATTCATCTTTAGCTCTGGATTTCATGCGTTTATACATCTTTTGTCAGACATTTTGGCGTAAAAGTAAGCCGTCAGCTCATCACTATTACGTAGCCATTCACATTTATCCTTTTAATGATATCCAAGTTTCATGTTACAAAGCAACTTCTAGTTGTTATTTTACTTTCCTTTAGCTTTCTAGTTGTGCAGTAGATGAGTCTTTCCTCTGGAGACTTTTGTAGATTTCCATAAGATGTTCTTAATTCCATGTATCCTTTTTGATGTCCCTTTTGTTCTAACTCCAGTGCCTCGGTCGCTTCTTATAGACTTTTTTGCCTCTTTAGAATTCTATACAAAATTATTACTCAAATTTTTTTGTAAATAAGAAGATAGACTAATCAAGATTTCTTAACCTAATCTACTTTGGTCTGCTGGCCTGAACCTAAGCCAGCCTATTACAAGCTACTCAAAAATCAGAAACTAGCCATTAAGTCTCCTTCGATTATCATCCAGATTGGATCTATGTTAGGCCGTCCTCTCCATGCACTCCAGGTCGGCCTCTGTCCAGTGCATCCCAAAGCAACGACTACCTACCATCTCGTAAAGAAATTTAAGGCATCTGCACAACTCAGTCCAGTTCCCATCATCTGATCGCCCTCTTATGACTAGCTACTCTAAGACATCCCATCAACTCGAGCACCCCCTTGGCCCAACCGCCAACCAATGTGTCTCTAGGTTTCCATGGGCACGATCTACTAATCTGGCTTCGATGTAGCCCACGCAAGCAACCTTATAATCGATCCTTCTATTATTCTGGGTAGTGCAACCAAACCTTCCCGGCCTAGCCAGCTCCTTTAGCACTACTCCTGGTGGTTTCCCACCCCTTTCCATTTCCTTAGGAAAAGTCTGGCTTGCCTGGTCTGCCTCGCCACATCAGCATACTGGCAAGGCCAATAAAGAAGTACATCTAAGTGTGTCCTCTTTTTACATGGAGTGTGTTGTGAAACATGCCACCACTATGCATGAACATTACCTAAACAGCAAGGGTAGTACATGGTTTTCCATGTTGACTTGACCTTCATCGCCGACTCCCTCCACTTTGCCAGCTGTCCCTCATTAATCGGATCTATGACACATCGCCATTCTATCCATTTTTAGGTATCATCTTAGCCATCTTAACATCAGTTTCAACCACTATAAATAGCCCATGTAGGGTAACTTCAAAGTGGTTGTTATTGTCACCACTCGCCAAGGGTCGACTATTCTATGGTTATTGGTTACCACCTGCCAAGGGTTGACTATTCTGTTGTTCTTGGTCACCAACCGCTAAGGATCTTCCATTCCATTGATGTTGGTCACCACCAAACAAGGGATGACAAGTCATTTATTGTTGCTCATCACTCACTAAGGGTCGACTATTTGGTTGTTATTGGTCGTCACCCATCAAGGCTCGACTATTTATTTGAAGGATCGTCTATTACTCATGATCCCACGTCCTCGGCTTAGCATCAAGTAGAGGATTCTCAAAGAAACTCACTATCTACAGCCCTAATCTCAGCTAGCCCTCCAGATTAGCAGTCGCTTTAGTCTTAAGCCACCCCTTTTACCCTATTATACATCTCTTATAATTCCCTGTAATTGTAAATGAGCTATATAATAAGTGGAATTCACAATGGACGTAGGCAGCTCTGCCGAACTCTACATCTTATGTTGTTTACCCATTGAATGCTCATTATAACTCTTAAACTGGATGGTTAGTGTTTACGTTGAAAATTGGCACAAATACCCAATAAAGGTTCTGAAGAGAAATAAATGAAGAATATCAAATGAAAATAAAGGAATAAAGTAATGAAATAGCTGCAAATCAAAGATATAACACAAACATAGTGATTTATAGTGGTTTGGCATTGTTTGCCTGCATCCACTTTTAATAGTAAACTTTATTAATAAATTTGTAATCTAAATACGATAGGGATCGGATTAAAATCCTTGGTTACAATAGAGTACAAAGTAACCAGTAGTGTAAAAATCCCCAAAATGAATAACCAAGCCTGTGTTTATAGACGAATATGGCAATATATTTTCCTGAAAATTCGGCATAAGGGTCCCCAAAACTATATGGACTTGTAAGAGGGATCGCATGGCCCAAATCCCAAAGAATAGGGTAGGTACTGATCCCTCTTTCTGTAGAATTTGGGGGTGTGATACCTATAGGAGCTTCCCCATGTTGAAATATGCTTCGTCTCCAAGTTTCATGCCAATTGGATTAGTTGAACTTGAGTTATTGCTTGATCTTTGCTTCAATGTGGATTGTCTTATGTTTTAGCCGATCTCTATTGAGGGAAGAGGGCCGATCCCTTTAATTCCATCTTTCTGAGGTGCGACCCGAAGGATAGGCCCCCTAGGGTCCCCACATCTTTCTTATGAAATTTCATATGCATTGGACATATAAATCTTGAGAAGTTGATTGTTTTCTTTTGAATTGCACTAGCTTCTTGAAGTATACCAATCCCTACGTTGGAGGTTAATTATAGCCAATCCCTCCTGCACGTTGAACCATATTCCATACTTCGAACGTTCTACATTGTGTATTTCTCAATTCCATTAAATCATAGCTTCTTATTACCATCTATACTTGACTTTTGGACCCCACAATCATCGCCTCAGACTCATTGGACTTGACGATAGTCGAATCTAACTTGTCTAGCCAGTTTGAATATAGCTGGATCAAAATGTCGGATAATACTTGCCCCTCAAAGTACATCTTGTGTTGACCATGACGTGCTTTGAGTTCGAAGCAGGTAAGATTCATCGGAAAGAAATCCATCCAGTTTTCTTAATAGTTGCTATCCTTCCATCAAATCATTTTCCCAAAGCTTTGCATCTCTCCTTGACCATCATGACGTTTAGTTAATTCCGAATAGCATAAATCTGGGATTATATTCCATCGACTAATAGCTTGGTCCAGTTCCACGAGACTATCAAGCTTTGGCTATCTAATCCAGTCTCGAACTTGAAAGCTTCAAGTTTGGAATTAATTTCTGTCGACTTCAAAAATTGAGCCTTTAGAATATACACGTGCACGTTTATGTACACTTTCTGCTCATAGCTCCCGGACGTGTTCGTATGCTTACGGGTCATCCTCAATTTTCATTAAGTTAAATATGATTTCATTACATTTTGCATATATATGCTTTGCATAATTTTCATGCCCATGTTTACATGTACAAATGCCCATAGCCGATCCCTCCCTCCTTTTTTTAAACACATATAGAGATCGACATTTTCCTGGCCATTCCTTTCCTCCTTCTTTTTTTATACACATACATAGATCGGCAATTCCTAGCCGATCCCTCCCTTCTGTGTTTTTACCTCGTAGAGAACGAAGACGCGGGCTTAGCCTTTGTCCCCATATATACTGGCACTTTTTTCCTTCAAACATCACTTACTCATCTCCTCCTTATTTCCTTTTACCTTCCTTTTTCCTCAAAGCTTAGTCTCGAACCCCCTTCCCCACCTGTCAATTTGAAAACCTGACCCCTAGCTTTTGAATCAAACACCATCTTCATCATAAACTTGCCTTCCTATTTTTCCTTAGATCATCATTTCGTATTTAATCTGAGTTGTAATCTAATACTTCTCCTCGAGCAGCCTATTCTCTATATACTTAGGTAGGTTTGTTCGCCTTTAAATTTTAATTTTATGACGAGATAATAGGTTCTATTACGTTGGTGGATGGGTTGGAGTTCGTTTCAATGGAGAGGTGATGGTCGACATTGTTTGGGGGAGACAAGATGTATGATGGAGTAGGGTTCGACAAAGTAGGATAGAAGGAGGAAGAAAGGAGCGCAGGATAAATGAGACATAGGGATCGGTCAGAATACTTAAGGGAAAACATGAAAACATTGAAGGAAAGGGTTAGGTGGCTCAGGGCTTGCATGGTGGGATTGGTAGGATGGTCGAGTTGAGGGATCAATGGTTTTGCTAATTAAAGGAGGGATCGGTTAGAATGTTGGAGAGTTATAAATACGACCAAGTATAGGGATCGGTAGTGTTGTGTTGTAGGCAAAGGGATCGGTAGTTTTGCTTTGGAATATGGACTGGCTATAGGCCTTTAATAGGGGTCGGTGGTTATAAAAGATGGGGATCGACTATTTGTACTTGGCCGATCCTAAACTTTGAGCTGAACTTTAAAACTAATCCATATTCGTTTGTTTGAACAATTAGAACCAATCTCATCCTAATGAACTTGCATACATGACACTAATAAACAACAGCATTTGCATATCTAATATCAAACTCGAAATTGAACGACCAAACTCTTGGGTTTTAGGACATGAACTTAAATTTAACATATTGACTCTAATAATGGACTTCATACTTTGACAGACTAATAGTCGATCCCAAAGCTTACACAATCGATAAATCTAAATGTTGGTTGAGATGTTCAGCGATGATGATCACTCTGTCGGAATCCAAAGTCTCGTCATTTATTTTTGCTTTGAATTTTGAACTTTTTATCTCTGCACTATACTAACCTACACTTAACATGGGAGGACAGATAAAATTCTCTACCCTTGATTATCTATAGAGTTTAGATGATATGGGCTTTAGACATTCAGAGCGTCTAGCTGCAATGCCTTTCGAACAATCTTCACAACACAGAAGTACCGAAGCCGAGTCAAGTTCTGCAACTTTTTTCGGCAGACTCTCCCTTGATCATCAAACTAAGTAAATGGAGGTTTCTGGCCCATTGACCGGCCTTTTCTCTGATGTTCGCGTCTTCCCCGTGGAAGATATAAGTCAAGCCCCTGATGCCGTAGAGGGGTATACAACATGCAATAAGTTCATGTGCTAGGCTAGAAGCATGCCGCCTTTTAATTCTTTTATCTAGGAGATGCTCAAATATCTCAGAATAGCTCCCGCTCAACTATACCCGCACAGTTAGGCCTTTCTTCATGACACTTTCTTGTTATTCGTTAACGTTCTACTTCGCCCGCCATCTCCTGTGGACATTAGGTTTATTTATAACTTCAAGAAATGGATCGGAAGCCTTCCTACACTTTCCTTGAGCTTTCGCCCAACTTTCATGTCTTAACTAGTGCTTGGAACAAACTCAGCCTCTTTAAATATAAATGGTTCTATGTATGATGTCTGCCGGCTTTGCGAGCCGGGAAGGACAAAAGTGTCTTCATTACTTTACTCTCAAGTTATTTAGTCCAAGTTATATCCTGAACCAACTAATATTTTGGAAATAAACAAGTGTCCATCCATCTCCAGAAGGCGATAGTTTCTCAAGGGCAATTTCTGCAATTCATGCCGGTTGAAGACAAGGACATTAGATCCCTTATAACTGATGAATAGTTATCTCTGTTTAGGCTGTTGGAAGAAGGTCGCAGCATTGGGCTTTCAGGAAGTGCTACACCACCAAGAAATGTTGCAGAACAATAAGGAGATGCCAATAACCCTGTCATGGCCTCAGTCATGGGGACTGAGGATGATGCCGAAGAGAGGGAAATTAGGGGTGCAGAAGTCAACAAGCATGGCGATGCTAGCGTAGGTCTAGGCAATGCACTCATGGTCGAACTGTCACAAGGTGCACAACTTCACTTACCAGCAAAGAGAGGAAAAAAGCCCTCATATAAACTTCACAGGAGAAAAATTGCTAAAAGCCTACATTTGTTATCACTTCCGCCAATGAAGAGTCTTCCTCTCAATGTTTAGAAAGCTCGATGAAAGGGTTCTCGAACCTTCAAATTCCTGATGACATCACGACTTATGACTTCCCTAACATCAGTATTGGATGGCTCAACCATCTTACCAGAAGTGGTGAAGGCATTCTTCCCACCAGCAAAGGAGAGAAAACTCCTATGAGCTAGGATGTAGCAATTGGTCCGTCGTGGGGACACTACGACACTCACAACTATGTGCACTTCATCGCACGATTTTCACCTATCATTTGTTCAATGGTCACTTATATATTTTTGTTTGGTTTGCAAGTGTGATGTCTTATTCTCGTTTTTTTCAATCATTTAATGGGCTCCTCGACGCATATGGATCCAATCGTGGTTCAAAATCGAATAGGCGCAGAGAGAGATGACGGTCGGGAAAGAAATCCTCGTTCGAGGGAATCTTCATCTTTTAAACATAA
The DNA here is from genome assembly GCA_030765085.1 of Allium cepa. Lineage (NCBI taxonomy): Eukaryota > Viridiplantae > Streptophyta > Magnoliopsida > Asparagales > Amaryllidaceae > Allium > Allium cepa. The sequence continues at coordinate 134,065,950 of CM060945.1, read as the reverse complement.
GTCCCAGTCTCAGTCGTCTCATCAGGAAATTCAGCCTAACCTTCCTATACATTATGGCGGTTAGACTTCTTTTCACAGTCCTCAAGTTGTAGTACCGCCTGAGCAGTATTTCGATTCATCTAGTTCCAGATAGTCCCATGACCGTACATTAAGCAAACACCCAATCATCACTTTTGATCCATTTTTTCTGACTGCGGCTCCTGAGGCTTCTACGGTGGAGAAATTTGTCGAACTTGAGGTCAATTTCCCAAATATTTGACGGACTTAAGTTCCTTCCATTCATACAATCCTAGGGACTGCTAAAATGAGTTCCCTCGCATGAGTCAATGACGTTTTTGTGCAACACAAATCGTTCCAACACCTAGTCAAAAAGATATCCGAGAGGTGTTTATCGAGAGACAACATGAAATCAATCGTCTCAAGTTGGAGGCAATCCGTAATAAAGATATAATTAAACATCAAGACAACGAGATCTTGGAGTTGACAATGAAGCTAACCGAGGAAGAAAAGTGCCAAAGAAACATCTAAGGCGGTTAGTCTTTTAGAAGCTGCCCACAAAAAGGAACTGGATACTGCCCTCAACGGCAGCAGTGTGCTTTCTTTGGAAAAAGATACCTTGCAAAAGGAGAAAAATATTTTGTCCTGCTGCATTGAGGAACTTGAAGAACTCCTTAAAAAAGAGAGGAAAGAGAAAATCGAAGCTTAGGAGGAGTCGCAAAGATATTTTGAAGAGGCTGTTGAAGCCCGAGGATTGAAAATTAAGCTTGATGAGCAACTTGATCAAATCAAAGTTCACAAGGAAGAGGCAAGAGAAGCAGGCCACAATGAGATTAGAGAACAGAACGAGGCCCGATTAAAAAATGCCATGGAAACCAAATGAAATTAAGGACATGTTTGATCCCTTGATCATTGCATATAATACTAAATTCCTTATCCATCGCGATTTGAGTTTTCTTGGAGAGGGCTGTCTCGAGTCGCTCGCCGAAGCATGGGTATACATTGTCGAAATGAAAAAGAAAACTCTCGATGAAGCTGATTTAGATGGAGAGAAGTTGGTATGGGAGATTCCTTATGGGGATGAACCTTTAGACCTTCCTGTTGTAAGACTCCGATACTTTGACATCCTAGCACCCTCCGGCAAAGGGAAAAATACTACCGAGTCTTCAAAGTTCGATCCCAAAGGCCCCTCCTCTTCTTAAGTAGCCAGAGCATCGGTTTCTCTCGGCCCAGGACAGGATTTAAGTTAAGATCCAGACAGACCTAGTTATCAATCTAAGGTGCTAACTCCTATTCTAGAGGGGAGCACTCCGGCAACAACTGAGAGTTAGCCGGACGTAGGTAACCTGCTTTATTCTCTATTATTTAAGAGATTTCGTTCCTCACCCAATAGTCATAGGCTTATCCTTTTGTTTTTGCAAATCTGCAGGTCTTCATAGTCCCACCCAGGCTCCAAGAAGCGGTGACATCATGGAGCAACAATCGACATCGACTGAAACTCCATTAGCCACCGACATTCAAGGGCTTGATGCTCAGATTATCGGAGCACTTGATGATGAACAAATTGATGAACTATTATTGCCAGATGAATCAGATGACGTTGTGATCATTTGCACCATTGAACATACCGATGAGCTTAGCTTAAAAGAACGCATCAAGAGAGAGGAGTTGCTAAAAGAAAATGCTAAGGCTAAACCTACCGATGCGAACATTGACGACCTAAATCTCGTTCCATTACAAGTCATTCCACCAAGCGGGTCGGTTCCCTAAGAACTCTCTCCGGCCTCTGAAAGCTCTCCTGCCAAGGGCGACAAAGGATCAAGGAAAAGGACAAGCATAATTTCGAGTGGTGGCACTCCTAAGAAATCCAAAAAGGAGAAAGGTTAGAAGAAATAGTCATCTCTCGGGCTTAGTTTGTATATAGTTTGCATTGTGTCTTTCTCTTTTATTGGTCATCATTGTGCGAGTGCGGCCCCCATTTTTGAATAAACTTGTATCGCAATTTTAAAGTTTATATGTAAATAAAAGTTCTTTGTTTTTTGTTGAACTTTTATATGAATTTTTATTTAAGTAGTCAAGCTATTACTTTTCCATTTAATGTACTTGTAACTCATTTCTCGTTGATTTGGATGATAATTTGTTAATTCTATCACAAGGCCTCCATGTGGTCGTGGCCCTGATTTGTACCAAACACGGGGCTCAAGCCATGATGCTATGCTGTTGGATTCAACGGTTTGAGCGCTTATACAGATGTCCCCAATCTTGGGTTAGCAAAGTCAGATAGTGGATGATCGAACTCCATCCTTAACGAGTTTATACTCTTACTATCGGTTTCAGGTCGGAGTTTATGGAATAATGAGTAGTCGAACTACATTCATCTATTTGTTTATATGCATATCCTCACTCTAAGGGCAAGAGTTAGTTAGGGGGCAGTCGGATCACATCCATTCATGTTTATACTTCAGTCCACACTCTGGGGATTTAGAGTTATTTTAGAAAATAGTCAGACCATACTTTCCTTAATTGATTGATTTGCCCCTAAGTCCGGGGTTCAACTTAGCAAGCATCAGCCGTGTCATGATTGCTTTTGGTTCATGTTTGTCCCGTCATTTGCTAAGATTAATTTGGTCATTAGATGGTCGAGTCACATCCATTCCTCATTAAGTATTCCATCCATCGGATTGTGAGTGAGAATCATCGAATGAACGGTCGGATCATTCTCATTTTGTTTAGTTCAACCGTGAACTTATATAATCAGCTAGCTCCAAACTCAGGGTACCTGTTCAGACATATCAATTTAGTTAATCGGGTATGTAACTAATATGTAATGTTATAGTAATCATAAATATGAAGAAATTTCAAACTTTATTTTCCAAATAGAAAGAAATGACATAATCTATCTTATTACATATCTGGAAAATCAAATGCTAAAGCAAATTCGAAAATGAATACAACTGGATGAAAAAGAATAAACTAAGTGAAATAGTATCATAAATGCTTGTTATTCCATTCCCTTGGGAGTGTAACGCCGTCAATAATCACTAGCTTGAAAGTTCTCTCTCTAAGCCTTTATTCAATGACATACAGTCCTTTCCAAGTAGGATTTGTATGCGACGTGGCAGGAAAAACCCGTTTCAAGACTAGATCATCGATTTCAAGGGTACTAGGTCGGACTTTAGTTTGTAGCATCGGGCGAGTCGGTGCTGGTATGCAGTTACTCTCAAATCAGCTTCTTTGCACTATTCATTTACAAATTCTAGAGATTTTAAGAGGAGATCTCTATTCATCCTGGGATCGTAGTAGGTTACTCGATGAGAAGGGACTTCGAGTTCAACATAAATCATGGCTTCAGAGCCGTAAGCAAGGGTAAAGGAGTATAACCAGTCGTGGACTTGGGTGGTCCTATAAGCCTATAGTGCTATCGAGAGTTCATCCACCAACTTTCCTCTAGCCTTTTCCAAACGCTTCTTCAGAATGGACTTTATAACTTTTTTCACAGTTTCAACTTGTCCATTTTCTTGAGGGTAAGTAACTACCGCAAATCTCTTTTCAATATGATGCCAATGGCAGAAGTCTTTGAATTCAGCACTATCAAATTGAGTCCCAATATCAGTTATAATAGTTCGTGGAAGACCAAAATGACAGATGATGTTTCGAACGATGAAGTTAATTACTTTCTTTGTCGTGATCATGGCTAAAGGTTCTGCTTTGGCCCATTCAAAGAAGTAATCAACTGCGACGATGGCGTACTTCTCATACCCTTTAGAGATCGGTAAATAATAGATAATATCTATGCCACATATGGAAAACGATCATGAGCTGACTATTTGTGTGATTTTCATCGGCCGAGCTCTCGAAACTTTCGCACATATCTGGCACTTGTCACATCGCCTTGCATAATCGGTAGCATCTCAATTAACAGTCGGCCAAGAATACCCGTAACAGAGTATTTTCTTTGTTAGGGTTTGCCCCTCATTGTGAGCGCCTCCCCTTCACGAACTTCCTTTAAGACTCATTTTATTTCATCATGAGCGATACATCGAAGAGGGAGGATGGAAAAACCCTTTATATACATAACTCCTTCTTGAATGATATATCGTGAAGCTTTGCGAAGGACTTGTCATTTTCATTCCTCCATTCGGGAAGAACTCCCTATAGCAAATAGTCTTTAATCGGAGTCATCCACGACACATTCTCAGACTCTACCTCTAGCACCTAGCCGATTTCCATCAGGTTTATACTCAAAGCGTTTAATACTTCGACTGGGACCAAGCCCATTTGTTGTGCTTCCTAATGCTAGCAAACTTTGCCAATGGGTTGGCCTTTCTGTATTGATCCTAAGGAATATGTGTAATACATAGTACTCAAATTCAATCAATAGCCCTTGGACTCGAGTAAGTTACAGAGTGAGTTGTTTTCCTTTAGCCTGGTAATCTCCCTTGACTTGGTATACTACCAATTGTGAGTTGCAAAAGATTTCAGGAGATTTTATTTCATGTTCTTTGGCGACTTTAAGTCCAGCAATCAGAGCTTCATACTCAACTTCATTGTTTGTTGCAAAGAAATCAAGCTTTAAAACATAGCAAATTGATCAATTTTCTGGAGTTACTAGCACAATTCCAACTCCAAAACAATGTTCATTAGATGCTCCATCCATATGCAACTTCCACCGTATAGTAGAGGTTCCACCGCTGTTTGGGAAATCATCCTATAAACTAAATTCTTCTATAATGTCCGCCAGTGCCTGTCCCTGAATAGCCCTCCGAGGAAGCTAAGTGATGTCGAATTAGTTCAGTTCAATATTCCACTTAAGCAACCTTTCAGACGTCTCAAGTCATTGTAGAACCTATCGTATTGGTTGGTCAATGTAAACATTAATAGGATGAGCCTGAAAATAGGGGAGAAGATTTCATGAGGCAATTAACAAGCAGTATGCCAATTTCTCTATCTTCGGATAATTCCACTTGGCTCTTGTTAATCGCTTGCTAACATAATAGACCGGTCTCTGGATTCGATTCTCTTCACGAAACAGTATGGCATTTATAGCATGTACCGACACGGCTAAGTAGATATAGAAGTCCTTATGATCTACTAGCTTCAACAAGATGGGCGGTCTCTCTAAGTGGTTCACCAAAGCTTTGGATGCGTCCATACAATCCTATTTCCATTCAAAATTCCTTTTCCTCTTTTAATCAAGTCAACGAAAGGAATGCATTTATCGGTAATCCTGGAAATAAATCAACTCAAGGCGGCAACCATCTCATTCAGGCTCTGTACTTTTTTGATGGGATTTGGCACTTCAATGTTGCAAATAGATTAAATCTTCTCGGGATTAGCTTCAATTCCAAGGGCATTGACAATGAAACCCAAGAACTTTCCTGATGCAATGCCAAAAGAGCACTTCAAAGCATTGATCTTAATTTTGTAATATTGGAGGATATCGAACATTTATGCCAAGTCCCTATTGTGGTACCTAGATCATCGTGACTTCATGAGCATATCATCCATGTATACCTCCATTGTCTTTTCAATCTAATCTTTAAATATTATGTTGACTAGGCGTTGATAGGTTGCGCTAGCATTCTATAATCCAAATGGCATCACCACATAGCAATGCAATACAACATCGACAATGATGCTGGTGTGCCCTTAATCGGGAATGTGCATCGAGATTTGGTTATATTCCTGAGTGCGCATTTATGAAAGGTAGCAATTTGTGCCCCGCGGTTGAGTCTACTAGCTGGCCGATTCTTGGAAGGAGAAAACTGCCTTTCGGGCATGCTTTGTTCATCCCTTAATTTGGCTACATAGTAGGCACATCTGGTCGCCTAATCACCATGAACAACTCCAACACCATTATCTGTCTAGAAATTCAAAGTCAAACGCGATGGGGCAAGAGCTGCCCGAAACTCTACTACGGTCGGTTGGCCCAGAAAAGCATTGTATGGACAGTCAACATCCAAAACAATGAATGACAAAATCCACACTCTCCAACGGTCACCTAAGTCCACGGGCATTTCAACATAACCAACGGTTATGCTTGCAACACCATTAAAGCCATGAAAGCAGGCTTTAGACGGTTTCAAGTCCTTGGCTTCCATCCTCATCTGATCATAAGATTTTTTGAAAATTATATTTACGGAGCTTCCACAATCAACCAACATCCTCCTCACTAAGGCGGGGCTGATCATGGCTGAAATGACCGTTGGGTCGATCGTCGGTGCCTTCACCTTATCTGCATCTCTGTTTCTGAACACAATTTCATCTGTCATTATATGCTGCTATTTTTCTTGAGCTTCATCTTTTGTATTCAAACAACATTCAAAATTCATATGCTTGATCACGCTATCGTAGCACCCCATCTCATGCCAACTCTTATCAACTGGATGTGGTCCTCCGACTATTGTATTGATTACTAATCTTCTGCCAGTCTGTGCAGGCTCCTCATCCTTATGCGGTGCTTATTCTCGGCTTCGGTCAGATGTCCCCAGCCCACCATCCTGAGAGACTTTTACAAACTCCTGTAAATTTCACTCTCGAATCAGTTTTTCGATAATATCCTGGAGATGCCTGCAGTCATTCGTTTCATGACCATAACATTCGTGAAACCAACAATAATTTCCAGTTTATTTCTGCTTCTCCATTGATTCTTTCGAAGGCTGCTTCCTGTACTGCATGGTATTGTAGGTAGACAAAAAAACGTTCTCTAGAAATGTATTCAGTGGCATGTATGTATCGTACATCGAAATCCTAGGTTTCCTCTTTCAGAATCTCCCTTTTGTTCTTGGCTCCTATCTCCATCTTTCTTTTGTTGATTTGGTTTATTTTGGACATTCAGTTGATCTTTTCTAGAACTATCACGAGATTGCTTCACTGCAATGTTACTCTATACTCCTTCTCCACTTGATCCCATGGCATTCTTTTTCCTAGAGCATCTGGCTTCCTCTTTCCTCAAATACTGAGCCATATTTACATAGAAGCATTCTAATGTTGTCGGTGGCTTGCCAGCTAACTAATCGCCAAAATCAGATTCTGAATCAATCCTTCTTGTTACCCCCATCAATATTGCATGGTCATTCAGATTACTGATTTTTGTGATAATTGTATAGAATCTCTCCAAATAATCTTTCAGCAATTCTCTCGAAGCTTGGATCATGCTGGACAGGGACATTACATCTTTAGGGCGAGTTGCGTGCATACAGAACTGCTCTATAAACTTTTTTGCTAAATTGTCAAATCTAAAGATCGACTGTGGGCATAATCTCATAAACCATATCGTTGCAATTCCATAGAGAGTAATAGGAAAACACCTACAGTTGGTTGCATCATCTACTTACGCAAAATCCATCATCTATTCATATCTCTTGATATGCAGCCTGGGGTCAGTTTTTCTCTTATAGGTAGGCATTGGCGGCATACTGAACCTCCTTGGTTACTTAGCATGTAAGATATTACTAGTGATTGAGGTGTGACTACTTGAGGTCCCCCAATCATTATTGGTTAATCCTTAGGTTTCTCTCACTGGTTGTTTAACCATAGCCGACAAGTCCGGCGTTTGGATAGTTGGAGCCCAGGAGTGATCGTGTTCCACCTAGCATGAATAGTACGATCAATGTCTACTAGCCATTCCATACCTTCTTGGTTCAACATCATCTCGATGTATATCACGTACATTCACCTCATCATCATTACGAGGAAGTAACTGGTTGGCATCCATTTGAACTCAGAATCCACATCGATCGCAGCAGCTCCAGCTTAGGCTACAGCATGGAATGGTAGGTTCCCTCCTCTAGAGGAGGGATCGGTACTAATCCATACGAAGGGGTTGGCACCGATCGGTCTTGGCGGACCAGGTAAGTTTGCCTGTTGATGCTCTGATGCTTCTGCATGATATTCATCAATTCTGCTAGGCCAACGCCTGTGGTAATCGTCTGATGAACTAGAACTCTCCGATTTCGAATAAGGGGTAGGGTCCCTTTTAGCTTTCTCAAGTCGTTGCTGACCGAGTTGGTTCATTAGATTGGTGTTGTCTTGAATTTTTTGATTCAATTGTCAATGGCAATCCACTAGCTCTCTCATCAGATTCTGGAATTCAACTCTTGTGATGGAATCAGCTGGATTTTGGAAATTAACTAGATTGGTAGCATTTACATCCACTAGTTGATTGCTCGGGCCTCCTTACTGGATGCTGGCGTTCTCGTTTACTTTTGCATTCTAAGAAGTAAATCTGGTGTTCATAACCATTATTAATAGATTTACTTAGACTTTTGCAAACCTAAATGGAACAAGCAAGTTTTTTGTAGATAATTATGGATCTCCTTCGAGGATTTATGCAATCCAGTAGCAACAAAGGGATCCGAATAAGCTAAGAATCAAATTCTCAGTGAAAGCACCAAAATGTTTGTATCAAAAATTGGAAATAAATGCCTAATAGAAGTTTTGAAGAGAAATAAATGAAGAATATCAATTGAAAATGGACAAAAAAAGTAATGAAATAGCTTCCAATCAAAGCAATAACAAAAACACAACGATTTATAGTGGCCCGATGTTGTTTACCTACATCCACTTTTAATAGAAAACTATATTAGTCACTATGTAATCTGAATACAATAGGGAACATATGAAAATCCTTAGTTACAATAGAGTACAAAGTAACCAGCAGCGTATAGGTTCCCAAAATGAATAACCAAGCCTATATATAGACGAATATGGCAATATATCTTCCTAAAAGTTCGGTAGAAGGATCACCAAAACCATATAGACATGTAAGAGGGATTGCATTGCTCAAATCTCAAAGAATATGGATCAGTACTGAGCCCTTTGAGGAATTTGGGGGTGCGATCCCTCTAGTAGCTTCCCCATATTGAAATATTCTTAACCTCCAAGTTTCATGCCAATTTGGTTACTAAAACTTGAGTTACTGCTCGATATTTGCTTCAATGTGGATTATCTTCTATTTTTAGTCGATCCCTATTGAGGGAAGAGGGTTGATCTTTCTTATTTCATATTTTTGAGGTTAGGCTCCTTAGGGTTCCCACATCTTGCTCACAAAATTTCATATGCATTGGACTTATGGATCTTGAGATGTTGATCATTTTCTTTTGAGTTGCACTAGCTTCCTGAAACATATCGATTCCTATGTTGGAGGTTGATTATAGCCGATCCCTCCTACATGATGAACCATATTCCATACTTAGAATGTTTTTCATTGCATATCTCTCAATTTCATTCAATCACAACTTCATACTACCATCTGTACTTGACTTCTAGACCCGCACAATCATTGCTCTAGACTCATTGGCGTTGACGACAGTCGAATCTAACTTATCCAACCAGTTTGAATATAGCTGGGTCAAAATGTTGGATAACAATTAGCAAGTAAACTTTGAATTTTGTCATGCAATTCCGAGGTTGACAAAAAAAACAGTCAACATTCTGGTGCTAGAAGAAGAACCAAACCTCTAGTCAGCGGTTAGTAGTCTCCTGTGCAAGCTCTTTTCGCACTTGTTATATCACATCCAGTGTGAAATATGGCAACAACGAGTGTGTTCCTACTCACGCTTTCGATCATAGGAAAGACCACCTAGCATGGGTAACAAGACTCCTACCGCTCGCCAAGCATGCCCCAACGAGATGTCCTGGTCGATTAGACTCATGATTAGACCTAGGGGAAGGATGGCCATCATCAGTGATCTTGATCTCTTCCTCGCTCCTTCTTTGAAAATCCATGAGATTTGATGCTCATGTCAGTATCTGGGGCAGCCCCGTGTAGGCTGCCGAGTGATTCCCTTCTCCATCTTTGCCATCAAAGGTTCCCAAGAGAAACCAGATGCTCATCTGCATGTTTGTGGGCATCAGAGATCGGCAATAGATGATTCTCTCAAGCTTGCTCCCAAGTCTACGACCTTCTGTGAAGAGTGCATTAAAGTTATCAAAGCATACATCGTTCAACACTACTGCCAAGGCTATCCAACAAGGATGAGTTTTCATGTTCTCATTATCTTGTTTAGGGAACGCTGCCTTTCGTCGCACAAGACTGCGCTAGTCGTCGCTACACTCCTTGTCGGCAGGCTATCCATGAGGATGAATTACCGAAAATTCATGGGAATGCCTAGGGAATTAAACGAGAATGAGCTTCATGTTCTAATTACCTTATTTGAGGTCCGCTGCCCTTCACTGCCCAGGACCGTGCAAGTTATCACTCTCCTCTTAGATGGCGAGGATGAATTACTAAGATTTCATTTCCTTGTTGGGGAACACCCAGGATAATTAACGAGGATGAGTTTTCATGTGCTCATTAACATGTTTGAGGACTGCAGCCCTTCGTCGTCCAAGACTGCGCGAGCCTTTCACTCTCCTTCTGGCTGGCGGACTATCAAAAGGATGAATTACTGAGAATTCATTTCCTTTTTAGGGATTGCAGAATATTCAGCAAAGTTGAATCATCATGCATTCATTTTTTTATTTGAGGACTGCACCTTCCCTATGGGTTTAGGTGAGATGTCCCGTCCATGTGCACCGAGGCACATTATCGATTGAATGCATTGGTAAATGGTATGTGCCCCTAGTTCATAATGTCGCTCATCCTTCGAACAAGATGGAACACTATTGTCTAGATTGATGCCATTACCTGGAGTGATGCCAAATTTTGACACCCATAGTGTGCCATATAAGAATAAGCTAGGTCAGCCTCCACTTGCAACATGACAATCAAGGAAACTTCCAAGCTGCTCAACGCTTAGGTTTGAACTGGGACCGCTTTCCATCAAAGCAATGCACCGATAAGTTCACTTTAAAAAAATTCTATCTGCTAAGTTCATGTGAAAGACGGTGTCAATTACCCATGTCATCACTATCACTCTACCACATAAGAGTGCATGAGCCAATCATACACCCTTGGTCGAGTTGAGCCCTACAGTCCTTTAAGAAACAAGCGACGTGTCACCCTGAAGAACCCTTGAGCCTCATGTGAACCAGTTCAAGCTAGGACCAATCCATCGCTATGCACATGACTTCTTGTCACCCAGGAGAACCCATGGGCAAGCATGTGCTCCCATTCAAACCACCCGCCATTCGATGCTAGGCCAGCACTCGGCTCGTATGAGCGAACAACCGGGCTCGGCCTATCGCACTGCAATCTTGCTACTTAGCACAATCAAAACAAAGTTTTGTTTACTAAATATATAGGAATGCCTCGGGCAGCGCATCACCCGAGTGAACTTCCAATCCCCTAATGCTTAGGTTCGAACTGGGACCATCCTTCAACAAAACAACACAGTGAGGCTTAGCTGCCTCACATCGGCCTCAACACCTAACAAGAACCTAGGAGGCACAGTCAATGCTCGCTTTCGATCCGCATAACTCCCCCAGGTAGGCAGCCGAAGAAATTTGGTCGGACCTAAAGGACTGTTATCTAATCGAGATACGAGATCCTATAGGTTGAAATCATGAATAAACTATTACAGCTAGTTTCTCATACAATAATTTTGCAATAAAGAATCCGTTTATTTGGTTCAATAGTTTGCGAGGTCATAATTCTCGCCTTGCTAGACTTACAACGGTTTCAATCCCTAACTAGTTGAAAAGAAGAAAAAAAGAAAGGGAAGAACAAACAAGAAAACAACGCTCTTCCAAGGCCAGCAGGAACACTCTTATCACCTACTAAAAAGCGCTCAATAGGAGAAATGATGAAGAACATGCTGATGAAAAGCGATCATGCTCCCTAGTAGAAGCACTTCTGATGCTTCGATCGATCGAGAACTTGTTGAAGAACGAGGTGCTACATCGACCAATGCCTTCAACATCAATTCTCACAAGAGATTGTAAAGAGATCCAACATAACCCCTTATGATCAGCTGGCTCCCAGACAGCCATCTACTCAAGCACCTCCCTTAGCCTATCAATTGATCAATGTGTCTCTAAATTTCCTCGGGAATGGCCTGCCAACTCAGCTCCGATGCAGCCCCCGCAAGAAATCCTAAATTGGTCCTCCATGTGATTATGAGAAGTGCAATCAAACCTATCCAGCTTAGCTTGACCTTTTTGCACTACCCCTAGTGGTTTTCCATGTCTTAATATGTCCTTTGGAAAAAGTTGGCCTATCTGGCCCGCCTTGCTATGTCAGCATACGGGCAAGACCGACAAAAAAGCATAACCAAGTGTATCCTCTATTGACAAAGCATCTTGTGCAACATGCTGCCACTATGTGTGAATAATACCTTAATAGTAAGAGCAGCGCATGATTTTCCCAATTGATGTTCACCTTCGCTACTGGCTCCCCTCACTTTGCCAACTATCCCTCATTAATCGATCTATGCCGTAACTCCTTTCCAGCCAGTTTTATAGCATTATCTTAGCCATCCCAGCATCCACTATAAATACCCCCATATAGGAAAACTTTATAGGGGCTATTGTTGGTCATCGGTTACCAAGGATCGACTATTCCATATTCGTTGGTGGCTACCCACCAAGGGTCGACTATTCTGTTGTTGTTGGTCACCACCTACAAAGGGTTGACTATTCCACTTTTGTTGGTTGCCACCCTCCAAGGTTCGACTAATCAGTTGTTGTTGGTCGCCGCCTATCAAGGGTCGACTATTCCATTACTGTTGGTTGCTAGCCACCCAGGGCCAACTATTCGATTGTTGTGTGTCGCCATCTGCTAAGGGTTGACTATTCAATTATTACTTGTCATGATTTATTTGAAGAATCCATAAATCACTCTCATCCCATGTCCTCAACTTAGCATTAAGTAGTAAATTCCATAGCAGCTCTTTGTCTACAATCCTAAGCTCAGTCAGCCCTCAAAATTAGCAGCAGCCTTAGTCTTGATCCATCCCCTTTATCTTGTTTTATATCTCATATAATTCCCTATAATTGAAAGTGAGCCATATAAAAAGAGGAATTCATAGTGGACGTTGGCAGCTCTCTTGAACAACTTTATATCTTGTGTCATTTACCCAATAAATGCTCATTTAGCTCTTAAGCCAAATAATTAGCAAGTAACCTTTGCTTTCATGGTGCAATTCTAAGGTTGAAAAAAATACGATCAACATTTTAGCACTAGAAGGAGGGCCAAACTATCGATCTTGTGGTTAGTAGTCTCCTATGCAAGCTCTTTTCGCACTTGGTATCGCACATCCAGGGTGAAATATGGCAACTACGAGTTTGCTCCCACTCGCACCACCGATCATCAAAAAGATTTTCCAACATGAGGAACATCGTTCAGAATTGCTGCTAAGGTTATCCAACAAAGAAAAGTTTTCATGTGCTCATTACCTTATTTGGGGAATGCTGCCCTTCACAGCCCAAAATCATGTGAGAAATCGCTCCCCTCTTGGCTGGCAGGCTAGCCACGACGATGAATTACCAAGAATTCATTTCCTTATTAGGGAACACCAAGGCTATCCAAAGAGGATTAGTTTTCATGTGCTCATTACCTTGTTTGCGGACCGTCGCCCTTCGCATCCAGGATTGCATGAGCCGTCCCTTCCCTCCTGGCTGGCAAGCTACCCATGAGGATAATTTATTGAGAATTCATTTCTTTGTTGGGGAATGCTTAAGCAATCTAGCAAAGATGAGTTTTCATATGCTCATTATCTTGTTTTGGGACTGCTTCCCTTTGCCACCAAGAACCGCACGAGCTGTCGCTCCCCTCTTGGTCGGCAGACTATCCACGAGGATGAATTACAAAGAATTCATTTCCTTATCGAGAAATTCCTAGGTTATCCAACATCAATAAGTTTTCAAATTCTCATTGCTTTGTTTGAGGACCACCGACCATGCGAGTCGTCGCTTCCCTCCTAGCCGGCGGGCTATCCACCTGAATGAATTACTGAGAGTTTGCTGCCTTGTCATGAAATGCCTAGGATATCCAACAAGGATGAGTTTCATATGCTATTACCTTGTTTGGGTGCTACTTCCCTTGGTCACTCAGGACCACGTGAGTCATCACTCCTCTTTTGGTCGATAAGCTGTCCACGAGAATGAATTACGGAGAATTCATTTCCTTATTAGGGTACGTCCAGGCTATCCAAAGAGAATGAGCGTTCATGTGCTCATTACCTTATTTGGGGACCACCTTCCTTCGCCGCCCAAGACCATATGAGTGTCGCTTCCCTCCTAACCGGTAGGCTATCTACAAAGATGAATTATTGAGAATTCGTTTCTTTTTCAGGGAACACCTAGGCTACCAACGAGGATGATTTTTTATTTGCTCATTACCTTATTTAGGATTTCCCCACGTAAGACCTGCAAGCCATCGCTCCGCTCCCGACCAGTAGGCTATCCACGAGGATGAATTACTGAGAATTTATTTCCTTGTTGGGAAATGTCCAAGCTATCCAACGAGGATGAGTTTTCATATGCTCATTACTTTATTTGGGGACCGTAACCAAGGATTGCGTGAGCGTTCGCTTCCTACCTGGCATATAGGCTATCCACGAGGATAAACTACAAAGAATTCATTTCTTTGCGGGGACTTCCAGGTTATCCACTAAAGTTAAATCTTCATTCTTTTTTTTCTTTTTTTGGGGATTGCCCCAACCCCAGGTGTCTGGGTGAAACGTCTCTCCCGTGTGCAATAGGGCGCATCGAGGATTGGATGCATGACAGCATAGGTCAGTATCCTTCGTCCATGATCTCACTCATTCTCCATATAAAATGGACATTGTTACCCAAACTGGCATTGTTACCCCGAGTGATGCTGAAATCCGACATTCGCAGTGTGCCATGTAAGAATAAGCCAGTCAGTAGCATGACTCTTAGGAGAACTTTCAAACCGCTTAGCACTTAAGTTCGAACTAAGACCACCTACTATCAATGCAACACACAGATAAGTTCACTTTTAACTAATTTTATCTGTTAAGTTATTTTGAATGATGACACCAGCCGTCTATCTCACCACTATCCCTCAATATTACAGGAGTGCTCGAGCCAGTCATGCACCCCGATCAAGCATGGCTCTATAGTCCTATAAGCAATAGGCGACGTGTCACCCTAGAGAACCCTCAAGCCTTGCTCACTTCGGTTCAAGCCAGGACTCATCCATCGCTATGCACATGACTGCATTTCACCTGGGAGAAGTCATAGGAAAGCATGAGCTCCCATTCAGTGCTAGTGCCACCCACCACTCAATGATCAGTAGGCACTCGGCTCCTATAAGCGAACCACCGGACTTTGCCCGTTGCATGACAATCTTACTATTTAGCACATTTTAAACAGAGTTTTTATTACTGAAAATTATACAGGAATGCCTTGGGCAGCGCTCACCGAGGAGAACCTCCAAACCCCTAATTCTTAGGTTCGAACTGGGAACGCCTCGTGGCAAAGCAACACAATAAGGCTCAGCTACCGCACATCGGCCTTAACACCTAATTTGCACCCCTGCAGCATGGTCAATGCTCGCTTTCGAATGACTAAACCTGCCCGAATAAGTAATCAAAATTTGGTGAGACGGGCACAAAGGACTACTAACTATTAGAGATACGTTATCTACAAATTAAAAGAAAGAAAAATACTACTTCATCTGGTTTCTCAACAATAAATTTTCAACAAAGAAGTTGTTTTACTCAGTTCAACAGTGTGTAGGGTGTAATGCCTTCCTCGCTAGGTTTACAACATTTTTCAATCGTTAACTAGTTGAAAAGAAGAAAATGAGAAAGGGAAGAAGAAGCATACCAAAAACGCTCTTCAGAGGCCAACCGACCTGCACTCCAATCACCTCCTAGAAAGTGCCCGGCAAGGCAAACGATCAAGAACTTGTTGAAGAAATCAAAGTAAGTTCCTATCGTCGAAGCACTTTAGATGCTTTGAGTGATCCAAAATTATTAAAGGAGTATGATTCCACCACCAATGCCTTCAACATCGATTCCCATAAGATGAAACACCCCCTCCTCTATACTCATATTTTTAAGAGTATAACAGTGTAATACTATCAGATAATACGGAGAATAAGGTGATATAGGATACATATGTAAATATTCCCCAAGGCTAACACTGGTACATATTTAAACATCAAATAAATAACTCACCTCTATATACACAGTATCAGCACAAAGCAATAAACACGTGTGCCTTCAGGATAGAACAACACACAATAAACATCGGAAATCACGGAGTCAATCACAACACTAATATATAATATACAATGTACAAAATATGTCCAAATGCACATCACAACGATATAAATACAAGAGACTATGCAATTCAGAATGATAATATAAAACACTAAATATCTAGTCTCCTCTATGCCTAGAAGTACAAGCTAGTCTTATCGTCTTTGAATTTGAAATGTCTTAGATTAACTCGAGTTTTGTATAAATAATAAACAGGTCAGACTATATCTAAATTCAACATCAATAAACATAAGAAACTCTATATATACTGCGTATAAGTAAATATAATAATATTATCTCAACCGTCTCAAGTATCACATACGTAGAACACCACAAAACCCAGTATAAAAATATCATCACCTATATAAAAATTCATCAAACTAAAAATCATGAAACAATGTCAAATGGGTGAATGATCCCATCCAAAAATCATTATCAAAATCCAGAAATCATCAATAACGAGATAACCTCAAGTATAGTCAAGCTAAAACAAAGTTAATAATGAAATCATCACAAAATCACATAGAAGGCTACCATCGTCATATTATTCTAAATCACTAAACAAGTCAACATGAGTATTGAATCATTCACAATATCAAAATCTTTATAGAAACTGAGAAATCAGAAGATGTAGAAGAAATTATACATAAAGTCCTAATTTATAATTCAAATTTTGAAATAATAAAGTTTAAAAAAATATTTCTCTAACATTAAAGTCAAATATTCAAAACAAAAAAATATAACACTCAAAATCACTTTATAAAAGTCAAATATAATTTTCTATAATCAGTTATTGTTTCAAAATAAATATATATACGCTTCAAATAAATTATATTTACTTTTAACTATAAAATACAATTCCAAAAATAAAAATTTAAATACCAAAATTTCATTTCCAAATCTTTACTTATATATTTTAAAACATTCAAAACACTTTATAGATCAAATATCCTTTTACGCATAATTTCCTAAACATCCAAACTCACTTTATGAATCAAAAATAACATATAAACTATTTCATAATTATATATTACTAAATAATTCCTTAAAATAAATTTATAAACCCTAAAAGTTATTCTTTTCATTTTAAACCATAATTATAATTCAAAACCTTCAATATATATTCAAAATCTCTAATAGCTTATATTGAAATCATTCTATATTACTTTAAATTGATTTCATAATTTTTTAAAATAAAATACTATTCCTAGATAAATTTTAAAACCCAATAAATAATTTCCCAAATTTTTTTATAAACATTTTAAAATGGGAAAATCAATAAATCGTCTAAAATAAAAACTATGGAGTAAAATTCTGCAAAATCAAAAATAAATCATTAATATAAATTTTACTACATGGCCAAGTCGAATTCCATCGAATTTCGGTCATCGATAAACTATACACAAAATATAAATAAATTATACAAATTAAATGCAAACAGATAGTATCTCCTTTGCATTTTTAATAATTCAACATATACAAATTCTCCTAATCAATCCCAAAATCATATCCAATAACCTTCAATCTCAACTAAACAATCCATACTAAAATATTCATCAAGGTTATGACTAATTAAAAGTTTGCAAGGGAATTTATATAGTAAATATAGTTGTGAGTAAATAAAATTTACTCATTAAAATAATGCGAAATGAATGAATTTGCTCGACCTTTGATTTATCTCCTACGGTGGCTACATTGAGCGCCTTTAACCTCTACCATCATCAATCACCATCATCTGCCCAAACAACTCCAAACTGCCTGCACTTGCCTGCCTCCCCATCTGCATGCACCTACATCTCTAGCTCTGATTTTGAACATCACCGCCCCCAAATCATGCACGAACAAGGTCATCGCCCAAGCAAGTTCACCCTCCATCAAGGATTGTGTGGCTGTTCAAGTGCCAGGTCATGTGTGATATCAAGGCGTATGATTTATTTATTTTTATTTTGTTTCTTTTATTATATAGAAATTTTATTAGGGGTTCTATGACATGCTCATCCTAAGGAGAAAGCGGGTTCGGTTATGGAGAGATAAAGAATGGCTTAGAATAAATTAGAATAAGGGAAGTGGGTTTTGGGCTTGGGTTATTAACTCTTGGGCTTTAGTTTTAGTTAATTTTCTTTAAATTTGAATTTATATTTAAATCCTTGAAATAAATTTCTATAATATAAATTGATTCGCACACCATTGAACAAATACTTCAATTAAAACAGTTTATTCAAATTACGATAAATTATTATTTGAAAAGAATATTAATTTAATTTAATTTCAAAAATCCAACTTGTTTGTTAAATATAATTTAATTAACTAAAATTTATTTTCAAATCATTAATTATCAAATTCGTACAACCTTTTGATTAAATTGGTTTATTTACGGTGTAGAAAGCAGATTGCTACATAAGGGGTCATAAAGAGCTACTAGGTGACCTTGTCAGGGAGCATTAATATAAAATATGTGTGTTGCATCACCTCATTTGCTTCAGTTGTATTAACAACCGCAACAAATAGTATCATTTGCTTCATTCTTCCTTGATAACCAAAGTAATTAGTACATTCAAAACATTAGAAAATGAAGATATTGTTTATAACCAAAGCAAATAGGAGTTATTTGCTTTGGTTCATGGCAAGAACCAATGCAATTGACTTTTTTTTTCCTTTTCATTTCACTTGCTACTCCAAATTTTCAATTTTCCACTAACTTTTCATTTATCACTCCGCTTCTTTTCTTTCCCACGTCATTTTTCATTCTTTGATCCTCGAACTAAAAAAACCAAACTCCTAAATTGATTTAGGGAATACTGCATCTCCAAGCGATGCCGCAAGCTTCACTTTTGGATTGGATAATGAT
Source organism: Allium cepa (assembly GCA_030765085.1). Taxonomy (NCBI): domain Eukaryota; kingdom Viridiplantae; phylum Streptophyta; class Magnoliopsida; order Asparagales; family Amaryllidaceae; genus Allium; species Allium cepa. The sequence goes on along the minus strand of CM060945.1, from coordinate 134,046,990 downwards.
TAGAACTTCCACAACTAGCAATTTACATGCGTGAAAAAGATGTTGCCTTCGCTCGATACTGAAGATGATGTTGTAATTATGTTGGCGTATCGGTTCATTGGCAGAGGTAATTGTTAATATTGCGTTGGCTACATCCACAGTTATAGGAGGCAGACTATTTGCTGATTCATGCTTGAAAAAATTTGTCTATTTGCCAATTCATTCCTTCATTAGGTAGCATGCTTGAAAAAACTACATTAGGTTGTCTATTTGCCATTTCATTCCTTCATTTTAAGTGACAATAGTATCATTGTCTTTTACCGCATGAGTTACTTCTAATGGATTTCTGCAAATGGTTTTATATTGGTAATTATTAATCGTGTTGGCTACATCTATAGTTATAGAAGGCAGTCATGCATTTCCTACTTATAAGCTAGTCTAATATATTATAGTAAGTAATATGTTTATTGATTTTAACATCTGATGTTTTATTTCTTTTATTAGATTTATTCTTCTATTTTTCGTGATGCTACATTGTTGCAGATAAGATGTACATCACCTGGTTTTCGGCTTATTGAGTTAAATTTATTTGAAGCAGTTGAGAGCATATTCCTAGAAAACTCACAAAAGGAACACATAAAGAATGTATTTCTTGGGCTCATGAACATTTAAATGATTTGGAGATTGAAACTCTAGCTCCGAGACAGCCTATTACTTATATTGTCCTATTATGAAATAAATTTTGGTAATAATTCTATTGTTTTAAACATAAATAGTGAGTAATAGCAATACTATTAATGTTAGACAAAGTTGTTTCATATGATTTTTTATATTAAGCACGGAGATATCATCATGTCACCATGAAGAAATAAGATGCTGAAGATAAATGCAGATGCAACCACTAGTATAAGTCCATCCTTTATTGCAGTTTGTGAACTTTCAGAGATGCTTTATACAGATTCAAATAATGAATGTTGACACATATAGCCAACAAGAAAAATAAAAAAAGTGCCTTTCATAAGTTTGAAAAATGTTACTTAAAAGCATTTTATTCAGCATAAGAAAATGCACTCTAACCTTTTGTACTGAGATAATATTATTCTCATATACCACAGCCATGCAATCAGATGACAGATTCTAATCAATTACATGTAATTTATCTATTACCATTTACCAATACAATTGAGTCAAATTTTATGTTGGTTACTTTTCTTGTTTATTATCATACACCCTCAAGAAGATTACAGTTTTGTACACCTACTCTTTAAGGGTGTTATTGTCACGTTATCTTCTTATTGATATATTTGGTCCATCGTGTACTACAGCAATAGATTTGCTCAATATATTCTTTGGCTTGAATTGAAAATTTACTAAAATTTATTATTACAAGGATATATGTTAGTATTCATGGAGAAAAAAAGACAATCTAATACATAATAATACATAAGTACACAAAAGTTTCAAACTTTATTTATGGGTTAGATGTTTTCTTTTCCAGAGAACCAAGGTAGACATACACAGCCTGTATACATACAAATTATATTATAATGGAACTATAATTTTTAACCTACTTGGTGTTAACAGTATGTTACAGAAGTGTTACGAAACTGTTACGATTACGTTACAAAACTGCAACAACTACAGAATTGTTATGAGTACAGAACGGTTACAAATATATTGCAAAACTGTTACGATTATGTTGCAAAATAACAACAACAAAACTGTCACAACTACGTCGCAAAAATTGTTACGAATAGAACTGTGCAGAAAATAGATTACGCAGTAGATATAATACCAATTAAATTGTACGAGTACAGCGAAAAAATGTTTCCTTGAAATAATATTGCTCCCTATATGACGCTTAAGGATATCGTGCAATTGTTTACCAAGATGAAATGAACCTTCTTTGCGATGCTGCGTAACAATCACAGAGCAACGACGAACTCAAGAGGGTTTATGTAAGAACAGAGTGTTGTGGGAGAGAAAGAAAATGCAGAAAAAAAAACTTAGTTATCATTTCCTATTTTCCTTCAGCCTATATATAGGCACGGGGAGGTGCCTATTTGGTAATAAGTGCATGTTTGAACGATTGCGACTGTTGGAAAGGTTGTGACCCTTTACCAGGTAGTGCGACAAAAATAAAAAAACTGTTCAGTCTGAACAACCAAGCCAAGCCAACTGCAAAGTGCTAAGTGCCTATAATGCCTCAAATGTCTATTCACTCGTGCCAAGGATGCGGATGTGGCTGCGGGCCCGGGCGTGGGAGCGTGCGGGGTGGTATGTTGCACCGCTCATCATCGCTGTGGCTCTCTTTGTCTCATAATAATTATAATAGTGTCCACATATTAGTATATAAACACAAAATTTTTATTTTATTCTAAGATGTGGGACTAAATTCATTTCCCAATGCATTAATGCCTTCACATTTCCCAATGAAATGCTCATTCATTTCTAACGGTCCCCCACATGAATGAGTAATTGCTTAATTTGTTCTTAAATTTTTGCAAAACATTTATCGTATTGGTTAAAGTAGCATATTGGCCTTGAAATTTCCTAGTATTTATCATTTTGACTTACTAGCGAATAAGTGGACTAAGGTCGTTTTTGAACTGTAAACCTTTTGTGTAAATCTAAAATAGACAACACACAATAAGTGTTTCCAATCTTCCTTGGTTCTCTGTTTGTGTTCGTTTTTGCTATGAACACCAACTTGGTCTCATGAGTGCTTGGAGAATTTGGCCTTACAATTCTCCTTGAAGCGGTGCCTTCGCACTCACGTAGGTGATTCTATAAAGGCTATTTTCACAATACCCCACTTGGTTCTTAATATTATCAAGTATAAACATCATTAAAAATATCAAAACTTATCATGTTCTTCGGCGAGTAGTGCACTGACTTATCATAGAAATAGTTTGAAGATATATAGTGCTATCAAGTTTATCTAAACTAAGTTTTCCCTCTGAATCTAGATCTTGGGATCTCCGGTCAGCTAGGTGGTTTCCTCTTAAAGAAATCTTTAGTTTATGGGCCTTAACCTCATGCCCATCGATAAGATATTAACTTTCTTTCTAGGTAAACCTTTTGTTAATGGATCCACAATGTTATCATTTGATCTTATATAGTCAATTGTGATAACCCCATTGAAGAGAAGTTGTCTGGCAGTTTATTTCTACGACGAATATGTCTAGACTTGCCATTATAAAGCTTACTATTGACCCTTCCAATAGCTGATTAGTTGTCATAATGTATGCTTATTGGAGGTATAGGTTTTTCCCAATTCGAAATAGCTTCTAAAAAACCTCGAAGCCAATCCACTTCTTCTACGGCTTTGTCTAAGGCAATAATTTCTGATTACATGGTTGATCTTGTCTTACAAATTTGTTTAGAGGATCTCCAAAATATTGCCCCACTAGCTAAGGTAAACACATATCCACTAGTGGATTTTGCATCCGATGAACCAGTTATCCAGTTTGCATCACAATACCCTTTTATTATAGATGGGTACCTATCATAATGTAATCCATGACTTCGTGTATACCTTAGGTATCTTAGTACTTGAATTATAACTTTCCAGTGATTCTTTCATGGGTTGCTAGTATATCTGCTAAGTTTACTTACTGCATATGCTATATCAGGCCTAGTGCAGTTCATTACATACATAATGTTACCTAGCATATGAGAGTACTCAAGTTGGTAAATACTATCACCACTATATTTAACCCAGTTTTGGTTTAAATCTGCTGGTGATTTCGTTGATATTGTATTGTATCGTTTAAACTTTTCAAGTATTTTTCCAATGTAGCGTGATTGGGATAACACATATCATTAGTTGATTTTATGTATTTTTGTTCCAAGTATCACATCAGTGATTTCTAGATCTTTCATGTCAAATCTGGCGGAGAGCATATCTTTTGTAAATTTTTATTATCTCCTTGTCGCTTCCAACTATTAGTAAATCATCAACATATAGACATATATGACATATCCCATATTTGTATGTTTAAAATAGGCATATTTTTCACATTCATTTATATGAAATCCATTAAGTATCATATTTTTATCAAATTTTTCATGTCATTGGTTAGGTGCTTGTTTAAGCCCACGCGGTGATTTTCTTAATCTACAAACCTTACTTTCAATTCTAGTTTTTAGGAAACCTTCAGGAGGTTTCATGTATATTTCTTCTTCTAGTTCACCATTTAAAAATGTTGTTACATCCATTTGATATATTTCTAAATCAAGTGTGGATGCAATTGTTATCAGCATTCTTATTGATGTTATTCTAGTTACTAGGGAGTATGTGTCAAAATAGTCCAGGTCTTCTTTTTGTCTGAATTCTTGAACCACAAGTCGAACCTTATACTTGTTTATTAAACCATCATGTTTCAATTTCTTCTTAAATATTCCTTTATCCTAAGGTCTATCATCTTTGAGGTAAATCAACTAACTCCCATGTATGGTTTGCCATAATGGATTCGATCTCACTGTTAATGGCCTCCTTCCAGTAATGGGCATCAGTGGAGGACATTTGCTTATTTGTATGTTAGTGGATCATCTTCTAACATAAATGTGTAAAAGTTTGGTTCAAAGGTTTTTGAGGTCCTTGATCTTTTGCTTCTCCTTGGTTCCTCCACTTGATGATCAACACTATTTTGTTGATCAATATCAATATTTTATTCACTATCCTCCAGAGACTTGGAGATTTCAGTTTTCCTTGGTCTCTTTTGAGTATAATTTCCAGTACCCTGTTTTGAAGGGTATATATGTTCGAAAAATCTAGCATTTCTCGACTCAATGATGGTATTTATGTGAATATCATCAATTTTTGATTTGTGTACTAAAAATTGATGAGCAGCACTATTTTGTGCATATCCAGTGAACACACAATCAATTGTTTTCGGTCCAATTTTAACTTTCTTTGGTTTAGGTGCCTCCACTTTCGCAAGACACTCTAACACTTCTAAGTATTTGTAGGATGGTTGTCTATTTTTTTCAAAGTTTGTGGGGAGATTTAGATTTTTTTTCCTTTTGTGGTATCTTATTCAAAATATGATTTGCAGAAAGAATAGCTTCTCCCCAGAAGTTATCTGGCAAGCCAGAACTAATTAGTAAGGCATTCATCATTTCTTTAAGAGTTCTATTTATCCGTTCGGCTATACCGTTGGATTGAGGTGAATACGGGGTTGTAGTTTGGTATATAATACCATGCTCAGCGCAGAATTCCTCAAAGGAAAAATCATATTCCCCTTCTCTATCACTTCTTAAAGATTTCATTTTCTTGTTGAGTTGATTTTCAACTTCTGCTTTATACTATTTAAATATGTTGAATGTCTCGTCCTTGCTTCTAAGGATATACGCATAATAGTACCTTGTACAATCATCAATGAAGGTAATGAAATACCTTTTTCCACCTCTAGTTTGATACATTTTTAAGTCACATACATCTGTGTGTATTAGGTCTAGAGGTTCAGTTTCTCGTTCTACATGGTGAAACGAGGTTCTTGTTAATTTTGTTTCTGCAAAAACTTGAAATTTATAGTTGGAATCTATTTTGATATAAAGTATAGATTAATCATTCTTCGCAAGGTATCGAAATTTACGTAGCCTAATCAAGAATGTCATATGTTAGAAGAGTCAATAATATAAGCAGAAGATTCAGCTTTATTCATATCATTGTTTGGTATAGTAGTGGTTACATTTGCTTTAAATAAACCATCACACACATATCCTCTTTCTACATACACTCCATTCTTTGGCAACACAAACTTATCAAACAAAAAAGTGAGTTTGAAGCCATGCTTGCTATGCAACGATCCAAAAATCAGGTTCTTGTGAATCTCTGGAACATGAACAACATCTGCCAAAGTTAATTCTTTTCTAGAAGTTGGTTTTGGTACAAATTTTTCCCTTGCCTTCGACTTTTGATGCAGATTAATTACCCATAAAAATCTATTCGTCCTCAGTAGCAGTTTTGTAGGGTGTAAACATCCACTTATTTGCACATATGTGTCGTGTGACTCCTGTGTCTACAAACCATTCCTTCTAGTTACCAACAAGATTGCATTCGGACACTACTGCACATAAATCCATATCAAATACGCCTTCCAAAATGTCAGCCATGTTTACTTCTGATTTCCTTTTCTTAGGTATGCAACATTCGACGGCTTTGTGCCCTTTCTTTCGACAATTATGGCATGAACCTTGAAATTTCTTTGATTTCTTAGGAGCATGCTCACATTTCCTTTTGTTGAATTTCTCTTACTCGACTACATTTGCCTTGGCAATCATGGTATGCGAAGCATTCTTTTGAGATTTCCTGTTATATTCCTTAATTCTCAGTTGAACTATAAGTTCCTCCATTGTCATCTCCTTGTGCTTGTGCTTAAGGTAGTTTTTGAAATCTTTCCATGATGGAGGAAGCTTTTCAATTGTAGTGGCAACCCTGAAAGGATTCGCTTAGGGTCATTCCTTCATCGTGCAGTTGGTGAATAATGACTTGTAACTCTTGAATCTAGTTGATTATTGTCTTCGCATCAACCATTTTGAAGTCAAGGAATTTTCCTACTATGAATTTCTTCATGCTCGCATCTTCAATTTTGTACTTTTTCTCTAATGTCGTCCAGAGTTCTTTGGAAGTTCGAGCAGTACGATATACATTGTATAGGCTGTTGTCGAGTCCATTTAATATGTAGTTCTTGCATACGAAGTTAGAACTCTTCCAGACATTTAAGGCTTCAACTTTTGTTGCATTGGGTTCCAATTCGTCGACTCTGCGACCATCTTATGTAAGAAATTTTACAAGGTCCAAAGTCATCAAATAGAACAGCATCTTTTGCTGCCAGCGTTTAAAGTCCATCCTTGATAATTTTTTCGGCTTTTCTTCATAAGACAGCGCCATCATTGGAACCATAGTTGCAGACTAAGTAGTAATTACAGTATGTATTGGTGCAGAAGTATTGCTTTTATGAGACATTGTCGTCTACAAAATAGCCAATAATAAATTAATATTGTTTCAAGATTGTTAACAGTACGTTACAGAAGTATTATGAAACTGTTACGATTACGTTACAAAATTGCAACAACTACAGAACTGTTATGAGTACAAAACTGTCACAAATAAGTTGCAAAACTGTCACGATTATATTGCAAAATTGTAACAACAACAAAACTCTATTTAGAAAAAATTGTTAGGAACAGAGTTGTGCAGTAAACAGATTATGCAGTAGATAGAGTACTGATTAGATTGTCCGAGTCTAGCAAAACCAGTTCCCTTCAAATAATATTTCTCCCTCTACGGCGCTTAAGGATATCAAGCAACTGTTTTCCAAGATGAAACAGGCCTTCTCTACGATGTTGCGTAACAATCACAGAGCAACGACGAATTCAAGAGTGTTTATGTAAGAACAGAGTGTTGTGGGAGAGAAAGAAAATGCAGAAAAAACTTATCATTTTCTATTTTCCTTCTGCCTATATATAGGCGCAGAGATGTGCCTATTCGGTAATAGGTGCATGTTCGAACAGTTGCGACTGTTGGAAAAGTGGTGACCCTTTACCAGGTGGCGCGACCGTTTGAGTTTGAATGGACAAAAACAAAAAACTATTCAATCTTAACAGCCAAGCCAAGCTAACTGCAAAGTGCTAAGCGCCTCTAATATGCCTCAAATGTCCATTTGTCTGTGCCGTGAATGCGGGTGTGGACCCGAGCATGGGCGCGGGAATGTGCAGGGTAGTGCGTTGCACCAACCATCATGGCTATGTCTCTCTTTGTCTTATAGTAATTATAATAGTATCCACATCTTACTATGTAAACACAAAATGTTTATTTTATTCTAAGATATGAAACTAAATTCATTTCTTAATGCATTAATGCCTCCACATTTTCCAATGAAATGCTCATTCATTTCTGACAATCTCCTACATGAATGAGTAATTGCTTAATTTGTTCTTAAATTTTTGTGAAACATTTATCGTATTGGTTAAAGTAGCATATTGGCCTTGAACTTTTCTAGTATTTATCCTTTTGACTTACTGACGATTAAGTGGACTAAGGTTGTCTTTGAACTGTAAGCCTTTTGTGTAAATCTAAAATAGACAACACACAGTAAGTGTTTCTAATCTTCCTTAGTTCTCTGTTTGTGTTCGTTTTTTCCATGAACACCAACTTGGTCTCATGAGTGCTTAGAGAATTTGGCTTTATAATTCTCCTTGAAGCGGTGCATTCGCACTCATGTAGGTGATTCTATAAAGGGTATTTTCACAATACTCCACTTGGTTCTCTTTGTCTCGTAGTAATTAGTACTTAACACTTATAACATTAGAGGTACTTAGCACTTTGCAGTTAGTTTGGTTTGGCTATGTCTCTCTTTATCTCATAGTAATTATAATAGTGTCCACATCTTAGTGTATAAACACAAAATATTTATTTGCAGTAGCACAAAGAGAGACATAGCTATGACAGGTGGTGCACTTAGCATTTGCAATTGGCTTGGCTTGGCTATAAAGGGTGGTGAAGCATGCGAGGTGGTGCAATGTGGCTATGTCTCTTTTCGTCTCATAGTAATTATAATAGTGTCCACATCTTTGTATATAAACACAAAATGTTTATTTTATTCTAAGATGTGAGACTATTCATTTCACAAGGCATTAATGCCTTCACATTTCCAAATAAAATGCTCATTCATCTCTAACACTTGGAAGCTCTTTCATTTATTTTGATCAAAATGCTTCTACATAGCTTGTATTTATTAGACCATTATAATCATTTATGACTTCGTATATACTAAATTTTTTATTTTGTTTTGAAGTAACATGATCAGCGATTCAGGCAAAAAAGGGGACGAAATGAGTGCATGAACTCATTTAACCCATCTAGCTATTTGGTTTTTTTTGTTGTATTAACTACAAACCAAATGACTTGACATAGGCCATTTATATTGCAACTTGTTCAAGTATTAGTGTGTTACTTTGTTTCATGTTGTCATTTCTAATATAGCGTTTGATTGTTACTTGTATCGTCTTCAGGCTAATTGACCATAAGCTACACTGACTAAAAGAAGGTCTTTCAACTTTCTTGACAAAGTAAAACAGGCAACTTAAAATTCATGGTATGTTATCTTCATCCTATTACTAGTTTTTAGTTTTTACAGTCTGTTTCCATAATTGCATCTGTAATTAATTATACTATAATTGTTGCGTCTTATTTTGTTGCAAGTATTTGCCAACTTTAAGTGGCAAAAATATTTTGTTCGAGCCGTAAAATTAAATGAAATATAGTTAACTGCTTACAAGTTGATGCACTGAAAACTTCTAATGCCATATAATTTGGTCAAACTAATTGATGCATGTTTGGGTATATTACTAAAAAGTAGCAACTGATGCGAGCTGCAAAGTGTAATCTCTATCGACAGTTGGCACTACTGAGCCCAAAACAAATTAAATGGACCCTTATAGCAAATTATATGCAATACTCTATGTAGATAGCTTCAAGCGCATGCAGCTCTGATTTCCTGCACTCCCAGTTAGTTAGCATGAATTATATTTTCTTGTTTGGAACACAGACAGTTGAATAAATAAACTAAATTGGTTATATAGTTGTTCAGAAGAAAATATATTTGGTCAATGTTTCGTATACCCTGTCAGGTGGTTTTTTTAATAACATAACATAGCCCAATATATAGCTCATACATTCAGCCAATTAACCAGTGATAAAACAAACTGTACATTGCTGAAACCATCGCACCTCGGTTTCTTTTCGTTTCGCTTCAAGAATAAGCATATTCATCGGCCTTGGCCCCCAATCACAAGAAAATATTTTTCTAACTCCATAAACTACGGTTAGATGTTTTTTTTTGTTCCATAGCTTTCTCCTCTTCCAAAATACGAGAGCTCGTGTAATCTAAACTGATACGGATGCTGACTTGTTTAAATATTAGGTCTGATATTAGAAGGCTATTGGATAAGTGAATTCAATTTTTTTTATGTAGTGGTAAGGTTTCATAAAGAGATAAGTTCATTTGGTTTTCATCTTTGTCATTTGTATTTTGTGTTTTCAATATGTATTACAACATGGACTAGTTCTATTAGAATCGCAATTTATCCATCCCACTATTTTGTGGAAAATAGCAACATCTCGTAGTTTCTTTACTCATTTTATCATTTTTCTTCTTTTAGTTTATTTCTTATTCATTTTCTCCTTCGTGTTTTCTTTTTTCTTCAATTCATGATAGTTGAAGTTGATACTTATCGACAATTTTCATCATCAAATCTTTATTTAAATGAATATTGTGAAAAAATCAGAAGTTACATCAATAATAACACACTTCAATTAGGTTTTAATTTTTAAATAATCATGTTTGGAATTTTTTGAATTTAATTGAAAAAAAAAATATTTCAGTTGAATCCAGGTTGAATAACACCCCTTTAAAATAGTTGTGGGCACTGTCTTGATCATTTCCCCCAAGTGGTCTATACATGTGAGATTATTTTGACCTCTTTTGCATCTTGTTGAAATATAATATGTAATAAATTCTAGGAAACTTAACTGTCGAATCTCCTTTTTTATTCAGTAGTTAGCAAAAATTCATATACACTGGATCATTATCAGGTGAACTTTTATCTATGTTTGCATAGTTTAAAAAGTGCAGTTGTTTTGCGTTTTTATTCTATTGGTTCAAAGTCTGTACTTTTGTCTATTTTTATTGAGAAAATAAGGTCAAATGAAACTGAATACATCTATCATTTATTTATTTGTTTAGCAAGGGATAAAAGATGATTGATTTTCATTCAAAACATTTTATGTTCTATGTGTATAACTGTGGTTACAAGAAACTCTGCAAAAAATATCTGGGGCAATATAATATTTTTCCTCTAAGAATTGGTTTTATTTTTATTTTCGTTTTTTTGGTTGACAATCTTTTAGGGGAAACAGTGTAGCCTAATTACGATAACCATTAAAGAAACTGAATTGTCTTACATTCTAAAATAATCCACATTGTTTGTTTCATGATAGTTTCTTTTTTATCCTTTTAAAAAAAATTAACGCATGCCATTCCTGATATGAACAACATTACACACTTGTCCAATTATAGAATATAAATTTATATGGTTGAAGCTATCTACACAGAGTAATACATATAATTTGTTTGGCATATAAAACAAGTGTGCCAAAAACATGCGGTAGATTTGATGTGTTTGGTTTATTTACACAAATCATATTTCAAATCTACACATAGTTTTATATTGACTTTCTGTAGTTAGTTGGCACTACCTAGCCTAAAACATATAGTAGATTTGTGTAAAATGGGTAAGAAGACTCCATGGAGTAAGCAACAAGTATGAAGAGTCTAGTATATAGCAAACAAGAAATGCACGATCTGATGAGTTTACTACTTTTCTATTTTTAGTGGATTAAATTTTTGATGTCGACTCTATGATACATAGTTTCACAAAGTATATAGAATTAAAAGGAGGATAAGAATGTAGTCAAGTACAAGTTTACACAAGGCACAAGATAAAACTTTTCCTTTATTTAAAGCGGCAAAAATGTTACTTCGGACCTTTTGATTACCACGTGTCTTGTTTATTTTGATTATATTTTGTAATTTATTGATTGGCAGAGGGGTTTGTAGTAAAATTAATCATTCATCAAGTAAAAATAAAAGATGGCTATACAGAAATCAAAATAAAATGATAGGCTTGTGATTTTTGAAATGCAGGTTCAGGATTTAGTTCCAAGATGGATTACAGCTCAGGGTTCTTTCATTTTTGAATAAAAACTACAAGCAAAGATATTGGCAGGAGTCGTCACAGCTTTCTACCATGAGCTAGCCTTTTAATTAAACAATTTCACGTTCATATAGGTTATACCATAAAATTTATACAATTTTCTGGCATTATAATTCTCTTGTTGGTAAACAATTTTGTTTGAAATGCAAATAAGTGTTTTGACCTGAAACTGAAACTAAAACTTGCAACTATATTTATAGAGTATCGCCACTTCTCATTTAGTGTTAAACTAAAACCTACAACTATATTTAGCGTTAAACAAGTTCATAACAGCTAAATTTCAATTATAGTCATGTCACTTATTGATATTTACACACTGATGATTAGTTCATTAATTTATTGAACATAATATATGCATGTTGCATTTTAAGACTTTGAGTGTAATATTTAGAGCTTGGTTACCACAAGCAACTTGAAGTCTTGGAGTATGAAATATGAGTGCGCCACTGTGTTGCACACTTATACTGTAGTGTACTAGCTTTCTTGTGTAATATTATTTTAGAGTATGATACTATGAACTATGAACATTGATTCTAGTGTGCTCACTATGAATATTTTGTACGGAGTGTGAATTATTGTAAATTGAAGTATGAACATTTAGTGTGCTAATGAATTAATTTTTTTTTCAGTTATATTAAAGCTATCTAACATGAAAATTTCGTTGTGATTTGATATCGTTTCAGCTTTTAAAACTTGGAACGGTATCATTTTTCGCTTCGGCTAACATTTGCTTTGGTTGTTCATAACAACCGAAGCAAATGACCTTTTTTGCTTCGGTTCAATAACCAAAGCAACAAACTTTGGCATGTTGCATCATCTTCGTTTACTACGGTTACTGAACCGAAGCAACAGGAGGTGAACATCCGAAGAAAATGACATGTTTTTTAATAGTGGAGCATACCAAGGCCTCACTAATGACATCTTAATCAGAGACACCAGCCCCTACTTTCAAAGGGATGCAGAGGCTTCCAAACAAACCCGAGATTGGGAAAATAAGAGCATCAAAGCAAGAAAGCACCACAGCCTCGCTCGGATCCATAGCTCGAGACCGACGTTCGATCAACATAAAATCTTTGGTTAAGGGACCCGTGTCCCAGCCAAAGGCAATGTCCATCTCAAGCAGCCAAAATCCAAGAGCATCGTCCGAACTACCATCGACAAGTATAGCTAACAATCGAGAAAAATACCTCATTTCTAAACCCTGTTAAATCTGATAAAAATCTAAAACAAGTTTGACAAAAAGGCAAATGCTCAAGAGCAACGATTAAGGAAAAGGAAGACAAAGCCATATATTTTTTATGAAGAAAAAACTATGCTGAGTTCAAATTTGTAGAATAAATTACATGGCCAAAGATCCATAGGTTTGAAATGGAAGGAGGAGGGGGTATTTATATGCCTCTCCATTCAATCACAGCCGTTGTAATCGAAAAGGCAAAAGAATCTCTACCGTTCAAAGGTGATAAGTGTTGTGTCACACCATGCACGTGGGTGAGAAACCTTTCTGTCACATCTCAAGAAGCATAGCCATCATGAATAATGGCGTAAGACCATGTGGATAGGGCCATAATTGCATAGCAGAACCATCAATTGATGGAAATTTTCTAGATTTTACAAGTCCATGCACGTTGACAGGCAATGGATTAGGAAGAAAAATGTTACTCAAAATTTTCTTAAATAAGAAGATAGGCTGATCAAGGTTTCTTTGCTTAATCTGCTTCGGTCCGGACTTGCTTAGGTCCAAGCCAGCCTTTCACAGGCTACTCGAGAATTAGAAATAGACTAGCAAGTCTCCTTCGACTTCCTTCTAGATTGGACCTTTGTCAGTTCGTCCTCTGTAATGACCCGCGAATTCGCACTATTTAAGCTAATAATAAACCACACATGTCCAACCCAAATTGAATGAAAAGACAGATGGTTATGAGATAGAAAGAAAAAAAGAACAGAATCTTTCTCGAATGGAATAACATATATTATTTCAATATAAATCTTTACAGCGGAAACCAAGATTCAACTTGGACACTTATAATACATGGTACACTTATTGAAAAACAAACAGCACACAATGCAGCGGAAAATAAAATACGTCCATATGTTGATGAAGATCTCCAGCTCTCATCTGAGAACTCCATGCATCTTCAGCTAATCCTAAAGCTACTCATATTTGACCCAAGTATAAAAATACCCCGATCAGTCTGGCAAATCAGCATGAGAAACACGAATATCAAACGATAGTGTCATAGATCAAAAATTGGTAATAAAAACCTTTTGAAAAGAAAGAGTATCTCATAAGACCACGCCGCGCATAAGCACAAATGGATTTTTACCTTATGATAACTAAAATATTTTTATCCAATCATTTGATATTAATTTTAATGAAATTCTTTGAAAACACTTTTCAAGTAAGCATAATCAAATAGCCAAAAAAATTAACATTATTAAATTCCAGCATACTAAGCTCTACAACTAAAATCGCAAACTCGTGAGAATGAATTTCCAACAAATGACCAGGTAAGAGACTACATTCCGGCGGTACATCTCTGGAGAAATATAGTAAGGCTTAACTGATGGTCCTCTACCAACACAAGACCGACCTACCACTAATTAGATAATACCGAACATGTCATCACTCCGGTCGTTACCGACCTATCCAAGCTTGCTCTAGCATACACCAATAATTTAAGCCTTAACGTTATAGTGAGTAGAAATATATCTACAAAGGGATGATCATACCCTAATGGTTTCAAACTCTATAGCCTTGTTGAATCTACCATGTTTTAGTCATTTTCGGATGCGAGGCGTGAGGTAGCGATTACCTTTCATAAAGCATCAACTTTTCACTTTGAATGCCCCAATGACATTCCATAATCACACAACTAATTTCTAAAAATGTATAACTTCTAAGCTCGTAGGTCTTAGGAAAGGGTGCTAGGTTAAAAGAAGTTGTCTTCTTCACCACCAAACAGATGATATATCTTATAGAGATCAATCAATGTGATTTAAAATATAATGTTAGACATTCATTCATACAAGTTGTCTAGGAACAAGATAAACCAAAGGCACTTCTCCTACCACATCCAGTTGGGAATTACCCCTAGGATTAGTAGCGATTTGTCCTTGCAAATCAAATATTTTCATCACAGAATACTACTGCCACCATAATATATGATATGGTAAATTTCACCGAGGGTCTAGTGAAAAGTGGCCCTACATCATGAAGATCTTCGTCGTTAATGATCCTTGTCTTCAACATGTTTTACTTAGAAAGCATAAATTTGTTCGAAATGGTTTTTGGATTGGAATCACCCAAATCCGATCTCAGTCTCTTCAAAATTCAATCGTCGATAAGAATGTTAATATGTGTATACAGGATTTGTGAAGCCTCTTTTCATTTTAACTTTTTATCTGTTAATGAAAATCCTTTTAACTTTGGAAATCTTTAGGTCATTTACTTAGGAAAATTTAATTCCTAATCTAGTAAAAATTTCATCTTTCTATAACTGTCTTAACTGGGTCAAAAACAATGTTATTTAAGACATCGTTTATTATAAACTCAAAACCAGTTATATTGAGTAAAAATAGACTATTCATACCCAGAATAATTTCGTACTCATACTATTTGGGGGAAAAACGGTGAAATCACCTTTTAAATTCATGTAGATAGTACAAATTCCCTCCTTGGAACTTAATATAGAGTTTGGCCAGAGTACTCCTTATACTATTAAAAACCTGGTTTAATTAATTCTTTTGAAAAAAATTACTTTTGGAAAAACTTAAATGTGATTTTTTTAGCATCCAGGTTTTCCCTTCGATATGTTCCACCCTCGCCTAGTAAGAGAAAACATAGGTCAGGTAAGTTCAGGGCAGTAATTGCTCCATCCTTAACCTCAGTTATACACCTTGTTTTATCTTTCCAGACATAGGCGGGACAAATGGACTGGTCTTCTCCGCATACTCGATTTGTTATTACATTCAAGGAAATGATTTCAATTATATTGTTTAAGTGTTATAAATAATTTTTCTTAACTATTTATTTAAACTATTATTAGAACTTCCAAATCTTCTTTAAAATTCTAAATTGTTTCTTTAAAGGCATTTAGAAAAGATTCGGGAAATAATAGTTAATTTAAATTTATACTTCTAAAGTTTATTAAAATTGTTATAGAAAAGTACTACGGATAACGTTTGAAAAGCTTATTTGATTAAAACAACTTTTCTATCGGTTGGAAATCCATATTTATAACTCAAATCACTTTTAAAACATTTTAAACATATTTATCAAACTTATTTCATATTTTTAAACATTAAAAAATACTCATTTATAAGAATTTTACATTTTGATCACTTAACTGCAATAGAGCGATTTTCCTAAAAATTTGATTTGGGCATATCTTAAATCTATAAGATGAAATCTTGGTTTTTCTTTTCCATTCGAGAACTCTGGTTATAAATGTTATCTCATCTTTTGGCAAGGCCATGATACCAAGGACTTGGCTAGAAACCAAAGATAATTTGACTCAGAGATCGGTTATACAGAGGTTCGCTAGGGATACTGACGAATTTTTCCAAGTCTGGATCGAGCTACAATTAACATAACATGACAAGTAAAGCAATGAAAGCCAATGTTCCAAATTATAGGTCAATCAAAGTTCATATGCTCAAGTTATGGATCGATCAAAATCAAGAGAGAATGACTTGGTTTATATACATCAAAGACCACTCTTCTTCATATCCATCATGCCCATTCCCCTTCGTATCCATCAATGGTCGACATTTCGTATTGGTTTCATTCATTCGCACTTCGTATCAATCTTCCCATCTACACAGTTTGTATCGATCGGCCAACGATCAATACGAAACATACCATCGAACGATCGATACGAAGAACACATGCAATGTATTATGAAAAGAGTCATTTACATCGATACGAAGCAGCATCTAAAAGCATCGATACGAATGAAGTTAGATTAGGTCGATATGAAGAAACATGGTCAAAAAGAGGAAACGGTCATGCGACATGAAATGTGGATCTCTCCTGAACCATTGCTCCACATCACCACCTAACGATCCGATTGATACAAATAGCATCGATATGAAATGCTATCGATAAGAACCGACTGATACGCACAGTTCAGCCTACTGCAAATACAACCTTGGATTGAACATAACTCAAAATCCAAAATTCTGAATTCTACCAAATTTTCACAGGAGCTTACTTACCACCTCAACATTATCTCTGATCGATCCCAGCTCAAATGGATGTCATTTTGATCGATACGAACAAGGTAGTGATCGATCATGGATCGATCTCAAATGACCTCGGATCGATCAAGTGGGCCCACGCATGTGGGAGAAGAGGTATTCCGAGACCTAAGCCAGATATTTTTAGACTACACCTATAAGTAGCAGCCTTATGCCTTCAAGAAAAGGGACTTTTGATGCAATTATTCCGTTACTCTATTGGAGATCCATTGTAACTTGAGTGTTTGAGTTATTTTCTGTTGTAATCGGTTAGTAAACATCTATAAAACAAAAAATCTTCCAAAGTGGTCGTAGGCTACAACGCCGAACCACTATAAATCTCTATCTTTTTACAATTCTGTTTGCTAATTTTGGCGTGTTTGTTATATTAGCCTCTGTTTACATTTAAATTCTTCATTTTAGTCTCTTCAAATACGTCTGAAGAGTGTTGTGCCTAATTTTGGTACAAATATTTTGGTGCTTTCATTAAGAAAACCCAATTTTTGTCCTGCTCATTGGATCTAGTACCGTTGTTGGATTGCACAACTCAAAGAAGGAGATCCAGATCTGATATCTAGTAGTTCCTTCCATTCTATTCTGATTCTACCAGATCTAGGAAAGAGCTACATCACTCACTATGGTTACTATCAGGATCGCTTCAACTACTGCAGATCCAGAAGGAAGGGATAGATAAAATCCATGTAGCTAAACACAATGGGTCAAGCATCTGTCGGAGCACCAGATCCACAAGACCCTGTGACTAGGGAGGAGTTCTAGATTCTGATGCAAGAGCTAACCAATAGCCGTCAACAGCTCACTCAGCAGATCCGTGCCAACATGGAGCTCGCAAACTAACTAAATGAGGAAAGATGAAGGAGATCCAGAAGGGATCGTGCTTCCTATTCATCCACCGAAAGCTCGGCTTCCTCTGGTTACAATCATAGACCTACACGCCAACGGCTAGATGGAAACTATGCACAAGCCTTTGGGCATTAGCATGATTTGAACCTCTGATAAGTCGGGGCTAGTCCTTCTACGGGACACCAAGCTGGACCCTCCTCCTGTGGAGGGGCAGTTCCTTATCACACCATCTATAGCCACACCGTTGTTGCTGTTGTAGACTTAGAAGCTGAGATACAGAATAGAGCAGATCCGACCCTTCGTTAACATGTTCATGCTCCAGAACCCCATGTTCCTGAAGGCTTGGAGCCAAGGAGGTGAGGAACGGACCGCCGATCGCGCCCAAAACATCCCTGCAACCTGGAACCGGACAACGCCTCAAATGCCTAACATTCCAACCATGATCCACTAAACGAAAGTCAAGGCCTTACTAATGACAATTGGGGATCTTCCGAAGTCATAATCTATTCATGAACGACATCCTTTATGTTGAGCTATCTTGCCGATTAAGGATGCCTACCCTACCTGTGTATGAAGGAAGTTCAGATCCTAATCAACCCATATTAAAGTACGAATGGCTCATGATTGCCGCACGAGAAAACGGTGCAGTTAAGTGCGAGAATTTCCCTATTTCCTTGGGACGTATTGCAACAATGTGGTTTGCTCGTTTACCACCCAGATCTATTTCCAGTTTTCATCAGTTGGCTATGAAGTTTGTCGAATAATTCTGTATGCATGTCACAAGGCCAAAGGATGTCAACACCTTGTCCAAAGTTGCCCAAGCTTCGAGAGAGACACTTAGACGTTATTTGGAAAGGTTTCATGCTACCTTTGCTGAGGTTAGGAACCCAAATGACAAATCTATCTTAATGGCATTAACTAAAGGAATCGATCTCGATTCCGAGTTCAGCAATTGGTTAGCTGGGAAACCCCATGCATCGTTGGATCGTTTCTATGCTAAGGCGGCCCAATTCCTGAGGAGAGAAGACGCTAGATAACCTATGAAGCAGGACGATGCGGGGCCCAGTGTCGAAGGCATTCAAAGTAAAGTTGATGTGAAACAAACCGATGAGAGTTTCGGTAAAGTGCAATTGAATATACAGAACAAGCAGAGCCAGTAGAAAGGCAATGGAGGTCAGGGTAAGATGCAAGACCAAAATCATGGACCGATACCCAAAGCTCCCATGTTTGACCGATATACCCCTTTGAATACATCCTTAAAGAATGTTTATTTATAGACTTGTAATACTGGCCAATATAAGAAACCAGCTTCCAAATAGTCATTTGAGAAGCAGATTCAAACCGGAAAGTTCTGCAGATTCCACGATTGTTATGGCCACAATACTAATAAGTGTCATCATTTACAAGACATCATTGAGAAGTTAATCAGAGAGAGGAAGTTGGAACAACTTGTGCGGGTGCTGCAAAATGGAGGTGCGGGACCATCGAACTCAAATCAAGGTCAAAACCAGGTTGACCAGAGGAACCCGCGCGTACTGGCGGAAGACTGGTGATAAATATAGTTAGTGGTGGTCCTCATCTAGCAGATCGGAGCTGGAAGGAAATGGAGTCGTACGCCGGTTTGATTAGTCATGCGGACTTCGGATGCTGCAGTAATGTTGATGACGGGGCTCCGACGAAACAATAGAGAACAATGACAGACGATATCGTTTTTCGAAACAGAGATGCTGGTAGAGTCGAAGCCCCCACCATCGATCCACTAGTCATATCATCTCAAATAGATCCTGGTTGGATGAAGAGAATCTTGGTAGAAAGCGAAAGTTCCGTAAATATTCTCTTTAAGTGAGCTTATGACCAGATGAGAATGGAGGCGAAGGACCTAAAGCCATGTCAGTCTCACATAAATGGCTTTAATGGAAGTGCAACGATACCTGCTGGGATGGTGGAGTTTCTAGTTGAGTTAGGAATCGGAGATTGTTGGAGAGTCCTAATGCTACAGTTTGTTGTGTTAGACATTAATTCCCCATATAATGCTTTCCTAGGCCGACCGGCCCTTGCTGAATTTAGGGTAGCCATTGCCTCATGGTGTTTAACTATAAAGTTCCTCATAGATAACGACGTTGGAGTAGTTCATGGAGATCAGGTGGCTGGATGCACCTGTTATGTTGCTAAGCTGCGGGAGGCACAATGGAAAGAGAAGGGCAAGGACATAAAGAAATCTCTCTGTGTTCGTTTTTCTGAAAATTAACAGCTAGGCCCGAGTGACACAACTAGATCCTGAAAGATCTTGATCCACGGATAATGATAATGAAGAGAAAGTCAAAGACAGTCAGGCTTCCCTGGCAGAGTTGACGATCGATGTTTCGATCGATGATAACGATGACTCCAGAATGATAAAGGTCAAATCTCAATTTAGCCACCAGATGAAAGAGGAATTGGTTGAATTTCTTTGAGAAAACCTCGACGTGTTTGCCTAGGTTCACTCAGATATGTATGGGATCTCGACAGACATCGTGAGCCTTGCATTGAATATTGATCCACGGCATGTCCCGGCCAAATAGAAAAGGCGCGGTATGGATCAGAGAGATATGTCGCCATGAAGGAAGAGGCAAATAAACTCAAGTCAAACGGGTTTATTCGAGATGCATTATATCGAGAGTGGGTATCCAACCTAGTGCTTGTTGGGAAATCTAATGGGAAATGGAGAACTTCTGTAGACTACTTAGATTTGAATAAAGCCTACCTAAAGGACAGTTTTCAACTTTTCGGAATTGATCAACTTGTGGATTCAACGGTCCGACACGACCTCTTATCTTTCATGGATACATATTCCGGCTATAATCAAATATTGATGCACCTACCTGATCAGGAGCATACATGCTTTGCACCGATCTGGGACTCTATTGGTATAAAATGATGTCGTTCGGACTCAAGAACATGGGGGCAACTTATCAAAGACTCATGAACCGAATGTTTGCTAACCAGATCGGGAAAACCATGGAGGTGTATGTGGGCGATATGCTTGTGTAGTCACGGCTATCCATCAATCTTGTCAAAGACTTGGAAACAATGTTCAACATCCTCCAACAGTACCGAATGAAGCTCAACTTATATACCAGTCACAGTAACTAAATCATGAGACTTTTCTGTAGTACCGGTGAACCGAATGGCCGAGGGAATCTGGGACGGAGGACTCGTAATGTCTCTATAGATCCGACAAAAGCGAAAAAAACCCCTAACATCATAGGCTGACTGCTGAGCTCACTATGGCCTCACAGGGCGGGCCACAGTGGGTGCGAGCTATAGCTTCCATAGCTTATGGTTAGAGCAATGGGGGGGCTCGGTAGAGAGAACAGTAAGGATAACGAGAGCTCCGCCCGCTTAGCGGGTGGCAGCTCCCCCATTGAAGTGTCATTTCGAAGTCAAATCCGAAAAGTTCCTTGGATTCATTATCAATGCTCGAGAAATTAAAGCCAATCCTGAAAAGATCTAAGCAATTCAGAATTTTAAGACTCCTAAAACCATAAAGTAAGTACTAAGCCTCAACGGGAAGGTGGCAACCTTGAGTAGATTCGTCTCCTAGTCCACATACAAGTGCATTCCCTTCGTCGATCTGATCAGGAAAGGAAATCGAAATTTTGAATGGTTGAGTAGTGTGAAGGCGCATTCCAAGCACTAGTTCAACATCTGGCGACGTTACTTATTCGGTCAAAGCCGTTAATCATGAAAGACTATATATCTATCTGGCGGTTTCAGCAAATGTGATCAGCGTCGCACTGATTCGAGAAGAAGATCAAATCCAATGACCGGTCTATTATATCAGCAAGCGACTGATAGGGATGGAAAGTAACTACCCGAAATTGAAAAAGCTTGCTTATTGCCCCATCATTACCTCGAGGAAGCTTCGTCCTTATTTCCAACCTCACCCAATCACAGTCTACACTGATCATCCACGATAGGTCCTTACATGACCTGAGACGTCCGGTAAATTGCTCAAGTGGAACATCTAGTTGAGTCAGTTTGACATTGCTTATACACCGAGGCAAACCATTCAAGGAAAAATTCTCATGGACTTTATAGTTGAATTTTCTATACCAGAGGACTTGCCCGAAATCAGTGAATCTCCCAAGTACATATGGAAGCTATACACTGATGGTGCATCAAACGACCGTTGCTCAAGTACTGGAGTAGTACTTGAAACTCCAGAAGGTTGATCCATATGCTATGCTTTGAAGTTTGACTTTCGTGCAACTAACAACGAGGCAGAGTATGAAGCTTTACTCGCGGGACTCAAACTTGCCAAAGACTTGATAATTATTGATGTGGAGATCTACTACAACTCACAATTGGTCGTACGGCAGGCTCGGGAAGAATATCAAGCTAGAGACTGGAAGTTGGCAACTTATCTTGCTCGGGTTCAGAAAGTGTTAAATCAGTTCGACTACTATGCCATCCTTTGTATACCCCGAGAGCACAATCAAAAGGCCGATTCTTTGGCAAAACTGGCCAGCACTGGTGAGGCAGAGCAAATGAGGCTCGTCCCCGTTGAGACACTTACCACTCCGAGTATCGATCATATGGAGAAGAACTAGGTGCTTGATACATTTCCCAAGAAGGAGTCATAAATGACCCCGTTCAGGAATTATCTTGAGCACGAAGCTTTACCTGAATGCCAAAGTGAGAGAAGACAGGTTCGCCAAAAAGCTTCGTGATTCATTATCCAAAATGGAGTCATGTACAGGAGATCATACTCTATTCCTTTACTCCGGTGTATTGCTACGACGAAATCAAATGAGTATTACATGATGTGCATGAGCGAGAATGTGGCGATCACACTTGGGGGAAAGCTCTTGCTAAAAGGATATTTCGATACGGATATTATTGGTCGACTATGAATCGAGATGCATCAAACTATGCCAAAAAATGTGATAGATGCCAGAAGCATTCCCGAATTCCAAGAGCCCCGCCTACCGTAATCACTCAGATGGTCAGTTGATGGTCATTCCCTATATGGGGCATCGATATAATAGGATCTTTACCTCTAGCTAAAGGTAGTGCGAAGTTCACCATCGTTGCAATTGACTACTTTAGAAAAATGGGAGGAAGCTGAGCCCCTTGCTACCATCACGACGAAGAAAGTGATCAACTTTGTTGTACAGAGCATCATCTGTTGTTTTGGCCTCCCATAAAAAATTATCACTGACAACGGAGCCCAATTTGATAGTGTTGAGTTCAAGAATTTCTGTCAATGTTTCCACATCCAGAAGAAATTCTCGGTTGTTGCTCACCCTCAACGAATGGATAGGTTGAAGTTGTTAACAAAGTTATTAAGTCCACCATGAAGAAATAACTGGCGAAAGCTGGAGGCAGATGGGTCGATGAACCTCCCATGGCCCTTTAGACATATCGAACTACCCACAAGTCCGCGACCTGCCACACTCCATTTTCACTTTCCTACGACTCTAAAGTCGTTATTCCAGTTAAGTTTGAAGTACATTATCATCGTGTGACGAGTTATGATCCAAAGACGAACGCCATATTACTTGCTAGAGGCTGATTTGAGGGCAGCTACACATCGGAGTCGAGTCGTCCGATTATACAATGCTAAGGTCCAACCCAGAACCTTTGAACATGGCGATCTTGTACTCAAGAGAATCTATCCGATCCCTTCACATATGAAAACAACATGGAAAGGACCGTATGTTGTTGAACGGAGACTTGGAGACAGCACATTCAAATTATCAACTGTTGATGATCTCACTTTGCCGAGAGCTTGGAATAGCAAGAGTCTCCATTGCTACTACACTTAACATGCTTTATCTATTTATTTAGTCTGCTTTTCATTTGAAATTTGTTTATGCATTCTGAAATTTTAACTTGTAATAAGGCAATTAACTTTGTCGTACTTTCTCACTTCAGCAATAAAATGCAAACTCGTCAAATCAGAGTGGTGATCCTTGAAATGCATCATGCAAGCACCATGATGCACAAAGAGCGAGTGACTGTGATCCAACTAGTCAGTCGCTAAGTGAAACCCCAAGCTCGGGGGCAAGAAACCACATTAAAACCAGAAATTATTGATACACGATAATCCTCCAATGAGCTCCAGTTCCCTAAGTGCAAACTGGAATACAGATGTCAAATCCAAAACATGGGCTCGAGGAGGATGGATCCGTCCACCCACGACTTCGCCAATATTCAATTTAAACCTGAGGAGGACGGACCGTCCATCCATGACCTCATCTTCATTTTTACAAGTTCGAGGAGGATGGACCCGTCCATCTACGACTTCGCTTGCCTACTCAAGGTGGATGCAATCCGACCGTCCACAACCTTGATCAACTCCATATTCTCAGAGTGCGAACGAGATCCTAATACTTAAATAGATGTGATTGACCGGTTGTCAACTAACTCCAGATTCCCGGAGTGCGACCTGGAGTATAACATTGAAACGGGTGTGATCGACCACCTCCCAACTAACTCTGGTCCCCAGAGCACGGACTGGAGTATAAACACCAAATGGGTGTGGCTGACCACCCATCGGCTAACTCTAAATCCCTAAAGTGTGAACTAGAGTATAAACATAAAACGGGTGAGACTGACCACCCACAAATCAACCTATGTCTCTAGAGTGCAAATGTAATTTTGATTATTAGACGGGTGTGACTGACCGCCCATAAAGTAACTTATGCCCCAGAGCGCGGTTATAACTTTAAACATTAAGCAGGCGTAACTGACCGCCGACATACAAGTTCAATCCCCATAGTGAGGACGCAATTACTAACAAATGAGCGAGTGTAATCCGACCGCTCAAACTCATTTCACTTTAACTATGTTCCAACTAAGTTAAAGTTAAAATTATTAAAGGCGACAGCTGACCAACTACTTTAGTTCTCCATAGAACTGGGGGCATAGCTCAAGTACAAACCGCTAACCGAGACAGCACAACGTTGGAACTCGACTTAACGTTTATTTATGACCCGAAGCCATGACTTCAGGACTTAAAAACCGAATTCAAGTCCGATCCCTAGATCAAAGCCTCACAAGTACATTTAATGGAAATTCGAGTGCTAATATACTTAAGCAAATGAACATAGAGCTATGTTGAAAACAAAAGGAGATTTTATTTCTACTATTCTTTAGAAAAAAGACAAGTACAAAAACTTATTCTAAGAATTCCTATTAGCAGGGGCTGAACCCACATCTATACACGGCCTGCAAAAAGCAAAATGAAATCCTATCCTATCCTATCCATCTACCTAAAGAAGGAATAGAAGGATGTGTCTATTCCTTCGACTTCTTCTTCCTCGGTGTTGACCCAATAGAACTGCCACTCGGATGCCTCTTCGAGCCTTTGCCTTCCCAGCCGCCATTTGCTGGTTAGTCTTCGGCCGTGGGAATTACAGTGGTCTCTTCCTCCGAACTCACAGGGATTGGGATACTTTTTGAATGCGGATTCGGTGGAATGGTGGCACTTTCAGTGTAGGAAGACGAACGAGACATGACAGTACATCAAAAAAATTGTGCCACCAGGGGAAATCATACGTATAGGGACCGGGTCAGGACCCGCCATACCACCTCCAAAACTACTGACCCGCTGGTCTTGCTCTATTTCGTTGTGATTTCTACCATTATCTCATCAGCCCTTTATGCGCTAACGCCTACTGGAATTGTTCTAGTGGGGCCCGAGGAGCTAAGTGTAAACACATCTTCACCTATGTTGAAAGGCAGATCAATGATTGGGTCAATTTGGTGGCCGAGGAGTGCTTCCATTATTTGTTCGTCAAGAACAAAAATGCTCTCGTGCACCTCCCCGGTTGATGTAGCGGCCGTTGTGGTCATTGCCTTCGTCATAATAGCCTCCTGCTCATGATGCAATTCTTGGGTTGCAGGAGGAACGGCCGGTGCAACATCTATAGCTGAATAAAGATAAAAGAAGATATCAGTGACGTCTTCTGACAATGCACCTGCACTTAGGCAAACAGAAAATGTGTTCAGAGTACCTTCCTCAGATTGGCTCACATGTCGAGCTAGAGCACCTTTAGAGATATGTTCGTGTACTAGAGATAGGCACGGTTGGTCCGGGTCGTACGCCAGAATAGCCCAAGGATCAATTACAGATGTAAGCTTAGGTTGGGTCGCTGCAGGCATCTCAGAGCTTGCTTCATGATGCTCAATTATCGACCCTTCTCCAACATCCGGATACATGGCAGTAAGTTTTTCCTTTTCGAAAGTGACGATGGCGTCATGAAGAACCTTTGGCTCATCTCCAACTAATATCTGTTTTTTAAGCTCGAAGTCATCGATAGTTGAAGTGCCACAGTCCGCCTTCTCGTCCTCTACCAGGCGGTGCCATGCATTGTATAGACGGAACGGGTAGCCTTCGAGCCAGCCCAGGTTGTGATATTTTAATACATTGACATTATATGTGACCAGGAGATCCTCAATATCACTTTCCATCCTAGGCTTCGTCACTTTTACCTTAGTTTCAATTCTAGCTTCAATTTCTTGTGCCTTTAAGACTGTCGCATCCCTTTCACCCCTAAGAGCAACTGTCTGCTCACATGCTTCTTTGGCAGCTTTATTAGCATCATCTTTTTCTTTGACGGCCTCAGTAAACTTCGCCTTTAGCTCCTCAAATTCTTTAAGCGCAGTATCCCTTTCTACCACGATAATGGTGGTCTTGTGGTCCATCTCTTCAATCAAGGCAAAGTGCTCCTACCACATCTTCTCTATAGACTTATTCATCTCGTCGGCTCTCTTATTGGCCTTCATTTTCGAGCTCCTTAAAGTTTCATTTTCGTTGGTAAGCATTTGTACTATAGGTCCTTCTAAGCGAGGTCTTTATCCAGTTTCTCGATTGTTTTTTCCCGATCAAAGGCTACCGCTGAAGCTTTCTCTGTCATCTTCACCCATTCTCAGTACTGATTATAGACATCATATACATAATCATGTAACGTCTGCTCTGACTCATTAGGGATTTGCTTTATGTTTGGGGCGAAAGAAAAACCATCGAAGCAGATGTTCGGAAAATCCATCTTTAACTTAGCTATTTTGATGGCCCCTTCTTCCGTGGGCTCCATAGTAGTCGACGTGGCGACAATGGGAGTTTCTGCATCAGATCTATGGCATTGCTCGCTAGGCCTCAAAATTTAGGGAGGCATTATGTGATGTGAAGTTTTAGCACTTTATTTTTTGAAGCCGGAGGGTTGCGAGGGACCCCTAAGTGGTGGAGAACGCGACCGAGAATGATGCCTACTTTGATATAGCCTCTCCTTATCCCTTTCTCTTTCATGATGCTCTCATTCTTGGCTGGAGCGGCCGTGGTCATAGTCTCTTTCAGACTCGCGCCTACGAAATTCAGAATTTGAGCTAGAAGAGTGGCATACAGAAGGAAGACTACCGAGCATAGATCCTCTCTTCATCATCGTATCTACAAAATAAAAGGAGAAACGGAGTTAGATATCGCCAGGGATTGAGAAACATGTGATTAAAGGTTGTGTGGAGCCGGGAAGTGTGTGTGTGTGTGCATGTGCAAAGCCCCTAACCAACCAGTTGTGGCAGCCGTTCTTGAAGAAGTTGGCTCCCCTGTACCTAAAGCATTTTTATGCCCCTCTAGTCCGATATCTTGATGTAAAGACAAGTCATCCAGAATGGGAATGTCTACCGGTCCCTCAAAAGAACTCTCCATTCATGGAGGAAAAGTCTCTGTGCTTACACCAGTTATAATGGGCGAAGATAGCACGACAGTTTTGCGTCTCGTGGCTTTGTGGGTAACAGACTTTCCTCTTCTTTTCAGCTCTAAAGATTGAAGATTTTACTAGGGCCCAACTGCGGGCTCGCCTCCAATGGGCAGATTCTCATCACCGCCCTGTTCTGTAATCACAACTGCAGGAGCTCTTCTCCCTCCATGCCTCACGGGGGCCATTTTGAGAACTCCCATCAATCTGATGCTCTAGTCTCATCTATCAGCCCTACGGCAATCAAATTTTCATCTATGAGGACTTCGTCGATTTCTCTATGCCCGGTTGGAAACGTCTGAAGAACCCTTGCTATTTCATTAAACTGAGCCCTTCGGGTTGCGGAATCGAAGCTGTATAAGAAGCAAAGTGTTAAACTAGGCACCAATTGATATTGTCCTATTAATCAACAAAGAGGTTGAAGCACTTACATCTGACTAGCCATCGTCTGGCGAATCCTGTGGACAACGAATGAAAAACCATTCGGTTTTGAAGTAGCTAAGCTTGCTCCAAGCTTCGACCACTACCTGGCTATTTCTAACCACTTCCAGAAAGGTGAAAGAAGGATTGTCCCCGTGACTTTTAATATTAAAAAGAAACCTAATCTCCTCAATATTCAGAGGTCGAAAGGGATGCTCCATAAAGATGATGAATAGGCAACTAAGCAAAGAATACCCATTTGGATGTAACTGGGACGAAGCAATCCTCAAGAAAAGTAACACTTCCCAAATGAACTAATTGAAGGTAGGAAGCGACCCAGCTACACACATGAATCTATTGCAAGTCATGTATCCTTCCGGGAGGTTGTGAGCTCTATCTTCTGGCCTCAGAAATAAGACATCATTTAGCAACAATCTGTGCCTTATAAAAATATTGCCTAACATGTCTTCAGGGATATGAAAGTAGACAGAATCATGTGGGTTCATAATAAAAGCAGCACCCGACATCTTGTTTGGAGCGGGACTTATTACTTCAACAGCAATGGCTGGCATTTCAAGTACTGGAAGAGAAGGACTCTGGACATCCTACGAATCAGAAATTCCAGGCTCTATAGCTATTGAACTCAGTAAAAACCATTTTTAGATGGCAAGAAACCTATGTTCCACCTGGTGCGAAGTGCGTGAATGTGTTGTGTACTGTAGTGCTACGTAATACTTAAAATTCTAAAAAACTTGAAGGGCGTTCAAACAACGAGACTTCAGGTTTCAACTGAAGTGACCATCATCGTCGACCGTTACAACCATGCCATCCTAATTTTGGAGAATGATCCATGTTAGAGTTCATGAAATTTGTCAAGTTACAGTTCCATCGACGAGCTTCGAAAGGTAGTCAAATATGCAGTGAAACTGTTAAGTCCAATCATGCAAGATAGAAGCTCGTCGGAGTCAAATATTCAAACGTGCAAAAAAGTTCGTATCCATCATTTAGTTATGCAAGGCAGAAGTTCAAACTTGGATCGTTCCACAGAAGTCCGATTTCATATCGATCAGGATAAAACAGGTTTTGTATCGATCATCGATCCTCAGCTTCGAGTCGATTGTCGACCGAGGCTCATATCGATCTCCAACAAGGGATTTCGTATCGGTCGCCTATAATGGGAGTTCGTATAGATCATCGGCTTCTCGACTTCATATCAATCACTTCAGATCAATACGATGTTCCACCACACCAGATCGATACGAAACTCCTTCTTTCACTTATCAGTTACGGATCGATGCAAACTCCCCATTCTGGATCGATACAAACTCCCCATTCTAGATCAATACAAGATCTGATTTCTTCCTTCCCTCATCGATATGAGATCAAGACCAAGTGTCCTTCCGCTGATTCTTTCGTATCCATCGGTGATCCTTCTTCTCCACATAGCTTGAACGTCATTTCCTTCTCCCTCAACCATTCTTCGACCCAACTCTGACCTCGTCACCACTGTAATCGACCACGAACATGGATGAATTGTCATTAGAACTCGAACCTCATCATTTCAATGTGAACTAATTGGTCAATTACCTAATTTAGACAATTGGTTCAAGGGATTAAAAGTTTGTGATTCGAAGACGAAGGCAGCTTCTCTTTCTCAAGCCCTTGATCAATACGCAAGGCAGAAATAAGAGTGATGGCAAGTGAGAATTTGGCAAAGCCCAAAAAATATTTATATAGGTGTAAAAGCAAGGGAAAGAAATGTTTTGTCTCCAAGTACTCAAAACCGTTTAGAACGGTCATGAAGTCATCGATACGCAAAGCCTCCTTCGTATCCTTCCACTATATCGGTCAGACGTGCAGCTGTTCCTGTCCATCAGCGGTAGACCTTATATGTCATCGATATGAATGCTATAGTTAAGTAATATTTGGATTGTTCAATTCCATCAATACGAAACAACAATTTCGTATCCATCCACTCGAAGACCATAAGAGTTCATACCCATCGATACGAAGCATTTCAAAGAACCAACTGATTTGTATCGATAACCATCGATATGGAGGATGCTCTCCAACTTCTCAAATCGATCCAGGAGAGGATCGATGCGAAGAGACACCCTAAAACAGCCACCGAACGTTGTTACAACTCAAATTTCACATCGATTCAGGAGAGGATCGATACGAAACTCGATCCAAATAAAAAACTATAGATTTGACAATGACCCGTGAACATGCAAATGTGAACAGGAGTCAATTTAACGTATGTGCGTGTATGACGACCTAACGTTCAACTTTCAATATTGGCAGGAATTGTATGTCACCTGGTGATAATCAAAACAGTAAACAACAAATTGCTAGCACTTGCACTCAGTTACAACGAGACACTACATGATCATTGGCGGTCAACAATTCAGCATTTATATTACTGGAAATCAATCAAAGGTTACATCTCTTGAAGAAAAGGCAACAACTATTCAACCAACCGAATAGAACATTTTCAGAATAAATAATGCACCTTTTCAAAGCACGTCATGTTCACACAAGACATACTTTAGGGGGCAAATGTTATCCCACCTTTTGATAATTCCATGATGCCAAGGACTTGACTGGAAACCAAATACAATTTTACTCGGAGATCGGTTACACATAGGTTCACTAGGGATACTGGCGAATTTTCTCCGAGTCCGGATCAAGCTACAATTAACATGAAATGGCATGTAAAGCAATGAAAACCAACATTCTAAATTTCATGTCAATCGGAGTTCGTATCCTCAAGTTATGGATCGATCAAAATCAAGAGAGAAGGACTCAGTTCATATCCATCAAAGACCACTCTTCTTCATATCCATCAAGCATATTCCCCTTTGTATCCATCAACGGTCGACATTTCATATCGGTTCCATTCATGCACACTTCGTATCAATCTTCCCATCTTCACAGTTCGTGCCAACGGTCGATACGAAACATACCACCAAACGATCGATACAAAGAACACATGCAATGGTCGTTACGAAAAGAGTAATGTTACATCGATACGAAGCAGCATCTAAAAGCATCGATAGGAATGAAGTTACGTTAGGTCGATACGATGAAACATGATCAAAAAGAGGAAACGGTCATGCGGCATGAAATGTGGATCTCTCCTGAGCCATCGCTCCACGTCACCACTGAATGATCTAATCGATACGCATAGCACTGATACGAAATGCTATGATATGAACCAATCGATATGCACAGTTCAGCCTACTACAAATACAACCTTGGATCGATCATAACTCAAAATCCACAAGTCCAAATGCAACCAAATTTTCACAGGAGCTTACTTACCACCTCAACATTGTCACTGATCGATCTTAGCTCAAATGGATGTCGTTTTGATCGATATGAACAAGGTAGTGATTGATCAGGGATCGATCCCAAATGACCTCGGATTGATCAAGTAGGCCCACCCACATGGGAGAAGAGGTATTCCGAGATCTAAGCCAGATATTTTCAAACTATACCTATAAATAGCAGCCCTAAGCCTTCAGAAAAGGGACTTTTGATGCCATTACGTCGTTACTCTGCCGAAGATCCATTGTAATTTGAGTGTTTGAGTTATTCCCTATTGTAATCAGTTAGTAAACATCAATAAAACAGCAAATCTTCCAAAGTGGATGTAGGCTATAACGTCGAACCACTATAAATCTCTATCCTTTAACATTTTTGTTTGTTGATTTTGGCGTGTTTGTTAGGTTAGCCTTTGTTTACATTTAAGTTCTTCATTTTAGTCTCTTCAAATATGTTCGAAGAGTGTTGTGCCCAGTTTTGGTATAAACAATAAGGATCTGGGAAATTCTTATTTCGAAGAGTTCCGACTCCATTTCCATCATGCACATTCATTTAGCTTTTCCGATGCGAAATCATAAACTGTCATTACATGACGCGCCTATTTTATCTCAAATTCTTTTTTCTTTTCAGACTTTGTTAAAACACTTTTAAATGTTTGTAAAACATATCTAACTCATTTTAAACCATTTTAAAGAGGTTAACAATCTTATATACATCATTTCATTTTATAAAGGAAAGTGATTTTCTTTGTGATATTCGACGTGTATTAAACGTGAATCATTTCAATAATCAAACATCTGTATAATGAACATTCATCACTCACATTATCAATCAAAACATAGTCTACAACCAAGATAATATTATTACTAATCGCAAGCAATATTTCAACAAATTTTGGTCTTAACTTGTTGATAAGTTTATAGTTTAATCAAAGTGATAAATTAAAAAATATGCAATAATAATATTAAGTGATTTAGTAAGCAATTTTTCAATCAATTTGATGTGAGATAACTCACTTTTATTTGACATGTTTAACTATTTATATTACTTCTTACTTCTCGAGTAACCATCAAACATCATTAGTTAACCAAACATCATAACTAATTTTAATATTCATGCTAACCATTTTATAATTAATTTTAAATTATAGGAAGTATGTATTTAAATCGAGTTCTCACCATCAACTAAATCATTTCACTTCCTCCAACATTCATTATAACATCACTTCATTATCATTTTCAACTTCAATCAACCATCAATAAAACCATCCTTTCTTCCTCTTAAACTACATGCATATGACCCCCTTTCCCTTCTTTACACACGGCCACCTTCCTCCTTGCTTAATCTCGGCCATAGCTATCCTCCACCTTCCCCTAAGTTCGACCTCCTCTTACTCCACCCCTTCCTCCATTATTCTTCAACTTTTTACGTGTTAAACCATGTTTTAATGATATTCTACGGTCTTTGGCAAAGTTTGGTGGAGTTTGAAGTTGGTTTGGTATGTTTTTAAGAAATTAGTAAAGAAAGAGAAGAGAAGAAGTCATTAAAGAAGAGGAAAAAAAATGAAGTAGTTAAGAAAAGAATGAATGGAAGTGTGAAGAAATGAAAGCAAAAGGGTCCATATTTATAGCCTTAGACGCATTAGCCTTTAAGGAATGTTATTCAACAAAAATATCCTTCCTTAACCTTTAAGTAAACATGCTTTTTCAAAAATTACCGTCTTCACATCACATCGTTTCTTTATATCATCTTTACTTAATACTTAAGTAAAGTATTTGGATGAAAAATGGATTAAAGTGAAGATTTATTTTGATTTTGATGTGATTTGATTTGACTTGTGTTGAACTTGGTGAAAACATCTTCTTTTTGTACTTTTCTTTACTTAATTAAACGCTTAGCTTAATTAATCCTTAGTTAATATAAGCAAGGTGTTTTTTCTTTGTTAATGTGTTTATATAACAACTATTCAAGTTTCAAAATGTTTACACAACGTATATTGAACAAAACGTTGATTTTTGATAAAGCTTTTTTTGGTCACATTTTCTGTTTTTAATCAAACTATTTATTTATGTAAACAAAACTTGAAAATCGATTTCTTATCGTCTTTAATTAAATAAAAAAGTTCATTTCAGCTATAAAACCATATTAAATAATATTAAAATCAAATTGTAAACATACAATGTCGATTTGTCAAAATGTGATGAAATTTGCCAACCATTATAAAACAAGTGTGTGTGTGTGTAGTTATAAAAATTTTACCAACCAATTATTATCATTATATAACAATTTAAAAAGAGTTATTTATCTTTTAAAATAGTCATTGAATGTAAGTCCTATTTTATCACAAACCGACTTTTCTCACTTTTCGACGAAAATCCAAATTTCTTTATTTTCTAATCAAATTCTAAAAATAAGTTCACCATTCTTATTTATCACATAAAACATGATTATTTAATTTTGAAAATTCTATATCTGAATATTTAAAACAAATTAAATATTTTTATTTTCAAAGTGGTAAAATTATGGATCGTTACATCCTTTCAATGAAATTTCAAGTTAGCCCCCGGCTAGTGCACCATGAGGCAACGACCAACAGCTAGCTCATCAAGCAAAGTAAGGCATCCGCACTACTCAGTCCGGTCCCATCGTCTGGCCTCCCTTCTTATGACCAATATCTCCCAAATAGTCCGTCTGTTAGAACTAGGCCAGCCTGTAATGTAAGTATGGGTGAATTTAATATTTTTTAGTATATTGAATCTTTATTGGACCTACGAAGTACAATTTATTTAGAAAATTTCTAAATTTTAGTTAAATTTGTTATAATATTGTATTATTTAATTTATGTTATGTTAAATATATAAACGTGCATCATATACATATATATGTGCGTGTGCACGCATGTGTAGCATATAAATCCATGAAAGGTATAACATGTCCGTGTATAGGTGTAGGGATTTACACTGCAACGGACACGTTAGCTCATCCGATATACAAACGTATTATCCAAATATATTATATATGTAATTTTATATATATATAAAATGTTATAAATACTTATATATAAACTAAATTTTATTTAAATAATTACGGGTATAAATATATTTATATTTATTTATAATCATAAGCATAAATATCAATACCGTATACATTTATAGCTATATGAATATATTAAAATTATTTATAAATATATTAAATATTATTTCCTACAATCGAAATCAGTACATACATAAATATATAATTTCTTTAATATATATTATTAAATATTTATATATATATATATATATGTATGTATAATAATATAACAATAAATATAAATTAATACTTAAACATACATAAAATATATAGTTGATAGATATGTATATACCAGGTTTTATGCAGGCTCAAAATAATTTTATTTAATATATATATATATATATATATTATTTTAAAAATCGTATGGGAATTTAAAAGTAACAAAAAATATCTTTCAAAACGAAAATTTGAACGTTGGATTTCCTGTAAATTTTAAATGATAATTTTGAATTTTGAAATTTTATTATAAAATTTTATAATTTAAAACCATTTAAAATATAATTTTTAAATCTCAACTAATATTTAAATGTTTCAAATTTATGAAAAAAATGTTTTTTTATTTTCTCTCGAAAATATAATAAGAAGTAATCTAATTTTATAAAATATAAAAATTAATTTGTAATATATATATATATTATAGTTATTTAAATGATCAGATAATTTAAATATTTTTGAAAAATAGTACATAAATGAGAGAGAGAAAATTTGTTCCTTTCGAAATTATTATACTTATTAAACATTATATATAAAACTATACTACCATATTTTACATAAGTATGATGTACTATTTAAAAAGTATATACATATAAATAAATATTGTATATTGAATTATTAAAAATAAAACAATAAATTTTTTAAATATTGAGCCATACTACATAAAGGAACATTTATATATAAAAAATTGATATAAAACATATATACATAGAACCAATCAAAATTATATTAATGTATAAAATTGTCACCTAACCAACAATATAACATATAATAAATAAAAATTATATATATTGATTAATATTAATAGATATATTATGAATATACCTTATGTCCAAAGTCTGGTAAGTACAACTTTAAATTATGAAGTTGGCTCTTATAACTAATTTCCAAACCAATAGAGTGTTGGTCCATGAATTATTGACCACCATCCATTAAATAGCACTTGCTTTGATTTGATTTGATTTGAACTTGATTCCATCCCTCATATACCTTCCTTTGCTTCGAGTCCTCCCCCTTCTGTACCCTTACCTACTTCGAGCCCATCCCTTGTCCTTCCTCCCATCCTTTCGTATCAACCCCGTCCTATTCCTGACCCACCTGACCCATCGCCTTCATGTCCAGTTCAGCCCCCAGTAAAGAGGAAGGCCATGTTACGAAAAAACCTATTATGCAAAGCAAAATGGTTAGAGAGAGAGGGTGCAAAAGTGGTAAGTTATCAAGAGAGAAAAAGGGAAAATAAGTAATATAAGACGTGGAATCAAAATAGTTCAGCACATTGGAAAAAATGAGAACAACAATTTGCGGAAGGAATATGATCAGAGGAAAACCGATATGCAACGAAATGAGGATGTGGTGGAAGGTAAAGTGATGGCTAGTAATGAGCCTGATCTCAGTGGCGATTGTGTTTTAGCCAAAGTCAAAATGCTCGAAGCTAGCAGTGGGGTAGGTCAAAACTTAGATATTGGGAGTGTGTATCTGAAAGAATCAGGCTCAAGTCAAATGTGTAGTGAAAATCCTGAAGTTTACATGCAAAATAATGGTAAAAGACTCAAAGTGGACCAGAAGAAAACCAAAGAAAACATGCAAGTAGGAGGTGTTAGTGCTACAGTTTCTGCCGTAAGTGTTAACAATAGTTTCCAGGCATTGGAAGAAATAGAAAAGGAGGAGATATTAGATTGTGTCATCGGCGAAAGTGATCCATTAGGAGGTGCTCATGAAGTCAACTTACAAGCTAATATGGATAGCCTCTTATGTGGACCAGAATGTGCTGGTCATCCTGAAGATATTATCAATATGTGCTTGAATACTATCAATGTACGTGACATAGTGCAAGGTGAAAATTTTGAGAATAAAGTGTTAGAAGTTGAGTATGTTTTAATTGGTTAATTATGTGTGCCTAATAATTAGCAAAAGTATTGGTCTTTCCTAGTTTGTAGATCAAGTAATTAGTTAGTGGTTTAGTGTCTTAGGTCTATTTAAGTACTTGTATCTCTTTTGTTATAAGATGAAAAACTGAATACAATGTAGTTTCTTTTTTGTAACGATGGATCTCTCCCCTCTCTTTATCAAATCTTAACATGGTATCAGAGCCAAGTTAGAGAGGGGGGAGAAAGAGAAAATAGAGGGTTCAAGTGAATCGAATACATAGCAATCCAATACAACATAGCCTTCGCCTCCAATATTTAACGCCCTCTCTGTTGTCGTCGCCTTGACTGAAGTCGCTCAGATCGGAATTTCGTCGCCTCGCCTGTGCTCGAGTCGTGCTAGAAGAGACTGCCACCGCACAGCCTCCGTGTCTTTTTTTTCCTTCGGAATCCCATGGATTCGGACAGTGAAACCACACAGGGGGAAAAGGGGTCCGTTTGTGATCTCAAACTTAGAGTCAGAGAACTTGAAAGCAAGCTTTTTGAAGAGAAACAAAGATCTGAGGTGCTATAAATGGAGCAGGAAGATGATAGTGAGGACATTGTTGTGGAAGCGGATGATGATGAATTGGCAGAAGCAGATGGAGAAGAATCCGACCTGGAATTTGCGAATCGAAGTTGAAGTTTCCGAATCTGGTGGCGATTGATGTTGAGGATTCGCGTTCGAGGGGATGGTTTTGGAAATCGCGGTTTGTATGGTCGTGCGATGCTGAGGAATATTGAATTTGGTTAGGCGACTTTGGTGGAGGCGACGTTGGTTAGTTCAGGTGGAGGTCACGCGTTGCTTGCGGTGATTGGGTTAGCAGCGTGGTCGGCGATTTTCGACTGGAGCAACGAAGTCGAGTTGGTTGCTGTTCAATTTTCGAGCTGAGCAATGAATGGTCTTTGAAGCTGCTGTGATGAACTCACAGGCGATGGATGATGCAGAGGAGTTGCCGTGCGTTGTAGGCGGAATTTGTGATGTCTGGCAGTGGGAAGTTGTGACTGTATGATATGGGTGATGATGGAGTTGCCGTGATGAAAGTGCAGTGATATTTTGTGGAGTTTGGAGTTTGCAAAGGGGAAGGTTGGTTGTGTTCGAAATTTTGGGGTATCACTGTTTAGTTGTAGTGATGATGGTAGGCTGTGCTCAGGGAATTTGTTGGGTTATATTGGTGACAGTGTGTTTTGTGGTTTGTGATAGAGGTTGAATGGTTGTCGGATGGTTGGTGATCGGGGAGGTGGACAGCAGCGACTTTAACTGAAATGTTGCGGTATGTTTGCGGGAGGAGGAAGATGTGGTTGTAACTGATTTGACAGTGAATAGAAGGTGTGGAAGGTAGTGATGTCTCTGGTGCTTGTTAGCTGTGAATGCAAAAGTATGTGGGCAGATGTTGATTGCAGTTGAACTGTAGGCAGGAGGCAGTATGAAAGCAAGTTGAAGGCCAAAGCAGTTGCAGTAACGTATGTGGTGGAGTTAATGTTTGTTTTGGTAGAGGAGGTTGGTGAGGCACTTGCTGATGAGTTTTACTAGTGGATGAAGCTTACAAGTGGAACTATGTATGCGGTTTGCTATGGAAGCAAGGTGGAAAGTTTTTGCTGGTCCAGCTTAGTTGTGCGAGCAGGGGCAAAGTGTAAATGGCTTTCCAGTCAAAGGTACTTTAAATTTTTGGTGTTGTTGCAATTTAATTTAAAAATGAAGGTTTTTTTTGAGGAGTGGGGCAGGCAATGATGCAGTAATGTTATGCTATGCTTCACAAGAATGTGGCTGTGAGTATGCAAGTGGCTAGAAGAATTGGACTGTGAGATGCTGGTTGTGAAGTTTTTTTTGTATGTGGTAGTTTGTATTGGTGAATGGCTGAGTTGTTTGGAGTTGCGTGAGTAGCTGGCGCTCTGGTTATCGAATGAGTGACAGTGGACGGTTGTATGGGGTGAATGACAGTGGCAGTTTTGAAGGTAGGAGGTTAAGGCAGTACTGTTGATGGGCAGCGGAGGTTTGTGACAGAGGTTTCTGATGTGTTGAATGACTGGGTGGTGTAGTTGTTGGCAGAAATGTGATGTTTGTGGGCACAGCAATGGTAAGTATATATAGCAATGTAGAAGGCCAGTAGCAGTGTAGAAGTGTGTAGTGGCTTTGTATTGGGTCTGGTAGGAGACAGTGGAAATGTTGGTTTTGATGTATGTGTGGTTGGTTATATATGTAGTAGATGGTCAGTTGTTGCCGTGACCTTGTGGGATATGGTGGTTGTTGTGTGCACTGACAGTAGCTGCAAACTGTTAGAAATTGTTAGATGAAAATGAAGATGAGATGATGTTGTTGCAGTTTGAAATCAGAGAAATGTGAAATTCAAGCAGAGTTTGTGGCTTGTTTGGTTAATGACAGTGCTTGTATGACAGTGTTTGGTATGCAGTTGGTTGAATGATGTTCAGGGGACGGCAATTGTAGTCTTTCAGGTGGAATGATATGGTGGTTGGTTGAATGAAGGTGGTTGCTTTGGGGTTGTATTGAAGTGTTTCAGGAGTGAACTAATATACAGTTTTGCAGAGATGAACTGTTTGTGGAAGATGAATTTGCAGTTGTGATTGAGGTTGCTGTGTGTATGAACTGGGGTGGAGTTAGCAGAGGCTAGCAAGTTGAGATGATGAAGAGCAAAGCAGAAGTCAGGTGGTAGTTGATGGAAGTTATGAGTGCTTTTGGCATTGATGATGCAAGATGGTAACAGGAGAAGAATGTGAGGTGCAACACAGTTTGTTTGGTTATTGTAGTAGGGTATGGTGATTGCACTGCAGAAGTGTGGGTGATTGTGAGTGGTTGAATTTATATTACTTGGTAGTGGATATGAAGATGAAGACGACGAATGGTAGATCGTCGGTTATGGGGTTGGACATTTGTGAAGTGCTCAAGAGAGAACTGTTTGAAGAGCATGCCTACATGTAAAGTAGGCTGAGTGAGGAAGACTTGGTTTTGTGTCATCCAACAAGTAAGGAAGAAGAGCTGCGGTTCTCACTTGTTGGGGAGATGACAGATACAAGGGACGACCCGAATGGAGAGGTCAGTGGATCCCTAAGAGGAAACCAAGAGTATTCGTTGATGGTTAAAGTACCAATCAACGTGAAACAGTTGAGCATGTCCAACCAGCTAGAGATGAAAGTTGTGATCGAGTTCGTCTATGCACGACGATGAAGAAATTGAGTAGTGCGGTACATTGCTTTGTAAACTGGATGTTAGCACATCTAGTTTAAGGGAGGGTGTTAGAAGTTGAGTATGTTTTAATTGGTCAATTATGTGTGCCTAATAATTAGCATAAGTATTGGTCTTTCCTAGTTTGTAGATCAAGTAATTAGTTAGTGGTTTAGTGTCTTAGGTCTATTTAAGTACTTGTATCTCTTTTGTTATAAGATGAAAAACTGAATACAATGTAGTTTCTTTTTTGTAACGTTGGATCTCTCCCCTCTCTTTATCAAATCTTAACATAAAGATGACAACAGTAATGGAAAGAAAGGGGAATGTCTCCGAATCTATGGATATATTGCAGTAAAGGGCGTAATAATTAACTCCTCCAACTCTTTTATTAATAGCTCCAATGCATCTGTTGTTACCAATAATTATTATCCTTCTCACAATAACATATGCATGCATGCGCAACATGCACATGAATCCAATATTCTTCCTACTTCCTATATATCTAATTTACCACTCTCTCAACTGCTTCTTTCTCCTTTGGCATCACCACCTGGTCTTCACGACCCCCCTCCCCTTCTATAGTCAACCACCTTGACTCTACAGTGCTTTCCTCCTCTGAGAGATCTA
This sequence comes from Allium cepa, assembly GCA_030765085.1. Lineage (NCBI taxonomy): Eukaryota > Viridiplantae > Streptophyta > Magnoliopsida > Asparagales > Amaryllidaceae > Allium > Allium cepa. The sequence continues at coordinate 134,006,641 of CM060945.1, read as the reverse complement.
CTGACATCCAATCTATCCCTGATCTTGCTAATTCTGATGTCCCTTGTCCTTTTGTTTGTGGCCACATTCAAGCTCCTGTTGGATGGAAAAATATCCCAGTTATCCCACCTGGTCCCACTCCTACTTGTGCCAAACTTGCTTTGAATTGACCTCCGCCGAAAACAATTCCCTTACCTTTTCACAAGCAAAGAAACCACCTTCATCTCAAGATGAAGAAATTAAACTATCCTCCCCCCTCTCTGGTTCAATTACTAATTATCTGGAAACAAAAACGGTGGTTACTAGTTGTATGGAAAATGACATTCCCAATTCCCACTTGTTTAATCAATGATGCACAATTTTGGTTATTAGAACATTATGAGTGCTTACAATGTTATCAAGCAAGATCAATGTAAAGAAATTATTAAAGATCATCAACTCTAGCTTCTAGCTATTCTTGAAACCAAGCTTAATGCCGATTTAACAATGCAACCTGCGAACGACATTACTCTAACTAGGTCCTCAATCATAACCTAACCGAGGCTCTGTTTGCGTAAAAAATGGCCGCAAACACCCAAAGTTGTATGAGTTGGTTGATTTTATGTTGTATTCAGTGATTTGGATGATTTATGCAAATATATAAAAAGCAGGGACTAAACTGTAAAAGACACACAGATTTATAGTGGTTCGGCCAGAACGTGCCTACGTCCACTTTATATGTTATTCTCCTTTTTTCTTTAGATTACAAGTACAAAGCTTTGATTACAAGTATCTAAAGTTGTTCGAGAGTTCCTTCCAGGCTTGAGCTCTCAAACTTGTCCCCCATTGTTGTACCCCTGCCCCTCTATTTATAGAGTGAGGCTGGGGGCAGGGGTCTTGGATGTTTATAGCTGCTGGTGGGCTTGGGCTGAAGCAATCTGGACTGGAAACTTTGGTTCGGCATTCTTCGGTTCGGCGGTGCTTGGAGAGAAGGATGGTTGGATCGGTGGTAGGTTGGTCCGGTGGTAGGTTGAGTGGAGCTCGTTCGGTGGTAGGAGTATGGTCCGGTGATAGCATGGCTCGGTAGTGATAGGTAGGGGATGGTGAAGGATGGAGCTTCGGTTGTAGTTGATTCGGTGGGAAGGGGAGTGCCGAATGCTTCTGCCGAATGAGGTGCCGAATGCTTCTGCCGAATGCTTCTTGTATTGGGAACGCCGGATGAAACAAAGCGCCTTGAATGCCGAATGAAACTTTAATCCTTTGATACCGAATGGACTTTATGTTGTAGATGCCGAATGGGCTTGAATGTTGGAGATGCCGAATGGGCTTGAATGTTGGAGATGCCGGATGAACCAAGGTATGCCGAATGAGCTCTCGTATGGCTTGCTGGCTGCTTCTTCTTGTTCGGTCGTGGTGGAAACGCACACAACATGGATATCCTAGTTTTGACCAAAAAATGGGATAACACTTTGCCCCCCAAAATATGCCTTGCGGTAGGAAGGCGTGTTTTGTAATGCCATGAGCTGGATGTTCGTATCCTGTTGACAACCTGTAAAGAGCTTGATATTTTATATGGCCCCAAATGACGACCGTTCGGGATCGAGCTATTTGGGATGAAGCGCGGCCGTTCATGGTCAAGCGCCTAACTTCAAATGACGATCGTTCGTGATCAAGTCATTTGAGGTGAAGTGCGACCGTGCGCGGTCAAGTGCATAAATCCATGCGTCGATCGTTCGGGATCGAGTCATCTGCAGTGAAATGTGACCGTTCAAGGTCAAGCGCTTTACTTCAAATGACGACCGTTCGGGATCGAGTCATTCGAGGTAAAGTGCGACAGTGCGCGGTCGAGTGGGGACCGTTCAAGGTCAAGCGCTTAACTTCAAATGACGATCGTTCGTGATCGAGTCATTCGAGGTAAAGTGCGACAGTGCGCGGTCAAGTGGTGGTCCTCAAATGACGACCGTACGCGATCAAGCCATTTGAGGTAAGGCGTAACAGTCAGTGATCAGGTGGCGGACCTCAAATGACGACCGTTCGCGATCGAGCCATTTGAGGTAAGGTGAGTTGTGCCGTTCGAGACGAGTTGTGCCGTTCGAGGCGAGTTGTGCCGTTCGAGGCGAGTTTGTGACCGTTCGCGGTCGGGTGCCGTTCGAGGCGAGTTGTGACTGTTTGAAGTCGGGTGTCGTTCGAGGCGAATTGTGACTGTTCGAAGTCGAGTGCCATTCGAGGCAAATTGTGACTGTTCGAAGTCGGGTGTCGTTCGAGGCGAATGAGTGTGCCCGGGGGGGACTTAATATTATCAGTGTTGGAGTCATTGTTTGGGGGAATTTTTCGAATCAAAGACTTCGGCAGTTCGTTGCCATGCAATAGGTGCTCGTGGACCGTTCGCGATCCAACGGGCATACAAGTAAATAATTTTTTCATAGAATTGTAAATGTTAAAGCAATAGTACCTTACAGCAGAAATGTCCAAACAGGAAGAATTCAAATGTTCAAATCGAAACAAAAGCAAAGCAAGGATGTCAAAGTGTAAGTTCCCACTCCGAAGCAGTCAATGATCATTCAGAGCATGCCTGGAGATCGTTCGCGATCTCGTACATGTGTAAACGATTTAATTGCGTTAGTGGGAGCTTACGACCTGTTCATCGTTATTTTAATCAAGCAATCAATGGATAATCAAATGGTGCCCCGATCTAGGGTCACCTCTAGCCGAGGTAGACGGTGGTCGCTCTGGCTCCACTGCTGGAGTTCGCCTCCTCACATACTGAAGGAGCATACCGTTCCTGATATGCCCTTCAACCTCGTCCTTCAAATGCCTACAATCATTAGTGTTATGACCATTCAATTCATGAAATACACAAAACTTATCTGATTTTCTTTCGTCAGAGGTTGGATCCCTTCGCATTGGTCTACGGTACGGAACCTGCCCCTTGGTATCCTGATAAATCCGTTCCAAACTCACATTCAGCTCTGAATAGGTGGTGAATCGTGGCTCTCTTCGTACCCACTTTGTCCTGTCATCATTATCCTCAGCCTTTCTTTTTCCTTTGCTAGTCTCCGCACCCTTTCCAGGTGGGTTTCCGCTCTTGATTGCGTAAACGTCATCTTCTTCCTCTCTTTCTGCACTAGCATCTTCCAAACGCAGAAACTTTTCAGCCTCATGATAGAACTCTCCCAGATTCATAGGCGGGTCCTTGGTTAATGAATTCTTGAACTCTGTATTACCAGCTATTCCAGATACAGCCGCCATCATGACCATAGATGGATCTGGTCGATCCACTGATGCAGCCGCTGCATTAAATCGCGTTAGAAAGCTTCTCAAAGTCTCTCTAGTTTTCTGTTTCAAGGTTGCCAAAGTCATCACATTCTTGGGTCTCGCAATATGAACCCTGAATTGCCTCATGAATCTCTCAGTTAAATCTGCCCATGTTCCAATGGAGCCGCTCTCCAGTTGCCTAAACCATAACGCTGCAATGTCCGTCAAATACAGTGGAAAGCACCGGGCCATAACCTCCTCTGATGCCCCCAGCACTTCCATATGTCTCATATACTTCGTTAGATGGACCGTGGGGTCCGTTTTCCCGTTGTACATGTCCAATGATGGTAGCTTGAATTCTGGTGGGTTCCTAGCCATCCTAATCGCAGAAGAAAAAGGACTCCTGTTTACATCATCCAAGTCTCTGCAATGACCCTAATTCTTAAGCAAAATTTTTTTTTTGCTTACATACTTAACTAAGACTACCTAGGGTCATCCTTACCTATTCTCATATTATCCAGGATCTTTCTCAATATAAAAATATTGTTTTAAATCTAAATCTTTCCTAACATACATATATGAAGATATCTATGTTATATCCTACTAGAATCAGAGCATAATAATAATAGGGAAGTAGAAATCTTTTTAAATCTATTAAAATGTGATAATTCCCTAATAAAAGATTTATTTTCACATTCTGATTATTGACCATAGAATCCACTGTAAACATGTACTTTGGTCTGTTATTCTAATTAAGGAATGATTAAGTAATAATCTAGTGGAAGAAAGCTTTTTAATATGGATGTTTGTGTTAAAATCTGCATAGTTTCAAACTCAAGCTAAAAGAAAGTGGATCCTAAGTGAACACAAGCAACATCTAGGCGTAATGGAAACGCGCCTAACTTACACATGAGAGGTCACGAGTTCAAGTACTATGCTGGTCAGTTCAAACTCAATTTTTGCTTTCTTTTTTTTTTTTTTTTCCTGCAGGGTTTTAAAATCTGATACCTACCTATCTCTATACATATACACTTAAGTTTTGCCTATAATCTAACATACAAAACAATATTTCTTGCTTTATTATTTTCAAAACCCATTCCTACTACTTTTCTAGGAATTTGTATTTATTTTGTTGCCTAAATATCAACATGTACACAGATATACAGGTACATGTCTATGTTTTTGTTCATTTTCCAGAAAAACTGGGTTCAAATGGTTCCTAGCTCCATTTTTTTTAAAGTGTGTATGTGGCCTGACCTATGGTCTAACTGTTTGGTTAAAGAAACCATTCTTTTACTTGCATTTGGACAAGTTTCAGTATCAAGACATGAAAGTGTAACAGTTATAATTCTTTCTGGATTTTCCCAATATAATTTCCTATATATCTATCTTTTGAAAAGATTTAGGATTAACTAAAACCATCATAAAGTGATCATACTTATAAAATCCAGTTTTTCCTTTAATCAAAACAACTTTAGCAAATAGATAATCAATTCAGCTTAACTTCAATATTCTTAATACATACCAAACCAGAAAACAGGAATAACATAACACATATCTCTTGCAAGTTCTTCCTACTTAATACATCACTAGATTCATTTAAAATAACTGAATAATTCCAAACTTTCAAGGTTTTGCATAACAGCCTAAACAGAACTATCAAATTTTCCAGATTACATGCAAATATCTCATTCTAAGTTCTTATTTAACTCTAGTTTAGCATGCTTATCCAATCATTCTCATTAGCCTTAGCAGCTTCCTATTTAGAGCCAGCATTCCCTGAAAAAGCATTAAGGGCTGCCCCATTTTAAATGAGACACCCCAGTTGCCATAAACAAACAAGGGTCAGATACAAGATCTGGTATGAGCATCATCAAAAATTCCATGATATTAAGTAATTAAGTGAGACCTAAACATTTTGTATAGATTGCATTTACCAAATTTCTTCCTAGCCTCATCTGCCATAAGGAATCATGGGGACACATTGCAATAAAATAATTCACAATATTGCACAAAGATCTCAGGGCTTAAACAAACCATGTGTCAACTTGCATACTTTAAATACAACAAGCATTCCAGCAGTTCTCTTGGCTCACAATCCTTTGTTTATTTACTAAGTGTTCATGTTTGATCCTATCATGAGATAGCTAGGTGACTGAATCACAGTGTACATGAAACATTATATAGAGCTCTCAAGCATAATTCCAGAACAAGCTAACTTTCATATCCAGGGAATTCATATCTACAAGTATTCTGGTTTAAAAGAAAATACAAGAATATTTGTAACTGGGAATAAAGACTAGGCATGTGGGTTATTATTGTTTCACAAGCAACCATGTTTGAACTAAATTCAAGATCTAGCTTAAACAAGATTTCTGGCCCATGGTTTTCTATTTGATCAAAGGTTCAGCACATTAGGAATTTCCATTGCAACCTTGAATCTTTCATTTGAGCCTCAGCACTTACACAGGTGTAATGCAACTCATATACATATGTTTGTCATGCCATAACTAAACCAGCTACAAGCATTCTCTATTTACTATTACATTTTCATACTATAACATTTCTGGGTATAAACAATCAGAGCATAATACTCACTATCAAAACTAAAAGCATTTAGAAACACCCATTAAAGCATCCATTAAAACCATAGTAATAAAATCCAAAATATGCAGAAAAATTAGCATAAGCTAGGCTGCCTCATAACAGGACTTAATGCCATGGATTAGTGAGATTACTCACAGAAAAATGCTTCTCCTGCTTAAATCAGAAAGAAAACCTTTTAAAACTTGCTTTTCTGCTTGCAAATATTTTCCTCTTTGTTTTCTTAAATGTTTTGGGTAGCAAAATGATTCTTTTCTGGTTTATACTTGAATTTATAAGAGAAGTTTTCTAGGGTTTATCATTGTAAAATCCCATTCCTACCCTGGCCAAGACTCATGCATTTTGCATTTCAGATTTGTTCATTTTCACTTTTGATACCCCGGCCATATGTGGTGCTTACTTTCCCTTATATTTTTTTTTTCTTTACCTTTTCAAAATATATCCTATTCTTACCAAGTCATGAAAATTGTGTGACATTGTCACTTGTTTATTTTCTAGAAATCCTCCTTTCTATTTCTGCCTAAAGCAATTATTCTGCTTGCAATTTGTCTTTTGCCATTTTAGTATTACAGTTTTCTTTTACTTGCTTATTTCTTTTTAACATTTTCTATTCTTACAGAAATGTACATTTGCATACATATCCTATCTAGGCTTATTTAACTCCTCCTTAATTTCAGAAAGATATGCACCTATATGTGCATACAGACTTTTAAATCCCTGTAATATTTTCTTTTCTGGGTTTAAATAAAATATGTTTACTGATTCAAAACAAAACTTACTTTTCCTTATTTTCTTGGATGATTCATATAATTCCAGAGATCAAATATCCATATCACAAAATTATGTTTGTAATACTTTTTAATTCTTGTTTTGATTTCAGTGGATTTGGAGTTCTTTCTTGTGCCATATCAGTGTGCACACACTTGAACACTTTATTTTTTTTCATGTATTCTTATACAAATGAATTCATATATTTTCAAAATTCAACCAAATAAGATTCTATGAATTTCTGGGGCATTACAATCACCCCACCTTTTTAGGAATTGTGTCCTCACAATTTTCTCATTCATTTTTTTTTTATATTTCTAGATTCTCCTAAAATCTATCAGACATTGCATAAGCAAACAATTCAGTCAAAACAACCATACATATTAAACTTTTAGGAATTTAGTTTTTTACCTTCCACTACAAAAAGTTTAGGGTAATCCATCTTTATTTTATCCTCCAATTCCCATGTACAGTCCTTAGGGTCTAGGCTCCATTGAACCTTTACCAATTTTAAAGTTTTGTTCCTCAACTTCTTTTCCTCTTTAGCCAAAATCCCCACGGGTTCTTTCTCATAGACCAAATCAGAATTTATTTGAACCTGAGTGGGTTTCTCTAGAATCTCTTCTTTATCATGTACCCATCTTCTAAGTTGTGATACATGGAATACATTGTGCATTGCACTCATCTCTTCAGGCAGCTCTAGCCTATATGCTAATGAACCTATTCTTTCCAAAATCTTGTAAGGTCCAACATATCTTGGGGTAAGTTTTCCTTGCTTGCCAAATCTTAACACCTTCTTCATAGGTGAAACTTTGATGAAAACATAATCACCAACTTCATATTCTACCTGCTTTCTCTTTTTATCTGCAAACTTCTTTTGCCTATCTTGAGCTGCTGCCATTCTTCTCCTCACCAGTTCAATTTTCTCTGTGGTCTCTTTTATATACTCAGGCCCTAAGACAGCCTTTTCTCCTGCTTCAACCCAACATATTGGTGACAAACATGGTTTTCCATACAAGGCTTCAAATGGTGCCATGCCTATGGTGCTTTGATAACTATTGTTATATGTAAATTCAGCCAAATGGAGGTGATCTTCCCAATTACCTCCAAAGTCTAATATACATGCCCTCAATAAATCCTCCAAAACCTTATTTATCACTTCAGTTTGACCATCTGATTGGGGGTGGTATGCTGTACTCAAGCATAATTCACTCCCTATGGCTTTTTGAAAGCTCTTCCAAAATCTGGAGGTAAAGATTGTGTCCCTATCACTCACTATAGTTTTAGGGATTCCATGCAACCTTACTACTTCTTTCATGAATATCTGAGCTAGTTTAGGGGCATTTCTTTCTGCCTTTACTGGTATAAAATGTGCCACTTTGGTCAATCTATCAACTACTACCCAAATGCTTGTATTTCCTCTCTTTGATCTAGGCAGACCATCTATGAAATCCATAGATATATCTTCCCACTTCCACTGTGGTATACTTAGAGGTTGTAATAGGCCTGAGGGTCTTTGGGTTTCTGCTTTGACTTGTTGGCAAGTCATACACTTTGCAACATATTTGGCCACATCAGCTTTCATCCCTGTCCACCAATAATCCCTCTTCAAGTTTTGGTACATCTTGGTGCTACCTGGGTGTATAGAATACTTGCTTCTATGATATTTATTAAGTATCTCTTCCTTCAATCCTATATTCTTTGGAACACATATCTTACTCTTATTCCTTAAGTAACCATTCTTATCAATGTGGTAGTTTGGTACTTCTTCTCCTTTTTCTATTAGAGATTTCTTTTCTAACAAATCTGGATCTTCCTCTTGCATTTTTCCCACTTTCAAAATTAAATCTGATTGCAAAGTTATCAAACTTAATTTTCCCTTTTTCCCTTCTTCAATCATCTCCATGTTTACCTCATTGTCTTCCTCAATTTCCAAATCAGTAAGTAGGGATAAATTTTTAAACTCTTCTATCATTAACATGGCTACTTTTGCGTGCTGCCTGCTCAAAGCATCTGCAACCTTATTAGCTTTTCCTGGAGTATAAAGTATGTCTAAATCATATGCTGCTAAAAATTCAACCCATCTATGTTGCCTCATATTCAGATCTTTTTGTGAAAAAAGATATTTCAATGCCTTATGGTCAGTGTATAAAATGAACTTTGCACCTAGAAGATAATGTCTCCAGAGCTTTAGTGCATATACCACTGCTGCCAATTCAAGATCATGGGTTGCATACTTTGATTCATGCGGCTTCAGTTGCCTTGATGCATAGGCTATAACTTGGTCTTGCTGCATCAATACAGCTCCTAGCCCAGAGCCACTTGCATCAGTATAAACAATCAAATCCTCATTTCCTTCTGGTACTCTCAACACTGGTGCATTGACTAAAGCCTCTTTGATTTTACTAAAGGCTTGTTCACATTTCTCAGTCCATCTAAAGGGTTGGTTCTTTCTAGTTAGGTTGGTAAGAGGTGATGACATCTTAGAAAAATCTTTTATAAATCTTCTATAATACCCTGCCATTCCCATAAATGACCTAACTTCTCCCACTGTGCTTGGCCTTTTCCATGCTTGGATAGCCACAATTTTATTGGGGTTCACTGAAATGCCTTTGGCAGATACAACATGCCCAAGGAAATGCACCTCTTCTTTCCAAAATGCACACTTAGAAAATTTGGCTTTTAAATCTTTTTCTCTTAATCTTGACAAAACAAGGTGTAAGTGATTTTCATGTTCCTCTACTGTTCTAGAATAAATCAAAATATCATCAATAAAAATCAATACAAACTTGTCTAAATAATCCCTGAATATCCTATTCATTAAGTCTACAAAATATGATGGGGCATTTGTCAACCCAAATGGCATGACAAGAAACTCATATAAACCATACCTAGTGTTAAAGGCTGTATACTTAACACTTGAGTCTTCAACCTTCATCTGATGGAATCCAGATGCCAAGTCTAACCTAGAAAATATTTTTGCTCCACTAAGTTGATCAAAAAGATCATCAATTCTAGGTAAGGGGTACTTGTTCTTGATAGTGACTTTGTTTAACTCCCTGTAATCTATGCACATTCTTAAAGTACCATCATGTTTCTTTACAAATACTACTGGAGCACCCCAGCAAGAGTTACTTGGTCTTATAAATCCTTTGCTTTCTAACTCTTCTAACTGTTTCTTTAATTCCTTCAACTCATTTGGCCCCATCCTAGTGGGTTTCTTAATAATTGGACTTGCTCCTGGTATCAGACTAATCTGAAATTCCACTGGTCTGTGGTGTGGAACCCCCTCAACTTCTCCAAACACATCTATGTATTCGTTAATTATGGGGATTTCTTCAATAGAAGGCTCACTGGAATCCTTATTTAAGTCGATCAAGTGATATAATTTTCTTTCTTTGGCTGTTTCACACAAAATTGTGATTCTTTGACCTCTAGAATTTTGTAATGATATGGTGGATGAGTCTAAATTAATTATGGCTTTGTATTGCCTTAACCAGTCTACACCCAATATAACACCTATATTTGGGTAATTTAAAACATATAAATTGGAAATAAAAACATTTCCTCCTATGTTTAATCCCACATCCACACAAATCATGTTTAAAACACTAGAACTTCCCAATGGGCTTTGCACTAACAAAGGAGTTTCAACCAATATGCAATTTAATTTAAGCAATGCAACTAATTCATGGGAAATCATAGAATGTGTTGCCCCTGTATCATACACTACTGATATAGGTAAGGTACAAATAAATAAGGTACCTTCTACTTGACCATGATTTTCTGCAATAGTCTCTACTGTGGATTTGCCCTTGCTCTCCAAACTTGCTAGCTTCCCTTGCTGTTTATACTCAGGGCAGTTTCTCTTGATATGTCCCTCCTTTCCACATAGATAGCACTTGAAAGCTCCTCCCTTCAATTCTGGGCACCTTGGTTTGATATGTCCTTCTTTTCCACAATGATTACATGTTATTTTCCTTTTTGTATCAGTGGTCTTAGTATCATTAGTTTTCTTACTTTCTATCTCCTCCTTCCTCTTGTCATAGGGGTGATATCTTCCCTTATTCTTCTTATTGTTGTTATTCTTAAAACTCCTATACTTCTCCCTTTCCTTGTCATGTTGCTCAAATTTTAAGGCCAGATCAATGACTTGATCAAAAGTTTTATCTACATATGGCAACATGGCCCTACTAAGCCCTGGATTTAAACCCTTAATATACCTATCATTCTTTGATGCCTCATCAGCCACAAGCATAGCTCCATACTTAGACAAGCCTTCAAACCTATGAGTATATTCAGTCACATTAAAAGTTCCCTGCCTAAATCTGATGAATTCTTCAAGCAGTAGAGTTTTGGCTGATGCTGGAACAAATCTAGCTTCCAACATCTCCTTGAATTGATTCCAAGTGATTTCATTCTCAATCCTCCCAGCTATGACTACCTCCCACCAACTCAAAGCCACACCTTTCAGTTGTCTTGAGGCCACTTGCCTCTTCCTTTGATCATCCAACTGCATGTCATTGAAAATTCTATCCAGTGTTCTCAACCATGTTTGAATTTCCATCACATTTTCAGTCCCTTCAAAGCTCTTGCCTCCTAAATTGGTATAAGTCTTTAATAGTTTGGAAAGTTCCTCATGTGGATTCTCAAGTCTCTGCCCTACTCCATCCCTTAAAGCCCTCATAAAGTCTTGCATATCAAGCATTTGTGGTGTACATGACCCTGCATTGTGTTGAGATCCTCTTCCTACCATAATTGGACAACTACAGTATGGGTAGATAAGGTTAGTTTATCATGAGAGTATATATATATCTATATATTTTAACTTTCTATCTATATTATTATTTTACTCAAACAGTACATACATATGATTATAGTACTTCAATCAATCAATACAATCATTCTTAGCTATGTATAAATTTAACATAGCTCTGATACCAAATGCAATGACCCTAATTCTTAAGCAAAATTTTTTTTTTGCTTACATACTTAACTAAGACTACCTAGGGTCATCCTTACCTATTCTCATATTATCCAGGATCTTTCTCAATATAAAAATATTGTTTTAAATCTAAATCTTTCCTAACATACATATATGAAGATATCTATGTTATATCCTACTAGAATCAGAGCATAATAATAATAGGGAAGTAGAAATCTTTTTAAATCTATTAAAATGTGATAATTCCCTAATAAAAGATTTATTTTCACATTCTGATTATTGACCATAGAATCCACTGTAAACATGTACTTTGGTCTGTTATTCTAATTAAGGAATGATTAAGTAATAATCTAGTGGAAGAAAGCTTTTTAATATGGATGTTTGTGTTAAAATCTGCATAGTTTCAAACTCAAGCTAAAAGAAAGTGGATCCTAAGTGAACACAAGCAACATCTAGGCGTAATGGAAACGCGCCTAACTTACACATGAGAGGTCACGAGTTCAAGTACTATGCTGGTCAGTTCAAACTCAATTTTTGCTTTCTTTTTTTTTTTTTTTCCTGCAGGGTTTTAAAATCTGATACCTACCTATCTCTATACATATACACTTAAGTTTTGCCTATAATCTAACATACAAAACAATATTTCTTGCTTTATTATTTTCAAAACCCATTCCTACTACTTTTCTAGGAATTTGTATTTATTTTGTTGCCTAAATATCAACATGTACACAGATATACAGGTACATGTCTATGTTTTTGTTCATTTTCCAGAAAAACTGGGTTCAAATGGTTCCTAGCTCCATTTTTTTTAAAGTGTGTATGTGGCCTGACCTATGGTCTAACTGTTTGGTTAAAGAAACCATTCTTTTACTTGCATTTGGACAAGTTTCAGTATCAAGACATGAAAGTGTAACAGTTATAATTCTTTCTGGATTTTCCCAATATAATTTCCTATATATCTATCTTTTGAAAAGATTTAGGATTAACTAAAACCATCATAAAGTGATCATACTTATAAAATCCAGTTTTTCCTTTAATCAAAACAACTTTAGCAAATAGATAATCAATTCAGCTTAACTTCAATATTCTTAATACATACCAAACCAGAAAACAGGAATAACATAACACATATCTCTTGCAAGTTCTTCCTACTTAATACATCACTAGATTCATTTAAAATAACTGAATAATTCCAAACTTTCAAGGTTTTGCATAACAGCCTAAACAGAACTATCAAATTTTCCAGATTACATGCAAATATCTCATTCTAAGTTCTTATTTAACTCTAGTTTAGCATGCTTATCCAATCATTCTCATTAGCCTTAGCAGCTTCCTATTTAGAGCCAGCATTCCCTGAAAAAGCATTAAGGGCTGCCCCATTTTAAATGAGACACCCCAGTTGCCATAAACAAACAAGGGTCAGATACAAGATCTGGTATGAGCATCATCAAAAATTCCATGATATTAAGTAATTAAGTGAGACCTAAACATTTTGTATAGATTGCATTTACCAAATTTCTTCCTAGCCTCATCTGCCATAAGGAATCATGGGGACACATTGCAATAAAATAATTCACAATATTGCACAAAGATCTCAGGGCTTAAACAAACCATGTGTCAACTTGCATACTTTAAATACAACAAGCATTCCAGCAGTTCTCTTGGCTCACAATCCTTTGTTTATTTACTAAGTGTTCATGTTTGATCCTATCATGAGATAGCTAGGTGACTGAATCACAGTGTACATGAAACATTATATAGAGCTCTCAAGCATAATTCCAGAACAAGCTAACTTTCATATCCAGGGAATTCATATCTACAAGTATTCTGGTTTAAAAGAAAATACAAGAATATTTGTAACTGGGAATAAAGACTAGGCATGTGGGTTATTATTGTTTCACAAGCAACCATGTTTGAACTAAATTCAAGATCTAGCTTAAACAAGATTTCTGGCCCATGGTTTTCTATTTGATCAAAGGTTCAGCACATTAGGAATTTCCATTGCAACCTTGAATCTTTCATTTGAGCCTCAGCACTTACACAGGTGTAATGCAACTCATATACATATGTTTGTCATGCCATAACTAAACCAGCTACAAGCATTCTCTATTTACTATTACATTTTCATACTATAACATTTCTGGGTATAAACAATCAGAGCATAATACTCACTATCAAAACTAAAAGCATTTAGAAACACCCATTAAAGCATCCATTAAAACCATAGTAATAAAATCCAAAATATGCAGAAAAATTAGCATAAGCTAGGCTGCCTCATAACAGGACTTAATGCCATGGATTAGTGAGATTACTCACAGAAAAATGCTTCTCCTGCTTAAATCAGAAAGAAAACCTTTTAAAACTTGCTTTTCTGCTTGCAAATATTTTCCTCTTTGTTTTCTTAAATGTTTTGGGTAGCAAAATGATTCTTTTCTGGTTTATACTTGAATTTATAAGAGAAGTTTTCTAGGGTTTATCATTGTAAAATCCCATTCCTACCCTGGCCAAGACTCATGCATTTTGCATTTCAGATTTGTTCATTTTCACTTTTGATACCCCGGCCATATGTGGTGCTTACTTTCCCTTATATTTTTTTTTTCTTTACCTTTTCAAAATATATCCTATTCTTACCAAGTCATGAAAATTGTGTGACATTGTCACTTGTTTATTTTCTAGAAATCCTCCTTTCTATTTCTGCCTAAAGCAATTATTCTGCTTGCAATTTGTCTTTTGCCATTTTAGTATTACAGTTTTCTTTTACTTGCTTATTTCTTTTTAACATTTTCTATTCTTACAGAAATGTACATTTGCATACATATCCTATCTAGGCTTATTTAACTCCTCCTTAATTTCAGAAAGATATGCACCTATATGTGCATACAGACTTTTAAATCCCTGTAATATTTTCTTTTCTGGGTTTAAATAAAATATGTTTACTGATTCAAAACAAAACTTACTTTTCCTTATTTTCTTGGATGATTCATATAATTCCAGAGATCAAATATCCATATCACAAAATTATGTTTGTAATACTTTTTAATTCTTGTTTTGATTTCAGTGGATTTGGAGTTCTTTCTTGTGCCATATCAGTGTGCACACACTTGAACACTTTATTTTTTTTCATGTATTCTTATACAAATGAATTCATATATTTTCAAAATTCAACCAAATAAGATTCTATGAATTTCTGGGGCATTACAGTCTCTGTTTACTAAACCGCCTCTCATAGCTCTTCTAACCATCTCTGCTAATCTGTCATTGTCTCCAAGCTGTAGTTCTCGTTCACTGCCTTCGACCTGCCCCCCAAGTCCGCGGGAGTTTTCATGTGTATGCCTCCCTGGCTGAGCGTTCATTCCTCTATTGCTACCAGGTGGTTCGGATGCCCCCATCTCACTTCCCGGGGTCGGATCAACATGCTCTGCGTGAGTGCCCCCTAGCTCTGGTGCTGCGCCAGATGGTCCCGCCCCGTTATGAACCCCAGCTGCTCCTTGGATTTGTGCTCCAATTTGCCCAATTTGTTGAAGTAAGTTCTGCATCATCTCTTCTTGTCTTCTCATCATGGCCTCCATCTCATCCCTAGTGATGAAGATCGACGCTTGATTCCCTCCTGAGGAAGCCTCTTGACTTCCTTGGTGTTCACTTCTCTCTGGCCTTTGCCTTCTACTTGTTTGTCTCGTCATAACTCTTAGATCTGAACTCTTAGATTTTCAAATTCAACTTCTATCCGATGCAGCGGGAGCTGGTTCCTCTCAGTGAAAGCACCAAAATGTTTGCGTAAAAAATGGCCGCAAACACCCAAAGTCGTATGAGTTGGTTGATTTTATGTTGTATTCAGTGATTTGGGTGATTTATGCAAATATATAAAAAGCAGGGACTAAACTGTAAAAGACACACAGATTTATAGTGGTTCGGCCAGAACGTGCCTACGTCCACTTTATATGTTATTCTCCTTTTTTCTTTAGATTACAAGTACAAAGCTTTGATTACAAGTATCTAAAGTTGTTCGATAGTTCCTTCCAGGCTTGAGCTCTCAAACTTGTCCCCCATTGTTGTACCCCTGCCCCTCTATTTATAGAGTGAGACTGGGGGCAGGGGTCTTGGATGTTTATAGCTGCTGGTGGGCTTGGGCTGAAGCAATCTGGACTGGAAACTTTGGTTCGGCATTCTTCGGTTCGGCGGTGCTTGGAGAGAAGGATGGTTGGATCGGTGGTAGGTTGGTCCGGTGGTAGGTTGAGTGGAGCTCGTTCGGTGGTAGGAGTATGGTCCGGTGATAGCATGGCTCGGTAGTGATAGGTAGGGGATGGTGAAGGATGGAGCTTCGGTTGTAGTTGATTCGGTGGGAAGGGGAGTTCCAAATGCTTCTGCCGAATGAGGTGCCGAATGCTTCTGCCGAATGCTTCTTGTATTGGGAACGCCAGATGAAACAAAGCGCCTTGAATGCCGAATGAAACTTTAATCCTTTGATACCGAATGGACTTTATGTTGTAGATGCCGAATGGGCTTGAATGTTAGAGATGCCGAATGGGCTTGAATGTTGGAGATGCCGGATGAACCAAGGTATGCCGAATGAGCTCTCGTATGGCTTGCTGGCTGCTTCTTCTTGTTCGGTCGTGGTGGAAACGCACACAACATGGATATCCTAGTTTTGACCAAAAAATGGGATAACAGGCTCTGTATGGGCTATTATGGTTATACACAATCCTGCGATTTACACACTTACTCCTATTCTGGCCACTGAGAAATTTATTCACTTCCACACTGTTCACGTTCCTTCCACTTCCACCTTCTATCTCACATGTATCTATGCCTTCGATACTACTTCCTCCAGATCTCCTTTGTTTGAACTTTTACCTGCCTTGTGGCAAGAATCCCGCTCCTAGATTGCTTGGGGAGATTTTAATGTTCATTACATACTTTGGATAGGATAGTTGGTACCCTCCCTCTCTCTTACTGAAATTGAGCCTTTGAACAAAGTTATTTATGCGGTTGAGCTCTTTGAAATCCCTACTTCTGGAGCTGCTTACTCCTGGAACAATTGTAGACAGCTTGGAAACAGGACCTTCTCTAAAATTGACTTCGCTTTTTCCAATCTTAAATCACTCTCCTCTTGGCCTTCTCTTAATAACTTCCTCCATAACCCAGTTCTCTTTGATCACTCGCCTCAAAACTTATCTGCTGGACTGACTGCCATGAGAGGAAATTCTCATTTTAAATTTTTTAATTCTTGGTCCAGATTTCTTTGATATTGTAAAACATGCTTGATGTGAAAAATATTTTGGTAACCCAATGTCTATTTTGCAGAAAAAATTAAAGCAACCAAATTAAAGCTCAAGGCTTGGTCCAAGGAGAAGTATGGCAATGGTAACAAACGCTCTGCCATATTATGTGAAAAGTTTGAAGAGGTTTAAACTAATATGCTCATTCATATGAATGACCCAGTGTATTCTGAGGCTGAGGCAAGCTTAAGAAAATTGTACTCAGAGGCTTTGGAACATGAAAAGCTTATGTTGAAACAGAAATTGAGGCTGAAATGGGAGATTGAGGGAGATAGAAGTACAACGTTTTTCCATGCATCTTTAAAAGATAAGCACGCTCATGAAACAATCCATTCCGTATTTGATCAGCATGGCAATAACCATACTACTCCTCATAATATTGAAAATGCCTTCTAATAATATTTCAAAAACCTTTTAGGTAATGCCAATAATTTTGAGCCATGTTTAGCGCCTTTAAACCATCTCTCTCTCCCGCAGCTCTCCAACGCCGACTTTTATTCTTTATGCCTTGAGATTTCCAATGAAGAAATAAAAGTTGCATTTCATTCCATGGATTAATCCTCCTGTGCTGGCCCCGATGGATTTAATGTCTGCTTTTTCATCTCTTGCTGAGACATTTTTAGCATGATATTGTCAGGGCAGTTAAAAATTTCTTTCTCAAAGCAAAGCTGCCTGAATGTGTTAATGCTACTACCCTTGCCCTCATTCCAAAAAGTTAAAAATGCTACCATGGTTAGATCCTTTAGACCAATTTCTTGTTGTAACTCTATTTACAAATGTATCTCGAAAATTATAGCAACTAGGCTAAAGGTTGTACTTCCTAGCATCATCTCAAGTAATCAGGCTACCTTTCTTCCTGAGCGTAGCATTCTTGATAATGTTTTATTATCCCATGAATTGTTCAAAGGCTTATAACACCTCCAACTAATCGCCTAGGGCAATGATGAAATTTGACATCAGTAAGGCCTATGATTCCATGCATTAGGTCTCTATAGTGAGAATTACATTGCATATGAATTTTCTGAAACATTTTGTAGCTTGGATATTCGCTTGTATATCCACTGCTAGATTCTCTGTGGAATTAAATGACTCAAAACGTTGGTTATTTTAATTCTAAACAAGGTATCAGGCAGGGGGACCTGTTGTCATCATATATATTTATACTTTTTATGGAAGTTCTCACTAATATTCTTAGTGGCTTAGTGAGCAAAGGCACCTACAAATTGCATCCAAAGTGTAAAAACCCACATATAACGTCACTCGTGTTTGCTGACGATTTAGTCATCTTTAGTAAAGCTGAGCTTCCTACTATTCAGGCTATTTGAGCAGGGTTGACCAGTTTCAACAAATTACTAGCCTTAAAGTGAATATGGACAAGTCTGAAATAATGCTTGCTGGAGTGGACGATGGGTTGAGGCATTCTATTTATCAAGTTACTTCCTTGCAATCTACTGACACCTCTTCTAACTACTTAGGTATTCCTTTAGAGACATCTAGAATCATGAAAAACCAATGCCTTCCCCTCTTTGAGAAGATTACGCCAGGCTAGACATATGGTGTAATAGGTTCCTTAGCCAGGCCGGTAAGCTAACACTTATTAAGTCCGTCATATTTTCAATGTCTGTGTATTGGTCCAGGACATTCATGTTGAAAACTAAACTTGACTTTGGGCTAGATTATTGGACTTAATTTGGGGCACAAACAAAGAAGTAAAGCTAAAATAAAATTCTTGAGAAAGTTAGAAAGAAACATCTAGATAGAATTATCTAGATATATGTTGTCATGGAAGAAGAGGTTCTAGAATTTTCCATTCTCAAATTGTAATAAAATAACTAGAATCAAGAGTTTTCTTGTCTAAAGATATTTTGTATGAAAGTTATAGAAAACTCTAGAGAATAGTCGCATACCGTAGGATCAAACACATCTCCACCGTTCATTTGAGATGTGAATTACTATAAATAGGAGTGGTGTATCTCAATTGCAAGCAAGAAAAAAAATTGTAAACAAAAGTTTGTAATAAAATACAACTTTCTCCTTTAAAATCAATCTCTCATTTCACACTTGCTATCCAATTAATCTTCAACTTGAAAATTTTCTAACATTGGTATCAGAGCCAGGTTCTTAGTCAAGAAAATATGGCAAGCGACATGACACCATTTCAAGTTCCATTTCTAAAGAAGGAGTACTATGATAACTGGAGTATTCGCATGAAAGCGTTGCTCGGTTCACAAGATGTGTGGGATATCGTTGAAAATGGGTATATTGAACCCGTCGATATCATCACTTTATCCCAAACACAAAAGGATAATTTGAAGGATTCAAGAAAGAATGATCGTAAGGCTCTTACTCTCGTTCATCAAGGCTTGGATGAATCTATGTTTGAGAAGGTAGCAAGTGCACAAAGTAGTAAGGAAACATGAGAGATTTTGGAGAATGCATTCAAAGGCATCGATAAAGTGAAGAAGATAAGACTACAAATTATGCGATGTGAGTTTGAAGCTTTACATATGAAATCAACCGATTCAATTGATGATTATTTTTCATGAGTTTTGGCATTAGTAATCAAATGAAAAGATATGGTGAAAAATTGGAGGACTCTAGAGTGGTCGAGAAAATTCTACGACCTTTAGATTCAAAATTCGATTACATAGTTGTAGCTATTGAAGAATCTAAAGGTCTAGAATCCATGACCATTGATCAACTCATGGGATCACTTCAAGCCCATGAAGAAAAATTAAAGAAAAGGGTTAAAGAAGAGCCATTGAAGCAAGCTCTTCAAACCAAACTCACCTTAAACAAGAATGAAACATTTAGAAATATAAGAAGTCATAGCCAAAGAGGAAGAAGTCGAGATCAAAGCTGTGGAAGTGGTGGTAACAAATTCTTCAATAAAGAGGAGAGAAGCCAAAACGCATATGCTACAAGAGGTTGAGGAAGAGCAGGAAACATGAAACAAAATGGAAGACCAAGGTATGATAAAACACAAATTAAGTGTTACAATTGGGATAAATTTGGGCATTTTTCTTCCGAATATAGATCTACTTCTAATAAATTTCTAGAGAGATCTAACTTTGCTAAAGAAGAGAAAGAATATTCTATACTACTTTTGGCACAAAAGGGAGATGCATGTGGTGATAACAATACATGGTATTTGGATACAGGGGCTAGCAATCATATGTATGGAAGAAGGAACATGTTCACGGAGCTTGACGAATCAGTAAGTGGAAACATTTATTTTGGTGATGAATCTAAAATTCCAGTTAAGGGAAAAGGAAAAATATCAATTCGCTTAAAAAATAGAAAACATGATTTTATCTCTAACGTATATTATGTGTCTAATATGAAAAGCAACATTCTAAGCTTAGGGTAACTTTTAGAAAAGGGATACGACATTCATATGAAAGATCGTAGCCTTCTCATGAAAGATGCTAAAGGAAATCTGGTTGCTAAAGTAGAAATGTCAAAAAATAGAATGTTTTCACTCCACATTTCAAATAATATTTCCAAATGTTAAAAGCATGCTATAAAGATTCATCATGGCTTTGGCACTTGAGATTTGGACATCTTAATTTTGGGGGTTTAAAGTTGTTAAAGAATAAAAACATGGTGAAAGGTTTACCACGAATCGATCATATGAATCAACTATGTGAAGGATGCTTATTTTAAAAACAACCAAGGAAAAGTTTTTCCAAAAGAATCCAACACAAGGGCTAAAGAACCACTAGAGTTAATTCACACCGATATTTGTGGTCCAATAAAACCGTGCTCACTTGGAAAAAGTAATCACTTTGCTTTGTTTATTGATGATTATAGTAGAAAAACTTGGGCCTATTTCCTTAAAAAAAAGTCCGATGTATTTGATGCCTTTAAGAAATTTAAAGATTTTGTAGAAAATGAAAGTGGTTATAAGATAAAAACCATGAGGTCCGACCGAGATGGAGAATTTACCTCTAAAGAATTTGAGAAATTTTGTGAAGAAAATGGAATTCACCGTCCCGTATACTCCACAACAAAATGGGGTCGTAGAAAGGAAGAATAGATCTCTACTTAATATGGCACGAAGTATGTTGAAAAGTAAGAGAATTCCAAAAGAATTTTGGGCCGAAGCCGTTGAATGTGCAATGTACTTAGCTAATCGCTCTCCAACTCGAAGTGTGTGGAACAAAACTCCCGAAGAAGCTTGGTGTGGAAGAAAACCATATATAACACATTTGAGAGTATTTGAAAGCCTAGCATATACCCATGTGCCGGATCAAAAGCGTTCCAAATTGGATGATAAAAGTGAAAAATATATATTCATTGGCTATGACTCAAGGTCAAAAGGGTATAAGTTATATAATCCTATAAATGGAAAAGTTGTTGTTAGTCGAGATGTGGAGTTTGATGAAGAAAACACTTGGGATTGGAGCATACAAGAAAATGATTATAATTTCCTTCCCTTTTACGAAGAAGAAGAAAGCAGTGATGTGCAAGAAGAGCCGACTAGTCCAACACCGTCATCTCCATCAAGCACTCATCAAGAAACTCCACAAGAAGAAAGCTCAAGTGAAAGGATGTCGCGCATGAGATCTTTACAAGAACTATACGAGGTAACACCACTTTGTGATAATATTACTTTATTTTGTCTTTTTGCAAATTGTGAGCCAATAGATTTCGAAGAAGCAAAACAAGACAAAAGATGGAGGAGTGCTATGGATGAAGAAATCAAAGCTATTGTGAAAAATGATACATGGAAGATGGCTGATTTACCTAAAGGACACAAAGCTATTGGAGTAAAATGGGTATACAAAGTAAAGATGAACGCTAAAGGAGAAGTTGAAAGGTACAAAGCTTGATTGGTAGCCAAAGGATACAAGCAAAGAGCAGGTATAGATATGACGAGGTATTTGCTCCTGTTGCCCGTTTAGAAACTATGAGATTATTAATTTCTTTAGCGGCTCAAAAAAAATGGAAAATATATCAAATGGATGTGAAATCGGCTTTCTAGAAGGTACTATAGAAGAAGAAGTTTATTTGGAGTAGCCACTTGGTTATAAAATTAAAGGACATGAAGATAAAGTTTTAAAATTAAAAAAGGCACTTTATGGTTTGAAACAAGCCCCTAGAGCATGGAATACTAGAATTGATAAATATTTTCTAGAAAATAACTTTATAAAATTCCCCCATGAACATGCTCTTTACATAAAGACAAATCAAAGTGGAGATATCTTGATTGTATGTTTGTATGTCGATGACTTAATCTTTACCGGAAATAATCCAAAAGCATTTGAAGATTTTAAGAAGGAGATGAGTTTAGAGTTTGAGATGACCGATATTGGACTCATGTCATATTATCTTGGTATCCAAGTGATTCAAAGCGAGCACAACATATTTATTTCACAAGAAGCATATGCAAAGGAAATAATGAAGAAATTTAAGATGAATGAAAGTAAACCAGTTAATACCCCAATAGAATGTGGAACAAAGCTCTCAAAATATACCAAAGAAGAAGATGTGGATACTACACTATTCAAGAGTTTGGTTGGTAGCTTAAGATACCTCACATGCACAAGACCCGATATACTTTATGGTGTTGGACTCATTAGCCGCTATATGGAAGCTCCTAACATCACATTTGTAGACTGCAAAAAGGATTCTTCGATACATTAAAGGTACCATTGATTTTGGTTTGTTATACTCAAGTTCTAATAATTTCAAGTTAATTGGTTACAGTGATAGCGATCTGGCTGGAGATGTTGATGATCGTAAAAGTACGACTGGATTTGTCTTCTTCATGGGAGATACAGCCTTCACCTGGAGCTCAAAAAAGCAACCAATTGTGACACTTTCCACTTGTGAAGCTGAGTATGTTGCTGCTTCAACTTGTGTTCGTCATGCTATTTGGCTTCGAGATCTATTGATGGATTTACATATACCACAACACATTAGAACAGAAATTTACATGGATAATAAGTTAGCTATCGCTCTAGCTAAGAATCCCGTCTTCCATGAACGAAGTTCACACATCGATACACGTTATCACTTTATTCGGGAGCGGATTGGAAAAAAGGAAGTACAAGCAAAGTTTATTAACTCAAAAGAACAAGTAGCAGACATTTTTATAAAGGCATTAAAAAATGAAGACTTTCAAAGACTGCGGAAGATGCTTGGAGTGACAAAGTCAAGTTTACGGGAGGATGTTGAAAATTAAACTTGACTTTGGGCTAGATTATTAAACTTAATTTGGGCCAAAAACAAAGAAGTAAAGCTAAAAGAGAATTCTAGAGAAAGTTAGAAAGAAACATCTAGATAGAATTATCTAGATATATTGTCATGGTAGAAGAGGTTCTAGAATTTTCCATTCTCAAATTGTAATAAAATAACTAGAATCTAGAGTTTTCTTGTCTAAAGATATTTTGTATGAAAGTTAAAGAAAACTCTAGAGAATAGTTGTATACCGTAGGATCAAACACATCTCCACCGTTCATTTGAGATGTGAATTACTATAAATAGGAGTGGTGTATCTCAATTGCAAGCAAGCAAAAAAATTATAAGCAAAAGTTTGTAATAAAATACAACTTTCTCCTTTAAAATCAATCTCTCATTTCACACTTGCTATCCAATTAATCTTCAACTTGAAAATTTTCTAACAATTCATGATTCCTGTCAACTAATCTTCATGATTAGAAGTGCAACGATGAGATTTTTCTAGAAAGGTTATATTCATGTGAAGTATTTGTCTCCTATCTCTTTTAGAAAGTTTGAATTCCCAAAAGGTAAGGGGGTTTAGGAATCAAAAATCTAGTTAATTAGAACACGGGTACAATGGCTAAACACTTGCATAACTACTTGACTAAATCTGATAGTTTATGGGTTCAATGGTCATCTAACCATATCATGTGTGGTAAATCATTCTGGAATGCTCTGATCCCTCTAATGCTAGCTAGACTTGGCGTAGCTTGTTCAAGTTGCGACGAGAGGTGTTACCTATGATCAAATATAGTGTTTATGAGCATGGGGATGTCAGCTTCTGGAATGACCCATGGATCAAAAGTGGCTTTATCCTTAGTGAGCATTTATCTCATATTGAAATCGTTCAGTTTGGTATTCAAGCTAATACTAAGGCAATTAGTTATGTTCAATATGGTAGAATTCAGCTCCCCTACTCTTCAAATCAGAGAAATTAGACATATTTGGAGTCAACTGCAGTCTCTTACGGTTACCCCTCATGTTAACTCCAGCATTGCTTGGATAGGGGACAATGTTGGTTTCACTACAAGATGTATTTATAATTTCCTCAACAAATCTGATGAGAGGGAGGGTTCTAAATGGTGCAAAAGAGTTTGGAATAGGCATAACTATGAAAAAGGAACCTTTATGCTATGGAAATGTTAAATTATGCTTTACTAACTATGGGTAAAATGCGCTTGAGAGGAATGGTGGTTGTAGATATAACTTGCGTCTTCTATAGGCTTCATGGTGAGGAGGTTTCTCATTTATTTTTTGAATGCTCGTTGGTTGATGGGTTGTGGAAGTGTGTGAATAGTAGACTGGGGAGAACTATCATTAAGACAAACAATGACGATGAATGGATGCGACTATATATCGAAATAGGGAAGGATGATTCAATTTCGAAGGCCACCTTGTATGTCTCGAAGAAATTTATATTTATTTTAGGGAAGGAGAGAAATGATATTATATTCAATGGTCAAGGAAAAAGAGAAGCCACTTGCAGGCTTACTTGCATCATGAGATTGAGGAAGGTTTGAAGACTTCTGGCTTTATTTTGACCCAGGGATTTGGATGTTATTCCATTAATTTCCTAGTATATGTGTGTTGTTTGTGTCGTGTGTTTTCGGTTCTTTTTCCATTTTTGTTTGTTGTATCATTTTAGCATTCTGTTGAGTGTTCAATAAAGTGGTAGGGGACCAACCAACCCTGCTTGCCTTGCAAAAAAAATAGAAAAGAAGGGGGAGAGTTAGGCCAGACATAGAGGGATGTGAAGTCTATAATAATAGATGAGAGTGGAGATCCATATATAGAGGAGAATAAAGTGATATTTTAGGATCAATATCCTACATCATTTCTTACCAATTCTCTTCCATCTTAGCCCTTCATCTCAAAGCCTTTTGCGATGACTGATATTTTTAACTATATTAAACTATTAAATTTAATATAATTATTGAAAAAATGGTTAGAAATAAAATTTACGATTTATTAATGTAATTTATTAGATACGAACTTAAATAAAAAATTCAATAAGATAAAAGATGATAACTTATATTAGAAGTAAATTAAATGATATTGAATTGTAAGTAATTAAAAATAGAAATTGGAATAATCAATGTTAAGTTAGTAAAGAATCGAATGAATGTTTATAAAAGTAAAAACATAAGTTTGTTTATATGAAATTGTAATTTTGATAAGTATAAATTTCAAAATAAGAAAACATTTATTTGATAAGTGTTATCCCACCTTTTGGCAAGGTCGTGACACCAAGGAATTGACTAGAAACCAAAGACAGTTCGTCCCTAAGATCGGTTATACACAGTTTCACTATGGATGTCGATAAATAATCTGAGTCTGGATCGAGCTACAATTGAGTCAAACAAAGCTATAGAAGCCAACGTTCCAAATTTCAAGTCAATCCGAGTTCTATGCTCAAGATATGATCGATGCGATTTAAGTGATTCCTTTGTTCGTATCCATCAAACCACAAGAGAAAACCTTCCTTCGTTTCGATCCGGTTCGAATCCATCAGATGCGCACGGCTTCGTATCGATCAGGAGAGCAGTGTTCTTCGTATCCATCAATTATTTGTTGTTCGTATCCATCAAGCTTTAGCTCTTCGTATCCATCAATAAGAATCACTTTGTGTCCATAGACAGTGGTATTCTTCGCATCCATGATCTCCCGCCTGTTTGCATCGATCAGCTGATGACCATTTCGTACCCATCAAAAACAAGGCAGGTCGCCACTTCGTATCGATACGAACAGAGCAGTTGCGATCAATATGAACAGGGCAGTTTCAATCGATACAAATAGAGCAGAGCCATTGCAATCGATGCAAAAAGAGTTAAACCAGTTCGATACGAAGTCGATGGCCATGCATCGATACGAAGTACACAAGCAGGATCGATACAAAATGAAGCGTAGTTGACCGATGCGAACAAGACCATGTTAGATCGATACGAACGAGGAGTAAACATTGGGAAGACTCGATCGATTTGGCTTGAACTTCGGATCGATCCAAAATACAAGCGTCTGGCATCACCTGTAGAATCATCGAGTTGAAATCATCCATACGAACAACATCGATACGAAGAGAATTGCAATAAAAAATCCCAAACTTGCGTGGATCATAACTCACAATCTACAAGTCCAAATGCCACCAAATTTTCACAGGAGCTTACGTACGGCCAAAAGAATGTTCATGCTAAATTTCGACTCGATTGGATCAAATCTTCATCGATACGAAATTCGTTCGTATCGATCACGGATCGAGTGCGGATGACATGGGATCGATCGTGTGGGCCCACTCACATGCCAGAAGAGGTCTCCCAAGATCTGAGCGATATATTTGCATCCTATGCTATAAATAGCATCCCAGAGTCTATAGAAAAGGGACCTTTTAGCTCTCCTATGTCCAGACTCTGCCGAAACCATTTTTGTACTCAAAGATCACTGTTGTACTCGAAATCTACTGCTGAAATCCGTTGTAACCAGTTGTAATCAGCAAATAAACATCAATAAAATCACCAATTTCATAGTGGACGTAGGCCATACGCCAAACCACTCTAAATCTATGTGTTTCTACATTATCTTTTTTTGAAATGTTTGTTAGATAATCCTCTTTTTACATTTACTTTCTTTATTTTATCTCTTCAAATACTTCCAAAGAGTGTTGTGCCCAATTTTGGTACAAAAACTTTGGTTCTTTCACTAAGAAAATACAGTTTTTCTCCTGCTCATTATCTACTCTCGATATCGGATTGCATAAGTCTAAGAAGAAGATACAAATCTCAAGTTCAAAGTTCTTCCATCTTATTCAAATATGCATCAAGTCTAGGAAAGAGCTTCGTTGTTCATCATGGTAAAGACAAGGACCACTTCTACTGCTGCAAATCCAGAAGGACGGGATCGATAGAATCCCGTACAACTACCTCCTACTGATCAGAATGCGGTCGGGCCATCAGATCTGCAAGGTCCTGTCACCAGGGAAGAGTTTCAAATGCTACTACAAGAACTGACACAGAGTCGTCAGCAACTTACTCAACAGCTGCGTGGCAACGTAGAATTGACCAATCAGCTAAATCGCCAAAGATGTAGGAGATCCAGGAGGGATCAGGCTTCCTATTCATCTACTGAGAGTTCAACTTCTTCAGACTATCATCACAAATCCACACGCCCACGGCTACATGGGAGTTATACCTAAGCTATTGGACATCAGCATGCATTGAGCCTTAGGCAACCAAGAGTTGGCCCGTCAAGCAGCCATCCGACTGGACCCTCCTGGAGAGACACTCCTGGACAGACCGAAGGATGTTAACACTTTGTCCAGTGTCACTCAAGCTCTTGGAGAGACACTCGGGCATTATCTAGAAAGATTTCATACTGCGTGTGCTAAGATTAGCAATCCCAATGATAACTCTATTCTGATGGCACTGACTAAGAGAATTGATCCCGATTCAGAATTCGACAACTGGCTGGCCGAAAAACCCCTTGTGTCATTAGACCATTTCTATTCCAAGGCTGCCCAATTCTTGAGAAGTGTGAAACAGTCTAGGAAAAAGGATGATGCAGGGCCTATTGTGGAAGGAATCTAGAGTAATGTAGCTGTTAAACAATTCGAGGAGAACTCCAGAAAAGTGCAATTGAATATTCAAAATAAATAGAATCAGCAGAGAGGTAATGGAGATCGAAATAAGAAACGGGATCAGAATCCTTGTCCGCGACGTAGGGCTTCCATGTTTAACAATTATACTTCTTTGAAAATGTCATTGGAGCATGTGTACTTACAGACTTGTAATACCATTCAATATAAGAAACCTACCCCAAAACCATCATCAGAAAAACAAATCCAGATGGGAAAGTTTTGTAGATTCCACGATACCTAAAGCCATAACAGGATGGTGTGTCGTCGGTTGTAGGATCCCATCGAAAAGTTGATAAGAGAAAGGAAGTTAGAGCAGTTTGTACGGGCACGCAGTCTGTAGGTGCGGGCCCATCAAATCATAATCATGTACCTAATCAGGAAAGACCGGAGGAACCCGCTTGTACCGGTGGGAGGATAGTGATAAATATTGTTAGTGGTGGTCCTCATCCAACAGATCGAAGCTGGAAGGAAATAGAGTCGTATGCCAGTTCTATTAGACATGCGAACTTCGAGTGTTGTAGTAGTTTGGAAGATGGGGCTCCGGCCAAACAACAGAAGACGATGACTGACAACATAATGTTTCGAGATAGAGATGCTGATAGGTTCGAAGCCCCCACTATTGATCCACTTGTCATATCGGCTCAAGTAGGTCCTGCTTGGATGAAGAGGATCTTAGTTGACAGTTGAAGTTCTGTGAGTACATTATTTAAGCGATCTTATGACCAGATGAAGATAGAGGCAAGATTAGAAGCCTTGTCAGTCCCGTATTCATGGCTTCATCGGAAGTGCAATCATACCTACTGGAGTGATGAAATTGCCAATGGCGTTAGGAACCGGAGAAAGCCGGAGAGTTCGGATATTGCAATTTGTTGTATTGCACATAGACTCGTCGTACAATGCTTTCTTGGGCCGACCGGCCCTACCTGAGTTCAGGGCTACCATTGCCCTATGGTGTTTGACTCTAAAGTTTCCCACAAATCGTTGAGTTGGAGTCGTTCAAAAAGATCATGCTGCTGGGAGAGCCTGTTATGTTGCTGAGCTGCGCGAGGCGTAGCGAACGAAGAAAGAAAAGGGCATAGAGGAATCTCTCTGCGTCCGCTTTGTTGAAAATTGACAATTAGTGCCTGGGCCAGGCCCGGGTACCCCAACCAATTCCAAAGAGATCTTGACCCGAAAGATAATGAAAGCGAAGATGAAAGTAAAGACAATCAATCTTCTTCGGTCGAACTAACGATCGATGTCCCGGCCGATGATAGCGACGATTCTAGGTTGATAAAGATTGGATCTCAGTTAAGCCAACAAATGCAAGAGGAGTTGGTTGAATTTCTTCGGGCAAACCTCGACATGTTTGCTTGGAGACATTCTGACATGTGTGGAATCTTCCCAGACATCGCAAGCCACACACTGAATATTGACCCGCGGTAAGCCCCGATAAAACAAAAAAGGCGTGGTATGGATCCATAGAGATCTGTCAACCTTAAGGAAGAGGTAGATAAGCTTAAATCGAATGGATTTATTCAAGATGCATTATACCCAAAATGGGTACCCAACATTGTACTTGTTCGAAAGCCAAATCGAAAATGGAGAACGTGTGTCGAGTATTCAGACTTGAATAAAGCCTGCCCTAAAGAAAGTTTTTCACTTCCTCGAATCGATCAGCTTGTAGATTCAACAGCTGGACATGAACTCCTATCCTTCATGGACGCGTACTCAGGCTACAACCAGATACCCATGCACTTACCCGACCAGGAGCATACCAGCTTCGTGACTGATATGGGACTCTATTGCTACAAAGTTATGCCTTTTGGACTTACGAATGCCAGTGCAACTAACCAACGATTGGTTAATCGGATGTTCGCCAACTGAAATGGGAAAACCATGGAGGTATATGTGGGCGACATGCTAGTGAAATCATGATTCTCCACTGATCGTATTAAAGACCTGGAGTCAATGTTAATATCCTCAAAGAATACAGAATGAAGCTCAATCTGTTGAAATGTCACTTTGGGGTCGCATCTAGAAAATTCCTTGGGTTTATCGTCAACGCTCGAGGAATTGAAGCCAATACCGAAAAGATCTGGGCGATTAGAAATCTTGAGACTCCAAGAACCATAAAGCAAGTCCAAAGCCTCAATGGGAAAGTAGTAGCACTGAGAAGGTTCATTTAAAATCCATTGACAAATGCATTCCCTTCTTCGATTTGATCCGAAAAGAAAAACGGAACTTTGAATGGACCACGGAATGTAAGGGCGCATTCCATGCACTAATTCAGCACCACTCCACAGGGCCTATTTTGTCAAAGCCTATCGATCACGAGAAATTGTACCTTTACTTGACGGTATCATAAAACGCGATCAGTGCTGCCCTAATTCGGGAGGAAGACCAAGTATAGAAACTGGTCTACTATATTAGCAAACGACTAAACAGAGATGAGAGAAATTATCCAAAGCTAGAGAAGTTGGCTTATTGTCTCGTTATTGCCTCAAGGGAGCTCTGTCCATATTTTCATGCTCATCCTATCACCGTTTACACCGACTATCCGTTACGACAGGTCCTTAACGGCCTGAGACGTTTGGTAGGTTACTCAAGTGGAATATCGATCTAAGTCGGTCTGATATTACCTATACTCCAAGGCGAGCCATTCAAGGACAAGTCCTAGCAGATTTCATACCTGAATTTTCCATCCCAAAGGACTTGCCTGAAATAAGTGAATCTCCCAAATATATCTGGAAGCTGCATACTGATGGCGCATCAAATGACCATTGCTCAGGTGCCGGGGTTGTACTTGAAACTCCCGAAGGTCGATCTATATGCTATGCTTTGAAGCTAGATT
Source organism: Allium cepa (assembly GCA_030765085.1). Taxonomy (NCBI): domain Eukaryota; kingdom Viridiplantae; phylum Streptophyta; class Magnoliopsida; order Asparagales; family Amaryllidaceae; genus Allium; species Allium cepa. The sequence goes on along the minus strand of CM060945.1, from coordinate 133,976,147 downwards.
TTCGTGCGACCAACAATGAAGCTGAGTATGAAGCCTTAATAGCCGGATTAAGACTGGCCTAAGATTTAAAATTCATTGCTGTGGAGACTTATTGTGATTCGCAACTGGTCGTATGTCAAGTTCGGGGGAAGTACCAGGCCAAAGATCGAAGATTGGCTGCTTACCTAGATCAGGTCCAGGAGATACTGAATCGGTTCGATTATTGTGCTATCTACAGCATCCCCAAGAGCACAATCAAAAAGCCGATTCATTGGCAAAACTAGCCAGCACATGTGAAGCACAAAAAATGGGACTCGTTCCTATAAAAACATTGTCTTCCCTAAGCATCGATCGAATGGAGACAGATTGGGTGTTTGAAGTCGTTCTCGATAAGGAGTCATGGATGACTCCCTTCAAAAATTATCTCAAGCACGAAACAATGCCAGAGCACAGGAGTGAAAAAGAAAATTTCTTCGAAAAGCCTCGCGGTTCACTATTCAGAATGGAGTCATGTATAGAAGAGGATACCTTGTTCCTTTACTCCGATGTATCGCTCACGATGAAATTAAACGAGTATTGCATGATGTACATGAAGGAGAATGTGGCGATCATACTGGGGGACAAGGTTTATCTAAGAAAGTACTCCGATGCGGATACTATTGGCCGACCGTGAATCTTAATGCATCAGCCTACGCCAGAAAATGTGACAGATGTCAAAAACACGCTTGGATTCCTAGAGCCCCTCCTACCGAGATAATCCAAATGGTTAGTCCATGGCCATTTACAGTCTGAGGTATTGATATTATTGGTTCTCTACCTTTGGCCAAAGGTGGTGCGAAGTACGCCATCGTCACAGTTGATTACTTTACCAAATGGGCGGAAGCTGAACCCCTTGCTACAATCATGATGAAGAAGATGATCAACTTTGTAGTCCGTAACATTATCTGCTGATTTGATCTCCCACATACCATCATCATTGATAACGAAAATCAACTAGACGGTGTTGTATTTAAGAATTTCTATCAACGATTCCACATTCAGAAGAAATTCTCTACAGTTGCACACCCTCAAGCAAATGGATAGCTTGGAGCTGTGGACAAATTTATAAATTCTATTCTGAAGAAACCACTAGAAAAGGTCGTAGGCAAGTGGGTCGATGAACTTCCTATAGCTCTATGGGCTTACTGAACAACCCACAAGTCCGCGACCGGACACACTCCATTCTCTCTTTCCTATGGTTCACAAGCCATTATTCGAGTCGAGATGGAAGTACCCTCTCATCGTGTGACTTATTATGATCCAAAGACAAATTCCATATTACGTGCTGAATCCTTGGATTTATTGGATGAGAAGCGCAAAGAGGCTGATTTGAAGGCAGCCGCATACCGAAGTCAAGTCGCGCGATTATACAATGCCAAGGTCCGACCCCGAACCTTCGAACTCGGCGATCTCATCCTCAAAAGAATATACCCGGTTCCTTCGCACATGAAACCAACATGGGAAGGGTCTATGTGATTGAAAGCTCGGAGATGGCAAGTTTAAGTTATCGACCGTTGACGGTCTTACTTTGCCAAGAGCCTGGAACAGCAAGAGTATTCGTCGCTACTACACATGACAGGCTTGAATTATTCAGTTTACTTTTTATTTGCATTTTGTTTCTGCATTTCGAAATTTGAATTTGTAATTAGATAACTGACTTTGTTGTATTCTCTTATTTCAGCAATAAAATGCAATCTCTTCAAGCCAGAGCTGTGATTTATTGAATGCGTCATACAAATATCACTATGCACGGAGAGCTAAATTTCATCCGACGGTGGAGTTTATTCAAATAGGAAGTAACTGTGATACGACCGGTTACTCACTCAGTGAAACCCAAGCTTGGGGGAAGTCACCACACTGAAGCCAAGAAAGGATTGATACACGACAACCCTTCAACTAGCTCCAGTCTCCCAGAGAGCGAGCTGGAGTATAAACTTATAAATGCGGTTTCGAAGAGGGTGATCCGTCCGCCTAACGACTTTTCCCGTATCTGGACCAAGTTTGAGGAGGATGGATCCATCCATCTAACGACCTTGCTTGTTAACTTAGGGTGGATGTGAACCGACCATCCACGATCCTGATAGATCCATCGTTCCCGGAGTGCGAACGAAATAAATGCCTAAATAGACGTGACTGACCATCTGTCGGCCAACTTCAAATTCCAAGAGTGCGAATTAGGGTATAAATATCAATTCCAAATTCTCAGAGTGCGAATTAGAGTATAAACATCAACTCCGATTCCCAGAGTGCGAATTGGAGTATAAACATCAACTCTAAATTCCCAGAGTGCGAATCGGAGTATAAAAACTAACTCCAAATTCCCAGATTGCCTAAGTTCCCAAAGTGCGAACTAGAGTATCAACATCAACTAACTCCGGATTCCCAGAGTGTGAACCGGAATGTCAACATCAACCAACTTTAGGTTTCCGGAGTGCAAACTGGAGTACAAACGTCGACTAAATCCAGATTTCTAGAGTGCGTACCAAAGTATCGACCGCAATTAACTCTATGTCCCCAAAGTGCGGATTGGAGAATAAACATCGACTAACCCTAAATCCCCAGAGAGTGGATTAGAGTTCAAACACAAACCGGATGCGAATCGATCATGCGTAGCACAACTTTGAGTCCACAGAGTGTGGTCAGGGTATAAACATAACTCAGGTGTGACTGACCACCCATAAAAAAACTTAAGTCCTCGGAGCATGAACATATAATTAAAACTTAAGCAGGCGTGACCGACCACCAACACACAAATGCAAATCCCCGGAGTGCGGATGTGATCACCAATATGTGAGCGAGTGTGATTCGACCACTCGACCTTCACTTGTTTCAGCATCAATTCAATGACGTAAGCTCAATGTATTGGGAGAGAAATGCGGTCGCTAGCTTATCTTTACAACTCATTCATGAAATTGGGGGCAGAACTTAAGTGTCGATCGCTGACTGTCGCAGTGCAGCATTGGAGTTCAGCTTAGTGTCCGGACATAATTCGTAGCCGTCATTCTAAGACTTAACAAATAAACTCAAAACTCGATCCAAAGGTTGAAACTTCACAAGTTTACTAAACAAGAATTCAAATGTTGGAACACTTAGGCAAATAAACGATAATTGAGTTGAAGACAAAATAAAATTTCATTTTAACTATTTGTGGAAGGAATATATGTACAAGTTATTTCCAAAAATCCTATTAGCAGGGGCCAAACCCACATCTATACATGGCTGACAAAAGCTAAAGAAAATCCTCTCTACTCAAAAATGAGCCGAAACACATCTACTCTTTCTACTTTCTTGGTTTCTTCTTCGGCGTAAATCCGCTAGAACTGCCACTGATTTTCCTCTTTGAGCCCTTGCCTTTCGGTGGTTGGTCTCCTTTGGGGGGCATTATATCGATTTCGTCCTTCGAACTCAAGTGTATGGAAATACTTGTAACAGGCGGAGTCGGAGGGGTCGGGTCCACTACAAGAGGCGAAATAGGCACGCCGATGTCGACAACAGTGCCACCAAGAGATATCATTTATAACGGAGCCGGACCAAGGCCCGCAATTCCACCTCCAAAGCTGCCAGTCAGGGCAGCTGCTTCCATTTCTATGTTAATCTCGGCTATAACTTCTTCCTCATGAAGTGTTTATGTATTGCCGGAAACGCTTGCGGTAGGGCCTGAGAAGCTGTTTGTAGGTGCGCTTCCACTCATGACAAACGACAAATCTAAAAAAGGGGCACTATGATGACTGATAAGTTCCTCCATCATCTTTTCATCGAATGAAAGTGTGTTCCCTTGCACATCAGCTATAGGTGCAGTGGCTGATGTTGTGGTCACTTCCGTAATAATCCTCCTGCGCATGATGTGGCTCTTGAGTTGCAGGAGGCGCAACCAATGTGGCTCCAATCACTAAAAAAGAAAAAGGAAAACTGTTGTTAAATATTTTAGGTAAAGCTACTGATTGTGAACAAGCATACGGAATATTCATAGTACCTTCCTCAGTTCGACTCATTGGCGGTTGAACGGCCTGAGAAATTTGCTCGCTAACTTGAGATAACAACGGCTGATCCAGATCAGAAGCAGCAATGGATTGAGAATCAACCGCAGAAGTCAGTTCACGCTGAGTCGGCACAAGAGTTTCGGGACTTGTGTCACGATGTTCGACACCAGAACCTTCTCCGACCTCAGATGTTGAGCGCCCAGCTTCTCCTTTTCATATGAAATCATGGAATCATGGATAACTTTCCATTCATCTTCATTCAACACTCGGTTCTCAAGCTTGAATTCATCAACCGACTCACCCTGATGGGTAGCCTTCTCATCTTCTACTAATCGGCCGCAGGCGTTGTATAAATATGTCAGATAATTATCGAGCCAGGATAGGTTCCTATGCTTCAATACATTAGCACTATAAGTAATGAGGAGATCTTCAATGTCAGCCTCTAGCCTGGACTCTGCCATTTGGTCTTTCTCCTCGACCTCAGTCTCCACATCTCGGACCTTAGCCGTTGCCGCATCCTGTTCGCCCCGGAGCACCACAGCCTGTTCGCATGATTCCTAGGCTGCACTATTTGCATCATCCCACTCCTTGACGATTTCAGAAAAAATTTCTTTGAGCTCGTTAAGTTCTTTTAGATCAGTGTCCCGTTCGGCTGTGACAGTGGTGTTTCGATGGCCCATCTCCTCCACCAAGGCAAAATGTGTTTGCCGCATCCTCTCCATTGCTAGGTTTGCCTCGGCGGCCTCTATTTCTGATTTCCAAGAGGATTCGGCCTCATTTTTAAGCACTTGAATAATCCAGTCCTTTTGAACGAGCTTGGTTTCTAATTTCTCAATGGTATTCATCCGCTCAAAGGCCACCTTCGATGCTTTTTCTGCTGCTTTCACTTACTCCTTGTACTAGATATAGATGTCATGAATGTAATTATGCATTGTGTTTTCACCCTTCGATGGGATCTTCTTTAAATGAGGGGGGATGATGTGGCGGTCAAAGCATATATTTGGAAAATATTTATTCAACTGAGAAATTCTAATAGCCCCTTCCCCGGTGGGCTTAGTGATAGCTTGCTCAACTACAGTGGGAGTTTCAGCCTCATGTCTGTGACGTTGTGGTTCAGGCCTAGAAGTATAAGAAGATGGTTTTTGACTAGGATGCTCTTTTGGTTGTTTCTCATGGCCTGAAGGTTGTATGGGGGCTCGAGGAGGAGGAGAACGCGATCGGAATCGATATCTATAATCCCTCTCTCTCTCTCTCTCTCTCTCTCTCTCTGGTAACGTTCTTGGCTAGAATAACCATGATCGTGGTTTCTATCGTCCTTCCTCCTACGAGACTCATAGTAGGAGCTAGATGATTGTCGCGCAGAGCGAAGACTTCCCAACGTAGATTCTCTTCTGGTCATTAAATCTGTAAAGAAGAAAGAACGACAGAGTTAGTAATCTCCTAAAGTAAGCAGCTTGTGATTGGAAAATCGTGTATTGCCATGAAGTGTATATGTATGTGCAACCCTCCGACCAACTGGAAATGTCGGCCATGCTTGTGGGAAGAGACTCTCTTAAGTCTAAAGCACTCTGAAGCTCCTCCAATCCAGAATCATGTTAAAGTGATACATAATCCGAGATTGGGATATCGGCAAGCCCTTAGAAAAGGTTCTCCACTTGCGAGCGAGGAGCCTCCGAAATTCTAATACCGGGAACAGGCAAAGACATGATTATGGATTTCTATCTCAAATATTTGTGATGTTTATGCGCTAAAGCCTTGCATTTTCTCCTTCCATCAAGACTTTGAAAGATGTCAAAAGGCCCGGCTATGGGTTCATCATCGGTGGGCGTACCTTCTTCCTTACCCTCTTCGGTTATTACGATCTTGGGCGCTAAACGTTAAGCCCGTTTCACCGGATCCGCCCTCAAGGTTCCTTCAAGCCTAATGCTTTGATTTCTCTCAATTGGCCCAGCGGTCCTCAAGTTTTTGTCTGTTAGCGCCGAGTCTACATCTCCCATTTCACTTGGCACTTCTTGAAGGACCCTTACAATTTCCTTGAAATGTGCGCCTTCAGGTCACAGAATTACGGCTGTAAAAGGAAAGAAGATATGAGATTCAGCACTGGTTATAACAAATTGGTGAATTACCAAAGAAAATTATGACACTTACGTCTGGCTAACCATCGACTGGCGAATCCTGGAGGGCGTCGGAGATAGATACGTTCTGTCTTAAAGTAGCTAAGCCTGGTCCAAGAGCCCGTCACCACTTGACAGTTCCTAACTGCCCCCAGGAATGTGAACGAAGGACTATCTCCCCGACTCTTAACATTAAATAAGTATCTGATTTCGATCGAAGTCGGGGGTCAAAAAAGATGCTCCATGAATACAACGAATAGACTATTTAGCAGAGCGTATCCATTTGGATGTAACTATGATGGGGCGATTCCAAAGAAAATTAGCACTTCTCTAATATATTGATTGAATGGGGGAAGCGTTTCGGCTGTGCATGAATGCCTGTCGAAAGCAGTAAACCCTTCCGAGGGAGATGTGATCTATCGTTCGGCCCCGGTAATAAGACATCTTCCAATGACAAACCGTTTCTTAAATATATCTGTCCTAACATATCTTCGGAGACGTTGGACGGCATAGAATCTTGTGGATTTACAATAAAGTTGTTCCTGGCAACTCGTCTGGAGCTGGATCGTTGACCTCGGCCGTGATGGCCGGCAACTCTATTATTGGAAGAATGAACTTCGGGTTTCCGGCTGTTGAGAACTTGTGGATTCCATAGCTAATCAACTTTTCAAAAACCGTTGTTAGACGATAATAAGCTTGTGTGTTTCCTAAGGTAAAGTGTGTGAATGTGTTTTGAAGTGCAGTGCTACATATTACTTGAGAAAGAGTTTGAAAGAATATTAAAACCATAAGACTTTAAAATTCAACTGGAGTGACCATCATTGCTGACCATCACAACCATGCCATCCAGGCTATACAGACCGATCCAAGTTAAAGTTTGTTAAAATTTTGTTAAGTTATAGTTCCATCGACGAGCTTCAAAGGGCAGTCAAATATGCAGTTTAACGGTTTAGTCCAGATATGCAAGGCAGAAGCTTGCCGGAATCAAGTGTTGAAGCACACATAAAATTTCGTATCCGTCGAAGTTAATCACTTCGTATCGGTCCAAGCCATTTACTTCGTATCAATCGAAGCCGGTCACTTCGTATCTATTGAAGCCGGTCACTTCGTATCGATCGAAGCCGGTCACTTGGTATCAATCGAAGCCAGACGCTTCGTATCAATCCAAGCCAGATGCTTCGTATCGATCCAAACTCACCACCTCGTATCGATCATGGGCCGTAACTTCAAACCAATCTTTGGTTGCTTCTAGATCAATACGAACCGCAACTCTTCAATCGATATAGAAAACCGTTTTGTATCCTTCCACCCATCATCGATGTGAATGCTACTTCGTATCCCCATACTTCATCTTCTCCAGGGCTTTGTAGAGGCCATCTCCTCCTTCCTCAACCTCATTTCGATCATCTTCGGCCACCACCTCATCGAAACCAGTCACGGAAACAAGCAGAATGGCAAAGAATTTCGAGTCTCATCGTTTTCGATGCGAATTCACGTTTTAATTACCTAGTTTTAGTATTTGGTTTGAAGGATTGGAGTCCAATTCGATTCGAAGACAACGGTGATTTCTTAATCCTCTGATATCTGGAGTGATACGAATGTTAAAAGAAAATGAGAAAGTGGTTAATTTGGCTAAATCCAAAATCCTTTTATATGGTTTCGTAGCCAAGTAGATAAGGACGCTTCGTATCCTGGCTGTTGAACCAAAAAGATCGGTTACCTTCCTCGATATGAAGGCAAAGCGTCATATCCATTACACGATTGTATCCGGCCAGTTCGTATCCATCTGTATATCGATACGAAACATATATTTCCTATCCATAGTGTGAATCCTATCGATCCGAAGAGTACAACGAAGTCGCATTTGCCCTACTCAGTTCAATCGATACGAAGCATCCCGCCTGTTGAAGCTACTTGATCCATCAATGTGAAATGACAACTTTGTATCCATTACTCCAAGGTCCACTGGTATTTGTGTTCATGATGATAGACACATAAAGAATAATGATCAAATCAACAAACTCGTATCGATCCCTATCGATACAAAGATAATTTTTTCAACTTTCGAAATCGATCCCGGAGAGGAACAATACGAAGGAATACACTAAAACAACCATCAAGCATTGTTACAAGTCAAATTTCACATTGACTTAGGAGAGGGTCAATATGGAATTCGATATAAAAAACTGACTGAAAAACTAACAACGACTCGTTAACATGCAAACGTTAACGGGAGTCAGGTTAACATATGTACATGTATGTCGGACTAACATCCAATTTTTAAAGTTCACAGGAATTGAATACTTGTCTGGTGACGATTACAACAACAAACAACAGACCACTATAATACAACACTCAGTTACAACAGTACGTAGTACAACAATTGGCAGTCAACAGTTCATGATTTATGTTTCTAAAGATCAATCAAAAATTACAGCTTTCTATAAGAAGACAACAATCATTCGACAAGTCAGATAGAATATTTCAGAATAAAGATGTCAACTTTACAAAGCACGTCATGTTCACACAAGACGTACTTTGGGGGGCAATTTTATCACGCCTTTTGGTAAGGCCGTGACACCAAGGAATTGACTAGAAACCAAGAACAGTTCGTCCCGAAGATAGGTTATACACAGATTCACTATGCATGTCGATAAATTATCCGAGTCCAGATCGAGCTATAATTGATATGATGAGACAAACAAAGCTATAGAAGCCAACAATTTCAAGTCAATCCGAGTTTATATGCTCAAGATATGATCGATGCGATTTAAGTGATTCCTTTGTTCGTATCCATCAAACCACCGTAGAAAACCTTCCTTCGTGTCGATCTGGTTTGAATCCATCAGATGCGCATGGCTTCGTATTGATCAGGAGAGCAGTGTTCTTCGTATCCATCAATTATCTATTGTTCGTATCCATCAAGATTCAGCTCTTCGTATCCATCAAATGAGCATCACTTCGTATCCATAGACAATGGTATTCTTCGAATCCATGATCTCCCGCTATTTGCATCGATTGACTGATAACCTCTTCGTACCTATCGAAACAAAGCCAGGCCGCTACTTCATATCGATACGAATAGAGAAATTGCGACCGATACGAAGAGGGCAGTTGCAATCGATACGAATAGAACAGAGCCATTGCAATCAATGCGAACAGAGCAAAACTAGATCGGTACAAAGTCGATGGCCATGCATCGATACGAAGTACACAAGTAGGATCGATACGAAATGGAGCATAGTCGACCGACGCGAATAAGACCAAGTCAGATTGATACGAACGAGACGTAAACATTGGGAAGACTCGATCGATTTGGCACGAACTTCGGATCGATCCAAAAAACAAGCGCCATGTCAATTGGCATCACGTGCAGAATCATCGAGTCGAAATCATCGATATGAACAGCATCCATACGAAGAGAACGAAAACCGAAAATCCTAAACTTGCATCGATCATAACTCACAATCTACAAGTCCAAATGCCACCAAATTCTCACAGGAGCATACATACAACATAAAGAATGTTCATGCTAAATTTCGACTCGATTGGATCAAATCTTGATTGATATAAAATTCGTTCGTATCGATCACGGACCGAGTGCGGATAACATAGGATCGATTGTGTGGGCCAACTCACGTGCCACAAGAGGTCTCCCGAGATCTGAGCGAGATATTTGCATCCTACGGCTATAAACAGCATCCCGAAGTCTATAGAAAAGGGACCTTTTAGTTCTCCTCATCCAAACTCTGCCAAAACCATTTTCGTACTCAAAAATCACTGTTGTACTTGAAACCTACTGTTGTAACCCGTTGTAACCAGTTGTAATCAGCAAACAAACATCAATAAAATCACCTATTTCATAGTGGACGTAGGCCATATGCCGAACCACTCTAAATCTTTGTGTTTCTGTGTGTTTTCCTTATCTGTTTTTGAAGTGTTTGTTAGATAATCCTCTTTTTACATTTAATTTCTTCATTTTATCTCTTCAAATATTTTCGAAGAGTGTTGTGTCCAATTTTGATACAAACGGTAAGAAATGAATTACTTTTGTTGTATACAATAATTGCAAAGATGTTGAATTATGGTAAAATGGAAGTACTTATTTTATTATTTGAATTCATTTTAAAAGTTCAATTTTACAAATTAAATAACTTGTATTTCAAATATAGTTATTTATTCAATAATTAAATTTTTAAATTTAATGCTGGAGATTAATCAAATAATTGAATCCGTAATTTAATATTAATGAAAATGATGTAGAAAGATGATTTCAATTTATTTCAACAAAAACGAAGATTGTTAGCTTATAAAATTGAATTTAAGTAAATAAATTTATTCTAGAAAAAAGCTTGTTTTAAATAACGTGTAAAAATAGTCTTTTTGGGCAGTATCTCGGATTTCGATGAAATCAATCTCATCGGATCCGTAATTGGGAATTATTATGGAATTTCAAGTTTCGTAGCGATCAGACTTATCGTTTGGTCGTGCGATCTTGAAACACGTAAAATTTATTTTCAAAACTGTAATTAACATAATTTGATTTTAAAAAGTTATCTTCTGAATATCAAGAAATTGGCTTCCGATATATATTCCATTGTGTTTGGGATAGGGGTATAACATATAGAATGTCAGGTTCGTTTGGAGTTCAAAAATTTCACAAATGAATATGCCACGGGAATTTTTTGATAAATAGCCCTTAACTTTCTTTCATTTGGCTAAAACCCTAAACCTAAATCAACAGCGGCCATTAAAACAAATTCCATCCAACGGCGAACAACGATCGATGCCACCACGATCGTTTTTAAGCTTCGACCCCAACAACAAAGTTGTTCATCTCGATGAGAGGAAGCTATCTACTGGTTGGTCGAGCCGAAGTGGAGCGAGGTAGCGGCTAGAGGTTTGCGGCGCGAGCAGCGTTTTGGGTCGTGATTTTTGTACGTGCGCGCATGGTCGTTCAGGGCAGGCGGCGCGAGCATAAAGGAGGATGTGGCGATAACAGCGGTCGGTGATGCTGGTACTTGGCACGGCATTGGTGGATTTCAAAATATAGATAAAAAAGGAACGACGAAATCGAGCTTGGCCTGGAGCTGCAAACGAGAGTAAGAAGAAGGTTTAGGTTTTAATTGTTAAATTGGTTATGTTAATTATATCGAATATTATTTAATCCATAACTCTCTCGCACGAGGTCGGATTCGATCGAAACAAGTTCCGTTGGGTTCGTATCAGCGGATACTACGACATGGAGTAGATTCGAATTTTTTTGACTCTGAAAACAATTTAGTTTCAAATAAATGCGAGTTTTTTAAATCGCTCATGAAATACAAAAATATTCTGATGTTAGTTAAACTGAATTGTGAAGTGATTTATCTTTGTTGTCTATTATTTGGTAATTTAATTGACATATGAATTGAACTGCTAGGAACTTTAATCGATAGTTAAATTTGAAAATGAATTTGAAATTGCTAGTTAAACCCCGATATTGGTAACTAGTTAACTATCGTGATTTATTGGCTGATTTGGATATTGGTTATGATGGATGACTATTGGTTGATATATTAGATGACTTGATGTTTGTTTATTTACATTTATCATGTTATCACCTTGTATGTTGCTAACAGTTTATAAAACTGTTATTTGTATTATTTCGAATAAATTAAGAAATAGGTTGAAATGATATATACCTATGACAATTTGATTTGGATTGAAATGATGTATATCCCTGAAATTAAAATCAAAATAACTGATCGCTTGGCCATTGGATAGAAAATTATATACGGGCAACAAATTGGTTAAATTAAATGGTTTTAAATTCTTGAATTTGAATTTATTTTAATGATTTTATTTCAAAGATATTAAAATCAAATTTATTAAGATTGAATTACTTTTAAATTTGGGCTTTGAAATGTTGAAGGAGAAATTTGTAAAAGAAATTGTTCAAAGAATTTATTTTGGGTTTGAAGTTATAATCGATATACGACTTGAATAATGGGAATTGAATTGCTTTAAAAGTATGAAATTTATTCGAACTTTGAAAATTTATCTTGATTAAAGTAATTTAGATTGATACTTCAAATTTGGGCTCGGAATTAAAATATTCGAAATTAAATTAATTTAAAGATTTGAATCTAAATTGAACATTGAAGTTTAATGTGATTTAAGCGATTTAGGTCTGTATTTCAGAATTGGAATTGAAATTTATATAAATTGAAATGGTTTAAAATGAGAATGGAATTGAAACTTAAGCTACTGAATCGAATCGTTGAATCAAATTTGCAGTTAAAATAAAACATTTCAAAATTGAAGTTAATTCGAACTGAAATCGAAATTGAGTTGATTTGAGTTTAAATCGAAATTGAGTCGATCTAAAATTGATTTGAGATTGAAGATGATTTAAACTAAAGATTTGAAATTGAATTAGATAGATTGAAATTTTGGACGTAAGTCTAGATTATTGGAAATGGAAAGAAACAACTTTAAATTTGAAACTATTTTCACTATAAACTGTTTTAAAATTCATCTTTTTGAATTTTCAAATTATTTAAACTTTCAAACCATTTTATTATGTAATCCATTTTCAACATTCAAACTATTTTTATCAAAATGTTTTCAATCTCTAAACTATTTTAACTATTTAAACTATTTAAACTATATAAACTATTTTAACTATTTTAATGATTGAAATTATTCAAACTACTTTCAAAATTCAAGCTGTTTAAGGTCGGAACTGTTTATGTTTAAATCATTGATTTAAAATGCGAATGTGGTTAAAATAAAGTTAACAACCTAAGTCAAAACTCGAAATGATTTCGAAATGAAATTGATTTCGAAGTGAATATAATGATTTTAAATTGAAATTGATTACGAAGTGAATATAATGATTTTGAAATGGAAATTGATTTCGCAATTAATATAATGATTTTGAAATGAAATTGATTTTGAAGTGAATATAATGATTTTGAAATGAAATTGATTTCCAGGTGAATATAATGATTTTGAAGTGAAATTTATTTCGTGGTGAATAAAATGATATTTTGAAGTGAATATGATTTTGAAGTGAATATGATATTTTAAAGCGAATGTGATATTTTGATATCAAGTAATGATTCGCTTTTGAAATGCAAAAGTACTAACTGGTGTGTAAAATGACGTTTGGTTGTTAAAGTGACCGGGGCCTCTTATAGGCATACTCTCTGTCAATATTGGAGCATCTTTGACAACTGTGTACGTCGAGGAGGCTCCAGAATGAAGTGGTTAGATTTGGTGTATGTTTGCTGGATTTAAAGAAAGAGAACGATGATGGATTGGCCCCAACACTTGTGTCAATTGGAAATGACTAAAATAGGAGCCCTTCCTGGCCAATGAAGTTAGCTACCTCTAGCAGACACACTTCTTCTTTCTATCATCACATTGTTGTTGATTGGTACGTACCCTCCGAGTATGGGAGTGTTGGACGCGGTGGGCGGTAGTTGCGGCTATGTGTTACCATCGGCCAGGGTGTCACAAACTAGTAGTATCCTACCTTGGGCATTGCCTCATGTGCTTTGTCATACTTTTATCCTTATATGAGACCACTACGATTTTGATTTAACATGTCTCACTGGCTACCGATCTACTGGTTATGTTACAGGACCTACATAGACGATATGTTTAAAAACGTGTTAAGGGGGATTAATGTAAAGCCTTAACTCTAGGAAAAATATTTATTTTATTGATTAGAAATTACATATATATCGTATTCTACTATATTTAGATATATTGATGGATCCTAAAGAAATGGAAAATCCCATAACATCTCTTGAGTTATTGAGCACACGTTACACACTAGATAGGAGATGTAAAACCCCATAAACATCTCTGGCACTATTACACTCCTGTTATATGTGATATTTATTTGACTTACATAAGAATATTTTAGTTCTGACTCGGTTGTATTGTTTTACTTTATGCTCAGGTCAGCCCTGAGTTTCTAGTGCATTGAAGATCATATTATTCTGGAGGACGAAGACGAAGATTTGGTATATTATATTACTAGTATTATTCCCCTGCATCATGTTGTTCCGCTGCATTTTTTATTTTGTCTCTGTTGTATGTATAACTCTGATTGATGTTGTAAAAGTATAATCAAATGTATTGTATAAACAGCTTCATGAACTGTTTATTTGATTATTATATTTTTGTCATTCTGCTGTGAGATTCTCTGTTTGTTTTCTTCTTTTCTTATTTTTCTTAATCAACCCCATTGATTATCTGTGTTGGAATTTTTTTTAGTTTGATATGTGTGGTTTATTTTCGACTTAAACCACTCGAAATGCGGGTCATCACAGCTGGTATCAGAGCTTTGGTTTAGTGATAACCTTAGCTTTGGTGGAGTTGGACTCATTAGAGATAAGTTAGTAATACCCTAGAATGATTTTATTTGTACGTGTGTATATATACATATGAGAGCGCGTACTTGTTAGTGTTATAAAATGTTTTATATTTTGTTTACTTATCTGTTGAGTTGTTTATGAATTCTAGTCGGTATATAAGGTGCCATTTTATCGATAGGGGTTTCTAAACACTTAAACGAGGCAAGTCGACAAGATATTGTTTTAAAATATGGTAAATGAAATAATTTTAACTAAATCATATTTATATATAAAAAGAAATAATCTTCCATAAATAACCATATAGGTTATGAAAAAACGAATTTATTTATGGATGTTTGCTAGGAGATGATAATATTTAGTTATCATTGATTATTATTGAATTAAACTAAATGTGAATACTTTGTGAACTTTGCTTCCCGAAGCGTTCGATAATTAGATTGAATTGAAATCTAATTACAATGAGAATTGTTTACAATAACAAAGATGTAAATTAATGAAATGTTTTCATATTAAGGTAATGGAATTGTATAAGTCTATTTATAATATGGCTTATAAACAGAAAGGATCTAAAAGCTGAGAATTTCAGAATTTAAATCTCATTGATTTTCAAAATTGTTTTCATAATTTCAGAAATAATATTATTATTTTGGAAGTGTTTTTGACTAGAAATAGATTTTAAAAAGATTTCGAAAGAATTAAAAGCATTGAACTCGCTTTAGTTGTTGGGAAATAATTATAGGGATGACTGCAACATCATCAGTATTCATTTTCAAGTTTCTAAGTGAGAATTGCTACCAAAAGAAATTTTATTCTGGTTAAAACAAAGTTATTTAGATTTTTAAAAGGTATAATTTGATATATAAAGTAAATATGTTTATTTCAACATGATTTGAAATGTAAAAATCGAGTTTCGAATTTTGAGATTTTCAGCTAAGCTAAGTTATAATATGTTTATGTGGATTTTGAAGGTATTTGACCTTGTTTGGTAAAGTTTTAAAAGTATTTGAACTTGTTTATAAGGGTTTGGAAATTAAATAAAAATAAACCGTCATGTTTTGGTAGTTCGTAAATTATACAATTTTCAAACTATTGAAATAGTGAATAAAAAGGGTTTGGAAGTTTGTTTAATAATTTAGGTAAATAAAATAAATCTAAATTTGTATATACTCTTTTGGATATGAGAGTATTATATGATTTTCAACTTGACTCAAGGAATGTTTATTCACTTAAGTAAAAGTGGTAAGAAATAATTTAAACTCCAAGTTCAAATTATGAAATAAATGGATTCATAAAATAAATTGAATATGAAGTGAATAGGTTGTAAAATCAAGTTTGTAAGTATTAACTTAACAAATTTGTGTTTATGGATATTTATGAACTTAAATTAATGAACTTAAGTAAAATCTAATTTTAGTTTAAGTTAAAGAATGATTTTAAACTGAGCATATGAGAATTTAAATCCCGGTGATTTTGAAATTGTTTTCTAAGATTTTGAAAATAATATTTGTATTATTTAAAAATATTTATGAATGGAAGTTTTTCCAAAGAGATTTTAAAAGCAAGTAAGTCATGTACTCCCTTCTTTTGTTGCTGGAAAATAATTTCGACGATGACTGCCGCATCCTCGACATTAATTTTCGAGTCTCAATGTAGGAGAGGCTACTTAATAGCTTTGCTATGCATTTGATTCAATAAATATGTTTTAGATTTAAAATTTCTAATATGATTTGATATATATAAAAGATATGAGTATATATATTATTTCAAAATGATTTAGAAAAAAACCCGGTGTTTAATTCTTACGTTCTCTGTAAATGACTAATTTTCACTTATTGAAATGAAATAAATTAATAAAATGATTTTATAAAATGGTCCATGATTATTTGATAATAAATGTGTTAAACATATAGTGAAATAATTGAAATCTGAACAAGTTGAATGTAAATGAAATAGATGAGAATAAATTGGAAGTAAACCATTTGGATGTTAATAAAGAATGGATATATAATGTAAATTGATATGGTTTGTATTAATAGATGAATACTAATTAATGAATGGTTTCTTCTATTGCAAATCATTTTTATAACTGTTTTTGGTTACATATGATTGTATATTGTGTATTAGTCTTATGCTTATAATTTGGATTAAGAATACATGTTATATAGTTCTATTAAGCTCGTGCATGTTTTCTATATCTTATTATAAGCAATTAATATTCAAACTTGAGTTGAGATAGATACGTATGAAGGCCGTTTGGACGTATATGCGATTCGACATGCTTATGCTTGCTTTAATATGAGTGAACTCGCTCATATTAATAATAATAAAGTAAATATCTCGGATTACATACCATACCTTTATATTTTTTCCTACGAGATGCCTCATCATTGAGATGAGATATATATTTGTGATATATACGTATATTGTAAAAAAATTCGATCGAGCCACGCAAAAAAGACGTTGTCGAAATTTCCCATAAATTTGGTTGTTAGAAAAATTTTGAGACTTTAAAATTTTATAACTTGTTTTACAAATAAGCCGATATCAGAATGACGTAGCAAAAGTATGGTAAAGGTTTTGCAAATAAGATTTATGTTTTGTATGTTGATTATTTTGAGTAAAATATGTCAAATGTTATATTCCTTACTTAATTCCTTTTCAATGATGAAAAGTTTTGAGTGCGGAAGATTGTAATGACCCATATTTTTAACTATTTTAAATTATTAAGTTTAATATAAATATTGAACAAAATGGTTAGAAATAAAATTTAATGATTTATTAATGTAATTTATTGGATATGAACTTAGATAAAAAAAATAATAACAAAATTCAATAAGATAAAAGATGATAACTTATATTAGAAAGTAAATTAAATAATATTGAATTGTAAGTAATTGATAATAGAAATTGAAATAAATAATGTTAAGTTAATAAAGCTTCGAGTGAATGTTTATTAAAAGTAAAAGCATAGGTTTATTTACATGAAATTGTATTTTTGATAAGTATAAATTTAAAAAATAAGAAAACATTTATTTAGTAAGAAATGAATAACTTTTGTTGTATACAATAATGCTAAAGGTGTTGAACTATGGTAAAATGGAAGTGGTTGTTTTATTATTTGAATTCGTTTTAAAGGTTAAATTTGATAACATAAATAATTTGTATTTCAAACGTAGCGATTTATTGGATAAATAAATTGTTTAAATTTAATATTGAAAATTATTTAAATAATTGAATCATGAATTTTTATGAATGAAAATGATGTCAAAAGTTGATTTAAATTTATTTAAACAAGAATGAAGATTGTTAACTTTTAAATTTGAATTTAAAGTGAATAAATTTATTTTGGTAAATAGCTTATCATTTGGTTGTGCAAGCTTGAAATGCATAGAATTTATTTTCAAAACTGTAATTAAAATAATTTGATTTTAAAAAGAAATCTTCTGAATATGATGCAATTGGCTTCCAATATATATTCTATTGTGTTCGGAATAGAGGTATATCATATAGAATGTCAGACGGCATGCTTCGTTTAGAGTTCGAAATTTTGATGGATGAATAGTGTCTCAGGAAATTTCCTATAAATAGCCCTCAAGTTTCTTTCATTTGTCTAAAATCCTAAACCCAAACCAACAGCTATTTTTGTACATGCACACGCAGTGGTTCATGGCAGGCGGTGCGAGCGTGGTGGAGGGCGAGACGATAGCGATGGTTAGCGATGGTGGTGGTTGGCGCGGCGTTCGTGATTTTAAAAAAAGGAACGAACGATGTCGTGCTCGGCATGAAGCTACAAATGAGAGTAAGAAGGAAGGCTTAGGTGATTAATTGTTAAATTAATTATGTTAATTATATTTTAATTGTATCAAATATTATTTAATCCATAACTTTCTCGTATGAGATCGAATTCAAGCAAAACAAGTTCGGTTGGGTTCGTACCAGCGGATACTACGATATGAGTTGGATTCGAATTTGTTTGACTTCAAAAAGTGTTTTAAATCGCTCATGAAATACTATATTTTTATGTTAGTTAGATTGAAATTGTGAAGTGATTTATCTTTATTGACTGTTGTTTGGTAATTTGACTGACGTTTAAATTGACATATGAATTGAGTTGTTAGGAATTTTAGTCGATGGTTAAATTTGAAAGTAATTTTGAAATTGCCAGTTAAAAACCCAATATTGATAACTAGTTAACTGTTGTGATTTATTGGCTGATTTGGATGTTGATTGTGATGGATGACTATTGGTTGATATATTGGATGATTTGATGTTTATTTATTTTCATTTATCTTGTTATCACCCTGTATGTTGCTAACAGTGTATAAAACTGTTATTTGAATTATTTTGAATAAATTAAGAAAGAGGTTGAAATGATATACACCTATAACACTTTATTTGGATTGAAATGATATATATCCATCCCGGAAATTAAAATTGAAATAACTGATCACTTGGTCATATCATAGAAAATTATATATGGACACCGAATTGGTTAATTAAATGGTTTTAAATTCTTGAATTTAAATTTATTTAAATGATTTTGTTTCAAAGAAATAAAAATCGATTTTATAAAGATTGAATTATTTTCAAATTTGAGCTTTGAAATGCTGAAGGTGAAATTTATAAAAAAAATTGTAACGACTCGAATTTTGCGCGCTCGAAAATCGACATCCATACTTCAAATCGTATTCAAATGCCATAGATTCGACCGTTCAAATCCGATTCGCCGGAGCTTATAACAACATTAAGTAAATAACACAGCGGAATAAAAGAATAAAACATTGATATACAGCTTTGATACAATATCTGATGCAACAGATGATCCAATAGATATCAATATACATCAGAGATATGATACAATAAAATAGCAGCGGAAAAGAAAAATAGATAACATCTAGCAGCAGAACAATATAACTCTAAGATAGTCTTCAAAAGAGAACTCCGAGAACTGCAACTCCATCTCCAAGAATCAATCCAGCAATAGCTCGAACCCCCAATAACGATGCACCAAGCTAAGCAAGACTGGTGTGGTCCAAAGACTGAACTAACCCCAGATAATCTACTGAACCTAGCTATATGAAAAACCCAACTCTAGACTGCTCGTGTAGAAAATAATGAGCACCCAGAGTTTAGGAAAGAAAACAATAAACTCCGGATCAGTCGTGGAACTGGTGTGAGCAACAAAAACAGTTTATCTTTTAAAACATTCAACAAAAGATTTTCAAAGTCAATTCGCAATGCTTTTTAAAAATGAGACTACCATAAGGCCTCCCGCACACACACACAATGCAAACGCAGAATCGGAGGAGATTTCTCCTTATGATAGTCAAAGATGCTTGATACGCATTAAAAAGAAACATTTGATATTATTACTAGTACATAGTGTAGAGAAAATCATTTCGAAAATAAAGATATAAATCTTAGCCAGCATAGACATTTCGAACTATGCCTACTATAGCTACCATCCAAACAGTGGGGCGCCATCATAAGTGAGTGATAGGTT
Source organism: Allium cepa (assembly GCA_030765085.1). NCBI lineage: Eukaryota > Viridiplantae > Streptophyta > Magnoliopsida > Asparagales > Amaryllidaceae > Allium > Allium cepa. The sequence continues at coordinate 133,956,160 of CM060945.1, read as the reverse complement.
CTACAACTAATACCGTACAAGATCGTATTGTATCTTTGGATTTCCAACGAATGGCCAGGCCAAGGAACTTCCCATTGCCACATGAGAACACCTCTGGAAGGACGTCCCCGAGAACCAAACCGGATCTCTGCCAACACAAGGTCGGGTTACCCCTAACTGGGTAACTACTGACACGAGTATGCCATCCCCCGGTCCTTTGGGACCTTTATCCGAGAGCTCTCTAATCAACATCACACCATAATAAATAAAGTGTTCAACATGAGTAAGTATCTGGGCTCCATACCATGATACCACCCTTTTCCAGAAGGAAATGCACATACCCTAAAGGGAGCTACCCCTCATAACCTTGCCGCATCTTTCCTGTTTTGATCATTCCGGGGTGTGAGGCTCGACGAAGTCTCGTCCACAAAGCCACGCTTTATAGAAAAACTGTGCTTTGGGTCAACAAATGATCATAGAAATGATCACAAAGATAAGTGATCAAACAAATGATCATATCACAAATGATCAAACAATGATCATTTCACAGCAACACTCAGCATGTCACATTACCAAATTGGGAATATATCGCTGATAACCATCAACTACATAACCTCTGAGCTCGTACGTCTCAGAGAAGGGTGTTAAGCTAAGAGAATAAATTCTCCGCCACCAACAGAAATATATTTGAAAGAAATTAGCTTTATATCTCAAATTGTAATGTCAGACATAACAATCCATACAAGTCTGTTCTGGGTTCGAACAGAACCGAAGACACTTACAAAGAAGTCCTTGCAATCCGGATATTCACAATCCCGATCGGATTTCCCATCACTTAGCGAGTCTCTATACCGGCGCGACTCGGTGCAGAAACAATCGATAGGTCATCCTATCGCTTTCGTAAATACCCGGTCTTCAACACCGGTCTTCAAATGCTATCCATAACGTCGAATCACATATTCGGAATGGGTTATACGACACAAAGGTCCTTTCCCGGCTAACCCGAATAGTGAGCGAAAATATTTAAAACATATGGATATGGGATTTCAATTGAGTCACAACTTAATAATTCAAAACTTTCTTTCAAATGGTTTAAATTAATTACCATTTCAAATCTTTTAAATAAAAGATTTATTTCACAAAATTCCATTTTCGGATTTCAAAACAATTTCCATTTCATTCGGATTAACTCGTTTAAAATCTTTAAATTAAAGATTTATCTTATAGCTTTCAAACCCGTTTCCAATTCAAATCTTTATATAAAAGATACATCATGAGAAAATCCTTTTTGATTTCAAAACAAGGTTTCATAATATTTCACAAAGGTTTATTCATATCTTTCAAAACAATTCACAATTCCATTTCAAACTTGAAACGTTTCAACACAATTTGGAAATCTTCTCCTTATATGAAAGCTTTTATTATTTGAAAATATATAGTTTTCGTTTCGGAAAAATCCGATTACATTTGTACAAGTTATATTTGTTTAAAGTATAAAACTTGGGTTAAATATAGATTCCCAAAATAATATGGTTTAAAACCCATATAGATACATTATAACTTGTATGACATTTTTAAACCATAATTCTCAACATAGAATTCAATTTCAGTTCTTGAATTTTAAATTCAAATCCAACTGTTAAGATTTCAACTTTATTAAGTTATTCAAAGTAACTTGTATCTTTGAAATTCCTTTTCAAAAACTTTTCATATTAAACCCAATTCAAAAACCATTTGGATTCAAAATTTATATTTTAAAACCATTTTAAAATCTGTGACTTAACCAATTTCTCCGTGCAATCCATATTTGTGTGTGCATAGTGTGGTCCAGGGGTTTTGCACACGATAGTGCAACAATATCAATCATCACAGATTCAAGCACATCAATAACGATAAGCGGTATATCCCTATAACGCTTATCCTCTTTCACAGATCGCAGATACTAATAAAATTTATCATAGATAAATAAGTTACATCATGAATGAATAAATTACATCATGGATCACAGCACAATTCAAGATAATTCATATCACAAAGCATCACATATCAGGGATATCACATAATGCAAAGCATTTAATTCAATTCAAACATCCATACATAAGACCAATTAATTATCTGATTAATTTAACTCATATCATTCATCTATGAATAAATTTTGCTAATCATGGTTAAATAAATAATTAATTAATTACAAATCAATTGATATAGATTAATTTATCAATCACCTTTATTTATTCTTCTTAATTAATAGATTAATTAGATTAATCTTTTAAACCAATTACATAATTAATTAACCAATTAATTAATTGTTTTAAGAAATTTAGACCTTAATTAATAAAGTTAAACTTACGACTACTAATTTAATTGATACAAAACATTAATAATCCATTCCTATTATCTTAATAATTAACGTATTACGAATCATTCAATCTTTATTAATTTAAGGTGAACTCATTCTTAGTAGTGATTTAAATATCATTTACAAATATGTTTGAAAACCCTTTTATTTCAACTTGCCTTTCTAAATATCATTTTAAACTCAAAATTTAAAAATGAACCCTCCTTTGTCTTTAGTAAAGTTTAAACAAATTTTAAAAATCCTTTAAATTACTTGTTTAAGTAATATTTTATTATAAAGAAATTTTAAAGAGTTGAAATCAAATCCTAAAACATTTAACTTATTTAAAATATTTAAAATACTTGCATTTATCACTTTCAGTCATTTCAAAATCTGAAATTGAATTATATGTTCAAGTCTAGTCTTCAGATTTGTTTTCAACTTTGCTTAAACTTTCTTTCACAACTCAATTTCTAATCTTATATTCAATTCTTTTAAATAAAATATTTCTTAATTGTTATTAAAACAAATTTAAACTTAAAAACTTAGTTATACCCAAACCATGTTGTAAACTAACTTAAGTTTATATTTAAACTTCTGTTTTTAAACTGGCTTAAGCTTTGTTTCAAAATTAAATTATTATTTTTTTTTAAAACTTTGAAAACAGAACAAGTTCTGTTTATTAAACCTGAACATCATGACTCGAGCCCCGCAATGCTTGCTTCGAGTCAAAACGAAGATTCCCCGAGCCAAACGTTCAAACTACTCGACATGTTCTTGAGCTTCCCCTCTACCACAAACTTCATCAGGAACTAAATGACACCGTGCACATGCATGGGCCAACCAACGACTTCCGACCACCCACGATGTCTCACTCAAGTCATCGATCACCTTCGCGTCCTCACCTGACCGTCAGAACATCATCACGAACTCGATATCAAAATCGAGAGTTCGAGCTACAACCTGCAAACGAAGTCACCAAACCTGGAAACGCAATCGAGTTTTTCCCTCAAACCTGTCAATGCACCATGCTCGCAGCTCCGACCACTGGAGGCCACCAAACTCCGGCAATCCACTCGCCGTTCTTCCCTCTACTATCCCCAAAGTCATGTCGAACTCGATGCCTCCCATAGGACGAACGAATCAAAAGTTTTCGGCCTTACAAAACTAGGGTTTAAAACATTAAACGTTCGCCGCCGCTGTATAGATGATCGAGGGCATCTCCGGTTATTTTTCCCTCAACCGCCGTAGCCTCCTCTATCACCGATCAAGTTCCCGACCACCACGAACCAAGGGATCACCAGAAATTGATGATAAAATGAAATGTAAACTAGCTCGACCTGCTCTTGAATTCTAACTCTAAAAATTATAATTTATGCTTTAAAAATCATATTTTGGAATACGAATTCGATCTATATAACTGAATTTGTGAATCAACAAGTTTGAAATTCGACTAAACTAAAGTTGGGTCCAGATTTCTTGATTTCCAGTGATGATACTGGGTTGTTTAAGCTTAAATGAATTTTAGATTAAAACTTGTGGTAAAACAACCAAGTTTTATTTAAATTTCGAATCCAAATTATTCTTAGATCAAGAGGTTTGGATTTGTTTGTAAATCTCGCCCAAAAAGAACAACAACAAAAACAAGGATACAGGCATACACAGAGTTACATATTTATATCTACATATACCCAGAAACAACAACATACATATATTTTTTCAGATATGAACTTGAAACAAATTTAGATGCTTAGGTTTTTCAAAAGTGAAGGTTACTCACCTTCCAAATCATTGTTTGAATCCAGGAGTTTACAAGTTGGAGTTTGGTTTATCTGAAGCTTTACTTTTGCTTTCAAACTGTCAAGCTTTGATTGATGGGAAAATGTTTTATGTTGAATGATTGTTCGAGTTAAAGAATGACCTTTATACTTCAGTTTATAATAGTGAACAAAACTGAGATGAGAAGGTGATGTATATAAAAATGAAGTTATAGGTGATGTTGTAGTGTATAAGGTGATGGTTTATGTTGTACAACAGTCATGGCTGAAGATAATTTTAACTCCTATTCGTGTGTACTTTGATTGGTCTTCATCATTTTGCAAGTGTGCATGCATATATACTTTCCTGTCATATGTATATCAGAGGTTACTTTATAAAGGGAGGCTGCAGTAATGTTGTACTTGTTTATTTATGTTGAGATGTAAGCATTCAATGCTTAAGTCTTTTATGTTTTTACTTATTTTATTTTTTTTATGTTCATAGATATATTTTTTACATTACTTTGTTTAGCCTGCATACTTACTTTTATAATTGTTTGTATTTATTATGTTTGATTTGTTTATACTTAAATATATTTATTTTACTTTATGTACATATTTTAAAAGTTGTTATATTTATTTTTATTACATTAACATGTATATTTATTTCTATTCTTACATGACTACTTATTTTTTATTTCTATTTATTTTAAAACCATTTATTTAAGATTTTATTTCTAATCCAATATATACATTTATTCACATATATGCAAATTTTCAAATTCATATGACTTAATATATATTCTATTTGAATCGGGGAAACTCGCTGCCTTTTAAAATCAATTTTACAAATTTTAATTCAAAAATTCATTTAAATTATAAATTTAAATTCATAAAAATCCGGGGTCGTTACAAAATTGTTAAAGAATTTATTTTGGAATTAAAGGTTATAATCGATGTATGACTTGAATTATAGGAATTGAATTGCTTCAAAAGCTTAAACTTTATTCAAACTTTGAAAATTTATCTCGGCTAAAGTAATTTAGATTGACATTTCAAATTTGAGAATTGAAATATTCAAAATTGAATTAATTTAAAGATTTAAATCTAAATTGAACAATAAAGTTTAATTTGATTTAAGTGATTTAAATCGGTATTTCAGAATTGGAATTGAAATTTATATAAATTGAAATGATTTAAAATGAGAATTGAATTGAAACTTAAGCCATTAAATCAAATTTGAAGTTAACATGAAACGTTTTTAAACTGAAGTCAATTCGAATTGAAATCGAGATTGAGTTGATTTGAATTTAAATCGAAATTGAATCGATTTAAAATTGATTTGAGATTGAAGATGGTTTAAATTGAAAGATTTGAAATTGAATCAGTTTGATTGAAATTTTGGACCAGAGTCCAGATTATTAGAAATGGAAAGAAACAGTTTTGAATTCGAAACTATTTTTACTATAAACTATTATACTATAAACTGTTTTAAAATTCATCTTTTTAAATTTTCAAATTATTTAAATTTTCAAACCATTTTAATATGTAACCCATTTTCAATATTCAAACTATTTTATATCAAACTGTTTCCAATCTCTATAATATTTTAACTATTATAGCTATATAAACTATTTTAACTATTTAAATTAATCAAACTATTTTCAAAATTCAAGCTGTTTAAGTTCGGAATTGTTTATGTGTAAATTTTGATTTAAAACACGAATGTGGTTAAAATGAAGTTATAACATAAGTCAAAATGATTTTGAAATGAAATTGATTTCTAAATGAATATAATGATTTTGAAATGAAATTAGTTTCAAAGTGAATATAATGATTTTGAAATGAAATTGATTTCGAAATTAATAATATGATTTTGGAATGAAATTGACTTCGAAGTGAATATAATGTTATTGAAATGAAATTGATTTCAAATTGAATATAATGATTTTGAAGTGAAATTTATTTTGTGGTGAATAAAATGATATTTTAAAGTGAATATGATTATGAAGTGAATATGATATTTTGAAGCGAATATGATATTTTGATATCAGGTAATGATTCGATTTTGAAATGCAAAAGTACCAACCGGTGTGTAAAATGACATTTGGTTGTTAAAGAGACCAGGGCCTCTTGTTGGCATACTCACTATCAACATTGGAACCACTTTGACAACTGCGTACGTAGAGGAGGCTCCACAATGAAGTGCTTGGATTTGGTGTACTTTTGTTGGATTTGAAGAAAGAGAACGGTGGTGGATTGGTCCTGACACTTGTGTCAAGTGGAAATGGCTAAAACAGGAGCCCTTCCTGACCAATGATGTTAGCTACCTCTAGCGGACACACTTCTTCGTTTTATCATCACATTGTTGTTGATTGGTACGTACCCTCCGAGTATGGGAGTACTGGATGCGGTGGATGGTAACAGCTGTTATGCATTACCATCAACCAGGATGTCGCAAATTGGTAGTATCATACCTTGGGCATTGCCTTACGTGCCTTATCATATTTTTATCCTTGTACGAGACCACTATGGTTTTGATTTAACATGTGATTATAGGGGACTCACTGACTACCGATTTACTGGTTATGTTACATGACATGCATAGACCATATGTTTAAAAACGCGTTAAGAGGGGTTAATGTAAAGCCTTAACGCTTGAAAAAATATTTATTTGTTGATTAGACAGTGCATATGTAGCGTATTCTACTATATATAGATATTTTGATGGATCCTTAAGAGATGGAAAATCCCATAACATCTCTTGAATTACTGCACGCACGTTATAAACTGAATAGGAGATGTAAAGCCCCATAAACATCTCTGACGTTATTACACTACTGTTATATGTGATATTGATTTGACTTACATAAGAATATTTTAGTTCTGACTAGAGTATATTGTTTTGCTTTATGCTCGGGTCAGCCCTGAGTTTTCAGTGCATTGAAGATCATATTATTCTGGAGGATGAAGATGAAAATTTGGTACATTTTATTACTAGTATTATTCCCCTGCATCATGTTGTTCTGAAACGTTGTTTATTTTGTCTTTGTTGTATGTATAACTCTGATTGATGTTGTAAAAGTATAATCAGTAAACAGCTTCATGAACTGTTAATTTGATTATTATATTTTGTCATTCCGCTGCGAGATTTCTGTGTTTGTTTTCTTCTTTTCTTCTTTTTCTTAATCAACCTATTGATTATCTATGTTCCAGATTGTTTTGAGTTGTACATGTGTGGTTAATTGTCGACTTAAACTTTCTGAAATGCAGGTCGTTGCACCTTTATTGCACCATCTTATGGCAACCTATAACCCTTGTTATAGCTAAATTGACCAGCCCCATTTCATGTGCTTTAAACCCATTTAAGGCTTGAACAAATATTTTGCAATTAAATATAATCTAACATGTATTGATATTGTATATGATTAATATATTTATAACATTATAATGTATTAAGTAATACTTATTCATCAAATCGAAATCAAATTTTATAATTAATATTCACAAATATAATTGGATTGAATGGAAGTATTGAAAGTGAAGCACTATTTAAGAGATGATTTGTCTAATCAGAAATATGGTTTATTATTACGGTCAACTCAAGTCAACTCAACGTCTAAGTCTATGAACAGAGCATTTCGGTTAATAATAATTGTTATTAATGTACCAAGGACTTTGTGTTTAGACTAGAGACGATATTGGAATTTTAACCATTTTTGAATTTCGTAAGTCCAAAGTGATATAGCTTTAACAAGGAGAATTAGTGTAAATAAAATTCACAACATGGTAACACTCAATAAATTAAAATCGTATTTGATCGACAAGTAAGTGATAAATTTGGCCAAAATGTCACACCACCTGATAAGTGACGTGTGAACGTTAATATTCGAATAGTTTGATATTATTGGCTAACCAAATTTACAACTAACGAGCTACACAACCAAAATAATGAATATCCTTTGACCAGTCAATTTAATTAATTTGTAGTTGTTAAAGATTAATTAAATTAATTAATATTTATGAAATATTAATTATAAAATTTGATTTTGATTTGATGAATAATACTATTAAATATATTTCTAATAGTTATAAATATATTAATCGATATGCGATATTAATACGCGTTCAAATTAGATTTATATGCAAAATAATTTGTTTGGGCTTTATGTGGGTTTGAGGCCCATATGATGGCTGGTTGGTTCAGCTATGATAAGGAGGGTAGGCATAGCCATACGATGGCTTGTTGGTGGGCTAGATTGATATAGATAAGGCAGGGAGAACATGTAAAGGTCTAGATCCTAACATCTATCTCTTTCTTCCTCTGTATAAATATCTCAACCCACACCTATCAGTAACTTTTGCTTGCCTCCAAACCTTCTTATATCTAGCCGAAATAGACTCCTTCACCCTCCACTAATTCAAGTTTAAATCGAATTGAATTAGGTTCTATTCGTTAGATAGTGGTCAACGGTTCAAGGACTAGCAATGTGTTGAATGAAAACTGTTTCAAGTGCCAGATATCATCATTTCAAGGTGCACTTCAAGGCATGAGGAGTGAGGTACATCTCTGATTATAATTCAATTATTCATTCTCAATTATTATATTTTATTATATACATATATTTTGATTTATTAGTTGGGTGATGATTCTGATATGCATTGATATTGTCACAAAGTTGTTTTGTTATATGTGTGTATAAATAAATAAATAAATTATTTTGTTATCCAATATGTCTTAGCTCATCATGGCTCTGTAGTTAAAAAAAAGATTTTATTTTATTTTATTAAATTAATATATAATATTTACATATATATATAGTTTATAATTAATTACAACATCATATTTTAGACAAATGTGATCATATATTTTATATATATAAGGTATTAGGGCTGTGATTATTTCCTCCATTGATAAAATAATATATATACTATTTAAATATTTTTTAAATTAATTTATTATGTAAATCAATTATATTAATTCAAATATGTTATGAAAATTGTATTTTATATTTTATAAAGTAATTTTAGCAATTAAGAAAGTCATGGAAGAAAAAAATTCACTTTTTAAATTAGTTTTCATAATGTAGCTGAAAATAGAAAAATCATTTTAAAGTTAATATTAAAGAAAAATTATGATTTTTAAAGCGGAAAATATCTTTTAGAGTTTACTGGAAATTTAAAAATTGAAATAAAAATTCGAAATTTATTTTTAATTAATGTTTTATTATTTTTTGCATGGAAATTTAAATAAAATATATACTACAATACATATACATTTAGTGAGCCCTATGTAAGACATAGTATAATGTATTTATCTAAAATATTTTTGAGTATTTTATCAATATATATACACACACTAACAAGCATATATTTTTATATATAAGCATTTAACGTTAAAAAATTATTAATATATTTATATATATAACTCATGATTTTTAATTGAAAAAAGTTTTTATAAACATTTATATATTTTTTTCTTTAAATTTAAATAAGTCTATTATACAATATGTATATACAATATTAATATTTTATCTATACACACACACATACTCATATATAGTTTTTAAGCAAAACTATAATATACATATGTATAGTTATAATATTTACATATAAATAGTAGTATATATTTATACATACATTTATTTGGACAATGTATTTGCATATCAAATGTGATAATATGTTCGTTGCGATGTAAATTCCAACATCTATACACGGGCATGTTGTACCTTGCACGGATTGATATGTTATACACGTGCTCACAGACATAGATATATGCACGTATGTAAGTATGTATGTATGTGTGTGTTTGCATATGTATATGTACGTGTGCATCATATACATACATACATACATACATACATACATATTACACGGGTGTTAACCTAAAAAATAGATCAACACCCTGGATTGAGTGTAAAAGAACTAACCCTTTTCTTATAGAGCAATAGTAAAATAGGTGAAACCCAGTGCACGAGGCTTCTGCATGATAGTGGGCTCTGGGGAGGTCGATAATGTACATAGCCTTTCCCTCGCACTGCAAAGAGGCTGTTTCCGAACTCAAACCTGGGTGCTAAGATCACTATGTGGGTGACCCAATCATTGTGCCAAGGTTCCACCTCCATACAGAGCAGTAATATAGAACATAAATGTAAAAAGAGCAGAAATAATAAAAAAGACAAGAAGATTTTTATAGTGGTTCGGCTATTAATGAAGCCTACGTCCACTTTATAACTTTCCATTAACTGACTGCTATTGCAAGTTGTATCTGATTACAATGTGATTGAATCTTCTAAGTTAGATCAAGTGACAAGTACAAGAGTTTACTGGAGAATCACAGTGAACCCCTAGATGATTATTGTGTGGGAGGAGAAGAGTGAAGAATAATCTTTGTAGAGTTCCAGGAGCTAGTCTAGAAGATCCTGTTTATGTTGCAACTAGGATTGTATTTATAGGGGTTGGAGAGCTATTTGGCTAGGCCGCTTTTACAGAAGCCTGCACATGATGCCGCGACGGAGTTATGAAAGTCCTACGTCAGTTCGAATAGCGGCTCCATTATCGATCGTTGAATGGTAATGGGTAAGTGTGGAAAAGATAATTTCAACGAATGATATGGACTGTTTTTCAAATGTAAGCAAGCTATCTATATTGTCCATTTGTAGTATTTGGGATACTAGACTCTTCTCATGAGATCACACACTATATCCACCCATGTCAACGCTCAGAACCTGACTGATCAACATACGCCGACTTCCCTTAGATTCTGAGCGTTTGTTATATGAGGATATTATTTAAAGTAAAATATACCCGACAGGGTTGAATGCCAAGTTTTATTGTTGAAAATGACATTTTGGTCATTCAATCTTTAGTCCGTGGAGGAACTTCCACTCCTCTAGAAGTTGGGTCCTTTGCAACTTAGGCTTTGCTATTATCCCTGGCGTATTGGGATGATTGATTACGGTTAAATTACAAGAGATGGCTACTCTTGTAGAGTTATAGTTGAAATTCGATTAGGCACAGTTTCAGTCTTTAGAAACTAGAGCATGACTTGTTCGATTGCAATTATCCTTCCTTTGCATTTTCCAAAATTCAACTTGCACACCAGCCTCTGTCTTCGGGGCATATTGGCTTAATTGCTCAATTCCAAGCATTGCCTTTTCTCGTTGTTGCACCTCTTATATTCACGTCCAACATACTCATTTACTGTAATTCTATACATGTAAGTTGAAATGACCCGACTTTCATACCACAGAAAATCGCATCATTTTTAAGAAAGAAAGGGATAGAAAAGAGAAAAAAAGAAGAGAAGAAAGAAACAACATCAGAATCTAAACAGCGGAACGAATAAATTATATTAATAACATAAACATTACATAGTTTACAACAATTATCAGAGTTACACAGATATACATCACATACTAGACAGTTATATACACCTGTCTAGTTATACAACTCAATACAGTACAAGAAACAACTCAGAGAAAACTACACGGCGGAAAACTATTTATATCTACACGCAGAAGCCTCCTACTCCATTGCTCCTTCACAATTCGCCAAAGCTAACCTGAATCCCTTGGCTACTCGTAAAAATTTGAGTACCCAAGATTTTAAGAAAACAGAAGATAAACTCCGGGTTAGACATGGGTCTGGTGTGAGTAACAGGTTAAAGTTGCTTAACTTTTAAAAACCTTTTGAAAAGAAAGGTATCACGTAAGACTTCCCACACATAAACATGGAAAAGTTTTACCTTACGCTAACCAAAACATTTGATAGGAAATCCGATGATATTATAATAGGTCTAGGGTTTTCAAATAAATAAGAAATAGCCGAAATTGTTACATTCATTAGATTCCAGCTACTAGCCACAAAAGTGGGTAATACAATCAAAACCGTTGGCACTTATTGGATTTTGGATTCCATACAATGGCAGGGCTACTAGGGTACCACCCGTCACAGTACGTGGCCTAGATCAACGTACCGAAGAGTACGCCCGCTCCCCTGCAACACAAGGCCGGACCCATTCCAGACTGAACAATTCCGAACAAGACAACCCCGTGGTTGTAGCTAGCAACCACCCACACAGCCGAATATAAAGGGACCTCTAGACAAGGGTAAATCTCGCTCTCCAGTGGGGGTTACCAACGAAGCCTTGCTGCACCTCCCCTGTTTTAGCCATTCCCGATTGATGAGGCTTGAGGCTACGATTACCTTTATAGGTCACATCACTTAGAATGCTCATCGTCCACCTGACGATGTTCTGAAAGCATTCAATCCATACAAGTTCGTTCCGGGTTTGAACGAAACCGAAGGCATTATCTCGTTACACTCATTTTGGAATCACCCTCAGAGTTAACGACAATAACCCTTGCACTCTGAACCACCATCTCGAACCTATAAGAACTAGTTCCGTCAAACTCATAACGGAATCACCCCCAGAGTTATACTGACGTATAGTCCTTACACCTCGAGCCTTCACAAAGCTCTACTTTGATTCACGACCTAACGTTAATTTGGATCGATGTGGTTTTCGGATATCCAAATATGGAAACCCAATCCCGGTCTCATCGAAATCCAAAGTGTGTCTTTTAGGTCCAAGTTGTTTAAAAGTTTAAAACAATTCAATATAGTATCTATATACACACAGATAGATAACTCACAAATTACAATTGATAATCAACATTATCAAATAACAGGTAATCCACAATTCATTCCAATAGGTAATCCATATCACCATCACAATAGATAATCTATGTTATCATCACAATGCAACCAAGCATTCATGCTACACAATAATACTTATCTCATTACTGAGATCTCAAAGCATCCAAGATAATCAATGTCGTCCATTCATACATAAGCAAAAATTTACTCATCACAATATAATTAATTTAAAATGAATTAAATTAACTATCTTTACCTCTAATTAATTTAAAATGAATTAAATTAATTACATCATCTTTAATTAATTTAAAATAAATTAAATTAATTACTTCATCAATATAAATCTTGCTTACTTAATCATTTAATTGATTACAATAAATTAATCATTCATTTTTAATTACCTTAATTAATCACCCTTGATTAATTATCCTTAATTACATTCATGTAATTATCCTTAATAAATTACAAGTTAATTATTCTCAACCAAACAGTAATTAACATTTAATTACTTCAATGAATTAATTAGGTATAATTAATTACCTTAATCATTAATTAATTACATTAATTAATTACCTTTAATTTCCTATTATTGATTAATTAATCATAATTAATCATCTTTAATTACATCATTAATTATAATAATTAATGGCCTTAATTATATTTAAATAAATTATCTTCCTAAATTAATTACCTTGAGTAATTAACTCATAATTATTAATCTTCACAGACTAATTACATTTAGTAATTAACTAGCTTAATTACTATATTAAAACAAATTAATTATCCTTTAATTAATTCCTTAATTAATCCCATGATTAATTATAAGTAATTATACTCCAAATTACTTCATTCTTATACATCTTTAATAAATTACAACCTGTAATTATCAATCAAGTACTTAACCAAGTAATTTCCAAATCATTAGTTACATACAGTAATTATCTTTAAAACCCAAGTGTTTAAAATTAATTAAACTTAATTAACTAAATTAAACAATCACATTTAACTTAATTAATTACCTTAAGTAATTAATTTATTAATTACTTCATAAAGTAATTATACTCAAAAATTCACAATTGATTATTATTAAATTAATTAATCTAATTAATTATAAAAATTAACCATATTAATTAATTATAAAATAATCCTGGTTAATGACCTTCATTAACCATTCTCAAATTATTTTTATTAAGTAATTAACTTAGATAATTACAAATTAAATCATCTTTAATTATCCATTTATTAAAGTTAATTATTTAATAAATTAACCTTGATTTAAAACTTAATTACCTAATTAATAATTCATTAATCATTAATTTAAAAATCTAATTAGTGATCCAAATTATAAATTTATTAATCATTAATCAATATTCATTAATTTCAAATCATTAATTAATTAAATTAATTAACCATTCCTTAATTACTTTGTTAATTAAATAAATTTCCAAAACATTAATCTTAATTTAAATTCAAGATAAAACATAACTTAATTATGTTAAAAAAACAATTTATTTGAAACAAAGTACTTTTGAACTACTTATAAATTTCATTTCAATACAAAATTTAAAATGAATAAATTTAAGCTTAATCAAAGTTTAAACAATTTAAAGCCCTTTTAAAAATTTCAATTTACATTGTTTAAATCTTTCAAATTTAAATCTTCTTTTAATTTTAAGACTGAAATTCATATTTGATTCTCAGATTTAAATTAAACTTTAAATCTTGCTCATATTTTTAAAAACTTCAGATTTAAAATTTGAAACTACTCACATTTATAAAGTAGATTAACAAGTTTAAGTTTAAAAACTTTATATGATTATTTATTAAAAACTGAGATTTAAAACTAACTTGAAATTTTAAATTTTCAAACTTAGATTTAAAACTAGGTTTAAAACTTCCTTTACATTAAAAAAAAAACTTCTGTTTTAAAATTTTCAAACACACAGTACAGATTTACTGTTAAAACCTGTAAACTAAGAATACCCGAGAACACCCAAATATACTTCGAGTTAAAACCCATTTTCCCCGAGACTATTACTCAATAACTTCAAGTCAAACAATGATTTACCCGAGACACTTCTCTGCTAAACCAAACATCACCAGTAACTCATCGCCGTGCATATGCACGGCGACCACTGCCTCCACTGATCATCAGAGATGATCTAACTACTTCCAGAAACTCATTTATGCCCAAATGCAATCAACAGTTCAATCAATTATGCAAAGAATCAAAATTGAGCTCCCCATTCCCAAACCTGGAAACTTCAAAATAGGTTTCTGCTTCAGACCTGTCAATGGCAATCATACGCCGCTCCGACCACCTGAGGTCCACCCACTTCGGCCTCGAACTCTTCTACACACCAACTACACATTCACCAATTATCATAGCACTCGGTCAATTGATCAGATCAAAATGACCCAATTCATAAAACCCATCAAAACTAGGGTTTAACACTGAATTTCAAAACTGCATCCAATCTAACCAATTTTAATCACTTCTCTGATTTTTCTAAGAATCACTTAACACTTATCTACTAAACAGAAGAAACCCAGGCTTCCTCAGGTCATAGATCACCAGTATTTGATCGAAATCCATTTTTAGTTCAAGAACAAACTGCAACTTAAACTAACATCTAAAAATCCTAATACTTGATTTAAAAATCAAGTTTCAGCTACTGTTTTTAGTTTATGAAACTGTATTTCAATATTAATATGATTGGGTTTTGATCAAGATCAACATGCAATGGTGTTACCTGTGTTTACAGAGACAACACTTTTTATATTGTTATTTTTACTTACTTAAATTATTAGTATTGACTTAGAAAATCAAACAAAATCAAACATCATTGCTTTATACACTTCCTTATATCAGTAACTAAATTAAAAGTCAAGTGTTCAAATGAAAATTGTGTCAGGCAAATCAATAAAACAGAACAGGTAATTAAACAACACATGCACACTTAACATCTTCACATCAGATTTTCATAAATAATACTTATTTATATCAATTATTCTAGCATGCAACCTATTTTAATTTTTAAAGTTAAAAAGTTACTCACCTTTTTTTTTGAAGAAAGCAGAGCTTTGTTACCCCTTTTTGAAATTTGCAGAAAAATGCAGGTAGGATCTTTGTTTTAAAATCTGAGTTGTAATTATGTTGAAATTGGAATGCTCATGATCCCTGACTAACCACTTGCATGCAGATGCATTTGACAAGCTTCATATTTGAAGTTGTGCAGAGAGAAGATGTAGACAGATTTTTTTCATCTCCAAGCTTAAAAAAAACAGAATGCAGGCTTTTTGATAAAGAGGAATTTGTGTATGCAGATTTGTTTACAGATTTTGGTAAACAGAGATTGATGCAGACCTCTTTTGATTTTGATGAGGAGTTTAACTTGCAATTTGTAAACTGATTTTGGAAGTGGTGTTTGAAGTTTTCTTTTGAATATGCAAGGTTTATGAACAGTATGCAGGGTTTCATTTCCAGGTTTTATAAAAAATGTAGGGTTTGATTATTGAAGAGGTGTTTTTTGAAGTTTTCTCTTTGATTTAGAAAATGGAAAAACATGTGTGAAAGAAATGTAAGTTTATATATAGATGAATTTTCGGATTTAATCAAATAAAAGAAAAAATTAAAACTAAAATTTTACACTTGTACAAATTTTATACATTTGTCAATTTGTTATATTAGCCTTTTAACACTTGTTAAATTAATGCCTAAGAATGCAACACTTGTCTCTTTAAAATAACTAATACTTAATTTACAAACTAATGTGTGTATTAGCCTAATTTTAATTTTGTTAGTTTATATTTAAATATGTGTATAAATTTATAAAAGAAATAAAACAAATCATGTTTATAAAATAAAACTTATACATATTAAAAATTAAAACAATTAAGATTTATACTTTGGAAATTTAAATTCAAATCAAATTCAAAACCAATTATTTTCAAATCAAGTTATGTATATAAATTCAATTCGAAATAACAAATTGCAAATTTAATTCAAAATCTATTTATAAAGACAATACATTATTAATATTGTTTTTATAAATATCTTATTATTAAATTAAAATTATTTTAAAAGAAATTATATTTTTATTAATAAAATATCTATTTTATTAAGCCATAAAACCTTTTTGTTAATTCATTCTAAATTTAAAACTCAAGCCAAATCATTTTGAACATTTAATATTTTTATTATAAATTTTAAAAATCATATATTTATTGATGAAATAGTTTTAAAAACTCAATATTAATTTAAATCAAAATTTCCAAATTAAAATGTATATATTAGAATTTTTAGAACATGATTCGCTTATTAAATTTAAACCAAAATCATTTATTCAATAACTTTGAAAAGCTAATACTAAATAAAAACAAATTTTCAAATTACTACAAATATTAAAACTAGAAAATATGCTTTATTTATTAAAATTAAATCAATGCTAATCTATTTAAAATATAAACCATATATTTATATTATAAATAGAAACCAATTTTATTATTTTTAAAAGATAAAATAACCAATTTAAATAATTATTGAAGAAGATTATTAAATTTATTTGAATAATCATTAACAAAATATCAATATCAATTTAATTTTAAATACAGATTATTAAATTGATATTGTTAAAAATTCCGGGATATTACAATCCTTCCCCCTTAAAAGAATTTCGTCCCCGAAATTTAAAACAAAGGTAATTTAATAATCTCATTTAATTTTAAATTTTAAAATACAAGCGTATATCAAACCTCTGCAAACAACTATAGCAACCAATTCAACCAATCAAACAAATCTAATTATCCAGACAAGTTCTGGATAAAATTTCTTCGAGTTTCCCCAAGTGTGTATATATATACATATACATATACCGTGATACTCGCTCTAGAGAATCCAAACAATCAATACTATGAAGCTATAAAAGCTCTTATTCAACTATATCTACAACACTAGACAAGATATCAGACTACAGACGAGTCTGACTCATCAACCAAAACTCCAGAACTGTTGGTTCCACAACCAGAAATAGATCATACACGTACTCCCTCAGAGATACGTGAAACTCATCGAATCCCAGTTATCCAAACTGGCAATCCAATTCTGTAGACCAATCCTTATTCTCCAGGATCACAGAAAAGATCCAAAACACTTCAGAGCTAACTTCTCAGACTTACCCAATCTAATAGCTCACTTTTGATTGGAGAAAACTTGTCCAAAATCAAATCTCCGAATTCAGAATCCAAATTCCTCCGACTCTAATCCACAAAACTCTTCGGACGATCCTGGGCTGCCCACAACCTTGGTGATCAGCTCATCCCTTGCTGATGCTTCTAGAAACAAACTAGACCAATCAACTTAACAAAATGATCTCCTCAAGATCAACCAGAATCAAATCCTACTCTTCAAACATCAGAAGACAACAACTTCTCCTGTCCAGAAAAGAAAAGCAGATGCACTTCCAAAATGCTTCCGCTGTGAAACTCTGATCCGAAGTAGAAGAGAATGCTGAAGAAGAACACGAGCACAACTCAACAACATACCCCAGAGATATGGTTCAACAAATCCATAGGAAACTCAGAAATTTCCCTAAAATTCTGAGCTGCTACACCAACTCAATCTCCTTGGAACCATTCTTCTATAAAGCTGAACCACCGGTAGCACTCCTGGAATTCCAGTCGATAAGGAAACTCAATCTCCAGATGCGAACAAAACTCTGACTTCTCTGAAGACATCCAAAAAAACTCAGATAACCCAAAAAAACACTCAAACAATCGCAAGTCACTTTTGCGATCCACCCAAATCAAATCCAAGGAAACTGTTCTCCCTTCACCAAATAGAACAGCTTACACTTAACTAGCCAACCCATCGAAGAAACGGGTCCACCCAACTGCTTCTGAACTCCACTTCGGAAAAACTGCTAAGCCAGAAGATCTCTTGCCAACACCGAGAACACTCCAAGCTGCACTGTTGCCACAGATGCCAAAGAATTCCAAATCAAAGCTCTTTGAGAAACTCAACCCTCAAAGCAAACAAAAACACCAGCTGAACACAGCCACAATACTGAAGCAGACTCACCTCCTTAACTTGTTCCAAAGAAAACATCTTCGGGAACATCCATAGTCACTGCATCTCATTACGCAACTACTACTCCCTGAGGTATCCAAAATACCATCACTCACTTTTGCCAAACCTACAGATCCAACTCTACTCATCCAACTTCAGAAATAGACTCTGAACCTTAACAGGTTACCTTCAGAGATCAATGAAGTTCTTTATTACTACAGAACTCACTCGAGATGGTATTAGGTCTACAGTCTCGACAAGTACACTTCCAACTTCACACATTCAAACTCCAACAAACGGTAGTCGTGCTACACACACTACTACCCCATCTACCTTTATAACTTATATTGAAAAACCTGAACAGGTAACACAACATATAGGTAGAAATAAATATATATATATATATATATATATATATATATATATATATTTAAAATTACAAATACGCTCTCTCAAGAAAGACACCACTACAGAGCCTAGGTATTCACTCAACCTAATGCTCTGATACCAGCTGAAAGGACCCGATTTTCATACCACAGAAAATCGCATCATTTTTAAGAAAGAAAGGGATAGAAAAGAGAGAAAAAAGAAGAGAAGAAAGAAACAACATCAAATCTAAACAGCGGAACGAATAAATTATATTAATAACATAAATATTACATAGTTTACAACAATTATCAGAGTTACACAGATATACATCACATACTAGACAGTTATATACACCTATCTAGTTATACAACTCAATACAGTACAAGAAACAACTTAGAGAAAACCACACAGCGGAAAACTATTTATATCTACACGTAGAAGCCTCCTGCTTCATTGCTCCTTCACAATTCGTCAAAGCTAACCTGAATCCCTTGGTTACTCGTAAAAATTTGAGTACCCAAGATTTTAAGAAAACAACAGATAAACTCCAGGTCAGACATGGGTCTGGTGTGAGTAACAGGTTAAAGTTGCTTAACTTTTAAAAACCTTTTGAGAAGAAAGGTATCACGTAAGACTTCCCACACAACATGGAAAAGTTTTTACCTTACGCTAACCAAAACATTTGATAGGAAATCCGATGATATTATACTAGGTCTAGGGTTTTCAAATAAATAAGAAATAGCCGAAATTGTTACCTTCATTAAATTCCAGCTACTAGCCACAAAAGTGGGTAATACAATCAAAATCGTTGGCACTTATTGGATTTTGGATTCCATACAATGGCAGGGCTACTGGGGTACCGCCCGTCACAGTACGTGGCCTAGATCGACGTACCGAGGAGTACGCCCGCTCCCCTGCAACACAAGGCCGGACCCATTCCTTACTGAACAGTTCTGAACAAGACAACTCCGTGGTTGTAGCTAGCAACCACCCACACAGCCGAACATAAAGGGACCTCTAGACAGGGGTAAAATCTCGCTCTCCAGTGGAGGCTACCCACGAAGCCTTGCTGCACCTCCTCTGTTTTAGCCATTCCCGGTTGATGAGGCTTGAGGCTACGATTACCTTTATAGGTCACATCACTTAGAATGCTCATCATCCACCTGACGATGTTCTGAAAGCATTCAATCCATACAAGTTCGTTCCGGGTTTGAACGAAACCGAAGGCATTATCTCGTTACACTCATTTTGGAATCACCCTCAGAGTTAACGACAATAACCCTTGCACTCTGAACCACCATCTCGGACCTATAAGAACTAGTTACGTCAAACTCATCACGGAATCACCCCCAGAGTTATACTGACGTATAGTCCTTACACCTCGAGCCTTCACAAAGCTCTACTTTGATTCACGACCTAACGTTAATTTGGATCGATGTGGTTTTCGGATATCCAAATATGGAAACCCGATCCCGGTCTCATCGAAATCCAAAGTGTGTCTTTTAGGTCCAAGTTGTTTTAAAGTTTAAAACAATTCAATATAGTATCTATATACACACAGATAGATAACTCACAAATTACAATTGATAATCAACATTATCAAATAACAGGTAATCCACAATTCATTCTAATAGGTAATCCATATCACCATCACAATAGATAATCTATGTTATCATCACAATGCAACAAAGCATTCATACTACACAATAATACTTATCTCATTACTGAGATCTCAAAGCATCCAAGACAATCAATGTCATCCATTCATACATAAGCAAAAATTTACTCATCACAATATAATTAATTTAAAATGAATTAAATTAACTATCTTTACCTCTAATTAATTTAAAATGAATTAAATTAATTACATCATCTTTAATTAATTTAAAATAAATTAAATTAATTACTTCATCAATATAAATCTTGCTTACTCAATCATTTAATTGATTACAATCAATTAATCATTCATTTTTAGTTACCTTAATTAATCACCCTTGATTAATTATCCTTAATTACATTCATGTAATTATCCTTAATAAATTACAAATTAATTATTCTCAACCAAACAGTAATTAACGTTTAATTACTTCAATTAATTAATTAACTATAACTAATTACCTTAATTCTTAATTAATTACATTAATTAATTACCTTTAATTGCCTATTACTGATTAATTAATCATAATTAATCATCTTTAGTTACATTATTAATTATAATAATTAATGGCCTTAATTATATTTAAATAAATTGTCTTCCTAAATTAATTACCTTGAGTAATTAACTCATAAATATTAATCTTCACAGACTAACTACATTTAGTAATTAACTAGCTTAATTACTATATTAAAAAAATTAATTATCCTTTAATTAATTCCTTAATTAATCCCATGATTAATTACAAGTAATAATACTCCAAATTACTTCATTCTTATACATCTTTAATAAATTACAACTTGTAATTATCAATCAATTACTTAACCAAGTAATTTCCAAATCATTAATTACATACAGCAATTATGTTTAAAACCCAAGTGTTTAAAATTAATTATACTTGATTAATTTAATTAAATAATCACATTTAACTTAATTAATTGCCTTAAGTAATTAATTTATTAATTACTTCATAAAGTAATTATACTCAAAAATTCACAATTGATTATCATTAAATTAATTAATCTAATTAATTATAAAAATTAACCATATTAATTAATTATTAAATAATCCTGGTTAATGACCTTCATTAACCATTCCCAAATTATTTTTATTAAGTAATTAACTTAGATAATTAAAATTAAATCATCTTTAATTATCCATTAATTAAAGTTAATTATTTAATAAATTAACCTTGATTTAAAACTTAATTACATAATTAATAATTCATTAATCATTAATTTAAAAATCTAATTAGTGATCCAAATTATAAATTTATTAATCATTAATCAATATTCATTAATTTCAAATCATTAATTAATTAAATTAATTAACCATTCCTTAATTAATTTGTTAATTAAATAAATTTCCAAAACATTAATCTTAATTTAAATTCAAGATAAAACATAACTTAATTATGTTAAAAAAAACAATTTATTTGAAACAAAGTACTTTTGAACTACTTTTAAATTTCATTTCAATACAAAATTTAAAATGAATAAATTTAAACTTAATCAAAGTTTAAACAATTTAAAACCAATTTAAAATTTTCAATTTACATTGTTTAAATCTTTCAAATTTAAATCTTCTTTTAATTTTAAGACTGAAATTCATATTTGATTCCCAGATTTAAATTCAACTTTAAATCTTACTCATATTTTTGAAAACTTCAGATTTAAAATTTGAAACTACTCACATTTATAAAGTAGATTAACAAGTTTAAGTTTAAAAACTTTATATGATTATTTATTAAAAACTGATATTTAAAACTAAATTGAAATTTTAAATTTCCAAACTTAGATTTAAAACTAGGTTTAAAACTTCCTTTACATTAAAAAAACTTCTGTTTTAGATTTTCAAACACACAGTACAGGTTTACTGTTAAAACCTGTAAACTAAGAATACCCGAGAACACCCAAATATACTTCGAGTTAAAACCCATTTTCCCCGAGACTATTGCTCAACAACTTTGAGTCAAACAATGATTTACCCGAGACACTTCTCTGCTAAACCAAACATCACCAGTAACTCATAACCGTGCATATGCACGGCGACCACTGCCTCCACTGATCATCAGAGATGATCTAACTACTTCCAGAAACTCATCTATGCCCAAATGCGATCAACAGTTCAATCAATTATGCAAAGAATCAAAATTGAGCTCCCCATTCCCAAACATGGAAACTTCAAAACAGGTTTCTGCTTCAAACCTGTCAACGACAATCATACGCAGCTCCGACCACTTGAGGTCCACCCACTTCGGCCTCGAACTCTTCTACACACCAACTACACATTCACCAATTATCATAGCACTCGGTCAATTGATCAGATCAAAATGACCTAATTCATAAAACCCATCAAAACTAGGGTTTAACACTGAATTTCAAAACTGCATCCAATCTAACCAATTTTAATCACTTCTCTAATTTTTCTAAGAATCACTTAACACTTATCTACTAACTAGAAGAAACCCAAGCCTCCTCAGGTCATAGATCACCAGTATTTGATTGAAATCCATTTTTAGTTCAAGAACAAACTGCAACTTAAACTAACATCTAAAAATCCTAATACTTGATTTAAAAATCAAGTTTCAGTTACTATTTTAAGTTTATGAAACTGAATTTCAATATTAATATGATTGGGTTTTGATCAAGATCAACATGCAATGGTGTTACCTATGCTTACAGAGACAACACTGTTTATATTGTTATTTTTACTTACTTAAATTATTAGTATTGACTTAGAAAATCAAACAAAATCAAACATCATTGCTTTATACACTTCCTTATATCAGTAACTAAATTAAAAGTCAAGTGTTCAAATGAAAATTGTGTCAGGCAAATCAATAAAACAGAACAGGTAATTAAACAACACATGCACACTTAACATCTTCACATCAGATTTTCACAAACAATACTTATTTATATCAATTATTCTAGTATGCAACCTATTTTAATTTTTAAAGTTAAAAAGTTACTCACCTTTTTTTTTGAAGAAAGCAGAGCTTTGTTACCCCTTTTTGAAATTTGCAGAAAAATGCAGGCAGGATCTTTGTTTTAAAATCTGAGTTGCAATTATGTTGAAATTGGAATGCTCATGATCCCTGACTAACCACTTGCATGCAAATGCATTTGACAAACTTCATATCTGAAGTTGTGCAAAGAGAAGATGCAGACAAATTTGTTCATCTCCAAGCTTAAAAAAACATAATACAGGCTTTTTGATAAAGAGGAATTTGTGTATGCAGATTTGTTTACAGATTTTGGTAAACAGAGATTGATGCAGACCTCTTTTGATTTTGATGAGGAGTTTAACTTGCAATTTGTAACTGATTTTGGAAGTGGTGTTTGAAGTTTTCTTTTGAATATGCAAAGTTTATGAACAGAATGCAGGGTTTCATTTCCAGGTTTTATAAAAATGTAGGGTTTGATTATTGAAGAGGTGTTTTTTGAAGTTTTATCTTTGATTTAAAACATGGAAAAACATGTATGAAAGAAATGTAAGTTTATATATAGATGAATTTTCAGATTTAATCAAATAAAAGAAAAATTAAAACTAAAATTTTACACTTGTACAAATTTTATACATTTGTTAATTTGTTATATTAGTCTTTCAACACTTGTTAAATTAATGCCTAAGAATGCAACACTTGTCTCTTTAAAATAAGCAATACTTAATTTACAAACTATTGTGTGTATTAGCCTAATTTTAATTTTGTTAGTTTATATTTAAATATGTGTATAAATTTATAAAAGAAATAAAACAAATCATGTTTATAAAATAAAACTTATACATACTAAAAATTAAAACAATTAAGATTTATACTTTGGAAATTTAAATTCAAATCAAATTCAAAATCAATTATTTTCAAATCAAGTTATGTATATAAATTCAATTTGAAATAACAAATTGCAAATTTAATTCAAAATTTATTTATAAAGACAATACACTATTAATATTGTTTTTATAAATATCTTATTATTAAATTAAAATTATTTTAAAAGAAATTATATTTTTATTAATAAAATATCTATTTTATTAAGCCATAAAACCTTTTTGTTAATTCATTCTAAATTTAAAACTCAAGCCAAATCATTTTAAACATTTAATATTTTTATTATAAATTTTAAAAATCATATATTTATTTATGAAATAGTATTAAAAACTCAATACTAATTTAAATCAAAATTTCCAAATTAAAATTTATATATTTGAATTTTTAAAACATGATTCACTTATTACATTTAAACCAAAATCATTTATTCAATAACTTTGAAAAGATAATATTAAATAAAAACAAATTTTCTAATTACTACAAATATTAAAACTAGAAAATATGCTTTATTTATTAAAATTAAATCAATGCTAATCTATTTAAAATATAAACCATACATTTATATTATAAATAGAAACCAATTTTATTATTTTTAAAAGATAAAATAACCAATTTAAATAATTATTGAAGAAGATTATTAAATCTATTTGAATTATTATTAACAAAATATCAATATCAATTTAATTTTAAATACCGATTATTAAATTTATATTGTTAAAAATTCCGGGATATTACATAAGTAATACTTTTGCGGTCATTTTGGCATATTCTATTTCATAGCTTTGCTCAGAACTATAGGTAGCTTGGTCTATCCAGTTCTGTAGCTACTCCCTACTTATGCTCAATTGGGTTCATTTCAGTAAATTGTTGGTGTATATGCCCTAGTCCATAGTGCTGATTTCTCTGAATACCAAATCTATATGTTTTCAGGAGACAGGGTCTCATTGGCAATACATTAGATTACCCTAATTTGATTGACACGATAGCTCCTATCTCCAGGAACTAGGGACTTTGCTGCTTGTTTCCAAGCTTTGATTTTCTCAATGATGTCTATTTCTTGACCGTAATTGAATTCCTCCAAGTTTACATCATCATTCATCATTCTAGGTACATGTGCTGGAAAGACGCATCGTCGTTATCTTTTGCTAAAGTGAATTCTTCCAAGTTCAGTGTTGAGACCCTAATCATGTATCAATTTTTATCTCCAGAAACTCGTACATGGATAACTCAACTTTGTGGATTTTTCCCTGATGTTGTGAATCTTCAGATAGCATAAGATGTCAGAAGGTAGGACTGAAGATTCAATCAAACTCTTGCATCTGTTTCCAAAACCCAAGCCGCATCTGATTGTTTAGTTGAATTGCCTTGCGCTAAATGTATCGATAGTTTCATTCTGGGGGTCTCTTCTAAGCATCAACAAACTTCGGGTGATGGCATATTTCTGCAAGTTGGAACCAAATGATCTAGATAGATCATGAGTAGGTCATCAATATTTCTCATCATCGACAAACTGCGAGCGATGGTTGATTTCGAAACGTTAAATCCTTCATTTCCTTTGTTGCTGATACAAAATGCTCTATTTTGCGATACAGAATCGTTAGCCAACCAACCGTGCAGTTATTCGTGTCTAGGCTTTGCAATATTTCGTTCCACCAAGTATATGTATGTTTATCCCTACTCGAGGGACTAGCTATTTTGAACGGCTATATTTGGACAATTGTGAGAGATGGAAGGTTTGGGACAAATGATTCGTTTGCTCATGGTCTGGCTCTGAAACCTATTCTAGGATTGAGGAAGTCTGATAGTTTTAGTTCCAACCTTCCGTGATTGTCCTTACATGTCCTTAGTTGTGCATGCTTTGCTTGATTGTTGTCATCACGAAAGTTCTGTTCATATGCCAATTCCTGTCTTTGGGAATGATAGCCTAGCTGCTTGGTTCCAAGCAACATTTCCTCGAGGCTGCCTATCATTTGGTTGTATCTAAATTCTTTCTAAGTTGAATTCAAAAAATTAAATTGTGCACCAGCCTTCGTCCCTAGAAATTAGCACAATAGTAATTCAATTTTGGGATTTCCTTTCGGCGCTACTTTATTCCTGTGCAGTGGCTGATTCCTATGATGAAAGGTTATGTCTTCCTGTTGTTTCCCATTTTTGGGCAACGGTAGTTTTCTAAAGACAAGGGTAGAATCTTAATTAAGGACCAACTTCTATCTTCGGAAGCTAGTATATTGATGGTTTACTACAATGAGTGTTTCTAATCAAACTTGTAGACTAAAGTTTTCCTAGCGTTGCTGAGGCAACACTGGTACATAGTGAATAGCAAATTTCCCGGCATTGCCGAGGCAATGTCAGTACTTAGGAAATATAGGGTTTCCCGGTGTTGCCGGGGGAATACCGATACTTATGAAATAGAAAGTTTCTCGATGTTGTTGGGGTAACACCAGTACTTATGAAATGAGAAAGGCCTTAGCGTTACCGAGGCAACATCGACACTCAGGAGGTTGGGATCGATTTTCCCTGTCGATCTGGCAATGCTTTTAATCCAGTTGGGCACTAGTTTAGATCTTCGAAAACTTGCACTTTGATGATTGGATTGTAGAAGTCTTTCTTAGAGCTGCATGTCTTCAGGCAATGTTAAAGTCATGTTGGTTAGGATTGAATCATTTATCCAATCCTGTATAGTTGAGTAGATCCCTTTCAACCCAATGTGATTGTTTTTGTCAATGTTGCTTAACTTCGGGATATGCCATGTCCTGGAAGGATGGGTGTCCCACGCTTTCCATTCCCTAGCCTTGTTTATCACCATCAAGTGTTACCCTTGGAAAGCTGGGTTGT
This sequence comes from Allium cepa, assembly GCA_030765085.1. Classification (NCBI taxonomy): domain Eukaryota; kingdom Viridiplantae; phylum Streptophyta; class Magnoliopsida; order Asparagales; family Amaryllidaceae; genus Allium; species Allium cepa. Next base: position 133,928,668 of record CM060945.1, on the reverse strand, counting down.
TGCTTAACCATTTCCATGGTTATTCTTATTCACGAAAAATCAAATTTTTGTTTTTTGTTATGATCCGACTTCTATTTGCAGAACCCTTCATTTCTAGGTGAAACCCTTTATTTCTATGTATCAAATTCTAGGTTCTTACAGAAAATTATAAATTGTGGAGCGAGTCATCACATTTCCCTTGGTGCGACCGCACTCGTTCCTGTCCTGATCACGGACCAGTAAAGTTCGAGAGTGTTTGTCTTGAACCTGTGACACTTAACCTTACTTATTTCGAGCTATATGCATTATACCGGGTTGATAGCATTGTTGCAGATATCAACCTTATTTGTTGGTTCCAATCTTTGGGAATCAATGGTTTAACTGCTCGATTTCGAGCGTTCTAGCCTTGTCGTTGTCCATCTTTGGATAAAAGTTAGTTTTCTGCAAGTTGGGGTTTGAGAACTTAATCGAGCACCTACTTCTGCCTTTGAAAACTGGTGTATTGATGATTTGATTTTGGAAATGCCTTCCATTATCGTCTGTCTCTAGATGACGGTAGGTTCTCCTTTTATTACAAGTTGGAGCAATTTTTTATTCTTACCAAGTGTTAATATGTTATGTGCCCTTCAGTTCACATGGCTGGTTATTCTGAATAATTGATATAAGACTTGATGTTCTGGGTGGCTCCCTGAAGCCCATAGTCAAAGGTGCTTCACAGCTCCTATCTCTGGGAACTGGTGACTTGGATGTCTTTAGTTTAAACATTTTGTACATTAACTTTGGTCAAAGATCGAATTCTTTGTCGACTTCTTGGTTTGTGAACTTTGCGGCATTCCTAGAGCAATGTTGGTTCTTTCGGGTAGCGGGAGTTGATCCTTATTAATCCTATAATATACAAGTTTCCCAGTTTTGTCGGGACAACATTGGTACTTAGAAAATTTTAACGGTTCGTTGATGATGCCAGAGCAACATCAAGCAGTGTTTGGGCGGCTTATTAGATGCGCAGCTTATGAAAATGCATGGCTTACGAAATGCGCGGCTTTTAAGAATGCGTGGCATACGAAATGCACGGCTGCGCGACTTATGGAATACACGGCTTTTGAGAGTGCACGGCTTACAAAATGCGTAGCTTTTGAGAGCGTGCGGCTTATGAAACACATAGCCTATGGAATCGATACGACCCGTCGATCCGGAATGATTTGGAACTTCTTAACGTTGCCAATCTTTAGGTAACGTGAGGAGTCCGTGTTTCGAGAGCGTGATTCCACCGCTCAAGAAGTGATGTGCGGCTTATGGGAGTGCGTGGCTTATGAGATCGATAAGACCTGTCGATTCAGAATGTTTTGGAACTTCTTAACATTGCCAATCTTTGGATAACGTAAAGAGTTCGTGCTTCGAGAGCATGGTCCCATGGCTTAAAAAGTGATGCATGACTTATGGGAGTGCGTGGCTTATGAAATCGATATGAACTGTTGAAATGAAACGGTTTGGAACTTCTCGACATTGTCAATCTCCGGGTAACGCGAGGAGTTCATGCTTCGAGAGCATGGTTCCACGGTTCAAGAAGTGACGCGCAGATTATGGCGGTTCGCGGCTGATGTGCACGTAAATGTACATATTTTTACTTTCATATTTAATCTAATTAAATTAAATAAATGATCATATTGGGTATTTTAACATGTTTAAACCAATTCAAATTATTTTGAAATCATCACATATTCATCTTTATACAGTAAAATTGTCATTTTTGTGCATATATTAATTTGAGAAAATTTATTTGAAAATTTCTATGTTATTTCGTAAGAATTTGAATTCAAATTGCAAGTGGTTTCATGAAGAAATACGCATGCACAAGGAAAGACAAGCATATGAAGATGGAAATAATTCAAACTCATGATCACGGAGGACCCCACCTACCCACCTTCCTTGATGTACAAATTAGAAGCTAATACACATGCTAATGGCCATTAACGTATCATGTACATTTAATGAAGAATTATCTCATTCTAATGATAACATGGTGACCACACTTTCCGAGAGTGTAGTTTGGGTAGTTCCTAAAAATATGAATTAGGATTTCATACTTATATAAAACCCCATATGTTCATGTAATCCTCTCTTCTCCCTTAGCCTTCTTAGCCTCCATTTTAGTTAGTTTAGTTTGATGCTCAAAAATAAACAAAACTCTCTTTTCTTTTTCATGGCTATTAGCCATTTTATTTTGTGTAACTTTCTTTTTATGCAATGTTAATTCATGCTCTTTCCTATTACATGCTCTCATTCCTCTTATGTTAGTAGCTTAGTTTCATTTCTTATGCAAATAGATTAGTGTTTATTTCATTTTAATTAGCTCTTTTTTTCTTCTTTCTTTTTTAATGTTGAATGCTACGTTTATTGAAATGATAACAAATATGAGAGGTTAAACCCCTTCAATTTAAAGGTAATGAAGCTCTCTTAATCATGTAGATTCAACATTTCGATATCTTGTGATCTCTTTTTGTACTTAATGGCAATATTTGATGTGGTGTAACTTCTTGTTTTAGCTTTGAATTTGATAGCCTATGTTGTTGACACCAAATAGGCTATGCTTAAACAAAAAAAAACTACGAATTACCTCTTCATCTATAGATGATTATGGTAATGAAGTGAATATTAAAATCAAAATTTGATGGTCTATATTTCTAATCAGTAGTTAATAGGTCATGCTTAAAATAGATTTTGTTTTGAAGTTCATTATCATTTTCATGAGAGTTAAAAAGTGATTTAATGAGTGTGTTATAGTTTGATGGTTTATACTTGGCTGATTAATAGCACAAATATTACATACTTATGATAAACACATCAATTAAACTCACTAATGACCAAAAGAGATATCGTCATTTTGTTAATTTATATGATAATGAGAGTGGAATTATATCTAAAATGCCTTCAAACTCTCATATTTTTATCCATTTTCTTTTGCTAGTTTATTTACATTTTCATTTTTAGCTTAACACAACTTCAAATCTTGGTTTAATTTAATTGAGCAGAATTTTAAAATCTAAACAATTCCCTGCGGATCGACCTGTGCTTTCCACGTACTAACATCGTACGACGTGCGCTTGCGGATAATTTTTTTATTAAAATTTCATCGGTTATTTTCTAATCCGATAGGAAATTGGGCGTCAAACAAGTTTTTGGCACCATTTTCGAAGAATTTATTTAATTTTTAATTTCTATTCTTCGAATTATTGTTGTTTGATTTATTGTGTGTTTGTTTTGTGTGTTAATTTGCATTTTTTTAAAAATGTGTGATTTGTGATTGCATTTTGATTGTGTTTCTTGTTTTCTAGTTGCATTTGAATGTGCATTTCTATTTAAAAAGAAGAGCATGTACAATTTCAAAACTAAAAAAAAAAAAAAAATTCTATTTCACTTTTCATTTACATTCCACGTTTTTGATTTACATTGTTTCATTTACATTTTTGATACACAGTGCATCACCAACCTACACACCCCCCACTTGCCTGCCACTCTTCTAAACCAACACTGCCATTCACCATTCCCTCTATTGCAAATACAAACATCACTTCACCATCTACAACAAACTGCTCCACATCTGCAGTTACCTCTGTTCGTCTCCACTTCAACTACATTTTGTTCAACCCCTTTCCTCTGCCACTACAACCCGATGTTGTGCCACTCAAGCCAACTACTGCTACAAACCCAATCAACTGTTTCCCATCTTCATTGCTATCACCATTTCAATCAGCTGCCCACCAGTTCATATTCACCTAACTTGCCTTCCTCTTCCTCCATATCGACTTGCCTCAACACAATCAGCAGCTCCTCCTCCTCCTCCATATACTACACATACAAGCTTGCAACATTACTCATTTCCAGTCATCACTACACTGCCCCAACGGTGCCTTCAACTTCAATTCAGCCACCCTTCTGATTCCTAACAACCCACCACTGCAACGGTTCCAGACAAGGTTCACCACAAAACAAGCCACTGCTGCACCATACACCTAGATTTCAGCAACATCTATTTTGAATCACTGCTGTCAATACTGTCAATTCACCTCCTAGATTTCAGCAACATACATATCTGCAAGACATACATATCTGCATTCAACCAATACAACCTTCCACTTTTGTTCCATTACCAATACTTAGTTCCATTCCAACCAATACTGTCAACAACTGCTACAACCCCATCACTACCAATGTACATCTCCATTTTCTTTGCCACCAATATCACAACAGCCTTCTCCCTGCATATTCTTCCCATTCATCATTCATCATACTCTTATTATACGAATACTACAGCATACACCCTTACTTGAAACACCAACCATACTTGCCTTCATTCACAAAACCGACAGCAGCTCCTCGACATCAAACCACCTTTACCATATCACCATAACTACAAACTGCTACATCACCTCATTGCCATCACAGCAATTTATCAATTTGCCATCACTTCACACCTTCTCTGTCAGCCATATAACACTTCAAATTCATCTCCAAAATCACATCAAAAACGCACTTGCATCACAGTCAGGCAATTTAACTGATCACTTGCACAATGCAACCACTTGCCTTTGCCTGAACAGTCTCCACACTGCTGCTACCACCCCTTTCCCTGGCCATCACCATAGACCACCCACCACATCGCTGACTTGCCTCCAACAACATCCAAAACTGCTGCATTTCACCTAAACATTGCATCTCCTTAGTCCAAAATCGCAAGACCATTGACAACCATAAAAAAAAAAAAAAAAAAAAAAAATACACTCACCCTGCATCAACTCCTCCACCGCAACCCCTGCAAGTCACTTCTCTAAACCATTTCTGACATCACCTTACTGACAATACATCTTACTTCTCCAGACCTCCATCACTAACCACGGCAACAATGACCACACCACAACACAATTGCCTACACTACTGCCAAGCCCCTCCCATGTTCAACCACAGCTAAACCAACTCTTACCATCCATCAGAACAAACTGCAGCCAACATAAGCAACCTGTCAACAATCTTACAATCGAATACCCCTAACACCTGAAACCAACCACCACCTACATCGACCTCTGATCCAACTGCATCCACCTCTGCCAAATCATACAACCGTGCCTCATCACACAACAATTTCCTTCACCAAATCGAACTGCGAAAATCCACAATCGAAATCACCACTGCGACGAACTCCAATAATCCATCAATCGCAGCTTCTCAAATTGAAAACCATCCTCAAACCCACTACTTGAATTTAGAATTCTGGATTTTTTTACCCTTTTTTTTTTTTTTTTAGGTTCGAATTTGTTGATTTTGAAACTGAGTAATTGTATAGTTGATTTGCGGTAATGCTTTAGTAAGTAGGATATAGTGTGCGCTACCATTTGTATCTGATTTGCTCTCCTCTCTAATATTATTACAGTTTCAATAGAAATGAATTTTTTGTACTTCTGTCCACCAATATTATATTTCTTCACTCGGTTATAAACAACCGTTTGTATCAGCAGTTTTTCGGAGGTTTAACGCCATATGACCGTTGGCAACCGAACATTATTCATGGAAAACGGTCGGAGGTGACCGAACAGTATTTCAATCCTTTGTATTCGATCGGGGTGCCGCTTAATTTAGAGAGAAAAATAAGTGGTGTCGGAAAGAGTGGTGTACATTATTTTAGGGCGGCCTTCAGCGTGTGGCCAAAAAATGAAATCGGGGTGTCAATAGAAATACACTACAGTGTTCGATATTGGAATTGTGCGATAATATTGTTTGGGCCGGCTGAGATAGTGTGAACTTGTATTTTGAGTTTTGTTTTTTGTTTTTTTTCCTCTTTTTATCTATTTTTCTTGCTTTAATTTTAGTTTTTTTTTTCTCTTTTCATAAAAAAACAAAGGAAAAGTTGTTTTGGTCTCGTTTGGTTTAGCGTATGATGGTTTGGTGGTTTACTTTTCTTTTGATTTATATTTCAAAAAAAATTCAGTATAAAAAGTAAAAAAATAAAATTCTTGCTTTGAAGTATCTTGTATGTTGTTTTTGCTTTGATTTGTAAATAATTTCTTTTAATTTCCTTTTCTCACTTAAAAATAAATAAAGGTTTGATTTCCTTTCCTTTTGTTTTGTTTTATCTTAAAAAATTTAAATTTGTTTTTTTTTTAATTTGTTTTAAGTTCCATCCTTATATATATAAAAAAATTGTATATGTCTTGTTTTTATTTTCAAGTTGTCAAAGCAGATAGGACTAATTGCTAGCTTTGCTTATAAAAATTGCCTCCAAAAAAAATTTGCTAATAATTCCGTATGCTCTGGTATTGTGGTCTTATTATTTGTTTTGCATTATTGGCTGCTTGCATTTAAAAAAAACAAAAAACAAAAATCAATTCGTAGTTGCATTGTTAATACACGTTTAATTTCAGCATTGCATTTCATCTTAGAATTTTGATTAATAATAACGATTAGACATCGATAACGCTTAATTGTATATTAACAAGTTGCCATCTTTCGACAATTTAATTTTTTGGTGTCTAGGTTATGGCAGAGCAATAACCATTTATAAACATTGCGGTGATTTATAAATATTATAGTGGTTGTTTCTCTGAAGGTGCTTAAACCTTCGGCTGTATTGCTATGGTGATTCGTGGTACACCGATAACTTCTGCCTGTTACCTGACCGAGAACTATCTTGTTGGATTAAGAAAAAGTGTGAATATACAATTTTTGGTTAGGAGCTACTTAGGATAGAAAATTTATAAATAAACCTTTGCACTCATTTGGTTGCATTAGTTCATACATATTTTAAAAAAAAAATTCAAAATCAAAAACTAAAAAAATTGTAAATATTTCTTAACTTAGTTTTTAAATCTTTTGAATTTTTTTTAATAAAAATCCAAAATACAAAAAAAATTACTTAGTTTTTTTAGAAAAACAAAAATACAAAAAATATAAAATCTTTTCAAAATCTAAAAAAAACTGAAAAACCAAAAAACAAAACAAAATTAAATTTCCCTTTTGAAAAATAAATTCATTTTGGTAAATAGATTTCTTTTATAAAAATCCAAATAAATCCAAAAAACATTCTTGAAAATGTCCGAATTTTCTTACTCGTCGAAATTTTACAATAGTTGTGAAAATCAATGTAATCCATATGATTTCACTCAAATTCTTATGGATATTTTAATGACAACTATTGTATAAAAAATTTGAATTTTGAACAAAATTTTCAAAATGATGGTCAACCCTCAACTCTTGAATAAAGCATCGCAACAGTTTCGTCATTACTTGAAATCTCTATACAACAAAATCAAACGATAAATGAGTTGTGTAATTCATATCTATGCAATAACTCAAATCAAAGTTTTTAAAACCATCAAAATTTGAATTCACTTAAAAATTCAAATGATTTTGAGTATAACCCATGTCAATTCAATTTCGAACATCAAAATGAGTTTCAAAGTTAAAATGAAAATGGAAACAACTTTTTAAACGAATTTGGCAATGGGAATAATCTCGACTATGATGTGGTTGAAAATTCTTGTTCTCGACAATTTCAAATCAAAAATTCTCAAATTAATAATTATAATTTTTATTTTGTTGAGAAAGTGGATGAAATTCACAATGATCACACGGATTTGTTGTTTAAAACATATACGAAATAAGGTTAGAAACAAAATCAAATCCTAACTTGTGACGAGTCAAATGATAATCCATCTTTTACCACAATTGACAATTTTCAAATAACAACTTTTGAAATTGTAAACGATAATCTTAATTAAGTTGTTGAAAATACGGTAATTGAATTGGATTTCAATTCTTTTAAGGATGAGAAACTCGATTTGAAATTCGATATTTCTTTCTTCTATTTTGAAAATTTGAATACAACAAGTTTGGATTTTGAACTTTATTTATGTGATAAAGTTGTTGATAATCCAACAAAGAAAGACGAATTTTGTGAACATGATTTCTTTGGACTTTTCAAAAACGAGTTGTCGACTTCTGAAGGGGTGGATCTAAATCACCATTTTAATTTTGAAATTGATAACTCTGAAAATGTTTTCAATGATAAGTTTGAATTTCAATTTGGTGAAAATAAACTTGAATTTCAATCAATTGTTTTATCAACCCCGAAAATCATCAAAATAAAACAACTCATGCGATTTTTAATAAAACGGCGTTCGTTTTTCCAAATCAACATTCAACTTTGAATTCTTTTGCGGTTTAGTTTTTCGAGCTTAATTTGTGTCTCTCATACTTGACGAGGCAAATGAATTGGTCTTTGTAAGACCGTTTCATTTACTACTTAATGGCATATTTTCTAATGTCTTGTAAATAATAATCTTTTCATTTTCATGTAAATATAGGTCTTGTTTTTATTTTATTTTTCTCCTTTCACTTGGGTTGACTGTAGGGACACAGTCAAAATCAAGTGTAGGGGGAGTCTCATCTTCATATATTTTTTCATGGCTTATTTTTGCATTTTCCTTCCAAAACTCAAAAAAATTAAAAAACAAAAAAAAATCTCAAAAACGAAAAAAAAATGATTTATTTTTAAAGAAATACTATATGATAAAAGTATAATTTTGGGTAATTAAATTGAAATTTGAAAAGTTATTTGTCTCAGCAAAAATAAAAATAAAGTTTGGTTAGTGGTTTACCAGTATACAAGAAGGCTTATACATGATAATTATGAAATATAGCCTACTTGAAAATTTTTGTTTTAAAAATTGGTGAATTTAAATAAAAGGATATAACATTTTTTACCTTCAAAGTTAAACGGCGCTAAGATGATTTTGCAAAACTCTCTCTTTAAAAAAAAAAATATTTCTTGTATATATGTATATATTTTATTAACACTTAGAGTCATGTGTTCACGCACGTGTGTTCACTTGCCATACTCTGTACCCTTCTCACGTAAGCCCGAAAGGCAGTGCATGATCGGTATATCTGACCTTAGTTTATCCGATTTAGGTGTACGTATATAAAAATTCTTTTATTAATAACGCCCACAGTCGATAGATGTTCACACTCGTGTGTTCACTTGCCACGCTCTGTATTCCCCTTACGTAAGCTCGAAAGGTAGTGCATGGGTAATATATCTGCCATCGGTTTTCAAAGTTTAGTATATGTAAATATTGTTAAAAATCAATAAGAGAGAGTGAGCAATTGAAATCCCACTTTTTTAACTTGTTTGATTTGATTTGTTATTCAAAAGAGGTGAAAATACCACTTTGAAAAACTTTGATAATCAATAAGGATCTATTTCATAGTTACATTATGTTATCAACCGAAACAACTAGCCAAACAAGAGTTTAATTATAATGATAACTTAATTTCTGTTGGAAATTTTGACAAGTAAAATGACTAAACTTTCAATTGACCAAAAATTATATTTAACTTAATTGTGTCAATTTAAAAGTAAATCCTTCATTTGTAAATACTTTTGAAAACATGCATCCATATCTTTGTAAATAAATCTTGCATTTAGGATTTTTCGCTTTGCATTTGGATTTTGTGGGTAGTATCCGCTGAAAACCCTCACGAGATAACACTCGTCCTACTAGGGACACCTAGAGATTTAACGACTTATTGGATATGCTCAATGCAATCATGTTCCCTACGAAAATGGATATATCTTAGTTTTACTTTATTCGAGAACAAATAAAAGATAAGTGTTGGGGTATTTGATGTGCATGTAAATGTGCATATTTTTACTTTCATATTTAGTCTAATTAAATTAAATAAATGATCGTATTGGATATTTTAACATGTTTAAACCGAAATTCAAATTATTTTCAAATCATCACTTATTCATCTTCATACAAAGGCAAAACGGTTATTTTTGTGCATATGTTAATTTGAGAAAATTTATTTGGAAATTTCAATGTTATTTTGTAGGAATTTGAATTCAAATTGCAAGTGGTTTCATAAAGAAATATGCAAGCACAAGAGAAGATACGCAAATAAAGATGAAAATAATTCAAAATCATGATCATGGAGGACCCCATCTACCCATTTACCTTATGTACAAATTAGAAGCTAATACACATGCTAATGACCATTAAAGTTTTATGTACATTTAATGGAGGATTATCTCATGCTAATGATAACTTGGTGGCCACACTTCCTAAGAGGGTAGTTTCGGTAGTTCCCAAAAATATGAACTAAGGTTTCATACTTATATAAATACCCCATATATTCATGTAATCCTCTCTTCACTTTTAGCATTCTTAGCCTTCATTTTAGTTAGTTTAGTTTGAGGCTAAAAAGTAAACAAAACTCTCTTTCTTTTTCATGGCTACTTAGCCATTTTATTTTGTGTAATTTTATTTTTATGCAATTCATGCTCTTTTCTATTACATGCTCTCATTCCTCTTATGTTAGTAGCTTAGTTTCATTTCTTATGCAAATAGATTAGTGTTTATTTCATTTTGATTAGCTCTCTTTTTCTTCTTTCTTTTTTAATGTTGAATGCTACGTTTGTTGAAATGATAACAAATATGAGAGGTTAAACCCCTTCAATTTAAAGGTAATGAAGCTCTCTTAATCATGTAGATTCAACATTTTAATATCTTGTGATCTCTTTTTGTACTTAATGGCAATATTTGATGTGGTGTAACTTGTTGTTTTAGATTTGAATTTGATAGCCTATGTTGTTGACACCAAATAGGCTATGCTTAAACAAAAAAAACTACAAATTACATCTTCATCTATAGATGATTATGGTAATGAAGTGAATATTAAAATCAAAATTTGATGGTCTATATCTCTAATCAGTAGTTAATAGGTCATGCTTAAAATAGATTTTGTTTTCAAGTTCATTGTCATTTTCATGAGAGTTAACAAGTGATTCAGTGAGTGTGTTATAGTTTGATGGTTTATACTGGACTGATTAATAGCACAAATATTACATACTTATGATAAACACATCAATTAAACTCACTAATGACCAAAAGAGATATCGTCATTTTGTTGATTTATATGATCATGAGAGTGGAATTATCTCTAAATTGCCTTCAAACTCTCATATTTTTATCCATTTTCTTTTGCTAGTTTATTTACATTTTCATTTTTAGCTTAACACAGCTTCAAATCTTGGTTTAATTTAATTGAGCAGAATTTTAAAATCTAAACAATTCCCTGCGGATCGGCATGTGTTTGCCACGTACTAACATCGTACGCCGTGCGGTTGCGGATAATTTTTTTATTAAAATTTGATCGGTTATTTTCTAATCCGATAGGAAATTGGTCGTCAAACAAGTTCTTGGCACCATTTTCGGAAAATTTATTTGGTTTTTAATTTCTATTTTTCGAATTATTGATGTTTGATTTTATTGTGTGTTTGTTTTGTGTGTTAATTTGTATTTTTTTTAAAATATGTGTGTTTATGTGTGAATTTTGATTGTGTTTCTTGTTTTCTAGTTGCATTTGAATGTTCATTTCTATTTAAAAAGAAGAGCACATACAATTTCAAAACTTTAAAAAAAAAAAAAAAAAAAAAAAAAAAAATCTGTTTCACTTTTCATTTGCATTCCACGTTTTTCATTTACATTTTTGATACACAGTGCATCACCAACCTACACACCCCCCACTTGCCTGCCACTCTTCTAAACCAACACTGCCATTCACCATTCCCTCTATTGCAAATACAAACATCACTTCACCATCTACGACAAACTGCTCCACATCTGCAGTTACCTCTGTTCGTCTCCACTTCAACTACATTTTGTTCAACCCCTTTCCTCTGCCACTACAACCCGATGTTGTGCCACTCAAGCCAACTACTGCTACAAACCCAATCAACTGTTTCCCATCTTCATTGCTATCACCATTTCAATCAGCTGCCCACCAGTTCATATTCACCTAACTTGCCTTCCTCTTCCTCCATATCGACTTGCCTCAACACAATCAGCAGCTCCTCCTCCTCCTCCATATACTACACATACAAGCTTGCAACATTACTCATTTCCAGTCATCACTACACTGCCCCAACGGTGCCTTCAACTTCAATTCAGCCACCCTTCTGATTCCTAACAACCCACCACTGCAACGGTTCCAGACAAGGTTCACCACAAAACAAGCCACTGCTGCACCATACACCTAGATTTCAGCAACATCTATTTTGAATCACTGCTGTCAATACTGTCAATTCACCTCCTAGATTTCAGCAACATACATATCTGCAAGACATACATATCTGCATTCAACCAATACAACCTTCCACTTTTGTTCCATTACCAATACTTAGTTCCATTCCAACCAATACTGTCAACAACTGCTACAACCCCATCACTACCAATGTACATCTCCATTTTCTTTGCCACCAATATCACAACAGCCTTCTCCCTGCATATTCTTCCCATTCATCATTCATCATACTCTTATTATACGAATACTACAGCATACACCCTTACTTGAAACACCAACCATACTTGCCTTCATTCACAAAACCGACAGCAGCTCCTCGACATCAAACCACCTTTACCATATCACCATAACTACAAACTGCTACATCACCTCATTGCCATCACAGCAATTTATCAATTTGCCATCACTTCACACCTTCTCTGTCAGCCATATAACACTTCAAATTCATCTCCAAAATCACATCAAAAACGCACTTGCATCACAGTCAGGCAATTTAACTGATCACTTGCACAATGCAACCACTTGCCTTTGCCTGAACAGTCTCCACACTGCTGCTACCACCCCTTTCCCTGGCCATCACCATAGACCACCCACCACATCGCTGACTTGCCTCCAACAACATCCAAAACTGCTGCATTTCACCTAAACATTGCATCTCCTTAGTCCAAAATCGCAAGACCATTGACAACCATAAAAAAAAAAAAAAAAAAAAATACACTCACCCTGCATCAACTCCTCCACCGCAACCCCTGCAAGTCACTTCTCTAAACCATTTCTGACATCACCTTACTGACAATACATCTTACTTCTCCAGACCTCCATCACTAACCACGGCAACAATGACCACACCACAACACAATTGCCTACACTACTGCCAAGCCCCTCCCATGTTCAACCACAGCTAAACCAACTCTTACCATCCATCAGAACAAACTGCAGCCAACATAAGCAACCTGTCAACAATCTTACAATCGAATACCCCTAACACCTGAAACCAACCACCACCTACATCGACCTCTGATCCAACTGCATCCACCTCTGCCAAATCATACAACCGTGCCTCATCACACAACAATTTCCTTCACCAAATCGAACTGCGAAAATCCACAATCGAAATCACCACTGCGACGAACTCCAATAATCCATCAATCGCAGCTTCTCAAATTGAAAACCATCCTCAAACCCACTACTTGAATTTAGAATTCTGGATTTTTTTACCTTTTTTTTTTTTTTTTTTAGGTTCGAATTTGTTGATTTTGAAACTGAGTAATTGTATAGTTGATTTGCGGTAATGCTTTAGTAAGTAGGATATAGTGTGCGCTACCATTTGTATCTGATTTGCTCTCCTCTCTAATATTATTACAGTTTCAATAGAAATGAATTTTTTGTACTTCTGTCCACCAATATTATATTTCTTCACTCGGTTATAAACAACCGTTTGTATCAGCAGTTTTTCGGAGGTTTAACGCCATATGACCGTTGGCAACCGAACATTATTCATGGAAAACGGTCGGAGGTGACCGAACAGTATTTCAATCCTTTGTATTCGATCGGGGTGCCGCTTAATTTAGAGAGAAAAATAAGTGGTGTCGGAAAGAGTGGTGTACATTATTTTAGGGCGGCCTTCAGCGTGTGGCCAAAAAATGAAATCGGGGTGTCAATAGAAATACACTACAGTGTTCGATATTGGAATTGTGCGATAATATTGTTTGGGCCGGCTGAGATAGTGTGAACTTGTATTTTGAGTTTTGTTTTTTGTTTTTTTTCCTCTTTTTATCTATTTTTCTTGCTTTAATTTTAGTTTTTTTTTCTCTTTTCATAAAAAAACAAAGGAAAAGTTGTTTTGGTCTCGTTTGGTTTAGCGTATGATGGTTTGGTGGTTTACTTTTCTTTTGATTTATATTTCAAAAAAAATTCAGTATAAAAAGTAAAAAAATAAAATTCTTGCTTTGAAGTATCTTGTATGTTGTTTTTGCTTTGATTTGTAAATAATTTCTTTTAATTTCCTTTTCTCACTTAAAAATAAATAAAGGTTTGATTTCCTTTCCTTTTGTTTTGTTTTATCTTAAAAAATTTAAATTTGTTTTTTTTTTAATTTGTTTTAAGTTCCATCCTTATATATATAAAAAAATTGTATATGTCTTGTTTTTATTTTCAAGTTGTCAAAGCAGATAGGACTAATTGCTAGCTTTGCTTATAAAAATTGCCTCCAAAAAAAATTTGCTAATAATTCCGTATGCTCTGGTATTGTGGTCTTATTATTTGTTTTGCATTATTGGCTGCTTGCATTTAAAAAAACAAAAAACAAAAATCAATTCGTAGTTGCATTGTTAATACACGTTTAATTTCAGCATTGCATTTCATCTTAGAATTTTGATTAATAATAACGATTAGACATCGATAACGCTTAATTGTATATTAACAAGTTGCCATCTTTCGACAATTTAATTTTTTGGTGTCTAGGTTATGGCAGAGCAATAACCATTTATAAACATTGCGGTGATTTATAAATATTATAGTGGTTGTTTCTCTGAAGGTGCTTAAACCTTCGGCTGTATTGCTATGGTGATTCGTGGTACACCGATAACTTCTGCCTGTTACCTGACCGAGAACTATCTTGTTGGATTAAGAAAAAGTGTGAATATACAATTTTTGGTTAGGAGCTACTTAGGATAGAAAATTTATAAATAAACCTTTGCACTCATTTGGTTGCATTAGTTCATACATATTTTAAAAAAAAAATTCAAAATCAAAAACTAAAAAAATTGTAAATATTTCTTAACTTAGTTTTTAAATCTTTTGAATTTTTTTTAATAAAAATCCAAAATACAAAAAAAAATACTTAGTTTTTTTAGAAAAACAAAAATACAAAAAATATAAAATCTTTTCAAAATCTAAAAAAAACTGAAAAACCAAAAAACAAAACAAAATTAAATTTCCCTTTTGAAAAATAAATTCATTTTGGTAAATAGATTTCTTTTATAAAAATCCAAATAAATCCAAAAAACATTCTTGAAAATGTCCGAATTTTCTTACTCGTCGAAATTTTACAATAGTTGTGAAAATCAATGTAATCCATATGATTTCACTCAAATTCTTATGGATATTTTAATGACAACTATTGTATAAAAAATTTGAATTTTGAACAAAATTTTCAAAATGATGGTCAACCCTCAACTCTTGAATAAAGCATCGCAACAGTTTCGTCATTACTTGAAATCTCTATACAACAAAATCAAACGATAAATGAGTTGTGTAATTCATATCTATGCAATAACTCAAATCAAAGTTTTTAAAACCATCAAAATTTGAATTCACTTAAAAATTCAAATGATTTTGAGTATAACCCATGTCAATTCAATTTCGAACATCAAAATGAGTTTCAAAGTCAAAATGAAAATGGAAACAACTTTTTAAACGAATTTGGCAATGGGAATAATCTCGACTATGATGTGGTTGAAAATTCTTGTTCTCGACAATTTCAAATCAAAAATTCTCAAATTAATAATTATAATTTTTATTTTGTTGAGAAAGTGGATGAAATTCACAATGATCACACGGATTTGTTGTTTAAAACATATACGAAATAAGGTTAGAAACAAAATCAAATCCTAACTTGTGACGAGTCAAATGATAATCCATCTTTTACCACAATTGACAATTTTCAAATAACAACTTTTGAAATTGTAAACGATAATCTTAATTAAGTTGTTGAAAATACGGTAATTGAATTGGATTTCAATTCTTTTAAGGATGAGAAACTCGATTTGAAATTCGATATTTCTTTCTTCTATTTTGAAAATTTGAATACAACAAGTTTGGATTTTGAACTTTATTTATGTGATAAAGTTGTTGATAATCCAACAAAGAAAGACGAATTTTGTGAACATGATTTCTTTGGACTTTTCAAAAACGACTTGTCGACTTCTGAAGGGGTGGATCTAAATCACCATTTTAATTTTGAAATTGATAACTCTGAAAATGTTTTCAATGATAAGTTTGAATTTCAATTTGGTGAAAATAAACTTGAATTTCAATCAATTGTTTTATCAACCCCGAAAATCATCAAAATAAAACAACTCATGCGATTTTTAATAAAACGGCGTTCGTTTTTCCAAATCAACATTCAACTTTGAATTCTTTTGCGGTTTAGTTTTTCGAGCTTAATTTGTGTCTCTCATACTTGACGAGGCAAATGAATTGGTCTTTGTAAGACCGTTTCATTTACTACTTAATGGCATATTTTCTAATGTCTTGTAAATAATAATCTTTTCATTTTCATGTAAATATAAGTCTTGTTTTTATTTTATTTTTCTCCTTTCACTTGGGTTGACTGTAGGGACACAGTCAAAATCAAGTGTAGGGGGAGTCTCATCTTCATATATTTTTTCATGGCTTATTTTTGCATTTTCCTTCCAAAACTCAAAAAAATTAAAAAACAAAAAAAAATCTCAAAAACGAAAAAAAAATGATTTATTTTTAAAGAAATACTATATGATAAAAGTATAATTTTGGGTAATTAAATTGAAATTTGAAAAGTTATTTGTCTCAGCAAAAATAAAAATAAAGTTTGGTTAGTGGTTTACCAGTATACAAGAAGGCTTATACATGATAATTATGAAATATAGCCTACTTGAAAATTTTTGTTTTAAAAATTGGTGAATTTAAATAAAAGGATATAACATTTTTTACCTTCAAAGTTAAACGGCGCTAAGATGATTTTGCAAAACTCTCTCTTTAAAAAAAAAAATATTTCTTGTATATATGTATATATTTTATTAACACTTAGAGTCATGTGTTCACGCACGTGTGTTCACTTGCCATACTCTGTACCCTTCTCACGTAAGCCCGAAAGGCAGTGCATGATCGGTATATCTGACCTTAGTTTATCCGATTTAGGTGTACGTATATAAAAATTCTTTTATTAATAACGCCCACAGTCGATAGATGTTCACACTCGTGTGTTCACTTGCCACGCTCTGTATTCCCCTTACGTAAGCTCGAAAGGTAGTGCATGGGTAATATATCTGCCATCGGTTTTCAAAGTTTAGTATATGTAAATATTGTTAAAAATCAATAAGAGAGAGTGAGCAATTGAAATCCCACTTTTTTAACTTGTTTGATTTGATTTGTTATTCAAAAGAGGTGAAAATACCACTTTGAAAAACTTTGATAATCAATAAGGATCTATTTCATAGTTACATTATGTTATCAACCGAAACAACTAGCCAAACAAGAGTTTAATTATAATGATAACTTAATTTCTGTTGGAAATTTTGACAAGTAAAATGACTAAACTTTCAATTGACCAAAAATTATATTTAACTTAATTGTGTCAATTTAAAAGTAAATCCTTCATTTGTAAATACTTTTGAAAACATGCATCCATATCTTTGTAAATAAATCTTGCATTTAGGATTTTTCGCTTTGCATTTGGATTTTGTGGGTAGTATCCGCTGAAAACCCTCACGAGATAACACTCGTCCTACTAGGGACACCTAGAGATTTAACGACTTATTGGATATGCTCAATGCAATCATGTTCCCTACGAAAATGGATATATCTTAGTTTTACTTTATTCGAGAACAAATAAAAGATAAGTGTTGGGGTATTTGATGTGCATGTAAATGTGCATATTTTTACTTTCATATTTAGTCTAATTAAATTAAATAAATGATCGTATTGGATATTTTAACATGTTTAAACCGAAATTCAAATTATTTTCAAATCATCACTTATTCATCTTCATACAAAGGCAAAACGGTTATTTTTGTGCATATGTTAATTTGAGAAAATTTATTTGGAAATTTCAATGTTATTTTGTAGGAATTTGAATTCAAATTGCAAGTGGTTTCATAAAGAAATATGCAAGCACAAGAGAAGATACGCAAATAAAGATGAAAATAATTCAAAATCATGATCATGGAGGACCCCATCTACCCATTTACCTTATGTACAAATTAGAAGCTAATACACATGCTAATGACCATTAAAGTTTTATGTACATTTAATGGAGGATTATCTCATGCTAATGATAACTTGGTGGCCACACTTCCTAAGAGGGTAGTTTCGGTAGTTCCCAAAAATATGAACTAAGGTTTCATACTTATATAAATACCCCATATATTCATGTAATCCTCTCTTCACTTTTAGCATTCTTAGCCTTCATTTTAGTTAGTTTAGTTTGAGGCTAAAAAGTAAACAAAACTCTCTTTCTTTTTCATGGCTACTTAGCCATTTTATTTTGTGTAATTTTATTTTTATGCAATTCATGCTCTTTTCTATTACATGCTCTCATTCCTCTTATGTTAGTAGCTTAGTTTCATTTCTTATGCAAATAGATTAGTGTTTATTTCATTTTGATTAGCTCTCTTTTTCTTCTTTCTTTTTTAATGTTGAATGCTACGTTTGTTGAAATGATAACAAATATGAGAGGTTAAACCCCTTCAATTTAAAGGTAATGAAGCTCTCTTAATCATGTAGATTCAACATTTTAATATCTTGTGATCTCTTTTTGTACTTAATGGCAATATTTGATGTGGTGTAACTTGTTGTTTTAGATTTGAATTTGATAGCCTATGTTGTTGACACCAAATAGGCTATGCTTAAACAAAAAAAACTACAAATTACATCTTCATCTATAGATGATTATGGTAATGAAGTGAATATTAAAATCAAAATTTGATGGTCTATATCTCTAATCAGTAGTTAATAGGTCATGCTTAAAATAGATTTTGTTTTCAAGTTCATTGTCATTTTCATGAGAGTTAACAAGTGATTCAGTGAGTGTGTTATAGTTTGATGGTTTATACTGGACTGATTAATAGCACAAATATTACATACTTATGATAAACACATCAATTAAACTCACTAATGACCAAAAGAGATATCGTCATTTTGTTGATTTATATGATCATGAGAGTGGAATTATCTCTAAATTGCCTTCAAACTCTCATATTTTTATCCATTTTCTTTTGCTAGTTTATTTACATTTTCATTTTTAGCTTAACACAGCTTCAAATCTTGGTTTAATTTAATTGAGCAGAATTTTAAAATCTAAACAATTCCCTGCGGATCGGCATGTGTTTGCCACGTACTAACATCGTACGCCGTGCGGTTGCGGATAATTTTTTTATTAAAATTTGATCGGTTATTTTCTAATCCGATAGGAAATTGGTCGTCAAACAAGTTCTTGGCACCATTTTCGGAAAATTTATTTGGTTTTTAATTTCTATTTTTCGAATTATTGATGTTTGATTTTATTGTGTGTTTGTTTTGTGTGTTAATTTGTATTTTTTTTAAAATATGTGTGTTTATGTGTGAATTTTGATTGTGTTTCTTGTTTTCTAGTTGCATTTGAATGTTCATTTCTATTTAAAAAGAAGAGCACATACAATTTCAAAACTTTAAAAAAAAAAAAAAAAAAAAAAAAAATCTGTTTCACTTTTCATTTGCATTCCACGTTTTTCATTTACATTTTTGATACACAGTGCATCACCAACCTACACACCCCCCACTTGCCTGCCACTCTTCTAAACCAACACTGCCATTCACCATTCCCTCTATTGCAAATACAAACATCACTTCACCATCTACGACACACTGCTGCTACCACCCCTTTCCCTGGCCATCACCATAGACCACCCACCACATCGCTGACTTGCCTCCAACAACATCCAAAACTGCTGCATTTCACCTAAACATTGCATCTCCTTAGTCCAAAATCGCAAGACCATTGACAACCATAAAAAAAAAAAAAAAAAAAAAAAATACACTCACCCTGCATCAACTCCTCCACCGCAACCCCTGCAAGTCACTTCTCTAAACCATTTCTGACATCACCTTACTGACAATACATCTTACTTCTCCAGACCTCCATCACTAACCACGGCAACAATGACCACACCACAACACAATTGCCTACACTACTGCCAAGCCCCTCCCATGTTCAACCACAGCTAAACCAACTCTTACCATCCATCAGAACAAACTGCAGCCAACATAAGCAACCTGTCAACAATCTTACAATCGAATACCCCTAACACCTGAAACCAACCACCACCTACATCGACCTCTGATCCAACTGCGTCCACCTCTGCCAAATCATACAACCGTGCCTCATCACACAACAATTTCCTTCACCAAATCGAACTGCGAAAATCCACAATCGAAATCACCACTGCGACGAACTCCAATAATCCATCAATCGCAGCTTCTCAAATTGAAAACCATCCTCAAACCCACTACTTGAATTTAGAATTCTGGAATTTTTTTAAGGTTCGAATTTGTTGATTTTGAAACTGAGTAATTGTATAATTGCTGATTTGCGGTAATGTTTTAGTAAGTAGGATATAGTGTGCGCTACCATTTGTATCTGATTTGCTCTCCTCTCCACCATTATTACAGTTTCAAGTTTCAATAGTTTCAATAGAAATGAATTTTTTGTACCCGCTTCTGACCACCAATATTATATTTCTTCACTCGGTTATAAACAACCGTTTTTATCAGCAGTTTTTCGAAGGTTTTACGCCATATGATCGTTGGCAACCGAACATTATTCATGGAAAACGGTCGAAGGTGACCGAACAGTATTTCGATCCTTTGTATTCGATCGGGGTGCCGCTTAATTTAGAGAGAAAAATAAGTGGCGTTAGAAAGAGTGGTGTACATTATTTTAGGACGGCCTTCAGCGTGTGGCCAAAAGATGAAATCAGGGTGTCAATAGAAATACACTACAGTGTTCGATGTTGGAATTGTGTGATAATATTGTTTGGGCCGGGATGAGATAGTGTGAACTTGTGTTTTGAGTTTTTTTTTTTTTTTTTTTTCCTCTTTTTATCTATTTTTCTTGCTTTAATTTTAGTTTTTTTTTCTCTTTTCATAAAAAAACAAAGGAAAAGTTGTTTTGGTCTCGTTTGGTTTAGCGTATGATGGTTTGGTGGTTTACTTTTCTTTTGATTTATATTTCAAAAAAAATTCAGTATAAAAAGTAAAAAAATGAAATTCTTGCTTTGAAGTATCTTGTATGTTGTTTTTGCTTTGAGTTGTAAATAATTTCTTTTAATTTCCTTTTCTCGCTTAAAAATAAAAAAAGGTTTGATTTCCTTTCTTTTTGTTTTGTTTTATCTTAAAAAATTTAAATTTGTTTTTTTTTAATTTGTTTTAAGTTACATCCTTATATATATATAAAAATTGTATATGTCTTGTTTTTATTTTCAAGTTGTCAAAGCAGATAGGACTAGTTGCTAGCTTTGCTTACCTTGCCAAAGAAAAAATTGCTTTGCTTATAAAAATCGCCTCCAAAAAAATTTGCTAATAATTCCGTATGCTCTGGTATTGTGCTCTTATTATATGTTTTGCATTGTTGGCTGCTTGCATTTAAAAAAAACAAAAAACAAAAATCCATTCGTAGTTGCATTGTTAATACACGTTTAATTTCAGCATTGCATTTCATCCTAGAATTTTGATTAATAATAACGGTTAGACATCGATAACGCTTAATTGTATATTAACAAGTTGTCATCTTTCGACAATTTAATTTCTTGGTGTCTAGGTTGTGGCAGAGCAATAACCATTTATAAACATTACGGTGATTTATAAATATTATAGTGGTTGTTTCTCTGAAGGTGCTTAAACCTTCGGCTGCATTGCTATGGTGATTCGTGGTACACCGATAACTTCTGTCTGTTACCTGACCGAGAACTATCTTGTTGGATTAAGAAAAAGTGTGAATATACAATTTTTGGTTAGGAGCTACTTAGGATAGAAAATTTATAAATAAACCTTTGCACTCATTTGGTTGTATTAGTTCATACATATTTTTAAAAAAAAATTCAAAATCAAAAACTAAAAAAATTGTAAATATTTCTTAACTTAGTTTTAAATCTTTTGAATTTTTTTAATAAAAATCCAAAATCCCAAAAAAATTAATTACTTAGTTTTTTTAGAAAAACAAAAATACAAAAAATATAAAATCTTTTCAAAATCTAAAAAAAAATTGAAAAACCAAAAAACAAAACAAAATCAAATTTCCCTTTTGAAAAATAAATTCATTTTGGTAAATAGATTTCTTTTATAAAAATCCAAATAAATCCAAAAAACATTCTTGAAAATGTCTGAATTTCTTACTCGTCGAAATTTTACAATAGTTGTGAAAATCAATGTAATCCATATGACTTCACTCAAATTCTTATGGATATTTTAATGACAACTATTGTATAAAAAATTTGAATTTTGAACAAAATTTTCAAAATGATGGCCAACCCTCAACTCTTGAAAAAAGCGTCGCAACGGTTTCGTCATTACTTGAAATCTCTATACAACAAAATCAAACGATAAATGAGTTGTGTAATTCATATCTATGCAATAACTCAAATCAAAGTTTTTAAAACCATCAAAATTTGAATTCACTTAAAAATTCAAACGATTTTGAGTATAACCCATGTCAATTCAATTTCGAACATCAAAATGAGTTTCAAAGTTAAAATGAAAACGGAAACAACTTTTTAAACGAATTTGGCAATGGGAATAATCTCGGCTATGATGCGGTTGAAAATTCTTGTTCTCGACAATTTCAAATCAAAAATTCTCAAATTAATAATTATAATTTTTATTTTGTTGAGAAAATGGATGAAATTCACAATGATCACACGGATTTGTTGTTTAAAACATATACGAAATAAGGTTAGAAACAAAATCAAATCCTAACTTGTGACGAGTCAAATGATAATCCATCTTTTACCACAATTGACGATTTTCAAATAACAACTTTTGAAATTGTAAACGACAATCTTAATGAAGTTGTTGAAAATACGGTAATTGAATTGGATTTCAATTCTTTTAAGGATGAGAAACTTGATTTGAAATTCGATATTTCTTTCTTCTATTTTGAAAATTTGAATACAACAAGTTTGGATTTTGAACTTTATTTATGTGATAAAGTTGTTGATAATCCAACAAAGGAAGACGAATTTTGTGAACATGATTTCTTTGGACTTTTCAAAAACAAGTTGTTGACTTCTGAAGGGGTAGATCTAAATCACCATTTTAATTTTGAAATTGATAACTCTGAAAATGTTTTCAATGATAAGTTTGAATTTCAATTTGGTGAAAATAAACTTGAATTTCAATCAATTGTTTTATCAACCCCGAAAATCATCAAAATAAAACAACTCATGCGTTTTTAATAAAACGGCGTTCGTTTTTCCAAATCAACATTCAACTTTGAATTCTTTTGCGGTTTAGTTTTTCGAGCTTAATTTGTGTCTCTCATACTTGACGAGGCAAATGAATTGGTCTTTGAAAGACCGTTTCATTTACTACTTAATGGCATATTTTCTAATGTCTTGTAAATAATAATCTTTTCATTTTCATGTAAATATAGGTCTTGTTTTTATTTTATTTTTCTCCTTTCACTTGGGTTGACTGTAGGGGCACAGTCAAAATCAAGTGTAGGGGGAGTCTCATCTTCATATATTTTTTCATGGTTTATTTTTGCATTTTCCTTCCAAAACTCAAAAAAATTATAAAAAAAAAAAATCTCAAAAACGAAAAAAAAATTGATTTATTTTTAAAGAAATACTATATGATAAAAATATAATTTTGGGTAATTAAATTGAAATTTGAAAAGTTATTTGTCTCAACAAAAATAAAAATAAAGTTTGGTTAGTGGTTTACCAGTATACAAGAAGGCTTATACATGATAATTATGAAATATAGTCTAATTGAAAATTTTTGTTTTAAAAATTGGTGAATTTAAATAAAAGGATGTAACATTTTTTACCTTCTAAGTTAAACGGTGCTAAGATGATTTTGCAAAACTCTCTCTTTAAAAAAACAAAAAAAATATTTCTTGTATATATGTATATATTTTATTAACACTTAGAGTCATGTGTTCATGCACGTGTGTTCACTTGCCATACTCTATACCCTTCTCACGTAAGCCCGAAAGGCAGTGCATGATCGGTATATCTGACCTTAGTTTATCCGATTTAGGTGTACGTATATAAAAATTCTTTTATTAATAACGCCTACAGTCGATAGATGTTCATACTCGTGTGTTCACTTGCCACGCTCTGTATTCCCCTTACGTAAGCTCGAAAGGTAGTGCATGGGTAATATATCTGCCATCGGTTTTCAAAGTTTAGTATATGTAAATATTGTTAATATTAATAAAATCAATAAGAGAGAGTGAGCAATTGAAATCCCACTTTTTTAACTTGTTTGATTTGATTTGTTATTCAAAAGAGGTGAAAATACCACTTTGAAAAACTTTGATAATCAATAAGGATCTATTTCATAGTTACATTAAACCGAAACAACTAGCCAAACAAGAGTTTAATTATAATGATAACTTAATTTCTGTTGGAAATTTTGACAAGTAAAATGACTAAACTTTCAATGACCAAAAATTATATTTAACTTAATTGTGTCAATTTAAAAGTAAATCCTTCATTTGTAAATACTTTTGAAAACATGTATCCATATCTTTGTAAATAAATCTTACATTTAGGATTTTTCGCTTTGCATTTGGATTCTGTGGGTAGTATCCGCTGAAAATCCTCACGAGATAACACTCGTCCTACTAGGGACACCTAGAGATTTAACGACTTATTGGATATGCTCAATGCAATCATGTTCCCTACGAAAATGGATATATCTTAGTTTTACTTTATTCGAGAACAAATAAAAGATAAGTGTTGGGGTATTTGATGTGCATGTAAATGTGCATATTTTTACTTTCATATTTAATCTAATTAAATTAAATAAATGATCGTATTGGATATTTTAACATGTTTAAACCGAAATTCAAATTATTTTCAAATCATCACTTATTCATCTTCATACAAAGGCAAAACGGTTATTTTTGTGTATATGTTAATTTGATAAAATTTATTTGGAAATTTCAATGTTATTTTGTAGGAATTTGAATTCAAATTGCAAGTGGTTTCATAAAGAAATATGCAAGCACAAGAGAAGATACGCAAATAAAGATGAAAATAATTCAAACTCATGATCATGGAGGACCCCATCTATCCATTTACCTTATGTACAAATTAGAAGCTAATACACATGCTAATGACCATTAAAGTTTTATGTACATTTAATGGAGGATTATCTCATGCTAATGATAACTTGGTGGCCACACTTCCTAAGAGGGTAGTTTCGGTAGTTCCCAAAAATATGAACTAAGGTTTCATACTTATATAAATACCCCATATATTCATGTAATCCTCTCTTCTCTTTTAGCCTTCTTAGCCTTCATTTTAGTTAGTTTAGTTTGAGGCTCAAAAATAAACAAAACTCTCTTTCTTTTTCATGGCTACTTAGCCATTTTATTTTGTGTAATTTTATTTTTATGCAATTCATGCTCTTTTCTATTACATGCTCTCTTTTCTCTTATGTTAGTAGCTTAGTTTCATTTCTTATGCAAATAGATTAGTGTTTATTTCATTTTAGTTAGCTCTCATTTTAATTTGCTCTCTTTTTCTTCTTTTTTATGCTGAATGTTACATTTGTTGAAATGATAACAAATATGAGAGGCTAAACCTCTTCAGTGTGGGGGTAATGAAGCTCTCTTAATCATGTAGGTTCAACATTTTGATATCTTATGATCTCTTTTTATGCTTAATGGCAGTATTTAATATGGTTTAACCTGTTGTTTTAGCTTTGAATTTGATAGCCTATGTTGTTGACACCAAATAGGCTATGCTTAAACAAACAAAAACGTAATTTACCTTTTCATCTATGTATGATTATAGTAATGAAGTGAATACTAAAATAAAATTTTGGTGGTCTATATTTCTAATCAATAGTTAATAGGCTTTGCTTAAAATAGATTTTATTTTCAAGTTTATTGTCGTTTTCATGAGAGTTAAAAAGTGGTTTAATGATTGTGTTATAGTTTGATGGTTTACACTGGGCTAAGTAATAGCACAAATATTCCACTCTTATGATAAACACATCAATTAAACTCGCTAATGACCAAAAGAGAGATTATAATTTCATTTTGTTGATTTATATGATCATGCGAGTGGAATTATCTCTAAATTACCTTCAAACTCTCATATTTTTATCCATTTTCTTTTGCTAGTTTATTTACATTTCATTTATAGCTTAACATAACTTCAAATCTTGGTTTAACTTGATTGAATAGAATTTTTAAATCTAAATAATTCCCAACAGATCGACCCGTACTCGCCATGTACTAAATTTGTACGTTGTGCGCTTGCGGTTAATTTTTTTATTAAAATTTGATTGGCTATTTTCTAATCCGATAGAAAATTGGTCGTCAAACAACGACTTATGGGTTCGATATAACCCGTCGATTTGGAACGGTTTAGAAGTTCTCGAGTGGATAATCTTTGGGTAACTTTAGGAGTTCATGCTTCGAGAGCATGGTTCCACGGCTCAAGAAGTGATGTGCATCTTATGGGAGTGTACGCAATAGTTTGGGCGTTCCCACTGTTGGAGGAGCGATACCAGTTCTTAGAAGGTAAGGATTGAATTTTCCCATCAATCCGGCGATTTGACTTCACTGGAATGCGATTTCGTCGGTTCTTTGAGATAAGTGGTTTATGGATCGGGTAACTGTGGCCTGGACAATCCTTCCATATTTCAGGAAGATATGTAGGGCCAAACATATAAGGTTGCCATGATGGAGAGACCTATAGCCTACCGCATAGAGATGGTTATGAAGAAAAAGCTTGTAGGAGTTCAAGACACGATTCTTAGTTTTTGGTCTAAACTGCCTGTAGAGAATTAGTCTTCAACTAGCATACAGTTTAAGAGGAAAAGGAACGTGTGGCCCAGGGTGGTAAAGGAGGAGTTGGGAAGAAGTAAGCAGGTATTATGCTTCTATTTTGTTTATTGTCCTAGCTAGGACGTTAAGTCTGTAGTTGTCAGAGTGCCAGAATTTTCGATCGGGCGTAACAAAACTGTGGTATGATTAGTCTTGGCTTTGCTAGTAGTTATTCAACTATGGGTGCTGGCCCCTATGTCATAGGGCTAATCGCATGCTTAAACTATATCTGGGGTTTCTTTATAACCCGTTTGGTGGCACGTAGTACAGTGGATGCAATTGTGCCTTCTGGATGAATAAAGCAAGGGAAAGCCTCTATCTTCAAAGATTTATATATTAGGGATTTTTTGGTTCTCCCAGGTGTCGAATCTTGGCTTGATTCGAGTCGGCCTCTGATTGATCACAAGGTCAGTTCAGTTTTGGCTTTGTTTCTTTGATCGACTTTGAACCTCTGGAATTCAGCACTATTTGTCTCATTGGTCTTTAGAAATAATTCTGTTAATTTTGCAAAATGACTGATTTTATTGTCAATTCATGGCCTCGGAGCATGACTTCACTGACTTCGGGTAGTTCTGAATGAGATTTGACGCTGATCTTCCAATTGGCCTTCACGACGCTTTAGTTTATGAAGGATTTTTGGATCATAAGACTGCTGATCTACCAGTTTTCCTTCATGAAGCTTTAGTTCATAAAGGACCTTCACGATGCTTTTTCATGAAGGATTTTTTGTGGTCGGATGTCTGACGATCAAACAGCCTTGGAACGATAGTTTATCGATTCCGAGAGGAATTTTGGTCGGATGTCCAACGAGTAGACGGCCTTAGAGCAATTATTCATTGACTCCAAGAAGGGTTTTGGGTCGTGTGTTCGATGGCCCGACGGTCTTAAAGCGATGATTCATCAACTTCAAGAGGAATTTTGGTCGGATTTCTGGCGACCAGACGGCATTAGAGCGATAATTCATCGACTCCAAGAAGAGTTTTGGGTCGTGTGTCTGATGGCCGGGCAGTATTAAAGCGATGATTCATCAACTTCAAGAGGAATTTTAGTCAGATGTCCGGCTCACTTGGCCTTGGAGCGATAATTAATCGACTTCACGAAGAGTTTTGGGTCATGTGTCCGACGACCCGACTGTCTTAAAACGATCATTCTTCAACTTCAAGAGGAATTTTGTAGGGTCGTTTTCACCCTATAGGGGGGTGAATAAGGTAATACTAATAATAATAAAAATTATTATGAAAATAAAAGAAATCACAGATAATAATGCAGAAGAGATCACTCACAAATTTACCCAGCTTCAGCAAAACCCTGCCTACGTGCTCCTCCCAAGGTTTTTACTAGAAAATTAAGTAGTCAGACGTTTACACACGTAAACTTGTGACACCCACTAATGATTAACCTAAAACTATGCTCAAAACCCTGCCATAACTCAGCCATTGAGTTGTGAACTCTCGAACTACACCATCATAGTTCGCAACCTACTCACACGACTAGAGAGTTACACAATTTTAAAATAAAATTACAAAATAAAATAAACAAAAAAACAAAACCCTAGTTATAAACTTTAAAGCCCAAATAAAAAATAAATGACTGGCCCAATTTGTAAATAAAATAAAAGCATTTCGCTTTATTTTTTATTTTGTGCAAAACTTCGGTCGATCCTTTTTTCCTCTTTTAAAAATTAGGGCTTTGTGGTGTTGAAGTCGCCGCTTGATCTTTTGCTTCGATTGAAGTATGCTTTTGCTTTGTCAATTTATCCTGGCTTTGATTCACTCTCGGTGGCTTCAATTTTTCAAGCTTGAATACTTGGATGAAATTGGTACGTGACTTTCTTTTTCGATTTCGCTCGACCTTGATTTGAGTTTAGTGTTTTGTTCTCTGATTTTTTCTAAGTAAGTATGCTCACTGATTTTAGTCTCGAACTCGAATACTTTTCTACCTATGATGATTATTAGGTATTTATAGGGAGCGAACCCTAAAATTACGTACGTATATTTCCCATTTGAATTCTTCGTGAATTTACTTAGCCGTGATTTTTAGTCGAACGATGGTATTTTTTTTGACTTTTTCATTTCATACGTTGCTTGAATAGTTTGAGTTGGTTCCATTATGTTCTCTGATGCATTTGCATTTGCTCCGTGAATTTCATTGGGTCAGTTCCTATGACTTCAGCATTTGAAATTGTAATAATCTGGACTTTGAGATAAAATTGACTTTGACTTGTTCAACTCCTGACTTGTTGGATTCGTGTACTTTCATCTTGCATCTGATAATTTTCTACGTCTTGATTTTCTTCATTTATTGATCGATGTTCACTGTTATATTATGTTGCTTCACTGTTATTTATGGTTTTTGAACACTGCCTTGATTTTCTATAACACGATCTTTGTGTTCCTTTATTTAGCCTTTGTTGACCGATTCATTGAACTGATATATGTATATACATATGTATATATATATGCATATATGTATATATGTGTATGTACTTCATATTGTCTTTGGGGTAGTTCGTGTAATTTGGTTTCTTTATCTGGTTACATTGTGTGGTGGTCTTGCATTGCTTCGAATTGGATTCACGGGTCTTGTTAGCATGGTCTGGTTTGTGTTTTCATGATAGTCTAGTTCAATATGTTGGAGTGTGGTCTTCATATGAACATGTCTAGTTGTTTTGAGTCTTCATTCTAGTCATGCCTCTGACCTTATATATGTGCATGTACTTATATGCATATGTGCATACATATGTCACTTTGCTATTTCTGGATAATTGCATTTGCAGTTTGAACTTGAACTGGTTTGTTAGGTCTGTTCTTTGTTTGCCTTGACCACCATATATACTTGGAGTCTTGTTGCAGTTTGTAGCTGAAAATTTGCGACCTGATGCTTGTAGTTGTTGTGTGCATTGATGTGATTTTGGTCTGGGTTCACTTTGTTATTCTGGTTGCATCTCTTTTGTTCACAACTGCATGTGCATTGTTCCCATTGTTTTGCTTGTGTACATGCCTCAGAAACTTATGTGTATACTATGGCTTACTCGATTTTTCATATTTCTTTGAGTTTAATTCTATGTTGCTTCAAGTTACATTGAGATTTGGTTTGAACATATTGAGTTGAATCTAGTTGGACCCTGATTTGTTGTTGCCTCTGGTTGTGATGGTCTTTGGTTCACTCGAGTCTGCACTTGAGTTGAATCCAGCTTTGGCTTGGGTTTGACCTCATGCTCACCTGTCCCTGTAGTTTTAACAAGCAAGTGTATATCGATGTGCACAGCCTTATGGCATGTACAGTGATACACTGTGCATGTCGCAAGTTGTTCGTGTACGATGAATTCAAAAGAAATGATGACGAACAACCCAAATAACTGAGACAAATAACATGATCAACACACACATTTTAATTTGCACTGAAATATATTTTCTTTTTCAATTTTAGTGCATCAATGTTTATTTTGCAGATAGCTCGGATGTTGAATTCAAGCTGGAACAAAGTTGAAGATAAAAATACGAGTGTTGAGTGAATATGTAGTGAGGTGAAAGTTGTAAATTGAAAATTATGTTGTAATTCAAATTGTATTGTAATTGAAAATGTATATATGTAGTGAGAGCTCAAATTTGTACTATTTAAATTTGTAATAAAATATTTATTTGAATAAAATATTTGTTTGAATTTGAATTCTATGTTATTTATTTTATCGAGCAAATATTTCTTTAATTATGTGAAAAATAAAATAGTACAATAATAAATACATTTAAATGAATATATATATATATATATATATTTATTATCATCAAACAAAAATTATATACTAACATATTCTACAATCTCTCTCTTTTGATTATAACAAACATACGTTAAGATTTTGAATTTATTAAATGTATCTAGTCATTGATAAATTATATTCGCTCCCCCTATTTGAATACTCTCCCTACAACAAAGACCTCCCTTCATATATGCGTGAAAAATAAATTTTGCAAAATAAAAAAACAATAAACCATGCAAATGAGCCTAGATGAGGATATGCAATTAAAAGATAAAATATTTGAACTTTATTGGCTAAAATCTTAACTTTTCTCTCCTCCTTTTATTATCAGCAAAAGAGTAACGGTGTTAGAAAAATAGAGATAAAGTGATAGACATGAATACAACATTAATACCTAATCGAGTATAAATATTAAATTTCAGTAAAAAATCAAACAAAAATCATAAATACTCTATTAGTCGCATGTTCCACTTTAGAGTGATAGGGGTGATGTACGCATATAAAACCATATAGTTGTATATATTTGTGGCATATTTATAACAGGAATTTGAATACTTACTAACCATGCATAACCGTTAGGACTTTTAAATGAGATTAGTAGTATTCCAAAAAAAATTAAAAAAATGAATTTCAAGTATCTTATAACCTCGCATAATCATGACAACTTTTAAATGGGATTAGAATCAACTCGCCTATTTAATAATCAATTTTTGATATGTGTTCCATACATGCATAAAGTGAGGACTTTTAAACGAGTATGAAAGCACATAATCAAATATTCCAAGTAATTCACCCATGCATAACTGCGAGGACTTTTAAATAAGAGTGAATACTTTTGATATTTTTATTGCTAATTAATTCTAAAAAAGACTAATTTCCCATTTAAAATACCACATTTTGATATACTATATTGGATTTTGATGAATGACTGTCGTTAGAGATATGATAAAAATAGAGATGGTCATGGAATTTTCACCAATCAAAGTTATTACAAATTTTTTTAAATTTTAAAAGAATTTTTTTACATATATTATCTTAAGTTATAATGTATGATTAATATCAACACTCATCACCTTCTTTTTCAGTCACTTTTATCTTTTGATAATCACTAGGGAGTCAAATTAGTTAGCATAGGCATTTAAGATCAAAATCAAAAATATAAAATTAATTTTCTAAAATGCCTAAACTGCGACGAAGTCGGCAAAAACTATTTTCTAGAAGGGGTTTTGTAAAAATATCTGCCAGTTGAGAATCGGTTGAAATGAAATTTATGCAGATATTTTCTTTGGAAATATGATCTCTAATGAAATGATGTCTAACATCTATATGTTTTGTCTGTGAGTGATGTACAGGATTATTTGTGAGATCAATTGCACTTTTGCTGTTATACATTAGAGGGACTCATTTATAATTTAGACCATAGTCTTGCAAAGTTTGTATCATCCATAAAATTTGAGCAGAGCAACACTTAGAGCAATATACTCTGCCTCAGTGGTCGATAATGCAATACAATTTTGTTTTCTACTTGCCCATGCAACTAATGAATCCCCCAACATAAAACATGTTCCACCAGTACTTTTCTATCAACTGGACTACCAGCATAATCCGCATCTGAATATCCTTTTAACTCAAAGTTGTCGTTAGTTGGATACCATAGACCAAACCCTGGGGTATGCAACAAATATCTAAAAATCCTTTTTACAGATTTTAAATGAGATCCTTTTGGATTTGATTGAAACCATGCAAATAAAAAGACAGCAGACATAATGTCAGGTCTAGAGTAAGATAAAGAAGTGATCCAACCATACCTCGATTTTTTTTGATCAACTGTATTACCTTTTTCATCCTTGTCAAGTTTAATAATTATGCTCATGGGGTTTTTTGCAGGTTTATCATCTTACAATCCAAATTTTTTGACAAGTTCTCTAGTATATTTCATTTGAGAAATGAATGTCCTTTATCACTTTGTTTGATTTGAAATTCTAAAAAGAATTTTAACTCTCCAACCAAGCTCATTTCAAAAATCTATTGCATGAATTTTTCAAATTTCTCATACAACAAATTGTTAGTGGCACCATAAATAATGTCATCAACATATATTTAAACAATTAAAAAGATCATCATTTTCATACAATAGAAATAATGTGTATTCTACACAACCCTTTTTGAACCCATTTTCAAGGAGATAAGTGCTAAGACATTCATACCAAGCTCTTGGGGCTTGTTTTAATCCATATAGTGCTTTCTTAAGTTTATATACATGGTTAGGGTATTCATGACTTTCAAAACCTTCTGATTGTTCAACAAATACATCTTCTTTCAAAATTCCATTAATAAAAGCACTTTTAATATCCATTTGTTTTAGTCTAAATCATTTATAGCAAGCAAAAGCTAACAATATCCTAATGGATTCTAATCTCGCTACTGTGCAAATGTTTCACCAAAATTAATTCCTTCAATTTGATTATAATATTTAGCAACTAACCTAGCTTTATTCCTAATCACATTTTCATATTCATCAAATTTATTTATTTTAAATCCTTTTGTTCCTACAATAGGATAATCATTAGGTCTAGGTGCTAGAGTCCAAACACCAGTTCGCTCATATTGATTTAGCTCTTCTTGCATAGCCACAAACCAATTTTCATCATTAAGAGATATATCTATATCTTTGGGTTCAATTTCTAAAATAAATCCACTGTACATAGACACAAATCACACAAATTTCTAAAGGAGGAACGAGTTTGAATACCTGCGATAGGATTTCCTGTTACCAATTCTGGAGGATGATCTACTTTGAATTTCAATCTCTCTGGATCCAGATTTCTTTGGACTTCTTTCATGGTTGTAGTTTCTTTTGGTTTTTCATTTTCATCTTTTTCGTTCTCCTCTTCGACATTGCTTTGGATTGTTTCCTTGATTTGATCATCAATACCTTCATCAAATTTCACATTGATTGACTCCATGATTATTCTCGTCCTTTTGTTGTACACTCTACAGGCTTTTCTTCTGGACGAGTATCCCATGAACATGCCTTCATCAGCTTTTGGCTCAAATTTTCCAAGTTGATCACCTGTATTAAGAATAAAACACGGACAGCCAAAAACTTTGAAATATGCAATGTTTGGCTTTTTGTCGAACCATAGTTCATATGGCGTTTTCTTAAGAATCGGCTTAATCATGACTCTATTCATTACATAACAAGCTGTATTTACTGCCTCTGTCCAAAAGGACAAGGCTAGTTCATACTCATTTATTATAGATCAAGCCAACTCTTGTAAGGTTCGATTCTTTCTCTCGACTACTCCATTTTATTGTGGAGTACATGGAGCAGAAAATTCATGTTTAAATCCATTTTCATCACAATAATTTTCAAATTCATAATTTTAAAATTCTTCACCATGATCACTTCTTAGTGAAATAATAGAAACTCCCTTTTCATTTTGAACTAATTTTGTTAATTTAGTGAAGTAAGAGAAAGTTTCTAATTTTTTAGCTAAGACGTATACCCACAAGTATATAGAGTAATCATCAACCAATACGAAAAAATGTTTCTTACCACCTAAACTTGCAATATCAGTAGGTCCAAAAAAATCCACATGAACTAGTTCAATGACTCTAAAAGTGCTTACATTGTTCTTGGCATGGAACGATGATTTCTTAAGTTTTCTCATAGTACATGCTTTATACAAAGTTTTTGTTTTGAAATAATGTGATGGCAAACCTCTTACCAAATCTTTTGTAACAACCCAAAATTTTAGTCATTTGCAATTCATATATTTAATTGATTTTAAATGTTCACAAGTTAATTTTGTTAGTTGAGTAGATTTTATTTCGAATATCGAGATTTAATTGGATAATTTAATTGATAATTTAATATTTGAAATTGCTGAAATAATTGGAAATTGGATTTAATGTGAATAAAATGATTTATAAAGTTGAATTAAATACTATTTGTATTAGAATGATGTTAGAGAACTTTTAAAATTGAATTAAAATTTAAATTGTAGAAATTGAATATTTTAATGTTTAACTGACGAGTGAAAATGGTCATTTTTCATACTGTCTCGGATTTCGACGAAACCAGTTTCATTGGATCCATAATGTTATATTATTCTAAGATTTCAAAATTCGTATCAATCGGATTTACGGTTTGTCTAGGGGAAACTAAAATGCATAGAAATTCTTTTAAGTGAATTTTAAATTTAAATAGTTGATTTGAAAACCTATCTTCCAAATACAATCGAATTTGCTCCCGATATATATTCCATTGCGTTCAGAATAGGGGTAAAATATTATAATGCCAGGCGGCACGCTTTCTTTCGAGTTCGGAAATTTTTCGGATGAATAGTGTTTTGGAATTTTCTATAAAAGGACGTGATTTTCTCTAATTTTCATCGAACCCTAACCTAACTAGGGCTGGCCGCCACCCTCACATTCAATGGTTGAAACCTCGTTGCACTATTCCTTGTTTTTCTTCCAATCCATCAACCTATATGAAAATCTTCCAACTAACAAACTCTAGAGTGCGACGAGATCTATCAATGCAACGGTGGTGATCGAATGTAATCGAGTAGATCTACGTCAAATTGAGCTTGAATACCGTTTGTTCAACTTCGTTTTTCTCGACCATCATGCAACCGAGTTCGACGGCGATCACGGCGAAGGTGCAACACATGAAGGGCGTTCAAATGACGGTCTCCGATCGTCATCACGATCAACGTGGTGGGCGCAGCCATCGGGGCTTTATCGTGAGTTTTGGGTTCGGTTGCATGATAAAACCTAAGGAAGAAGTAAAGATATACGGTTAAGATCTATGTGTTTGAACATAAGGCCAGATGAAGCAAAGGTTTAAAAATAAAAATTGAAATTGAAATTTATTTATTTTATATAAATTCATTTAAACTTTAAAATATTGTAACTTCTTCGCACAAGGGCGAAAATTGACGAAACGAATTGCATTAGGTCCGTATTGACGAGACCTACATTATGGAGCTTGATTGGGATTTATTTGATCTACTGAAAATTTTGGTTGATTAAACGCTTGTTTAATTTTAATCGAAATAAATCGCTATCACGACGACTACAAGCAATGTGAGTACAACTCACTCTTTCTAACTCACTGATATTTTATATAGGTGAGAATAAATTTATTTTGTGTTGATTGATGATTTTTTGGATGATATATGATATATTAATTGGTATTTGGATATATTCCTGCCTATTGGAGCAGTTGATCCTATACGTTCCCGTGTATGAGCGGATGATCCTTTGTACGCGCGTCTACCTCGAAGTGGACATTGTGCATATATTCTAATATGTATATTTGTTGCAGGTGACAGGTTGGAGGGATCCAACTGGATTCCTCATGACTATTGATTTGTTTACAGATATTATGATAGATTCTGTTATTATATGATATATGATGTTTTGGATGTTGTGATTGATGTATATAGTGTTGTTGCAACATTGGTCCTACTTGGAATCCTAAAAATGTAAAGTGATGATTTCAATTTAAAAAGGATTTTTAAAGTGATTTTGGAAATAGATGTTTTATTAATTTTAAATGGTTAAGGAAGGAAACTATTTTAAATAAATAAATGTTATAATTTTTATGTTATAAAAATTATGATTTTTGTGAAATAAAATCAGAATGTGATTTTGAAATATAGAGATAACTATTTCATAAAATAGTTTAAATGGTGTTTTTTTGAATTTGTTATAAACGGTTTATAAATAAGATTTATAAAATTGAATTTTTATAAATCGGAATAATGGAATTATAAATGAGTTTTTATAAGTGTTAAAATGAGTTATAAATGAATCTTATAAGTAATAAGATTTATAATTTGTGAAGTTATAAAAAGAACGAATTTTGTAAATAAATGAATTATAAGTATTTAACTTAGAATTTGGATTTTTGGTATATAATTGAGTTATAAATGGAATTGGTTAATAAAGGAATTTTGTGTGTTGAAGTTTTTATAAAATAAAAATGTGAGTTTATAAACATTGTTTTGTAAATCCAAAATCAATTGAATTGGATAAGGATTCGAAAATAAATAGATATATGAATCCCATATACTATACAAAACATCTCCTTTTGAAAATCATTTACTAGTGATTTTGGGCTGACGTAACGATGTTTTATGCAACATTCGTTTTGATCCAAATAAATGTGTTTAAAGAGAATGTTTTCCTTAAATAATAAAATATATACTTATTTGTGATTTAAGCATATGTAATATTTTCTATGTGAATTGAATTGTGAATTACTTATTATTAAATAAGTATTTGGAAATGTTCTCCAATATGAAGTGAAATGTTTTGTGATTATATCTTTTTTAAAGATGATTTGAAGTGAATATTTGGCAAGTGATTTGATTAATAAAAGATTAATTAAAAGGGCCTAGTGATTGTTGTGGTGCTAAATATTTGTTTGTTTGCTTTGATAGTTAAACAATCGACTATCAAACTTGGCCAAGTTTTAGTTTCTCGACTTGATGTGGGAACTATTTAGTTGTACACTTAGTAAGTAGCCTTCTATGTAGGCTTGATTATCGTTTGTGTTGAGGATGTTGATTCGTATAGGGCAGAGTATTACTCTAATCTATCGAGCTTCCTTCTTGGCCTGAAGGATAGCAAGTTGAAAGTTGGAGACGTGATAAGTCTATGAGACTAAGTTTCTTTGTGGGGTTGAGAATCGCTTTTGCGTTGTTGGTGCGAAGAGACCGGGATCAGATTTATCTGAAAACCACTTCGAACCAATGTATATGCGACGATTATGCAGGTTGCTTATTGATGATATTGATATTTCGGATTTTCATAGTGGAAGACTGCTTGTTGATTGTTTGGGGTTAAAATCCCAATATACATCCTCTTCATTATGAAATATCCAATGCGAGGATTATTCGCTACTAATTCTAGGGATTTTCCGACAGGATGTGGTAGGAAAGTACCTTTGGTTTGTCCTGTTCCTGGACAACTTGTATGGATGTTTGTCTGACATTGCATTTCTATAGATTACGTACATTGGTTTTTACAAACGTACATCAGTGGTGGCAGAGAAGGAAACTTCTCTTAGCATAACACCCTCCTTTAGACGTATGAGCTCAAGGCTTATATTTTTGTGGAAGGCAATTAGTAGTCAATGAAAATGGCCGTGTGGCATTCAAAGTGATATGATATATTATATGTGAAAGGCAATCGTTACCTCAGGCCTCATCAACCAAAAATGACCAAAATAGGGTTGGATGCGGCAAGGCTAAGTGAGTCGCTCCCAAGTAGGGTATGATCATTCTCTTCTAGATATATCTTTATACATTATGACGTCATGTATCTGATTATCGTGGTTTGTATGCTAGAGGGCCCTTGGTAAAGGTCGTTAACGATAGGAGGATGACATATTCGATACCATCTAATTATAGAGGTGGTCCGGTCTTGTGTTGGTAGAGGGCAGATGTTGTGTGCCTCGGGACATCCATCTAAAGGTGTACCCTTTCGGAAGGTAGTCCCTTCACCTCGTCATTTGTATGGAAATCCAAACTCCATTACGTACCTGTCATTTTTATTGTATTATCAAATTGGGATATATGCTGGAATTTAATAATAGTAACTATTTCGGTTATTTTAAATATTATTTTTATACAAGACACTAGTATAATATCAGATGATTTAATATGAAATGTTTTAATTATCGTAAGGTAAAAACATGTCCGTGTTTATGTGTGGACGTGCCTTACGAGATAATTTTGTTTTGATAAAGGAAAAGTTTGGTAGTTTAATAAATTCAGTTGAGTGTGTTTCTCATGCTGGTTTACCAGACTGGTCCGGGCGTTCTTCCCATTCAATGCTCAGGTCAGACCGAGTATATTTACAGGTTCATATTTGTGCTTTTGGAGTTTCAGTAGAAGAGCTGGAGATCTCCATTCCGTATACACGTACATCGGTTTTTCTTGATTATGTTCAGCCTGATAGGGGGTTCTCGCTTCTTGTTAGGTAGCGAACGGATGACTCTTACCCCTACATGTCCCTAGTGTGAAAGGGTTGGTTGTAGTCGAGAGGATGGCCATAAAGGCAAAGCGTGAGGTATCAGTTTGAGCTATGGTGGAGTTAACCACGGTCTGTAGACCGTCACAGTTGGTATCAAATCTTAGATTTTGTATATTCCTAAGTGTTGATGTGTACACAATATAGATAGGGGCAGTAGCACCCTAGATTTAGTTTGAGTGTATAATATATATGAGTACGTATTTGTTAGTAGATATAAAATGTTTTATATTGTGTTTGCTTATCCGTGGAGCTGTTTGTGAATTCTGGTCGGTATGTAGGACGCCATGTTATCGATAGAGATTTTTAAACACTTAAATGAGGCAGGTAAATGAAATAATTTTACCTCGATTATATTTTATATATAAAATAAATAATTTTTCAGGAATTATTAAAGTGTATATACATTGATTGTTTGGTTGTTTGAAAATGTAAGTATATATAAGTTAATAAAAAGATGTTTGAATATTCTAAATAAAAGCAATAATTGTAAAAGAATAAATTATATAAGCAATAAATTATAAGAATGGAATTATAATTAATATGATTTACAATTGTGAAATGATCTTATATATATAAGAAATAGAACTATATGAATATATTTACAAATATGAGTTATAAATAAAAATGGATTTAAACTAAGAATTTGAGAAATTTGAATTCCGTTGATGTTGAAAGTTATTTTTCAAAGTTAAAGAGATTATATTGTTATAAATCTAGATAAGATAAACGAATTTGAAATGAATCTTATATAAGTGAAGTGAAATAGTGAAATTATATAAGAAAAGATTTATAAATCTGATTTGTAAATACAAAAATATTTTTTAAAGAATATAAAGCAGTAAATTCACTACTGTTGCTGGAAAATAATAAGGGTGATGACTGCAGCATCATCAGTATCATTTTCGAGTTTCCATGTGATGGATTTACTACCAATAGTAAATTGAAATTGAAGTTTTGTTGTGATAAACAAATTTGAATTTAAAATCCAAGTTGATATTGATAAATATAAGTGAAATGAGTTTTGGATTTATAATATGAAATAAAAAAAGTTTAACTTTGGTAAAGTTGAAATAAATTTGAGTTAGTATAATAAATATATGATTTGAAATTTAACTAAAGTAAAGTTAAATGATCTGAACCATATTAGATGATTTATTGGAACTGAAATTAAGCTTAAGTGGTAAGTGATTATATAATACAAATTTGGAAGTTTAAATTAATAAGTTGTATAACTTATAGAATGAGAAAATGTAAGTAAAACTGATTGTTAAAACGGTTAAACAATTTTGTTAAAAAAATCTGAATTTGAATATGGATATGAAATTGACTTATGTAAAAGTTACGTAACATGACTTTAGAATTGGAATCTGAATTGGATTTATAAGTTTAAAGAAACCAAATGAAGTTTAAAAAGGAATTTAACTTAAGTGATGTTGAATGAAGTTGGTTTATATATCGAAGTAAATTAATAAAATAAATTAATAAAGTGAATTGATGAAATGAAGTCATTAATGAATATGAACTTGAGTTATATAAATGAAATTCAACTTTAATTGTAGAATGAATTAGCAATTGAAATAATGAAATATGGATTGAATGTTAAACCACTTGAAAGTAAATGAAATAAATTTGGTTATGCTGATAGATGGTTGTTAGTTGATTGAATAGAAAAATTCATATGAAGTTGAATCAATGAAATTGAAAGCTAAATAATTGAATTCAAATTGGTGATAAGTGAATTTAAATGAAATTAAATTTGATTGAATTGGAAGTAAACAAACTTGAATATAAATTAGTGAATGTAAACTAATTGAATATGAATGAATGAATGTTAATAAAAAAATCCAATGTTAATGAATCAAATGTGATTTTAAATTGGAAAAAAAAACCAATTCAATGAATATTAATGATAAGTGGATGAATATTGATTCGGTTATGGATTGATTGGATGTAGATTTTGGTTTGTTGGATGATAGTTGTTGGATGGTTGGATTTGTTGTTTTGATTACATTTGCTATATTGGCATATATAGTAGTTGTATTGGTATATATGTATATTGATATTATTTTCATATATACATGTTTCTCATGGTTTTTTGAGTATTTAGTTGTTGCGGATGGCGCTTGCTTCGCATTTGGAGCTCGCTTTCACGCTATATTAGCCGTATATGCTCGCTAATAATATATAAGGTACATATCTCGGATTACATATCGTACTTTTATACTTTTTTCCCTACGGGATGCCTCATCCTCGGAGATGAGATGCATATTTGTGATTATATATTTTGTGATCCTACTACGATCGAACCGCGCAAAGGAGACTATGGCGAATTTTTTTGAAAATTTAAGGCGTTAGAATTTTTTTGGGAAAATTGGAAAAAAAATTATAACTAAAGTTTTGGTTTCCGATTCGAAAGTTAAATGATATTAGTACTTTTGAAAAGATAACTACGAAAGGATTTGAAAACTTAGAAAAGTTTTTGTAAGAGTTTAACTAATGGATTTCAGAAAAAGTAAAAGGTTAAATGTTTGCGCCAAAATTGGCCACAAACCCCAAATACCGTGAAAGCACCAGTGTATGAATACAACTCAGCAATATTCAAACACAAATCACAGATCTCAGCAAATATCCCAAAAATGTTTGCACAAAAAATGGGCAAACACCTCCAAGTCGTATGATTTAGTTGATTTTATGTTGTTCGTAGTGATTTGGGTGGTTTATGTAAATACGTAAAAAGCAGGGACTAAACTGTAAAAGACACACAGATTTATAGTGGTTCGGCCAGAATGTGCCTACGTCCACTTTATATGTTATTTTCCTTTTCCGATCCGATTACAAGTACAAAGCTTTGATTACAAGAATATCAAAGTTGTTTGAAAGTTCCTTCCAGGCTTGAGCTCTCACACTTGTCCGCCATTGTTGTACCCATGCCCCTCTATTTATAGAGTGAGGCTGGGGGCAGGGGTCTTGGATGTATATAGCTGCTGGTGGGCCTAGGCTGAAGCAATCTAGCTTGGCAGTGCTGGTTCGACAAGGCCTTGGTTCGGCGGTGAGTGGAGTGTTGATTGGATCGGTAGTGAGTGGAGAGTGGGTTGGTTCGGCAGCTCCGGTCTGGTAGTGGTTGGAGGTAGGTTGGTTTGGTTGTTCCTGGAGGTGGAGTTGGTCCGGTGAGGGTTGGAATGGTGAGGGTTGGACCGGTGAGGGTTGGACCGGCAGTTGGTTCGGCAGTAGAGGGAAGGTGTTTGGTTCGGCATGCAGTGGAGTGGCATCTGGTTCGGCATGCAATGGAGTGGCATCTGGTTCGGCATGCCGTGGAGTGGCATCTGCTTCGGCATGCCGTGGAGTGGCATCTGGTTCGGCATGCCGTGGAGTGGCACCTGGCTCGGCATGCCGTGGAGTGGCACCTGGATCGGTAGTACCTTCTTCCTACCTTGCATCGATCATATCTCCTTCATACGAACCCCGATTAACCTGAAATTTGAAACATAGCCTCTCCTAATCCTCATCATCATTTCCAATCAATTTCATCCCGATCGGAGCTCAACCGCGATATCCAACATTCCTTGCCAATTTGTCGATATTCCAGTTTTTATCCAAAAAGTGGGATAACACTTTGCCCCCCAAAACATGCCTTGTGATAACAAGGCGTGTTTTGAATAATTCCGAATCCAATACCCGAAGTCCATAACCATATTGCCAGAGTATGTTATCCTTGACTGCTCCGAGTTGATGTCCAATTCCAAATCCAATAATTAAAGCCTTAGCCAATTACATATCCGTCCGAGCTCGACAACCGAGTTCCAATCCATCCTTGTCCAATAGCCAATAACCGAATCCAGGACCTCTCCGGGTCGATATCCAAATCCATAACCTCTACGGGATCTTGCCAAGCGCAATCTACACCTGACGGCCGTGATCCAGTGTCCCTGGATGTTAAGCTAACCTCTTCGGGTTCTTGCCAAGCGTAATCCACACTTGACGACCTTGGTCCAGTGTCCCTGGACGTTGAGCTAACCTCTCCGGGTTCTTGCCAAGCGTAATCCACACTTGACGACCTTGGTCCAGTGTCCCTGGACGCTGTACGATGCCATGGCTTAAGTCCTAAGCCGAATCCTGGTCTCTCCGGACCCTTGCCGAGCATAGTCCATACTCGACGACCTGAAAATAACAATTGATAATATAGGGCCTAAGTCCTAGGCCGAATCCTGGTCACTCCGGACCCTTGCCGAGCATAGTCCATACTCGACGACCTGAATGAGTCAATTTACCACGTGCGGGCAAAAAGACTCACCCCTTGCCAGGCATAATCCATACCCGACGACCGTTATCAAAAATCAGATAAAAATCCAATCAAAATCCAATCCAAAACCCACATCCAAAATCCAAATCCAGAATCCAAATCCAAAACCAGAAAAACAGAAATCCAAACCAGCATCCAAAACCGAAAACAATCATCCAAAGGAAAATCCAAATCAAAAAGCAAGAAAAACCAGGAGCTCAATCCAAGCTCCAAAACCGAAAACCAAAAAGAAAAGCAGTGCCCAATCCAAGAGCAAAAGATAAATTTCACAAACCATAGCATTGCAGTTTATCATCATTCAGAGCATGCATAGGGGCTATCTCCGTCCCCGTACATGTGTAAATGACTTGATTGCTTGCCAATAGTTCGCTACTTATTTCATATTAACCTGGTCAATGGATGATCAACCGACCATCATTCCTGGGCCTCCCACCGTCGTAGCTTGAGGTAGGCGGCGGTTGCTCCTGCCTCACCGTTGCATTCCGAGGTCCAACATATTGTGGCAGCTGTCCATTCCTCACATGCTACTCAATTATGTCCTTTAAGTGCCTGTAGCTGTTGGTGTCGTGTCCATCCAAATCATGGAAGAGACAGTGCCTTCCTGATGTCCTTTCCCGTTCTGTTGGTTCTCTCCTAGCTGGCCTCCGGTAGTGAAGGCGATTTCGAGTATCCAGGTATATCCGCTCCAGTGTCTCGTTCAATCCTGTGTATGTGGAAAACTTTGGATCCTTCCATTCCTTCCTAGCATTTC
The DNA here is from genome assembly GCA_030765085.1 of Allium cepa. NCBI lineage: Eukaryota > Viridiplantae > Streptophyta > Magnoliopsida > Asparagales > Amaryllidaceae > Allium > Allium cepa. The sequence continues at coordinate 133,884,891 of CM060945.1, read as the reverse complement.
CAGAATCATCGTCCAACTTCCTTTTTCCTTTGTCTTTATCCGAACCTTTGCTGGATGGTCCTCCAACCTCAATTGCATTAACCTTTTTCAACTTTAAATTCGTACTCGCATCTACTTGCCGAAGGAACCTTTCTGCCTCGTGAAAGAATTCGTCGAGATCCCGTGGGGGATCTCGTATCAGAGATACTTTGAAATCCGAGTTCTCCCTGACTCCTGATACTGCTGCCATTAAAACCATCGATGGATCGGGCCGATCCACCGAAGCTACTGCGGCACTGAATCGAGTTAGAAAAGCTCTAAGCGATTCATCCATCCTTTGCTTTACCGATGTCAATGTCATCACGTTCTTCGGTCTCTTGACATGAACCCGAAACTGTCCCAAAAACCTTTCCACCAATTCCCTCCAAGTCCTGATAGATCCTTCTTCCAGCTGCCTAAACCACATCGCAGCTAAGTCCGTCAAGTACAAAGGGAAGCATCGGGCCATCACTTCCTCCGATTCCCCCAGCACCTCCATGTGTCTGGTGTACCTCATCAAGTGATCCGTAGGGTCTGCCTTGCCATCGTATACCTCCACGCTAGGTAGTTTGAACTTAGGTGGATTCTGAGCCATCCTTATTTCCCGAGAAAACGGACTCCTGTTCACTCCTTCCAAGTCTCCGTTGGTCAAACCACCTCGCACAGTCTTCCTGATTATATCTACCAATCCAGCGTTGTCTGTCGGGGGTTGCCCCCGAGGGAATTCCGGTACATACTCTTCATGTGGCTCGCTAGCAGCAACGTTGGTTCTAGCCTGTTGAACTCCTTCCAAAGGTCCTCCTGTGTTGGATCCTGCGGGCCTGCCCCCAAGTCCTTGTCGATTGCCTACTGGCTCTGCATCCTGTCCTCCATTGGGTTCCATAACCCTAGCTCCTTGTCCTGCATCCACGGCCGCTGTAGCTGTTCCTAAGTTCTGGGCCCCTGCAGCTCTCATTTGCTCCAAGAAAGTCTGCATCATCTCCTGTTGACTCTTCAACGACCTCTCTTGCAGTGAATTCGTTATGGCTTCCATTTCATCCCGGGTTATGTAGATCGAAGCTGGTACTTCCTCACCTCCGGAGGATGCTTGTTGACTTCCTTCCTGTTGGCTTCTCTCAGCCCTTAGCCTTCTACTGTTTTGCCTAGCCATTGTCTTCCAAATCCAAACTTCTATCCGATGCAGCGGGTGCTAGTCCTTCTCAGTGAAAGCACCGAAGTGTTTGCGCCAAAATTGGCCACAAACCCCAAATACCGTGAAAGCACCAGTGTATGAATACAACTCAGCAATATTCAAACACAAATCACAGATCTCGGCAAATATCCCAAAAATGGGAAAACACCTCCAATTCGTATGATTTAGTTGATTTTATGTTGTTCGTAGTGATTTGGGTGGTTTATGTAAATACGTAAAAAGCGGGGACTAAACTTTAAAAGACACACAGATTTATAGTGGTTCGGCCAGAATGTGCCTACGTCCACTTTATATGTTATTTTCCTTTTCCGATCCGATTACAAGTACAAAGCTTTGATTACAAGAATATCAAAGTTGTTTGAAAGTTCCTTCCAGGCTTGAGCTCTCAAACTTGTCCGCCATTGTTGTACCCCTGCCCTTCTATTTATAGAGTGAGGCTGGGGGCAGGGGTCTTGGATGTATATAGCTGCTGGTGGGCCTGGGCTAAAGCAATCTAGCCTGGCAGTGCTGGTTCGGCAATGCCTTGGTTCGGCGGTGAGTGGAGTGTTGATTGGATCGGTAGTGAGTGGAGAGTGGGTTGGTTCGGCAGCTCCGGTCTGGTAGTGGTTGGAGGTAGGTTGGTTTGGTTGTTCCTGGAGGTGGAGTTGGTCCGGTGAGGGTTGGACTGGTAAGGGTTGGACCGGTGAGGGTTGGACTGGCAGTTGGTTCGGCAGTAGGGGGAAGGTGTTTGGTTCGGCATGCAGTGGAGTGGCATCTGGTTCGGCATGCAGTGGAGTGGCATCTGGTTCGGCATGCCGTGGAGTGGCATCTGGTTCGGCATGTCGTGGAGTGGCACCTAGTTCGGCATGCCGTGGAGTGGCACCTGGATCGGTAGTACCTTCTTCCTACCTTGCATCTATCATATCTCCTTCATACGAACCCCGATTAACCTGAAATTTGAAACATAGCCTCTTCTAATCCTCATCATCATTTCCAATCAATTTCATCCCGATCGGAGCTCAACCGCGATATCCAACATTCCTTGCCAATTTGTCAATATTCCAGTTTTTATCCAAAAAGTGGGATAACATTAAATAATGTTGGATATTTAATTTGAACAATTGTTTTGGAAAAGTTAATGGATTTTGTAAATTTTCTTACTTAGTAATTTCGAGGACGAAAATTTTTTAAGTAGGGGAGAATGTAACGACCTAGAATTTCAGTCATTTGAAATTCATATATTTAATTGATTTTAAATGTTCACAAGTTAATTTTATTAGTTGAGTAGATTTTATTTCGAATATCTTGATTTAATTGGATAATTTAATTGATAATTTAATACTTGAAATTGCTGAAATAATTGGAAATTAGATTTAATGTAAATAAAAATGATTTATAAAGTTGAATTAAATTCTATTTGAATTAGAATGATGTTAGAGAACTTTTAAAATTGAATCAAAGGTTAAATTGTGGAAATTGAATATTTTAATATTTAATTGACGAGTGAACATGGTCATTTTTCATAGAGTCTCGGATTTCGACAAAACTAGTTTCATTGGATCCGTAATGTTATATTATTGTAACATTTCAAATTTCGTATCAATCGGACTTACGGTTTGTCCGGAGGAAGCTAAAACGCATAGAAATTCGTTTAAGTGAATTTTAAATTTAAATAGTCGATTCGAAAACCTATCTTCCAAATACGAATGAATTGGTTCCCGATATATATTCCATTGCATTCACAATAGGGGTAAAATATTATAAACGCCAGGCGGCACGCTTTGTTTCGAGTTCGAAAATTTTCTGGATGAATAGTGTTTTGGAATTTTCTATAAAATGACATGATTTTCTCTAATTTTCATCAAACCCTAACCTAACTAGGGAAGGCCGCCACCCTCACATTCAATGGCCGAAAATTCGTCGCACTCTTCCTCGTTTTTCTTCCAATCTGTCAACCTATATGAAAATATTCTAACTAACAAACTCTAGAGTGCGACGAGATCTATTGATCCAATGGTGATGATCGAATGTGATCGAGTAGATCGATGTCAAATCAAGCTTGAATACCACGTGTTCAACTTCGTTTTTCTCGGCCATCATGCAACCGAGTTTAGCCGCGATCACGACGAAGGTGCAACTCATGAAGGGCTTTCAAATGACAGTCTCCGATCATCATCATGATCAACGTGGTGGGCACGGCCATCGTAGCTTTATCGTGAGTTTTGGGTTCGGTTGCGTGATAAAACCTGAGGAAGAAGAAAATATATATGGTCGTGATCTGTGTGTTTGAACATATGGCCACATGAAGCAAAGGTTTAAAAATAAAAATTGAAATTGAAATTTATTTATTTTATATAAATTTGTTTAAACTTTAAAATATTGTAACTTCTTCATACGAGGGTGAAAATTGACGAAATGAATTGCTTGGGTCCGTATTGAGGCACTACATTATGGAGCTGGATTGGGATTCATTTGAGCTAGTGAAGATTTTGGTTGAAATTAAACGCTTGTTTAATTTTAATCGGAATAAATCGCTATCACGACGACTACAAGCAATGTGAGTACAACTCACTCTTTCTGACTCACTGATATTTTTATATAAGTGAGATTAAATTTATTTTGTGTTGATTGATGGTTATTTGGATGACATATGATATATTGATTTGTATTTGGATATATTCCTGCCTTTGGAGCAGATGACCCTATACGTTCCCGTTTATGAGCGGATGACCCTTTGTACACGCGACTGCCTTGAAGCGGACATTGTACACATATTCTAATATGTATATTTGTTGCAGGTGACAGGTTGAAGGGATCCTATTGGATTCCTCATCACTATTGATTTGTTTACAGTTAGTGTGATAGATTTTGTTATCATATGATATATGATGTTTTGGATGTTGTGATTGATGTATTTAGTGCTATTGCAGCATTGGGACTATTTTGGAATTTTAAAAATGTAAAGTGATGATTTCAATTTAAAAAGGATTTTTAAAGTGATTTTGGAAATAGATGTTTTATTAATTTTAAATGGTTAAGTAAGGAAACTATTTTAGATAAATAAATATTATAATTTTTATGTTATAAAAATTATGATTTTTGTGAAATAAAATCAGAATGTGATTTTGAAATATAAAGATATTTATTTCATAAAATAGTTTAATTGGTGATTTTTGAATTTATTATAAACGGTTTATAAATAAGATTTGTAAAATTGAATTTTTATAAATCGGAATAATGGAATTATAAATGAGTTATAAGTGTTAAAATGAGTTATAAATGAATCTTATAAGTAATAAGGTTTATAATTTGTGAAGTTATAAAAAGAATGAATTTTGTAAATAAATGAATTATAAGTATTTAACTTATAATTTGGATTTTCGATATATAATTGAGATATAAATGGAATTGGTTAATGAAGGAATTTTGTATATTGAAGTTTTTATAAAATAAAAATGTGAATTTATAAACATTGTTATATAAATTTGAAATCAATTGAATTGGATAAGTTAAATATAGAGTTTTATTAAAGGAGATATATCCATGATTTTGGATGGTGGATAATCTTGTAATGTGTAGAAGTTTTGATTTGGATAAACGATTTATATTCACGATTTTGGACAGTGAATAATCTTTTAAAGTTAAATAAATGTTTTGAAAAGTGATATTTTTAAATGAAGTAAAATGTTTTAAAAGATGTTTTAAAATGTGTTATGTATTGAAACCATAGATTTCAGCATTCATTGTTGAAATAGACGTTTTCGAGAAATAAGAAAATGATGGATTATAACACTGTTGTTATAGTAAATAATTTTCAAAAGAAGATGTTTTGTATAGTATATGAGATTTATATATTATCTAATTTTCGAATCCCTCTACTAGTGATTTTGGTTTGTCGTAACGATGTTTTACGCAACATTCGTTTTGACCCAAATAAATGTGTTTAAAGAGAATGTTTTCCTTAAAGAATAAAATATATACTTAATCGTGATTTAAGTATATGTAATATTTTCTAAGTGAATTGAATTGTAAATTGCTTATTATTAAATAAGTATTTGGAAGTGTTTTCCAATATGAAGTGAAATGTTTTATGATTATATCTTTTTCAAAGATAATTATTTAAAGATAATTTGAAGTGAATATTTGGCAAGTGATTTAATTAATAAAAGATTAATTAAATGGGACTAGTGATTGTTATGGTGCTAAATATTTATTTGTTTGCTTTGATAGTTAAATAACCGACTATCAAACTTGGCCAAATTTTAGTTCCTCGACTTAATGTGTGACCTATTTAGTCGTATACTTAGTATGTAGCCTTCTATGTAGGCTTGATTATCGTTTGTGTTGAGGATGTTGATTCGTATAGGGCGGAGTATTACTCCAATCTATCGAGCTTCCTCTTGGCCCGAAGGATAGCAAAAGTTGGAGACGTGATAAGCTTATGAGATTTAGTTTCTATGTGAGGTTGAGAAATGCTTTTGCCTTGTTGGTGGGAAGAGACTGGGATCAAATTTATCTGAAAACCACTTCGGACCAACGTACGTGCGACAATTGTGCAAGTTGCTTATTAATGATATTGATATTCCGGATTTCCATAGTGGAAGACCGCTTGTTGATTGTTTGGGGTTAAAATCCCAATATACATCCAGTAGTAGTGGTCTTTTCATTATGAAATATCCAATGCGAGGACTATTCGCTAGTAATCCTAGGTATTTCCCAACAGGATGTGGTAGGAAAGTACCCTCGGTTTTTCCTGCTCCTGGACAACTTGTATGGTTGTTTGTCTGACATTACATTTCTATAGATTATGTACATTAATTTTTACAAATGTACATCAGTGGTGGCAGAGAAGGCAACTTCTCTTAACTTAACACCCTCCTTGAGACATATGAGCTCAAAGGTTGTATTTTTATGGAAGGCAGTTACTAGTCAATGGAAATGGACGTGTGATATTCAAAGTGATGTGATATGTGATATGTGAAAGGCAATCGTTACCTCAGGCCTCATCAACCGGAAATGACCAAAACAGGGTTAGATGCGGCAAGCCTACGTGGGTCGCTCCAAAGTAGGGTATGGTCATCCTCTTATAGATATCTCTTTACACGCTATGACGTCGTGTATTTGATTATTGTAGTTTGTATGCTAGCGGGCCCTCGGTAAAGGTCGGTAACGACCGGAGGATGACATATTCGGTACCATCTAGTTAATAGAGGTGGGTCGGCCTTATGTTAGTAGAGGGCAGATGTTCTGTGCCTCGGGACATCCATCTAGAGGTGTACCCCTTCGGAAGGTAGTCCCTTCACCTGATCATTTGTATGGAAATCCAAACTCCACTACGTACCTGTCATTTTGATTGTATTACCCAATTGGGCTATATGCTAGAATTTAATAATGGTAACAATTTCGGCTATTTTAAATATTATTTGTATACTAGACACTAGTATAATATCAAATGATTTGATATGAAATGTTTTAGTTATCGTAAGGTAAAAACATGTCTGTGATTATGTGTGTGCGTGTCTTACGAGATACTTTTGTTTTGATAAAGGAAAATTTTGGTAGTTTAATAAATTCAGTCGAGTGTGTTTCTCACGCTGGTTTACCAGACTGATCCGGGCGTTCTTCCCTTTCAATGCTCGGATCAGACCGAGTATATTTACATGTTCAGATTTGGTGCTTTTGGAGCTTCAGTAGGAGAGCTGGATATCTCCATTACGTATACACGTCCATCTGTTTTGCTTGATTATCTGTTGCATTGTTGCTTAGTTGTTTATATTATAAGCAATTGTGAGGACAGTTTGTTATAACTGTCCAAGATGATGATTATTGATTGATTGTGGTACTCTGATTGATGAATGTATATACAGTTTCTGTTTTTAAAGATCATGGATATGATATTATATGTTTTCCACTGCGATGTGAGATTCTATTTTGTTATATTTGGTTCTATCTTCTCTCTTTCTTCTCTTCTCTTCTTCTCTCTTCTTTTCTTTCTCCTGATTTCGTCAGTCTGTGCTTTTTGGGCCAGACATGTGTGGATTATTGTCGATTCAAAGGGTATGGATTTGTGGGTCATCGCATCTTTTCTTTTTAATTTGTTCAACAGATTCATGCTAGCATGTCCTAATCGTCTATGTCATAAATTTATTTCCAAATTCTTAGCTACCAAAAATTTTGAAAGAGTGAGATCACTTAAAGATAGAGAGTATATATATTACCTTTCCTCTTACCTGAAAATAAGATTTCTTTTGATGATTAGTCAACAATTTTGCAGAAGTCGAAATCAATAATAACATTCATTCCCTTATCACATAACTGGCTAATTGAGATCAGATTAAGATGTAGATTTTCAACAAATAATATGTCGATTAAGGTAAACATATCATTGTCTACTTTACCTTTACCGATAATTTTACGTTTATTGTTGTTACCCATTGTGAATCTCCCACCTTTGTGCTTTTCTAGGCTAAGAAACTTTGGTTTGTCACCCATCATGTGCCTGGAGCAGCCAGAATCTAGATACCATTCTTGTTGTTCCTTATCCTGCTAACACACCTTGCTTGGTCCTTCACTTTCACTGTCATTTGTTTCTCCCGAAAAGCACTGATTTGCTTTTTCATTGTATTCTTTACTAAATTTGGAAAGACGAGATTCTTTGATTTGGAAGGTTCCTTCATGAACTACTTCAACTGTGTGCTAGATTTCCTACGCAATTAAACAATGTAAAACGCGATTAAATTCAATTTGGTTTAGTGAGTACATAATAGAGTTCATAGCCTTGGTGTTAGCAGTTTGCAGTTAATTTCAAAATTTGTCCATTGATCCATAGGTTTTTCTATTTCTTGATTACCTACAAAAAATTTTGGTGTCCTATATCCCATTTCAATAATTTTCCAAGCATCTATGGATTCCAGAAAATTTTCATTCTATTTTTCCAATATGCTCATTCGCCATTGAATATCGATGGTCTAACTACAGACTGACCCTCGAAAACATTATTAAAAGAAGCCATTTAAAAAATCAAATTTTAAACAAAAATTGATTTTTGTTCCTAGCTATAATACCACTTGTAGGATCGCTTTCACCCTAGAGTGGGGTGAATAGGGTGATACTAATAACAGTAAAAATTAATGCAAAAATAAAAAATAATCACAGATAATAACATAGAAGAGATCACACACAAATTTACCCAGCTTCGACAAAACCCTACCTACATGTTGCCCCTAAGGTTTCTACTAGAAATTAAGTAGTCAAACGCTTGTACACGGAAACTTACTGCACCCGCTAATGACTAACCTAAATTTACGCCCAAAACCCAAACACAACTCAGCCACTGAGTTGAGAATTCTCAAACCACACCACCGTAGTTCGTAATCTAGTCACTCGACTAAAGAGTTACACAATTTTAGAATAAAATTACGAAATAAAATAAATAAAACCCTAGTTATAAATTTAAAGCCCAAATAAAAAATAAATGACCGACCCGATTCGAAAATAAAAGAAAAGCATCCCCCTTTATTTTTTCTTCTATGCAAAACTTCAGCCGATCCTTTTTTCCTCTTTTAAAAAGTAAGTCTTTGCTATGTTGAAGCTGCTACTCGACCTTTTGCTTCGATTGAAGTATGCTTTTGCTTTGTCAATTGCTCATGGCTTTGATTTGCTCTCGGTGGCTTCAGTTTGTCGAGCTCGAATACTTGGATGAAATTGGTATGTGACTTTCTTTTTCAATTTCGATTTTGCTCGACCTTGATTCGAGCATAGTGATTTTTTCTTTGATTTTTTCTAAGTAAGTATGCTCACTGATTTTAGTCTCAAACTCAAATACTTTTCTGCCTAAGATGATTATTGGGTATTTATAGGGATTGAATCCCTAAAATTATGTTTGAATATTTCTCATTTGAATTCTTTATGAGTTTACTTGGCCATGATTTTTAATCAAACAATAGTATTTATTTTTGACTTGTTCATTTCATATGTTACTTGAATATTTTGAGTCGGTTCCATTATTTTCTCTGATGCATTTTCATTTGCTCTGTGAATTTCTTTGGTTCAATTCCTATGACTTCGGTATTTGAAATTGTAATTATCTGGACTTTGAGATAAAACTTGACTTCGACTTGTTCAACTCCTGACTTGTTTGATTCATGTGCTTTCATCTTGCATCTGATAATTTTTTACGACTTGATTTTCTTTATTTATTGACCGATGTTCACTGCTATATTGTGTTGCTTCACTGTTATTTATGATTTTTGAAGATTGCCTTGATTTTTCTATAACTCAATCTTTGTGTTCCTTCATTTGGCCTTTGTTGACCGGTTCATTGAACCGGTATATGTATATACATATATATATGCATATATGTATACATGTGTATGTACTTCATGTTGTCTTTGGAGTAGTTCTTGTAATTTGGTTTCTTTATCTGGTCGCATTGTGTGGTGGTCTTGCATTGCTTCGAATTGAACTCATGGGTCTTGTTAGCATGGTCTGGTTTGTGTTTCACGTTAGTCAAGTTTGGTATGCTAGAGTGTGGTCTTCATATGAATATGCCTAGTTGCTTTGAGTCTGCATTCTGGTTATTCATGCCTTTGACCTGATATATGTGTGTGTACATATATGCATATGTGCATACATATGTCACTTTGCTATTTATGGATGGTTGCATTTGTAGTCTGGACTTGAACTGGTTTATTGGTTCTATTCTTTGTTTGCCTTGACCACCATATATACTTGAAGTCTTATTACAGTTTATAGCTGAAAATTTGCGACATGATGCTTGTAGTTGTTGTGTGCATTGACGTGATTTTGGTCTGGGTTCACTTTGTTATTCTAGTTGCATCTCGTTTGTTCACAACTGCATGTGCACTGCTCCCATTGTTTTTCTTGTGTACATGCCTCTGAAACTGATGTGTGTACTTTGGCTTACTCGATTTTTCATATTGCTTTGAGTTTAATTCTCTGTTGCTTCAAGTTACATTGAGATTTGGTTTGAAAACATTGAGTTGAATCCAGTTGGACTCTGATTTGATGTTGCCTCTACTTGTGATGGTCTCTGGTTTACTCGAGTCTGCACTTGAGTTGAATCTAGCTTTGGCTCGAGTTTGACATCATGCTCACCTGTCCTTGTAGTTTTAACAAGCAAGTGCATATTGGTGTGCATGGCCTTATGGCAGTGATACACTGTGCATGTCCCAATCATTTGTGTATGATGAATTTAAAAGAAATGATGATGAACACCCCAAATAACTGAGGCAAATAACATTTTCTAAACACTCACTTTAATTTGCACTGCAATATATTTTCTTTCTCAATTTTACTAAATCAATGTTTATTTTGCAGATAGCTCAGATGCTGAATTCAAGCTGGAACAAAGTTGAAGATAAAAATACGAGTGTTGAGTGAAATGTAGTGAAGCGAAAATTGTAAATTGAAAACTGTGTTGTGATTAAAATTGCATTGTAATAGAAAATGTATATATGTCGTGAGAGCTCAAATTTATACTATTTGAATTTATAATAAAATGTTTTTTTGAATAAAATATTCGTTTGAATCTGAATTCTGTGCTATTTATTTTATCCAGCAAATATTTATTTAATTATGTGAAAAATAGAATATTACAATAATAAATACATTTAAATGAATATATATATATATGTTTATTACCATCAAACAAAAATCATATACTAGCATATTCTACAAATTTTTGGGATTCGTCTCGTGGGACCATAGTTTTATCGGTTCCTAGCGACTAAGGGGCCGGATCTATTTGTTCGACAATCCTTTGGATAAGCCTTTTCGATGCTACTAGAGCAATGCCAATTCTCAAAAGGGGGATCGACATGAGTCGTTGAGGGCATAGAAACATTTCTTTTGTCGTGTTGTCTGCAATTCTCCTAGTGTCCCGATGTGGCTCATTTGGAAAAGGAAAGTAGACAATGATGGATAAGAAGACATCGCTTTTAGTTGCCACCCCATTCCTTAGTGGTTATTTAGCCATAGTGTTATTTGATAATCATCCTTTTGTCTGATTTCATCAGTTAGTCAAGGAACTTTTCCACTGGGTCTTAATGGCCTTGCTTAGGCAGAAGGTCCTCGAGGTCTTGTGCCTCCTTCACTACTTGATATTTTCTTTGGCAAATTGCCGGGGTTGCCTTCTGCCAGTTACGCTACCTTTAGCCTCTATAACTGGGTTGCCTTTCCATAGAATTCTTCCAAGGTAGTAGGCTGTTTCATCTATTAATGATTCCTGAGGGCCTTGCAGTAGGCTGCATATGTCTCCCTCGCTTTGTCCATATGCTAGTCGTACTTATAAAAAAGTAATTCCGAATCAATTGTACAGCTATAGAAAGGTATGGTTGGCATGATAAACTTCTTTGTATTTGTTGAATGGCTCCGGTGAATGGGTTTTGATTAGGGAAGATGCTCTAATCGTTGTCAGTCCGGTCCGTTTTCAAGTTACGACTATTTATAATGCTTAAGAATGATAGGTGCATGATTGTCCTATGCTTGAATGATTGGAAATGCTGAATAAATGGAAAATCACTTAGGATGGGGTCATGGATCAGTGATGATCTCTAAAAAAATTCAAACTAGGTGAGATCGATCTGGGTGACAAGGAAGGCCCCATAAGGTTGCATTCCAAATTTCAAGGCATATGGAGTTCGCACGTTCGAATTATGGGCAGAAAAAGATAGATCGGCATTGATGGATCGGTGGTATTTTACTTGGAGTCCATCCCAAGAAAATTTGTCATTTGCTTGGAGTTAGCACATCGTTCGCTTGGAGTCACGGAATCTGAAGTGTTGGGTTGGTGACGAACGGTGCTTGGAGCCATTTGCATGTTTGCTTGGAGAAAATCTTGGTTTTATCCGAATCTGATTTCGGGCTAAAATTTCCTAGGTTTGCTTTGAGTCAAATGGATAATTACTCGAGTTTGACTTCGAGTTCGAGTCAGGACTTCCAGAATTTGTTTCGAGTTAAATAGGCAATTACCCAAGTTCGACTTCAAGTCAACCCTGAAGTGAGTTTTTAATGACCATTTTGACAATTTCTGATGATTTCTGACGACGACCATCCACAATTCGACGATGTGAGCTCCATGATGGGATTGGAAGCTGGTCATTTGGGAGTGGTCATAATATACCAAGGGAGCTTGTGCTTGTAATCGAACCTGGTTTGTGTCATATCTTCTTGATTCTTCTGCCTCTAGAAGTATAATTTGTGTGGCAGTTCCTCGTCCATTGCTTGGCACTGTGATGTGGCATGGGTTTTAGAGTTTCTTCTAGTGTTTTGCATGTCATCATTTTTCAATTAATCTTTCTCAAATTGTTTTTCATCTTTAGAGCCGGAGAGAGCCTTTGTTATACCTCCCTATGGGGTTTTTACTCCTAAGTTCAGGTTTGTAGCAGTTGCTTTTGCGGTGGGTGGTAACATTTTCTTTCATCATGATTCTTAGATCTCCCTATGGGGTTTTTACCCCTAAGTATAGGTCCGTAGCAGCCACAGCTTTAGGCACCAATCTAGGAGTAGTTAGTGATTAGAGCGCTAAGAGAGCGTCCATTTTTTCCATAAGAGCCTTTTGACTGTTTGCCATTTTTTGGTTAATTTCATCAACCATCTTATTCAATTCTTCCTCATTCGCAACTTTATGTTGTATAGGGGATCCTGGAACCTATTCTTCAAGTTATCTCCTAACAACATATTGTTGGGGTTCTTGGCTTCAATTTGCTGAGGATTTGCTTCTTCTCTAACAATGGTAGCTTCTATAGATCTTCCGAAGGTAGTTCTCTTTCTTTCTAGTGTCATTGATTCTCCACAACAAATCTTCTAAGAAGAGATTGAGGATTCTGAAGCTATCTGATCCAAAGTAAATAGCTAGAACTAAGCCTAAGGTTGGTTCTCAGTGAAAGCCCCAAAATGTTAACCCAAAAAATAGATCAACACCCTGGATTGAGTATGAAAGCACCAACCCTTCTGTGAATAGTGTAATAATATAGAAAATAAATGTAAAAAGAGCATAAGTAGTAAAAGGACAAGAAGATTTTTATAGTAGTTTAGTTGTTAATAAAGCTTACGTCTACTTTGCAACTTTCTAATAACTGATTGTTGTTGCAAGTTGAATCGGTTTGCAATATGGTTGAACTACTAAGTTAGATCAAGTCATAAGTACAATAGTTCATTGGAGAATCATAGTGAACCCCGAGATGACTATTGTGTGCGAGGAGAACAGTGAAAAATAATCTCTGCAGAGTTCCAACAGATAGTCCAGAAGATTATGTTTATGTTGTAAGTAGGATTGTATTTATAGGGGTTGGAGAGCTATGGGTGTAACACCCAAGATTTTTGATAACATTATTTAGGAAATTTAGCTAGATAAACTGAATAAAATAATGTGTTGATTAGGAGATTGAGATTTGATTTAATTATGGTAGCCGTGCCTTTTTAATTAATTAATTAAATGAAGGGTTTAAAAATGAGTTAGAGGAGGGGTATTATGGGAAAGAAGCCATTCCTATACCATCTACCTTAGGCCGTGTGCTTCAACACACGTTCATTCTCACTTTCAAATTTTTAAAAGCTTGGTTGGCCACCATTAATGAAGGAAGAAGAAGAGGCAACAAAAGAGAAGCTTAAGTAAAGCAAATTCAAATCAAACTCATTCAAATTTCAGGCTCCTTAATCATTAAAGAAAAACATGAATAATATTTACATAATTAAATTTTTATGGTTTCGGTTTTAAGATTAATTCCGAATGATTTTCATAGGTACGCCATGTTTTTGAAAGATAAAATGATATATATATACACACATGTTGATGATTTATGTATGTTCATATAGATTTTATGACACGTTTTAAGAGGAAACCCCTATTAAATGACATCTATTAGCCTTACAAATTTTTATGATGATCTAAAAAGTTATTTTAGATGGGTTTCGATTTTTCGAATTTTTCGAATTTCAGTGGAATTGTTATGAATTTTCTAAGGAAGAAAATGTTTGTTGGGATTATAAAAGTAATTACGGAAAAAATAATTATAGTTTGGATTTGAAAATTTTATATGTTGAAGAGAATATATTATTTGGTTTTCTGGAATTTTTCTAGAATTTTTAAAGGTGTTTTAATAGTTATATAAAATTATTTTAGGTATGAGACTTAAATGTTTTATATAATCATAAAGGAGAAAGGAGCTTTTTCAAAATTATTCAAATTTCCAAATAAGGAAAGTCGGTAGCATTTTTGAATACAAAATTCTGTCAACCAATCAAATTTAGACAAATAAGGTAGGTGGGTACAAATAACTGTTTAAAAGTACAAATAAATAGTTTTTCTTCTATTTCAACCCTTCGGTAGAGCTTCCGCCTTCATTCCAGACCTTCCGACAAAGTTGAAAGGTATCAAACCTTTCGGTTTGGTCAAATACCAATGCACAAGGTATCGGGCAATTGGTACATAGTGGATTGGATGGAGTCGAAAGGTTTAGGGACGAAAGGTTATAGCTTTCGAAAGAGATGAAGTATTGTTTTGGTTTAAAGAAAATAAACCTCTAACTTTTGACAAAGAGCCTACGAAATTGTCAAAAGGTTTTGATTGGTTTGCATTCTTGTTTTAAACGAAACCTTACAACAAGGTTGAAAGGTATAGCTTCCGACAAGGATGCTTAGTTGCCGCTTCCTAACCATTCAACACAGATGGAGTCATAAGTTATCTTTTATTTTCTAAAACATGCCGCCTCTCTCCATTGATTTCGAAGGGTTGGTTCCAATACCTACACTTCATTATTTTCGAATGTTTTCGAAAGGTTATATGAAGGTTTTAAAGCAGTTGGTTTGGACTCTAATGTTTTTCTGATCCTTTTGCATAATCTAAATGTTTTGAGTCGAAATGATTTAAAGGTTTCAAAGTAGTTAACTTTGATTGGTTTTGAAAGGTTTTCCACTTATTTTAAATTGAACCCAATGTCTTCGAAAGGTTTTGAGGTACACTGCTTTCAAAAGGTTTATTATATAGGGAGGTACCCTAGGCTTTCGACAAAGTGAAAAGTGAAACCTTTCGACTAGATCGAAAAGCAACCTTTCGAGAAGGTCAAAAGGTATGGTTTTGCAATGTTTTCGAAAGGCTAAGATTTAAAGGATCTAAAAGGCTGATATTCTATGTTTTAAAGCTTGTAAAAGGAAAGCTTTTGAAAGGTTTAGAAGGAGTTACCTTTAGTGATTTCGAAAGGTTTATTAAAGGATATGAAGGAGTTACCTTCAGCACTTTCGAAGGGTTTTGTAAATGGTTTTGAAGGAGTTACCTTCTATGTTTCGAAAGATTGTTTATAGGTTTTAAAAAAAGGTTTCGAATGTAAGAACAAGGCGAATAACCTAAGTGTTTCAAGTTATAAAGGACATTAACTTATTATAAAGGATAGATAATCCTTATTGAACATCATCAATATTAAGTTGAGTAAAGTGTATATAACATGGCAAAAATATCTTAGGGTAAAGCTAAAAGATATATTTTCCTTGTATATATATGATTTGAAGGATTAAATCACTATGAAAAGTTTCAAGGAAAATTTAAAGTGCAGCCAGCTCAAATATTTTGAAGGGTATTTAACCAAAAAGAAAATTCGAGCAGTCGGCTCATTTTAAATTTGAACAGTCGGTCCATTTTGATGGGAGTCAGCCCAGAGGACAGTTAGTCTAGGACAACTAGTCCGGAAAGAGCAGTCAGCTCTGATATGAATAGATAGTTCATTTATTAGCATAACGGACCTTGCTAAATTTTTAAGGACAATTATTCTATCCTTTTTACCTGATTTGGGAAAATATCTCATTATCCAGCATAAAAGATATTGCTATGATCAATTTTAGGACACATAGTCCAGAAAAAGCAGATAACTCAGAATTTAGAACAGATAGTTTAGATTTTAGATAGATGGTCTCTTTCATTTCCTTTTTTTAGCATAATGGATATTGCTATATTATTATTATAATCAGTTGATTAACCAGTTTGGTTGCATGAAGGGATTTACAAAATATATGTTTTTAAAAGAGATATTAGTGAGAGGAAGCCCATTTCACTAAGCGGTGTGGTCTCACTAATTATCAGTAAACTTAGATGTAACAAATATCATTCATACCGGGCTTTAATTCGGACTTGGATATTTTTTCCCCTTAAACTCTCGGGTGCTCAAAAAAATTTTAAGTAGGCTGAGGGTTTAGATTTTTAGGTTTTAGCAGATTTTGGCGAATAAAGCATCCGAAGATGAGCAGTAGGTTGACGGATAGCTAATTTAGGGATTCTGTTTTAAAATTGTTTCCTCTGTTTATTAAGACAATTATTTCTATATTACTTTGATCATCTAAGGGGCATCTTTATATGTCGCTCTTGACGTATTGTTTAAATTATATTTGATCATTGCTTGGAATTACAGTTAGGATTTTTGTAACTTGGATATGATGTTTTGAAATATAATCACTGAAATTATTGTTTTTGGAAATCTGTGATTTTGTTCATATTCAAATGCTTCTGATATTATGGATACCACTAACATTGCCGTATTTCATCACCAGAAGCTAATACTGTGGATGACTGCAGCATCCATAGCGCTTAGCTTTTGGCCTCCAGATATGGGATATTACAGCATGGTATCAGAGCATAGGTTTATGAAAAATTTAATTTTTTAAAAACAAAAATCCGAGGAAATTGGAGTAAGATTTGGGGTTAGGTTAACATTATAGTAACGTACTCGTATTTGTTATATATAAGTATGAACTTTATCTCCATTCATCTATCTTTGATTAGGTTATCTTTTAGTATCTCATGAGGTTTGAATGTAGATATGGATGGTAGAAGAAGCAGAGTTAACCAAGGAGGGGGAAGCACCGAAATGAACGTCAGACCTAATGCAGGGAGAGGCCAAGTCAGGCAGGGAATGCTGGTGCAGAAGTCCTACGGGTTGGAATGGAAGCCATGTAATAATTTTTTAGGAATATAATGCAGGCAGGAGTTGAAGCCGAAATGGTAGGAGGAAATGCCGCAGGAGAAGGGGTTTTAAAAGTTTCGGTAGTTGGTCCTTTCACTAAGATGAGCGGTGATTATGTGAAGCTAGGGGAAGCCGTTTATAGGAACGAAGGATACCATTGAAGTGGAGAATTGGTTATTGCACTACGAAAGGATTTTTGCAGATTTACGGCTCAATGACGAGAAGAAGAGGAGAATGGTGTTCGGGTAGCTTCAAGGGGCCGCATTGTTCTGGTAGAACAGTGTAACAGCGACAGTTGATGAGGAGACAGTAACCTAGGTGGATTTCAATGGGAAATTTCAAGCGAGGTTTATGTTAGTAATGACACGGTCAGCTTTGATTAGGCAGTTTGCTGAGCTGGTGTAGGGAGAGATGTCTGTTGCACAGTGTGCCAGGAAGTTCGAAGAGTTGGCCCGGTATGGGTATGCTTCTGTAGATGCCGTGTTGAAACGGAATGAGAAGTTTATCAGAGGATTGAAGCCTGAATTGGCTAGTGCTACTTTGTCTCATCTTAGAAATCCTTCTAATATTGTTATAGAGATAGCTTTGAGGTAGGAAGAAGTCCTTGAATCTCTGGAGAAGAGCAAGGCAAAAGTAGTCCAGGTTGGGCAGAGCCAGAAAAGGAAGTTCTTTCCCAAGAAAGGTGCTCGGAAGGGTGGAGCAGCCAAGAAAGCGAAGGCTGAAGTTGTCTGCTATAAATGCGACAAGAAATGACACATTTCTAGTGAGTGCCGCTCAAGGAAAGCGAAGGATGTGGCTAAGGGGAAGAATGTTGGGTTTTTCAACTGTGACCACATATGCCATTATAAGAACCAGTGCAAGGATCCCATTAGAGATGGTAAGGGGCAAGGTGTATGCATTGGATCCTGCCGCTTCAAGCCAACATCCCATGAGAAGGAAAAGTCAGTTCTTGGGGGGAACGCTTCAGATTCGTGGTATGTCTATTAGTGTTTTATTTGATACTGACGCATCGCGTTCTTTTACATCTAGATGTTGATAGATAAGCTTAACCTTGAAACCACATATTTAGTTACTTCCTTATGGGTTGCGAGTCCAATAGGAGAGTATGCAACTCTAGAGTTGAGGTGTGACCAGTTTGAGTTTGACCTGTTAGGTCATACTTTTGAGTGCAATTTGCATGTGTTTGATTTTGTGGGGTTTAGGATCATCCTAGGTATGGATTGATTAAGTGAGTATGATGCCAAGATATTTTTCCAAGGTAGGAAGATATCTCTTTGTCGCCAGGATTGTAGCGATCGGATTGTTTTCACTGTAGGAGGTTCTAGCGGTGCAGTGTTTGCTTTGTTGGATGCATTGGATTCAGATGATGAGTTGAGCCAAGTTTTCGTGGTTAGAGAATTCGCTGGTGTGTTTAAGCCTGTAGTTGGATTGTCATCAAAACAAGCTATTGAATTTTGGATAGATTTGGTTCTGGGGAAGAACCAGTGGGTAGACCGCTAAGCAGGATAACCCCTTAAGAAATGAGGGAGTTGAAGGTGCGGTTGGTGGATCTAAAAGGCAAGAGTTTTGTCAGGCCGAGCAGTTCACCGTGGGGTGCAGCGGCAGTGTTTGCTAAGAAGTCGAACGGATCATTGAGGCAATTTATCGATTATCGTAAGTTGAATGAGAGGATGATAAAGAATCAATATCCATTGCCCAGAATTGACGATTTGTTTGACCAGCTAAGTGGACCAAATGTATTTTCTCAGTTGGATTTGGCAACAGTTTTCCATCAGCTCAGGGTAGCAAAGGATAGTGTACCTTTGACAGCATTCAGGACCAGATATAGAACGTACGAATGGTTAGTTATGCCATTCGGACTGACGAATGCTCCAGCTTTCATTATAGATTTGATGAACCGGATTTTTTGAGAGCACTTGGAGAGGTTCGTGTTGGTTTTCATAGATGATATTTCGATTTACTCTAACGATGAAAGAGAGCATGAAGTTCATCTTAGAGTAATGTTTGAGACGCTAAGGCGGTATCAGCTAAAAGCGAAGTTTTCGAAGTGTCATTTCTGAAAGAAGAAAGTGAAGTTTCTTGGTCACGTAGTCTCGAAGGAAGGGTTATTAGTGGATCTAACTAAGGTCGAGGTAATGAATAGTTGAAAGAGACCCGAGACAGTAACCGAGGTTAAGAGTTTCCTTGGGTTGGCTAGTTATTATCGGAGATTCATTAAGGATTTCTCATGGGTAGCAGCACCGATGACCAGGCTGACGAGGAAGGATGTGAATTTTGTGTGGACCGATAAGTGTGAGGAAGCATTCCATAGTTTGAAACTCTTATTGTCCCACCACCTGTGTTGGTTGTTCCAGAGGGGAATTAGGGTTTGGCAGTCTGTACCAATGCCTGTGGAACTGGATTAGGAGCTATGTTGATACAGAGAGGTGAAGTGATTGTCTATGCTTCTAGACAGCTTAGAACGCATGAGGTCGTATATCCAACGGATGATTTAGATTGGATGCTATGATTTTTGCTTTGAAGGTGTGGAGACATTACATTTTGGAAGAAAGGTTTGATCTATTTACAGATCATAAGTCGTTGAAGTATTTGTTCTCTTAAAAGGAGCTAAACATGAGATAACAGAGATGGTTAGAATTCATATCCGCTTATGATTTTAGGATTGAGTACACACCAGGGAAAGGCAACTGGGTTGTAGATGCACTTAGCAGGAAACATCAAAATGCAATGTTGGCAATGATGGTTGAGTAGGAAGATTTATAAGCATTAGCAGATTGCAGATTGTAGTAGAGATCTGAGGCAGAGTCTAGTGGTGATACAGTTGTATTGTCTTGTTTAGAAGTTCGACCAGTTTTGATCGAGTGGATTACTTAGAGGATCCAGTGTTAGCTGAACAGATCAGTAACTAAAGGAAGGAACCAAGAGCGATGACTTGAAAGATTTCAGTCTTGACTAGAATGGGTGGTTGAGAAAGAAAGGAAGATTATGTGTTCCAAGTGTAGGAAACATAAGGAAGGAACTCTTAGATGAATGCCATCGTTTGAAGTTCACTATACATCCTGGAGGTACCAAGATGTATCAGGATATGAAGAGGAATTTGTTCTAGGAAGGAATGAAACGGGATATTAGTTTGTGTGTAAGGCGGTGCTTGAATTGCCAGCGGGGAAAGGCCGAACAACAGAAACCAAGTGGTTTTCTTCAGCCATTAGATATTCCAGTGTGGAAGTGGGATTATATTTCTATGGACTTCATAGACGGGTTACCAAGGTCGAACAAGGGAAATGAAAGTATATGGGTTATAGCGGACAGATTGACCAAGAGAACCCATTTGATTCCAGTTAAGTCAACCAGGACGGCACCTGTTTTAACAAGATTGTTCATGAAGAATGTGGTTATACTGCATGGAGTTCCTAGCAGCATAGTTAGTGATATAGATTCCTTGTTCACTAGCGAGTTTTGGAAGAGTCTGTAGGAAGTTTTAGGACCAAGCTTGAGATGAATACCGCTTACCATCCGCAGACAGATGGGCAAACGGAAAGAGTTAACAAGATCTTAGAAGATCTATTGACAGCTTTTGTTTTAGACTTTGGGGGATCATGGGAGGACCATCTGCATCTAGTCGAGTTTTCATATAACAACAGTTATCAGACTAGTATTGGGATGGCACCATTCGAAGCTTTGTATGGGAGACCATGCAAGTTTCCTATTTGTGTTAGAGACCGGGGATAGGTTGATCTTGGTCCAGATTTGGTCAGAGAAGCTGCATAAAAGATTAAGATCATTCGAGATAGGATGAAGGAGGCTCAGTCGAGGCAGTTAAATTATGCAGATAAGAGACGGAAAGATTTGGAATTCTCAATTAGGGACCATGTTTTCGTCAAAGTATCATCGATGGGTGTGCTTAGATTTGGGAAGTTGAGGAAGTCATCTCCTAGGTTCATAGGACAATTTCTTATTCTTGATAGGATGGGAAGCTCGCGTATAGACTTGAGGTACCGAGCAGTTTGGCAAGTGTCCATGATGTTTTTCATATTTCTCATATCAAAAACTGTGTTAGAAACCTGAAGACTGCTATTGCACCGATAGTGCTAGATGATTTAGTGGTAGAACCAGACTTGATCATAGTGAGGAAGCCAAATCGCATTGTTGCGAGAGACGAGAAGAGGCTTAGAACCAAGACAGTCATATTAGTCAAAGCCCAGTGAAGTGACGATGGCAGAGACTGTACTTGGGAGGTTGAGAGCAGGATTAAAGATACTTATCCTGACTTGTTTGGATTGTACGTTCTACCTTCTTGTTTATTTTGAGCCTTATTGTAATTTCAAGGACTGTAACATACCAGATTTTTGATAACATTATTTAGGAAATTTAGTTAGATAAACTAAATAGAATAATGTGTTGATTAAGGGATTGAGATTTGATTTAATTAAGGTAGTCATGCCTTTTTAACTAATAAATTAAATGAAGGGTTTAAAAATGAGTTAGAAGAGGGATATCATGGGAAAGAGGCCATTTCTATATCATCTTCCTTAGGACGTGTGTTTCAACACACGTTCATTCTCATTTTCAAAATTTTAAAAGCTTGGCCGGCCACCATTAACGAAGGAAGAAGAAGAGGAAACAAAAGAGATGCTTAAGTAAAGCAAATTTAAATCAAACTCATTCAAATCTCAAGCTCCTTAATCATTAAAGTAAAAGGTGAATAATGTTTATATCTCTTAATTTTTATGGTTTCGGTTTTAAGGTTAATTTTGAATGATTTTGCAAAGGTTTGCCATGTTTTTGGAAGATAAAATGATATATATATATAGTTTATGATTTACGTGTGTTCATATAGATTTTATGACATGTTTTAAGCGGAAAACCCTGTTAAATGACATCCGTTAGCCTTTTGAATTTTTATGGTGATCTAAAAAGTTATTTTAGAGACGGGTTTCGATTTTTAGAATTTTTAGAATTTTTGGGAAATTATTGTGAATTTTCTAAGGAAGAAAAGGTATATTTGGATTATAAAACTAATTACGGGAAAAATAATTATAGTTTGGATTCGAAATTTTATACGTTGAAGAGAA
The DNA here is from genome assembly GCA_030765085.1 of Allium cepa. NCBI lineage: Eukaryota > Viridiplantae > Streptophyta > Magnoliopsida > Asparagales > Amaryllidaceae > Allium > Allium cepa. The sequence goes on along the minus strand of CM060945.1, from coordinate 133,862,659 downwards.
CATATTATTTGGTTTTTTGGAATTTTTGAAGGTTTTTTAATAGTTATATAAAATTATTTAAGGTATGGAACTTAAATGTTTTACATAACTATAAAGGAAAAAGAAGCTTTTTCAAAATTATTCAAATTTCCAAAGAAGGAAAGCCAGCAGCATTTTTGAACATAAAATTCTGGCAACCAATCAAATTTAGACAAACAATACAGGTGGGGTACAAAAGAACTGTTTTAAAGTACAAATGAATAGTTTTTCTTCTATTTCAACCCTTCGGTAGAGCTTCCGCCTTCATTCTAGACCTTCCGACAAAGTCGAAAGGTATCAAACCTTTTGGCTAGGTCAAATACCAATGCACAAGATATTAGGCAACTGGTAGATAGTGGATTGGATGGAGTCGAAAGGTTTAGGGACGAAAGGCTATACTTTTCGAAAGAGATGAAATTTTGTTTTGGTTTAAAGAAAATACGCCTGCTAATTTTGGATAAAGAGCCTTCAGAATTGTCAAAAAGGTTTAAAAGAAAAAGGTATCGATTGGTTTGCTTTCTTGTTTTAAATGAAACCTTCCGACAAGGTCAAAAAGGTATAGCTTCCGACAAGGCCAAAAGCTTAGTTGCTGCTTCCTAACCTTTCGACGTAGATGGAGCCAAAGGTTATCATTTGTTTTCTAAAACTTGCCGCCTCTCTCCATTGATTTCGAATGGTTGGTTCCAACACTAACACTTCATTGTTTTCGAATGTTTTCGAAAGGTTTTATGAAGGTTTTGAAGCAGTTACTTTCGACTCCAATGTTTTTCTGATCCTTTTGCATAATCCAAATGTTTTAAGTCGAAACGTTTTAAAGGTTTCAAAGTAGTTAACTTTGATTGGTTTTGAAAGGTTTTCCACCTACTTTAAATTGAATCCAATGTCTTTGAAAGGTTTTGAGATACATTGCTTTTGAAAGGTTTATTATATAGGGAGATACCCCTGGCTTTCGACAAAGTCGAAAGGTGAAACCTTTCGACTAGATCGAAAAGGAACCTTTTGAAAAGGTCAAAAGGTATGATTTTGCAATGTTTCGAAAGGCGAAGTTTTAAAGGATTTAAAAGGCAGATGTCCTATGTTTTAAAGCTTATAAAAGGAAAGCTTTTAAAAGGTTTAGAAGAAGTTACCTTCAATGATTTTGGAAGGTTTATCAAAGGAAATGAAAGAGTTACCTTCAGTACTTTTGAATGGTTTTGTAAATGGTTTTGAAGGAGTTATCTTCTATGTTTTCGAAAGGTTGTTTAAAGGTTTTAAACAAAGGTTTCGAATATAAGAACTAGGCAGACAACCTAAGTGTTTCAAGCTATAAAAGGATATTAACTTATTATAAAGGATAGACAATCCTTATTGAACATCGTCAATATTATTTTGAGTAAAGTATATATAACATGGCAAAAATAGCTTAGGGTAAAGCTAAAAGATATATTTTCCTTGCATATATATGATTTGACGGATTATATCATTCTGAAAAGGTTTCAAGTAAAATCTAAAAAGCTCATATATTTTGAAGGGTAGTTAACCCAAAAGAAAATCTGGGCAGTCGGCTCATTTCAAATTCGGACAGTCAGTCCATTTTGAGGGCAATCAGCCAGAGGACGGTTAGTCCAGAAAAAGCGGTCAGCTCTGACATGAATAGATAGTTCATTTATTAGCATAACGGACCTTCATAAATTTTTAAGGACATAGTCCATCCTTTTTACCTGTTTTGGGCAGATAGCCCATTATCTAGCATAAAACATATTATTATAATCAATTTTAGGACAGATATCCAGAAAAGAGAAGATAGCTCAGAATTTTGATCAGATAATTCAGATTTTTGACAGATGGTCTCTTTCATTTCCTGTTTTAGCTTAATGGATATTGCTATATTATTATAATCAGTTGATTAACCAGTTTGGTTGCAGGAAAGGATTTGCAAAATATATGTTTTGAAAAGAGATATTAGCGAGAGGAAACCTATTCCGCTAAGCGATGACATCTCACTAATTATCAGTAAACTGAGATGTAACAGATATTATTCATACTAGGCTTTAAGTCTGATGTGAAGTTTTTATTTCCCCTTAAACTCTCGGGTGCTAAAATTTGATTTGAGTGGGCTGACGGTTTAGGTTTTAACAGATTTTGGCGAATAAAGCATCTGAAGATGAGCAGGAGGCCGACGGGTAGCTAATTTAGGAATTCTGTTTTAAAATTGTTTCGACTGTGTATTAAGACAATTATGTCTATATTGCTTTGGTCATCCAAGGGGCATCTTCATATGTCGCTCTTGGCGTTTGATCAATTTCTGGGATTAGTTTTGGGATTTTTGTAACTTGGATATGAAATTTTTGAAATATAATCGCTGATATTATTGCTTTTGGAAACCTGTAATTTTGTACATTCATATGCTTCTAATATTATGGACACCATTAATATTGCCGTATTTCGTCACCAGAAGTTAATATTGTGGATGACTACAACATCCATAGCGCTTAGCTTTTGGCCTTCAGATAGAGATGTAACATTAGGCTAGGTCACTTTGCCAGAAGTCTGCACATGATATCACGAAGGAGTTTTGAAAGTTCCACGGCGATCTGAGACATTTTGATGGATCAATATCGATCCGTGGGGGATGAATCGCTAGAAATCCATGCCCTTGGCACATTTTTGAGCCAACCCCGTTGGGTTGGGCTCCTTGCTCTATGTAGTCGTCCTCCATGTAGTTTTGTAGCTTGCTGCCTTGTTTTGGTGATGGTTTACACACGGGTTAGATTGTTCTATAACTTGAATCAAATGAATGTTCACTTCTCAAACTAGGTTGCTTGGAATGTTATGAAACTTGCAAACATCCCTAGAAAAGATATTGGTTCATAATGCAAAAGACTTGAACGTCCCATGAAGCTTCCTCATGGATCGCTAGCGATTCATCCCCTCAGTGAATTTTTGGGTAATTCTTCTTGAGTCCCTAGTCCCTCTTGGCCTATTACTATGGTCCTTTTGGTTGAGTCTTGAGTTGTTTTGGCTTGGCCTAGATGTTCTAACTCATCTGGATTCCTGCTCGAGTAAAAACCGAGTTAACAATGGACATGTTATACCTTGCATGGATTGATATGTTACACATGCGCATGCGCGCACACAAATAAATGTACGTATGTATATGTTTATTTATGTGTGAATCATTTACTTATATACATATATGTATGTATGTATATGTATATGTGTGTATCATATATATTTGTATGATACATACAAATACATATACATACATACATGTATGTATGTAAGTGACACACACACACATATATATATCATAACATAAATTAAATAAAACTATATCAATTTATGAATTTAAATAATATAAAATATTTTATTTAAATAAAATTTATAAATATTTAGAATAAACTAGACTTCACAGGCCTAATAAAGATTCAATATAGTAAAAAAAATTGAAATTCACTCATAACTTACGTTGCGGGATGGTCCAGTTCCAAGAGAACTTGCGTCCTCAGCTTAGCATCAATGAGCGGATTCTCAAAATAGCTCACCGTCTAAAATCCTAAGCTCAATCAACCCTCAAGATTAGCGGCAACCTTAGTCTTGAGCCGATCCTTTTATCTTGTTGCATATCTCTTGTAGTTCCCCATAATTGTAAGTGAGCTACATAATAGAGGAATTCACATTTGATGTAGAAAGTTACACCGAACCACTCTATATCTTGTGTCATTTACCCATTTAATGCTTATTTTAGCTCTTAAACTGAACGATTAGTAAGTAACCTTTGCTTTTCTTGGTGCAATTCCAAGGTTGACGAAAAATACGGTTAACAATAGCTCTCTCATCAATCTCTTGTACCATATATCATGCAGTAATGAGTGATAATCTTCATAAATACTCCAATGATTTATATATTTGAATGAATGTGAATATTACATGTTTGGTTGTTGCAAACTAGTCAGGATCAGTGAATGGTCATTGCTACTAAAAGGTAAATATTTTATCTCGCAAGAGAGAAGATGTTGGACTTAAGAAATATTGGCCAATGCTCTATCTATTTTCATCAAAATGTTTTCCTCCAGACCGTGTAGGATCTAGATTAACCCTAGAGGGGGGTGATAGGGTTATAGAAAATTTTCTCGAGTTAAACGCAAAAACAAACTGCAGAGAAATAAATATGTTGAAAAGTAAATCACACACAAAATTTACCCAGCTTCGGCAACCCCTGCCTACTGCTGCATTCCCAGATTTCTATTAGAATTAAACAGTCTCCCGCTTACAAACACTCTAACAGACTCGCACACTCTGCTACCGCCTATAGAGTTTTGCAAACTCGCACACCCTGCTCACTGAACTAATTCTAACTAGACAATCTAACACAACCTAAAACCTAGGTGGTGATTTACCAAGACTTGATTCGAAAAGAACAGATAAAAATAAAACTAATAAACAAAAAAAAACCTTTAATAAAAATAAACCCTAAAAATAAACTAAAGCCCTTATTGCAAAAATAAACTAAAGCCCCTTATAATAAAACAAGGCCGGCCCAATTCGTCTGCCCGTTCCTTTTTCTTTTGCTATTGAAAAATTGCGGCCTTGCTTTCTTTGCCCTCTGAAATTAAAGCTTTGTTCCCTTGCGAAAATTAGGGCTTTCTTCAAATTTGATTCTCTGGTGTGTGTTGCTCTTGCTCGCTGCTTCTCTGATGATCGATTCTCTGGTTGCTTTACTTGCGCTCGTTCGCAGCTGCTCCTCTGTTGATCGTTTTGTGAAATTAGGGCTTGGTTGCTTTAAAACGATCGAATCTGATTTTTCTTCTGGTATGTTATTTTTTGCTTTCTGGATTGATTGCTTGGATTCGATTGTTCTTTTTTTTGCACACGGCCTATGATGATTTTGGGTGTGAATTTATATGAATTCGACACTTTCCTAATTCTCAGTTTCCTGATATTGTGACAACTTGATACACACGGCTTTGATTTTGTAGCGTTCGATTTACCTTGAATGATACGGCAAAAAACTTTCCTCTTTTGATTTTTGACTTTTTCAAAGATACGCAGATACATACTTGATTTTTTTTACTTGGTCATCTCTGCACTGTTGAACTTCGTTCATCCCTGTAGCATTGATTTACACGGCAGAAACTAACTATGCCTTGTCTGATTATTTGGTGATTCTAGACTTTATTCTTTGATTTCTTAAAAATACTTCTCTGTGTCTTCATCACTGTTTTGATTTGAAAACACCTGCGGCCTCATTTTAGCTTCGAAACTTCGGTCATATTGATTTTGTGTATGCCTTAATATGTGTTCGCACTGCATACTGTATCGGCCTACATTGTTCATATCTTTCTATGGTAGCACTTTCGACCTTCTGATGAATTTCTGGCTTAACTTGTACTTGACCTTGTCACTGATGTTCACTGATATAATTCATGATGTATTCATGAAGTCTGGTTCATTGTTGTTCCATTTTTACTGTTGTATCACTACTTGTGTCTGCACTTGCTCGATCCATTTATATTTGTAGCTTGCTGCTGTTGGTCTTCATGTGCCCTTGACTTTGTTATATTTTGTTGTGCATTGCATTGTGAGTTGTATTCATGTTTGATCACTGGGCTTTGCATTGTGTAGTTGCCATATCTTGTGCTCGAGCTCTTTGCATACTGATGCACTTTGAGTTGCAGTGTTTCATTTCTGGTTGTAGAAGCTTGGTCTGTCATTTGGTCTGCATACATAAGCTTTTATGCTGTTTCTTTGGTATTGAGACCTGTATTTTGATGTTCTGGTTCGAGACTACACTTGTGCAGTTCTCTGGTCTTGTATCTGCTGATGTTGTTTCTTTTATGATCTGCCATGCTTCAGTTTTATTGTGCCTTGTGTTGAACCCAGTTTTAAAAACTCGGGTTTGACCTTGTGCTCATGTCGAGATTTTATTTATATTGCACCTAAGTTGAACCCGTCCTTTTATTTTGGGTTTGACCTTGTGCTCACCTGTCCCTGTAACATTATCAAGTGTATATCGGTGTGCACGGCCTTGTAGCATGTACAGTGATACACTGTGCATGTCACATTGTTCGTGTATGATAAATTCAAATGTAAATGATGACGAACAACCCAAATAACTGAGGCAACTATTTTAAAAATTCATATTTTATTTTACATTGCAAAAATATTTCTTTTTCAATTTTACTGCGTTAGTGAATATTTTTGCAGATTGCTCAAATGCTGGATTCTAACTGGAATGAAGTTGAAGATAAACTACGAGTGTGAGTGATATGTAGTGAGGAATTTATGTAAATTGAATTGTGATGTAATTAGAATCAAAATTGTATATGTAGAGCTTGAATTTGTACTATTCAAAATTGTAATAAATATTTGTTTGAATAAAATTTCTGTTTGAATTCAAATTCTGTGTAATTAATTTTATTCGGCAAATATTTATTTAATCTATGAAAAATAAAATAGTATATTAACAAATACATTTAAACGAATGTTTATATGTTTATTATCATCAAACAAAAATCATATAAGCGCATATTCAACAATCTCCCCCTTTTGATGATAACAAACATATATTTAAGATTTTGACTGTGTTAAATGTATTTGATCAATGATATACTTTAATTGCTCCCCCTATTTAAATGCTTCCTCTCTACATGATGATCCCCCTACATATATGCATACAAATAGAAATATACAAATGAGCCTAGATGCAAATGGAAAATTATTTGACCTTTGCTTGATTTTATTTGACAAAATCTTAACTTTTCTCTCCCCTTTTGTTATCAGCAAAAGAATAATAGTGTTAGAGAAAATAGAGCTAAAGTGATCGATATTAATCCAACATTAAAACTCAATTGAATATACATATTAAATTTCAATAAGAAAATCAAACAAAAATCATAACTACCCACGTTAGGTGCATATTCCACTTTTAGAAGTAATGGGAATGATGTCATCATATAAAACCATACAGTTGTATCTGTTTGGGGTACACTTATATCAGGAATTTGAATATCTACTAATCATGCATAACCGTTAGGACTTTTAAATGAGATTAGTAGTATTCCAATTTAATTTTAAAAATGAATTCAAGTATCTTCTAATCACACATAACCGTGAGGACTTTTAAATGGGATTAGAATCAACTTGTTTATTTAATAAATCAATTTTGATATGTGTTCCATACATGCATAACCGTAAGGACTTTTAAATGAGCATGGAAGCACATAACAACTTCCAAGTAATTCACTCATGCATAACCGTGAGGACTTTTAAATGAGAGTGAATACTTTGGATTTTATTTTGTTTTATAAAATGAAAAAACGAATGATTCCTGTTTAAAGTACCACATATCAACAGACTATATTGAATTTTTGATGAGCGATGGTCGATAGAAATATGATAGACATAGAAATGGTTATGGAATCTTTACCCAACAAAAAGTTTTATAACTCTTGTTTGAATTTCTAAAGAAATTTTTCTAAAATATACTGTCTTGAGTAATGTATGAAAAATATCAACACTCATCACTTTTTTCAATCACTATTTATCTTTTCGATAATTATTAGGGAGTTAGACTAGTTAAAATTGTCATTTAAACCAAATTCAAAAATAATTATGAAATCAATTTTTCACAATGACTAATTTGAAAATATGATTAAAAATGATTTTCTCGAGGGGGTTATATGAGAAAATTTTCTGCTATTTGAAAATTATTTGAAATGAAAAATATGCAGATATTTTCTTTGAAAAACTATGCAGTTACTAAATGTCTCCAAAATCACGTTCAACTAGTAATTTCTCTATCAACTAGATTACCAGTGTAATCTGCATCTAAATTTCTTTTTCACTCAAAAATTATAATTAATTGAATTTGATCGACCAAACCATGAAGTGTGCATCAAAAATTTCAAACTCAATTTTAACAACAATTTAAATGACATTCTTTGAATTTGAATTGAAGCCGTGTAAATAATCAGAAACTGTGAATATAGAGTTAGCCGTATTATAACCAAAAATATTATCATCCAACAAAACACTATTTTTAATCCAAACTAATATATATGAAGTAAATCCAAGAATCTAGAGTATATAATTGGCCAACTATGTTGAACAAGTCAGAATCAAAATCATCATCTTTACAACATCTCAATATTGGTTGATTTCATTCAGAATACGGTGCAGATTATCACATTTAATATATCGATCAAATAAATATACCTTCACCTGTTTTACCTTTACGATAATTTTTCGTGGTTGCCCATTGTGATTCTGTCACCTTTGTACTAGGCTAAGGAACTTTTGCTTTGTTGCCCGTTGTGTTTCTGGAACAGTCAAAATCCAGAGAACACTGTTGTTGTTCCTTAGCCTGCCACCATACCTACACGATGAAAGATTTTTGTGACCTATTTGTTTTTATAGGTCCATGATTGTTAGTGGCAGAATATTTTGAAAGATAATTTTGAGGAGACCCAAAACTATTTATATATGTTCCTTTCGGCACCCAGATTTGTTTTGTCCTTTCATTCTTGTTCCAATAGACATGAAATTTGTTTGTAGAATTCTTAGGAACCCAAACTTGTATAAATTTTGTGTTCTTGTTCCTATGACTACAATTTTCAACACGATGTCCAATTATTTCACATCTAGCAAAGACACTCTTACCTTTTGCATTATCATCAGTCTGTGTTTTCCCAAAGCCTAGTCCTTTTCTGTTGTTAGCAAAAATTTGATTTCCCAATAACATGTTGAATGATTTTTCTCCACTTGAAAGGTTATTCAGAGATTTCTCAAGATATTGGACTTTGGTTTTCATTGTTACGTTTTCAGTTACAAGTGAGGTGCATCTATTTATAAAATCCTTTTTCCTAGTGTCAATGGTTTCCTTAAGACTCAAGTTTTCTTTTTCATGATTCTCAAAGCTATTCTTAAGTCTTGATAATTCTGAATCTAAAAATTTACATTTTTTACAGTCTAGGTTTTGAATATTTTCAAGTTCAGTTTCTAACCTAGAATTTTCATGGACAAGTTCTCTCCTATCAGATTTCAGTTTTTCAATTTTAGATTCAAGAGTATCAACTATTTTAGTAAGATCACAACACATAAAAACAAGTTCTTTATAAGAATAGTGACCTACCTCACTAGATTCCCCTGAGCTTGCTTCTGAATCTGATTTTGCCATAAGACATAAGTTGGCCTCCTCTGAGCTACTATTCGAAACTTCCTCCCCTTCTTCATCATCCCAAGTCACTGCAAAGGCCTTCTTCTTCTTTTTCTTTCCTTTGTTTTTTTTGAGAAGTGGGCATTGTTGTTTGAAGTGGCCAGGCTTGTTGCAGTTAAAGCACGTCGGTTCATTATCGGAATTGTCAGAATCTTTTGGCCTATTTCCACTTGTTTTCTTCTTGCGTGGCCTGAATCTTGACCATTTTCTAAGATTATTGACAGCCATCGCAAGCTCTTCAATTGGATCTTCTTCATCGCTCTCTTCTTTGCTCTTTAAGGCAATCGTCTTCTTCTTTGATTCGGAGTTGTTGCGTTCCTCCTTTGCTTTTAGCTCAAGCTCATATGTCATCAAGTTACCGATCAACTCCTCCATGCTTAGTTTACTCAGATCTTTCGATTCTTGTATTGCCGTGACTTTTGCCTCAAAGCTCATCGGTGAGACTCGTAGCACCTTCCTCACAAGCTCTACCTCAGTGAATACCTTCCCAAGCGCTCTAGCATTGTACACCAAAGTTGAAAAGCGTCCAAACATGTCCTTTATGCTCTCGCCTTTGTCCATCACAAAGTTCTCGTACTCATTGCTGAATAGGGCTAGACGAGACTCCTTGACTTGAGAAGTTCCTTCATGTGTCACCTCCAAGGTATGCCAAATTTCCTGTGCAGTTTTACAATGAGAAATTCTATTAAATTCAGTCTTATCAATAGCACGGATCAGAGCATTCATGGCTTTAGCATTTGTAGTTTTTAATTTCTTATCGTTAGCATCCCACCTATCCTTAGGTTTAGGAATCTCAGTATCACCAACAGTTATAGTGGGAGATTTATAGCCAGTTTCAATAATGTCCCAAACATCATAATCAACAGAACTAAGATAAATACCCATCCTAACTTTCCAATAAGCATAATCATTCCCATTAAACATGGGTGGCCTAGCAATAGATTGTCCCTCAGAAAAAGCATTATTTGATGGATTCATGACTCTAGAGTTAAAGAAAAATACCGTGCTCTGATACCACTTGTAGGATCTAGATTAACCCTAGAGGGGGGTGAATAGGGTTATAGCAAATTTTCTTGAGTTAAACGCAAAAAAAACTGCAGAGAAATAAATATGCTGAAAAGTAAATCACACACAAAATTTACCCAGCTTCGGCAACCCCTGCCTACTGCTGCATTCCCAGATTTCTATTAGAATTAAACAGTCTCCCGCTTACAAACACTGTAACAGACTCGCACACCCTACTACCGCCTATAGAGTTTTGCAAACTCGCACACCCTGCTCACTGAACTAATTCTAACTAGACAATCTGACACAACCTAAAACCTAGGTGGTGATTTACCAAGACTTGATTCGAAAAGAACAGATAAAAATAAAACTAATAAAAAAATACCCTTTAATAAAAATAAACAGCAAAAATAAACTAAAGCCCTTATTGCAAAAATAAACTAAAGCCCCTTATAATAAAACAAGGCCGGCCCAATTCGTCTGCCCGTTCCTTTTTCTTTTGCTATTGAAAAATTGCAGCCTTGCTTTCTTTGCCCTCTGAAATTAGGGCTTTGTTCCCTTGCAAAAATTAGGGCTTTCTTCAAATTCGATTCTCTGGTGTGTGTTGCTCTTGCTCGCTGCTTCTCTGATGATCGATTCTCTGGTTGCTTTACTTGCGCTCGTTTGCAGCTGCTCCTCTGTTGATCGTTTTGTGAAATTAGGGCTTGGTTGCTTTGAAACGATCGAATCTGATTTTTCTTCTGGTATGTTATTTGTTGCTTTCTGGATTGATTGCTTGGATTCGATTGTTCTTTTTTTTGCACACGGCCTATGATGATTTTGGGTGTGAATTTATATGAATTCGACACTTCCCTAATTCGCAGTTTCTTGATATTGTGACAACTTGATACACACGGCTTTGATTTTGTAGCGTTCGATTTACCCTGAATGATACGGCAAAAAACTTTCCTCTTTTGATTTTTGACTTTTTCAAAGATACGCAGATACATACTTGATTCTTTTACTTGGTCATCTCTGCACTGTTGAACTTCGTTCATCCCCGTAGCATTGATTTACACGGCAGAAACTAACTATGCCTTGTCTGATTATTTGGTGATTCTAGACTTTATTCTCTGATTTCTTAAAAATACTTCTTTGTGTCTTCATCACTGTTTTGATTTGAAAACACTTGCGGCCTCATTTTAGCTTCGAAACTTCGGTCATATTGATTTTGTGTATGCCTTAATATGTGTTCGCACTACATACTGTATCGGCCTACATTGTTCATATCTTTCTATGGTAGCACTTTCGACCTTTTGATGAATTTCTGGCTTAACTTGTACTTGACCTTGTCACTGATGTTCACTGATATAATTCATGATGTATTCATGAAGTCTGGCTCATTGTTGTTCCATTTTTACTGCTGTATCACTACTTGTGTCTGCACTTGCTCGATCCATTTATATTTGTAGCTTGATGTTGTTGGTCTTCATGTGCCCTTGACTTTGTTATATTTTGATGTGCATTGCATTGTGAGTTGTATTCATGTTTGATCACTGGGCTTTGCATTGTGTAGTTGCCATATCTTGTGCTCGAGCTCTTTGCATACTGATGCACTTTGAGTTGCAGTGTTTCATTTCTAGTTGTAGAAGCTTGGTCTGTCATTTGGTCTTCGTACATAAGCTTTTATGCTGTTTCTTTGGTATTGAGACCTGTATTTTGATGTTCTGGTTCGAAACTACACTTGTGCAGTTCTCTGGTCTTGTATCTGCTGATGTTGTTTCTTTTATGATCTGCCATGCTTTAGTTTTATTGTGCCTTGTGTTGAACCCAGTTTTAAAAACTCGGGTTTGACCTTGTGCTCATGTCGAGATTTTATTTATATTGCACCTGAGTTGAACCCGTCCTTTTATTTTGGGTTTGACCTTGTGCTCACCTGTCCCTGTAACATTATCAAGTGTATATCGGTGTGCACGGCCTTGTGGCATGTACAGTGATACACTGTGCATATCACATTGTTCGTGTATGATAAATTCAAATGTAAATGATGATGAACAACCCAAATAACTGAGGAAACTATTTTCAAAATTCATATTTTATTTTATATTGCAAAAATATTTCTTTTTCAATTTTACTACGTTAGTGAATATTTTTGCAGATTGCTCAGATGCTGGATTCTAACTGGAATGAAGTTGAAGATAAACTACGAGTGTGAGTGATATGTAGTGAGGAATTTATGTAAATTGAATTGTGATGTAATTAGAATCAAAATTGTATATATAGAGCTTGAATTTGTACTATTCAAAATTGTAATACATATTTGTTTGAATAAAATTTCTGTTTGAATTCAAATTCTGTGTAATTAATTTTATTCAGCAAATATTTATTTAATCTATGAAAAATAAAATAGTACATTAACAAATACATTTAAACGAATGTTTATATGTTTATTATCATCAAACAAAAATCATATAAGCACATATTCAATAGACCGGACCACCAAGAATAATTAAACCCCTTTATAGATAGCTCAGTAAGTCCCGCCCAAATCATACATAGGTCAATCTCTTGCATGTAACTATTCAAAACTGTGTTACCGCTAGTTTATCATTACCATCTCTAATACAGTTGTAATCCCCTATAAGCAGTGATGGATAATATATTTTAAGAGCATCTCTCTCTAAATTATTCCACAATCCTATTCTCAACTGCTCAAAATTGTAGCCATACACAAAAGTACATGCTTTCATCGGCAGGCAAGATCTTTAAAGTTGAATGGTTATGGGTTGCTCGCTCATGGACAATATATTATAGCTCCATATATTGTAATCAACTAACACCCGAATTCTACATTTATATGAACATTCAGCATTATTAATAACCTTCCAATTATTATTAAATTGTTTATCCCATAGCTCAATTTCATCTACTCTCCATTTATTCTCAAGAAGTCATATATGCTAAGTTGTTCTTTATTAGCAAATTGATCTTTCCCTTGCCTACCTTTTTAGGCGAGGCTTGTAGAGTCTCCTCCATGAATTATTATTTATGATCATATATGTTTATTGGGCTGCTAGGATTATTTACCGTTAATTATTCCCTGGTCTCTTGTGCTTGAACAATTTTAAGATTATTAAGAATAGTGCATGATGGAAGGGTAACATCAAAATGCATAAAAGTGAAAATGGGACTCGATGATGGCAATCCTTCTGTAGTGGGTGCTGCAGGTACATAATGGCTGCTAGTGGGTGCTGTCGTGGCTCCTAGTATGATTGAAGTAAAACCGTCGACATTTGTTCCTTCCGACTACGCCCCCCACTCCTGAGGAAGATACTAAGACTACCAGTATTTCCAATTCCTTCCACCCCTTCGAGTTAACCATGACTTCCTCTTTATCATTACATCTCTCCACGACCTCCGATTGGGGCTCTTTCGGCGAAGTCTCTAAGTTCTTAGTCTGCTTATCATAGGTGATTAACAGGGATTTCTTTATTTACTTACCTGATATGTATTCCGCCATATCCATCAAAATATTTTCCTTAGCCATGTTAAATTGCTCTATTACTTCATCAATATTTCTTATTATTTTGTTTGGTCTTTCGAGTTCTCCTCCTTTAGTTATATCTCCATGCTCCTCGTCTCCATTTCCCTTATTCTCTATAGAATCATGTCCCTCATGTTCCCCTCGATGTACCTCCATCGCCCCTGGGTTTAGTTTCATAATTAACTTTTCTAGTCGGATCCATACTTTAACCATAGAGAGTTGCACCTTGTTATGCCTGAAACAAACACAATCATCATATCTTGAAGGAGGATTCTCAAACTTTACTTACTATTTGTAGCTAAGTCTACCTTCAAAAACACCTTAAATCTCCTTTGGGAAACCAACAACCGCCTTTAACTCTACTAGGACTCTTGCAAAAGAAATTCAGTTTCTATTAGACGTAGGAACATCCATCTCTATAGGAGTTCTAATACAGCTAACTAAAGCACTAATTGCCTTTCCTCCCCATACCATAAAAGCTTAGACCATGCAGTTTAATCCACATAGGTAATAATAGAAGCAAGTCTTTGTCTATTCTAATGTTTGAATTCAACCGCATCATAGTAATTAGATTTCTATTAAAGAACTATGCCCATTAGCTAATAATTTTATCATGATCTTTTTCACTATTGAACCTCACCACAAAAAGCCACTCTCCCTCGATTATAGAGAAAAACCCCTCGGTTTTCCAAACCCTTTTCATATAGTTTTCTTGGTTTTCGAAATAAAGTCCAGGCCCCACTTTATAGATTAATGCACTATTTTTCCAGCTCGACCCCGCTTCTTTTGATAACTCGATATTTTCGACCCTCGAAAATCGACATTAATACATCCACCGTATTATGTGCCGAGCAATCGAGTAACCGATGGTTGGGGGAAAGAAGTAGGATAAAAGAAGAGAAGAGAAGAGAAGAAGAGGAGGAAAAGAAAACTAACAACAATACATAGTCTCACAACTGAATGAACAATCTATAACATACAACAAATCTTTATGCAAAGAAAAATGTAATATACATATACCAATTAGAGTATACTAACGTATTTCAACCTAAATGGTTATAACAGCATGTTGTTATAATTGTTGATAAATACAACCAACATACAACACCACACAACAGAAAGAAATACATAGATACGTCATGGACCTCCAGCTCATCTCTTAAGCTCCAATGCATGTAAATGAATATGTGAATATGTTTGGTTTGACCCAAGCATTATAATAAAACAATACCTGAGTCAGTCTGGCAAACCAGCGTGAGAAAAACACTACCAACCGGATTTTAAAGTTATTAGAACCTTTGAAATCAAAAGTATCTCGTAAGACCATGTCGCACATAAACACGAATGAGTTTTTACCTTACGATAACCAAACCATTTCATATGAAATTTTGTGGTATTGTAATAGTGTCTAAGATACAAACACTTATTAACCATAACCAAAATTGTTACATAAATTAAATTCTAGCATAATAGGTATAAGACTAAAACTGTAAAGGCATGTACTAGAAAATGCATTCCATATAATGACTGGGCTATTGGGCTTTCGTCCATCACGGTGCATCTATAGATAAAATAACATTGATGTCAAACCTATCAACCCCTACCAGTACAGGACCGACTTACCTTTTACTGGACAATACCGAATATGATCACCCTTTGTTTAGTGGGCCTCAAAGCATACAAATGAGAGATAATATCGACACTAAATTGGGATGATCCATACCCTACTTGGGAGAATCCACTTAGCCTTGCTCCATCTCTCCTATTTTAGTCATTCCCTATTGATGAGGATTGAGACTACGTTTTATCTTTTATCTAGCATTTCCCACTTGGATTGCTAACACTGCCTTCTAGGCATCAATGCAATACCAGCATTCATCCATACAAGTTGTCCAGTATATGGAAAAACCGAAGGCACTACTTTTACTACATCCATTTTGGAATCACCATCAGGATTAGTAGCAAGTAGCCCTTGCACTTTGATGAGCCTCGTCTTTAAAACCATCGTCTTCAAGATGTATTCACTTCGAAACACTTGAGTTGGATCGAAGTGCTTTTCGAATAACATATCTGATCCCGGGCTTTTCAAAACAACATTCGATAGTTTTCGGCAAACTCAACCCCGATTCTTTAGGAAATATAGCTAGATAAGAGCAGAGATCACGTCCTAACAGTTAGTGGATGGATTTCCTTGTCGTTTGTCCTAACAGAATGAAATGAGATTTATACGCATAGTACAACGTCATCAAAGATGACTGTGCCATATAGCTCATGTGTTTCTCCTAGATATTTTCATAGTTACATTTTGGGTCCATATTTGATAGTCGATTATTTAACTATCCACAAACACATATCCAAATCAGGGATTTAATTCCATAAGGAAAACCAACATTGGTTAAGCACAAAAGCAACCACTAACCTCTTTAATTAATCTTTTCATTAATTAAAATCACTTTGTAAATACTTGTATAAAACTACTTTTACAAAGATACATCCTAAATCCTTATATTTCAATACTTGGAAAAATATCCATATACTTATCTCAACGGTATAAGTATATTCACAATCACTACACTTCACAACTTAGAAAATGTACTCATATACTTTTCTCAATGGTATAAGTATATTTACAAAACTGAGAAAGATTTTCTTTTCATGCAATTCCAAAATCATTTATATACTCCTTATAAATCTTTAAAACCCATTTATAACCCATTTTATAAATCTCTGAAAATCATTTATAATCTCTTTTACAAATTTCAGTCCTTTATAAATTATTTTATACATTTCTAAAAATCCTTACAACTCATTGTAAATCCATAAAACTATCTATAAAACCCCTTTTTATAGATCTATAAACCCCTTTATAAAATCCCTTTATAAATATCTAAGAACAAGTATTAACTCTTTTATAGATCAAAAAACATTTATAAAACTATTTTATAAATCTTTGAAACCATTTATAAAACTCTATTTATAAATCTCGAAAACATTTATAAATAAATAATCATTTACTTTAAAAACATTATTATATAATAATTATTACTAATAATAAATAAACATAAACATAATAAATAAATAATTATTATTAACTTTACAAAAACTTAAAAATAATAATTAATAATTTTAAAACATTACTAAACAAAAAATAATAATCAATCTTTACTATTATTATATACGGTAATAATTTATTTCCAAAACATTATTAATAAATCAATATTATTAATTTCAAGCCATATTAATTATTTTAATAATTAACTATTTAAAATATTAAGATACAAATAAATAACTTTAAAGCGGTATTAATATAAATAAATAATCTTTAAAACAATATTAAATATAACAACCTTAAAACGATATTAAATACAAATAAATAGCTTAGAAAAGACAGATAAAATGGTTGGAGTAAAATATAAGTTAAATCCTTTGAAACAAAATATTTTTTAAACCCAATTCAGATTTAAATTCATTTCTTGTCTCAAAAACCTCAAAAACCAACTCCAACTCAAATAACGATTTATAGTATTTTAATATACTAATTCGAGGCCAATAGCTACCCAACTTTTAACCAATATTTATATTGATTTTCTATCACCAAGGGGCATAAGTTTTGAACATATAACAATGTCATAATTAGTAGAACTGACAATCAAGTTTAATATCCAATAATTCATATGACCGGAATATTAATGTGAGGAATCCCATTGGATCCCTCCAACATGTCCCCCTGCATAACAACTTATATATATCGGCACATACATATAAATAAAATTCAACAGTGGTGAGGAATCCTGTTGGATCCCTCCAACATGTCCTCTTGCATCACAAATAGTATAGTCGTATAACATGGGTCATCCGCTACTAGGCGGGTATATATAAAAGGTCATCCGCTCCAGGGGTGGGAATAAATCCAAACCAACTGATAAAGCAGTAAATTATCCAAACATTCAATCAATAATTTTTATCAGCTATATAACATACTAGTTAACCAAAAAGAGTGAGTTTAACTCACCATTATTTCTGTTGCCGCCAAGGCATTCCGGTTTGGAACTAAAATGTCCGATTTTAGCTCAAATTTCAACTATCTCCAAATTTGTCCAAACCAGTTCCATCGCGAGATTGCGTCATCATGAGCGCAACGCAAAAACCTACACCTCGATTGGATGAGAGAGTTAAATAATTTTTAATTAAATGATTTTTAAATTATCATTAACTTAAATTAATTAACTATTTAAACTAATTACCCACTTTAATCTTCCCTCTTCCTAATCCTTCCTCTCGCTCCCAAGCACATGTAACATAATGGCCTTTTCATCATTCATCGTCAGTATTGTCGATCATGTGCCCCTTCGAGCTCACCGCCGAACGTGGTCGCCACACCATGCATATCACCCCAGGTCTGATGCCCTATTGCATCGCCAATCGCTAAAAAAAGAAAACAAACACACCACGTTCATCTTAAAATTGCCATCGCCATGGTTGGCCATTAGCCATGAAACTTTGCCAGTGCCTCGCCTTCCTCGACGTCTTCCCTTCAGACCCCATCAGCTAAAATTGCTTAGAATCACCGGAATCTTCGAAAGTAGATTCGACATTAAACTATAAACTGCGGCCACCACGTGACGATTGACGACGATCCAACAGTTGAACGAGTTGAGCTCAATGTCGTGAATATATTCCTAATTGTAGACATTGCCTAAAAATGCATGGATTGGTTCTGATCGACTGGATTGTCAGATTTGGCTATGTATTGATTTGAAAATTTTAAAAACATTCTCTCTGGTTTGGTGCGATTTAAATAGAGGAAAAGAGTTAGGGTTAGAATGTGGGTAGTATGGTTTGAATAGTGGAGGGAAAAGGTGTGGGTATGGGCTTATATATATATATATATATATATATATATATATATATATATATATATATATATATATATATTAAGTCCAATTCTAAACGCTCAAAAAATTCGAACACTAAACAAGGTGTACCGCCTGGCGTTTTAAATGTAATGTCCTATTCTGAACACAAAGGAACTAGTCTCGAGACCTAAGTCGATCTATACAAAAGATAGCTTTTCAAACCCAGTTACGTTATATTAATTTCTGTAATTAGTTCTATACGTTTCAAACTCGCATGACCACATGATACGTTTAATCATTATGAAATTTGATGACATACAACAGTTTATTATTACGGATGTAATGAAACTAGTTCGTCAAAATCCGAGATAGTACTCTGGAAAGCTATTTTCACATATTAATTTACTAAAACGACTTTAACCACCTTTAATTACCTTTTAAATCATCATTCTTATTTATATTGAATTCAACTAAGATTTCAAAAATCATTTTCATTAACATCAAATTCTAGATTCAATTATTTAAATATTCCAATTATTTAAATTTATTATTCAAATAAATCTCTACTTTCGAAATTAAAGGTATTTGACTTATGAAACTAATATCTAAATATTTAAAATCAGTTAAATATTCCAAATTCGAATGACTGAAATTCTGGGTCATTACATTCTCCCCTTTAAAATAATTTCATCCCGAAAATTATCGTTATAAGAAAATGCCCAAACCCATTAACTTTTCAAACCAATTAGCTGAAATAGATCTGAATCAGTACATCTTTGGAGGTTGTTTTCGAAACCCCTGCTTTATGACATTTGGGTTGATCTGCGTTGGAAAAAGGTTTAGCTAAGGATGACGATATGGAAGTCCTAACGGCCTGCCTCTCTTCAGAAATGTTTCTTCCTTTTCGTATGTAATTTTTTAAATTAAATTGGTCGGTTTTTACTCCTGATTTCAAATTGTCTTCTTTTTTATCATGTTTACAAATTGAGTTTAAAATTTATTGATGAAACCTGACAATGACTGCCCAAGTTCAAACCACTCTTTTGTTTAGGTTACATCATTTCACTGTTTGAACTAAAACATTATAACCTACTGTAGTTAATGAGATAAATATCAGTCAGTCATATCTTATAGTTTCATGATATAGTACGCCCATTAGTCATTCATTTTATTTCTTCCAGTTGCATCTCAGCTCACAAATATGAAGCTAGAGGCCAAAAAAAAGATATTCTTTCACGAACCGAGAATTGGTGTCATTGAAAAATTTATTAAAGGGCTTGGGACTTGGATGTTGTTCTTTATTTGATTTGGACGAATAACAAGATTGTTTGGTATGAGGTATGTTCATAATATATTGTTAATCATACCAAGCAAAGTGAAATTATATATTATCTTTTTATAATAACATACATCCAATTAACTTTTTAGGTGGTTTTACTTTGTCAGATGTTGATTGGATGCCACAGTTTTTATTTTGAAAGGAAGAAGTGACGATGAATGCAAAAGAAGTTCATTTGACAAGTAAGTGTGGCATGCTTAATTGTCTATAATTTATTGTCACTTTTGACACCTATTTATTTATGTTTCTTATAAAATTTAAGCACCATATTTGAATATTTTTGGTTAATATTATAGCATGAATGAGTGCGTGTCTTCTTTCCTGCATTTGATATAGATATATCAATACTAAATTAACATATTTGTATCATTATATAATTTGATATGTTGCATGCAACAATAAATGTGATTGGTCCTAGAGGTATTTTATGACTATACACTTTTGCAATAACGAAATATATTTTTGTTTTATGTTTCTTGAACTACTTGACAAAGCTAACAAAATTTGAACTATTTTCCTACAATGAGAACCCTATTGTCTTATATAAGTTTCATGCAATATCAGTTCGTTCTTAAGAGTACAAGAACATGGTTTAATTCTTTCTTCTATTAAATTTTACTCCGATGATGTGTCTTGAAACATGAAATATATACTACTGTCCAAGTTTTTAAAAAAACTACGACGAAAGAGTCCATTATTTGCTACTCATTATTGGATATGCTTTTAGGTAACTATACGAAACTCTTTGTTGAATATACTAAGCATGAGGTATGCATATTTTGGTGTAGATGAATGTATCCTTTATATATGTAATGTGATGTCATGAAACTGTATACATGTAGTGTTCTTATAAATGATGGTAAAAAATACAGTTGATCGATGTATGTGCTTGTTGAATATGCGCTTATATGATTTTTATTTGATGATAATAAACATATATACATTCGTTTAAATGTATTTGTTAATGTACTATTTTATTTTTCACAGTTTAAATAAATATTTGCTGAATAAAATAAATAACACAGATTTTGAATTCAAACGAATATTTATTACAATTTTGAATAGTACAATTTCAAGCTCTCACTATACATATACAACTTTGATTACATTACATCACTATTTTACATTTACAGAACCTCACTACATATCACTCACACTCGTATTTTTATCTTCAACTTTATTCCAGTTAGAATCCAGCATCTGAGCAATCTGCAAAAATATTTACTAACGCGGTAAAATTGAAAAGGAAATATTTTTGCAACATAAAATAAAACGTGAATTTTGAAAATAATATTTGCCTCAGTTATTTGGGTTGTTCGTCATCATTTATATTTGAATTCATCACACACACGAACAATGTGACATGCACAATGTATCACTGTACATGCCACAAGGCCGTGCACACCGATATACACTTGATAATGCTACAGGGACAGGTGAGCACAAGGTCAAACCCATATAAAAAGACGGGTTCAACTCAGGTGCAACATAAATAAAATCTCGACTTCGGCACAAGGTCAAACCCGAGTTGTGAAACTGGATTCAACTCAAGTGATACAAGTTCGAACAATGCTCAATGCACATCCAACAGATGCCACCAAAAACCGAACAAGGGACAGGCTAACAGGTGTAAACAAAAGACACAGTGCATATATGAAGTACACAAGTGCAACTACATCAACTAGACTCGACAATGTTCACAAATGCATATTCAAATGCCCATACTACATGAAACACATGGATGAACAAAAACAATAAACAAGTCTATGCAGTGATATGCGGCAGTATAAGCAAAATATAAAACGAACAGTTCAGATTCAATGCCATGAAAGCCAAGTATCAAGACCGAAGTCAGATGAAACAATGTCCAAGTTGCAATATGCATCAAAGCTCAACAACTACAAGAAGATACAACTCAACAGTAAATCAATACACATAAATGCCAACAAGTGATCTAGCCTAGGTCAATGAAGCCAAAGCAAACAGAAGGGATGACTGAAGTGCGGCCATAAATGTTCACCGACTTCATTTGAACAAATCAATAATAATGCAGTGAAGCATGTTCATGGAAAACAGCAAATACAAACTGCTACAACACCAAGTAAAGGACACAGCAGTATACAAGTACAAGCCACAAAATCAAAGCCGAGGTAAACAAGTCAATGACAACGAAGCAACCCAGTACTCAAGTAAAAATGCAAGACAGTGGTCGAAGCAAAACCATGAATACAGTAACAACAAAGCCGAAGTGAACAAGTCACGGTCAATAGAAAAAGGAACGGAGTAGAAGCCGTGGTTATCACGAAAATAAATTCAAAACCGTGTCAACCAAGAAACGTGAAAGATACGAATTTGACAAAGTCAGAATCAATCTCAAACATTCAAGCATCATCAAGTGGCCGAGGTGAATTATTGACAAATTCAAATAAAGTATATACGACGAGAATTCAGGGAATCGAACCCTATAAATTGATATCATCATCGGCAATTTTTTATTATCGAGTTCAAGCAAGCCAAATCTAAAAAAGCAAAAAGCATAAAATTACTTACCGAAGCAAGTTCGAACTCGATCGATTTCAAGAGCCGTAAGTAAAACAGAGAAGCAAGCGATCGACGAAGCAAACAAAGTGATAATTCCTCCTTTCGATCAAGCAACCAAAAGCCGACATCTTTGAAATGTCCAAATCCCTAATTTAAGAGCAAAAAGGAACGAGATCGAATAAAGCCCTAATTTTACAAAGAGATATGAACGAAAGAACAACGGCCGCCATCTCCAAATAAAGGAACAAAGAAAGGAACGGGTTAAAATATAAAAGGAGGGCCGGCCTATTATTTTAAGGGCTTTGTATTTTATTAATTAGGGTTTTTGAGTTTAAATTATTTTTAATTTGTATTTTCTTTTTAAACGGTTTAAATTTCTAGTCGTGTGACTAGGGGACAAGCTACGTGGCGTAGCTTGAGAATTCGCAACTCATGGCTGAGTTGTGGCAGGGTTTTGAGCGTAGAGTTAGATTTAGTCGATAGCGGGTGTCGCGAGTTTACGTGTGTAAGCGAGTGACTATCTAATTTCTAGTAGAAACCTTGGGGGCAGCACGTAGGCAGGGTTTTGCCGAAGCTGGGTAAATTCTGTGTCGTTCTATTTCTGCATTTATTATTCTGCTATTATCTGTGTTGCTATTGTTCTGTGATTTGTGTATAAGCTTCCACGATTAATTTTTATAATTTATACTATCACCATATTCATCCCTCCTCTAGGGTGAAATCGATCCTACAAGTGGTATCGGAGCTAGGAACAAAAGCCGTTTTTGTTTTAAATTTTTTTACAAAAATCAATTTTTGTTTTAAAAATTCGTGTTTTAAAAATTGGCTTTTGTTTTCAAATTTTGAATTTTTGAAATGGCTTCTTTTATTAATACTTTTGTTGAGGGTCGCTCCAATATTATTCCTTCTATTTTCGATGGAACAGATTTTTTGAATTGGAAATTAAAAATGGAATTTTATTTAAAATCTGTTAATATTAAATGTTGGGATATTATTGAAAATGGGTGTGATATAACAGATAAGAAAATTATCTCGATTAACGCTCTTGCTATGCATATAATATATTCTCATATTAATCAAGATAATTTTAATTTCATTTCTCGTTGTGAAAATGCACAGGAAATCTGGAATACTTTCGATGCAATATATGGTGCAAAAGTCAACAACAATGAGAAGTCCTCCACAACTGACTCAGTTAAAGAGATGTGCTTAACAGGATTGGTAAATAGCAGTTGTGATGAGGATGATGATGATGGAGCAGCCGAGCTGGCATTAATAATGAAGAAATTCAAAAGGTGGAATCACAAATACGGAAATCCAGCTCTAAATAAAAATTAAAAAGCAGAATAATCAAAGCACTGGATAACTCGAGACAACACGGGATCATTTGCAACAAACCCGGAGATATCAAGCCCAATTATCCCCGATTTCAACTCGACAAAGAAAAGAAATCAAAACGAAGATGTTTTACAGCCACGTGGAATAAAAGCGATAGCAGTGAGAGTGAGAAAGCAGATATGTGCCTTCATGGGAATATAACCGATAGCGACGATGACGAGCCAAGCGAGGTATCAAAACTTACTCACTCTGAATTACTTATTTATTTCCACGAAGTAAATGGCTGTTTTGAACGACTTAGGAAAAAATACGCCAAACTTGAATCTCAAAAGGATACTTTGATAGAATTAAATAAACAACTTGACCAATTAGTTAAAACCTATCAAAGTAGGAGCCCTAAGTGTGATAAGTGTCCAACATTCGAAGAAGAAATTAAAAAATCAGAAATCAATATAAAATCACTTGAAAATGAAATTCTGATTTTAAAAGAGAATGTAAATACTAGGAGAGAGAATTCTATTAAAAAGTGCATACAGTTGTTAAACGAAAATGAATCTCTTAAAACACAAGTCCAACAATTGTCAACGACTTTAGATAAATTTTCAAAAAGTGAAAAATCGTTGAATATGCTATTTGGAAAGCAAACTGTTAATACGGTTAGACAAGGACTTGGATATAATAATTCGAAAATTGTTGAAAACAATATTAATCAAGAAAATTCAATGTGCACGATTTGTAGAAAATATGGACACAATCACAATAATTGTTGGTATAGACCCAAACATGTGAAAACTATACCGATTTGGGTTCCAAAAGGCACAAATATAAAATCTCTCAAAGTTAAACAAATTTGGGTGCCGAAGGGAACAATTATAAATAGTTTCGGGTCTTTACAAAATTGTTTTTCAAAATTTTCTGCCACTAACAACCATGGACCTATAAAAACAAATAGGTCACATAAATCTTTCATCGTGTAGGTGTGGTGGCAGGCTAAGGAACAACAACAGTGTTCTCTGGATTTTGGCTGTTTCGGAAACACAACGGGCGACAAAGCAAAGTTCATTAGCCCAGTATAAAGGTGACAGAATCACAATGGGCAACAACGAAAAATATCGTATAGGTAAAAACAGGTAAAGATATATTTATTTGAACGATATATTAAATGTGATAATTTGCACCATATTCTGAATTAAAATCAGCCAATATTGAGATGATGAAAAGATGATGATTTTGATTCTGACTTATTCAACATAGTTGGCCAAGTATATTCTTATGCTAAAAACACTATAATAATTTCTAGATTCTTTGAATTACTTCATATATATCAGTTTGGATTAAAAATAGTGTTTTGTTGGATGATGATACATTTGGTTATAATACGGCTAACTCTTTATTCACGGTTTTCTGATTATTTACACGGCTTCAATTCAATTTCAAAAGAAAGTCATTTAAATTGTTGTTAAAATTGAATTTGAAATTTTTTGGTGCACACTTCATGGTTTGGTCAATCAAATTCAATTAATGATGATTTTGAGTGAAAAAGAAATTCAGATGCAGATTACACTGGTAATCTAGTTGATAGAAAAATTACTAGTTGAACGTGATTTTTGAGACATTTAGTAACTGCATCGTTTTTCAAAGAAAATATCTGCATATTTTTCATTTCAAACAATTTTCAAATAGCAGAAAATTTTCTTATAAAACCCCCTCGAGAAAATCATTTTTGACCATATTTTCAGATTAGTCATTTTTGAAAAATTAATTTCTTAATTATTTTTGAATTTGATTTTAAATGACTATATTGACTAATCTGACTCCCAAATGATTATTGAAAAGAAAAATAGTGATTGCAAAAGTGATGAGTGTTGATATTGATCATATATTATAACTCGAGAAAGTATAATTAGAAAATTTCTTTAGAAATTTAAACAAGAGTTATAAAACTTTTTGTTGGTAAAAATTCCATGACCATCTTTATATCTATCATATTTCTAACGACCATCACTCATCAAAATTCTATATTGTTTGTCAATATGTGGTACTTTAAACAGGAATCGTTCGTTTTTCATTTTTACATTTTTTTTTAATAATAATAATTATAATAATAATAATGAAAATAAAATAAATAAATACCAAGTATTCACTCTCATTTAAAAGTCCTCACGGTTATGCATGGGTGAATTACTTGGAATTTGTTATGTGCTTCCATGCTCATTTAAAAGTCCTCACGGTTATGCATGTATGGAACGCATATCAAAAGTTGATTTTTAAAATAAACAAGTTGATTCTAATCCCATTTAAAAGTCCTCACGGTTATGCGTGGTTAGAAGATACTTGAGCTCATTTTTTTTAATAAAATTGGAATACTGCTAATCTCATTTAAAAGTCCTAACGGTTATGCATGGTTAGTAGATATTCAAATTCCTGATATAAATATACCACAAATAGACACAACCGTATGGATTTATATGATGACATCGTTCCCATCATTCTAAAAGTGGAATATGCGCCTAACAAAATATTTATGATTTTTGTTTGATTTTTTTATTGAAATTTAATATTTATATTAAATTGCGTTTTAATGTTGGATTAATATCGATCACTTTATCTCTATTTTCTCTAACACTATTATTCTTTTGCTGATAACAAAAGGGGGAGAGAAAAGTTAAGATTTTGTCAAATAAAATCAAGCAAAGGTCAAATAATTTTCTATTTGCATCTAGACTCATTTGCATATTTTTATTTGTATGCATATATGTAGGGGGAGTATTGTGTAGAGAGGGAGCATTCAAATAGGGGGAGCAAATTAGAGCATATCAATGATCAAATACATTTAACATACTCAAAATCTTAAATATATGTTTGTTATCATCAAAAGGGGGAGATTGTTGAATATGCGCTTATATGATTTTTATTTGATGATAATAAACATATATACATTCGTTTAAATGTATTTGTTAATGTACTATTTTATTTTTCACCGTTTAAATAAATATTTGCTGAATAAAATAAATAATGCAGATTTTGAATTCAAACGAATATTTATTACAATTTTGAATAGTACAATTTCAAGCTCTCACTATACATATACAACTTTGATTACATTACATCACTATTTTACATTTACAGAACCTCACTACATATCACTCACACTCGTATTTTTATCTTCAACTTTATTCCAGTTAGAATCCAGCATCTGAGCAATCTGCAAAAATATTTACTAACGCGGTAAAATTGAAAAGGAAATATTTTTGCAACATAAAATAAAACGTGAATTTTGAAAATAATATTTGCCTCAGTTATTTGGGTTGTTCGTCATCATTTATATTTGAATTCATCACACACACGAACAATGTGACATGCACAATGTATCACTGTACATGCCACAAGGCCGTGCACACCGATATACACTTGATAATGCTACAGGGACAGGTGAGCACAAGGTCAAACCCATATAAAAAGACGGGTTCAACTCAGGTGCAACATAAATAAAATCTCGACTTCGGCACAAGGTCAAACCCGAGTTGTGAAACTGGATTCAACTCAAGTGATACAAGTTCGAACAATGCTCAATGCACATCCAACAGATGCCACCAAAAACCAAACAAGGGACAGGCTAACAGGTGTAAACAAAAGACACAGTGCATATATGAAGTACACAAGTGAAACTACATCAACTAGACTCGACAATGTTCACAAATGCATATTCAAATGCCCATACTACATGAAACACATGGATGAACAAAAACAATAAACAAGTCTATGCAGTGATATGCGGCAGTATAAGCAAAATATAAAACGAACAGTTCGGATTCAATGCCATGAAAGCCAAGTATCAAGACCGAAGTCAGATGAAACAATGTCCAAGTTGCAATATGCATCAAAGCTCAACAACTACAAGAAGATACAACTCAACAGTAAATCAATACACATAAATGCCAACAAGTGATCTAGCCTAGGTCAATGAAGCCAAAGCAAACAGAAGGGATGACTGAAGTGCAGCCATAAATGTTCACTGACTTCATTTGAACAAATCAATAATAATGCAGTGAAGCATGTTCATGGAAAACAGCAAATACAAACTGCTACAACACCAAGTAAAGGACACAGCAGTATACAAGTACAAGCCACAAAATCAAAGCCGAGGTAAACAAGTCAATGACAACGAAGCAACCCAGTACTCAAGTAAAAATGCAAGACAGTGGTCGAAGCAAAACCATGAATACAGTAACAACAAAGCCGAAGTGAACAAGTCACGGTCAACAGAAAAAGGAACGGAGTAGAAGCCGTGGTTATCACGAAAATAAATTCAAAACCGTGTCAACCAAGAAACGTGAAAGATACGAATTTGACAAAGTCAGAATCAATCTCAAACATTCAAGCATCATCAAGTGGCCGAGGTGAATTATTGACAAATTCAAATAAAGTATATACGACGAGAATTCAGGGAATCGAACCCTATAAATTGATATCATCATCGGCAATTTTTTATTATTGAGTTCAAGCAAGCCAAATCCAAAAAAGCAAAAAGCATAAAATTACTTACCGAAGCAAGTTCGAACTCAATCGATTTCAAGAGCCGTAAGTAAAACAGAGAAGCAAGCGATCGACGAAGCAAACAAAGTGATAATTCCTCCTTTCGATCAAGCAACCAAAAGCCGACATCTTTGAAATGTCCAAATCCCTAATTTAAGAGTAAAAAGGAACGAGATCGAATAAAGCCCTAATTTTGCAAAGAGATATGAACGAAAGAACAACGGCCGCCATCTCCAAATAAAAGAACAAAGAAAGGAACGGGTTAAAATATAAAAGGAGGGCCGGCCTATTATTTTAAGGGCTTTGTATTTTATTAATTAGGGTTTTTGAGTTTAAATTGTTTTTAATTTGTATTTTCTTTTTAAACCGTTTAAATTTCTAGTCGTGTGACTAGGGGGACAAGCTACGTGGCGTAGCTTGAGAATTCGCAACTCAGTGGCTGAGTTGTGGCAGGGTTTTGAGCGTAGAGTTAGATTTAGTCGATAGCGGGTGTCGCGAGTTTACATGTGTAAGCGAGGGACTATCTAATTTCTAGTAGAAACCTTGGGGGCAGCACGTAGGCAGGGTTTTGCCGAAGCTGGGTAAATTCTGTGTCGTTCTATTTCTGCATTTATTATTCTGCTATTATCTGTGCTGCTATTGTTCTGTGATCTGTGTATAAGCTTCCGCGATTAATTTTTATAATTTATACTATCACCCTATTCACCCCCCCCCCTCTAGGGTGAAATCGATCCTACAGTGCTAACTTCAGAGATAATGATAGTTTGTGTTGTTGTAGACAATGGTCACAAAAGCTCTTGTGACCAAACAGGTAAAAGCAAGTAGGGATGATCTATGATGTGGTGGTAGTACAAATACACACAGTAGGACAAATTTTTTTCCTACTGTATGTTATTTTAAGATAGTGTTAGCAAATATGGTGTATTCCCTTTTGAGTTGAAAATATTATATGTATTATTTTTATGAAAGGTTTGTGTTAACTTTGTGTTTTTTTTGTTTGAGCTTATCTAATTTTTATGATTCATGATCTCAACTACTTGAAATTTGTTTAGCAGCAAGCAGGGAGGTAGGTAGAGGAATTTCATTATTGAGGTGCACAATAAATTAGAAGTAAGTATTTTGAATTGAAAATTTTATGTGTATTGTTTTTATGAAAGGTGTATGTTAGCATTGTGTTTTCTGTTTCAAGAACTCAATTGTTAGAAATTTTAGCAGCAAGCAAGGAGGTAGGTAGAGGTATTTCATTATTGTGGTGCACTATAAAATTAGAAGTACCAATACACGAACATCCAAAAAAAATACTCCCATTAATTCTGTATTCATAAGTATGCGCTTATTATTTTCTTTGTTCATGGGTATACGTTGTGTAAATATATATTTTCTACATAAATTTATTCCTCGCACATCAAACTATTTTATAATTTTATGTGCTTTCATTGTTGATTTGATTTCAACTTTTTATTTTAATTCTCTTTTTCATATTATTCCTACCTAAACATGCATATGTAATAGTTGATATAATCTATTGAATTTTTTGCATTCAAACTTAAAATATGAACCGCTATCTGACTTTCTAAATTAAATCATCATTTGCACTACTTCATGTTTATCTGCACTGTGATGATCATTATCTGACTTTCTTACTTTATAATTACTTTTATCTGTACAAACTGTTTTGGTCGGATAATGGTGCAAATTATAGTTTAATTTAGAAAATATATATTTACACTTGATCATCCCTATGATGATCACTATCTACATTGAAATAGAGAACATGAAGTATATATTTACCGCTTTTCATCACTGAAATAGATTTATACTTCATATTTACCGCACTAAAGTATATATTTATACTTCATATTTACCGCTTTTCATCAAGTAATCACAGTGAAATAGAGAAATCACTGAAACAGAAATCATAGTGAAATAGAGAAATCACTGTAATCACTATCTGCATTGAAATATGAAAAGCGGTAAATATAGAATCATCAATGAAATAGAAAACATGAAGTATATATTTACAAAAGCGGTAAATATAGAATTATCACTTAATGATCATTTCCACTTTTGTTGGATCATCGCCGTGATGATCACTATCTGCACTGTGATGGTCATAAAGAGTTTACCTAAAAATAGAATCAATACAACAGTTTGTTAGTTATAATCAATTACAAGAGCAGTAGATCATCACTGCGATGATCCAATAAAAGTGGCAATGAAATAGAGAACAAATATTATAACTGAAAAATTGACAAAAAAAAACGAGAACAAATTAAAAAACTACAAGGTGCTAAGACAGAGTAGTACATGGGGCATCATGGCCTGGGACATTATAGCAGAGGTATCGCGATCTGGGCTGAATGCAAAGCTGCTGGAGGGTCACACAGAAAAGCACTATGTGTTGAATGTGTAGCTGCTCGGAGGGCAATGAGAAGCACGTTGCACTTGAAATTGCAGTAAGATAACTAGGGTCGAGCAAATTAAATATGTCAATGTATCAGGCCATATGTTAAAATGCATTGTTCAGGGCAAAAGATGTGCATTGAGGAGAATTGATGGTCCAAGCGGGCATGTGCTTAGTTAGAGTATTGGAAGCGCATATGCAGCGAGGTGCACAGTTACTGTGCCGTGGCTTGAATCCTGAATCTTGCAAAGACAAGATGGTTCTGCTAAGACAAGCCTATAGAGACAAGGTGACCAAGCAAAGATTCGGGCCAGGTGGTGAAACTGAGCTGAATGTTGGTGCAAGAGTTGAGAGGTGATCAGGTATTCCTTAAATGTATGCACATGCATAGAGAGGAGAACCTATTATGGCCTAATGAGGAAGAACGGTGTGCAGTAGCTCGATACAAAACTGACAGGGGCGGCAGGACAAGGCATGGACAGAGGCTGATAGGGGTATTGGACGTGCATAGAGTTAAGAGGGAGATGATGGCGAATGACAATTTGAGATGATAAAAAATATATATTATATGTATTTATGTGGATAATATATTATTACATGAGAATTTTTTATTTTTTGAAGCAAACCTTATTCTGTAAGAATTTTGTATGTTGGCATAATTTCAGTGATAAATACTAATAGTTGAGCATTTTTTACGTCTTGGCATGCAATTGTTTCCATGACTCCAAATGTACACATTAGCATGTGTTGACAATTTTCTCCATGAAATGTGTACATAATCTTTAATATGTGCAATTCTGAATTTTTTTACAGATAGTTACATGATTCATATCAATTTTCAAGCAAATGCACCCAAATTTGTTAAAATTTAATATGGTCACATTTTAGAAGTTTGATTAACATGTTACTTAGCTGCTAGCATCATAATGTAATCAATTTTTGTAGTTTGGTTAAATATTTCACATGTACGCATTTCATATTTTACGAATTTTTTGACGATTTACAAATTACAAATAGGAATTTAATGCTTATTATTCTCTACCGTATATATAGTCAGTGTCATATTTTTAGACATCATTTTGAAAAGGTTAATATGTGATCTATAAGACTGCAACTTAACTAATTCTAACGTGAACTAACTGTAACACAAGATGCATTTTGTCAAATTTTTTTGTAAGTTCATGTTATGATTTAAACTGTGTACTATTGGAGATGTTTTGCTTCAAGAAGTGTGGCCAAGTATGCTTGAATTCAACTTATTCTTATTTTTCTATGTTGCTGGAGACATATTCTAATTACATGGTAGATAAAGGACTAACATTTTTATGGAAGCCATCTAATTCATATAAAAAGAATAGATGGTAGAGTGGGTGTGTACAGGTTTATAGCTGTATTTCCATAACGGTTTGTATGACTTGAAGCATGCACGAAATTGAAATCTTAGGATTCATAAATGGAATCTAGATGTATGAATATAATATTAACTATGAGTTATACTTTCTTTTTTTCTATTTATTTTTCTAGACTTCTATTTTTCATTGTAGCTCACAGGTACTATGTTCACTTTATCGAAATCTGAATGAGGCACTAACGATGGTATGTGTGGATTATTAATGCAACAATTGTCGTCCTTCATCACGAGTTGAATTTTTTTTAACCTGTACCGAGTTTTCTTCATATAAAACTCATGTAACTCGTATAAAATATTTCCTACCACCTGGCTCTAACTTCCCCTTCCACACGTAAGGCACACATCATAGTTAGAAATTATTTTCCTTCTACATGCATTGGTTTGCTATGGATATTGCTAATCTAGATACATGATATAAATAAGAAATGATAAAATTTACTGGAATCTGTTTTTTAAAATTTAACTGTAAATTTTTTTATCAAATAATACATAACGTCACAATTAGGTAGTTTCTAATAAAACGAGCCAGTGACATGTTTGAAAGCATACCAAATTTTATGTTTTATTACTTCAAAAATGTCAGCCAATTGATTTTGCATTAAACATGTCAGTAAGAATGTTAATGGAAAGAAAATTTTGAAATCTATATACTAGCATGAAGTAGTTTTATACTTCAGCAAGTGTTGAAAGTTTTTGAGGAAGAGAGCATCAAGAGAAGTGCGACCTTTATGGTGGATTTTTTTTATATATGTTAATATGGTGATTTACAACTTTTTAAAAGAGAGATGATGCAAGTTTTCTAAGCTTCAAACTACTACAAACTTTTATTTTAATATTTTTTTTTGAAAACCCAGAAGAACCCGGCGAACCGGTAAACTCCTAAGGAGGGTATAGTAAAGTCGTCCGCTGATCCAAGCCCCCGTACCCTCGGGTAAATTTATATAGGATAGGGAAGCGCATGGTAGGAATCGAACCTGGGTCTTTTTACCAGAACTCAAGCCTCATTTCCACTGCGCCGCACCTGCGGACTTAATTTACTTCATTTACATTCTCTAGATACCGATATAATAATTATTACTTCATTTACTGGTATGATTATTTTCTAAAATAACTTATTCTCATTCGTGTTTCGATAAACGGTTGATATTTGCTTGTGCACGCATAAAAATGCAACATTAAGATTGAATAAATCTTAACAATAGTGTTTTTTTAATAGCAATTCGTCCTGCGCACATTGCTGAAATACTCGTGTGTGTGTGTGTGTGTGTGTGTGTGTAATCACAAACATACATCTCATCTTCAAGGATGAGGTATCACTTAGGGAAAACATAAAAATACGATATGTAATCTGAGACATGTCCCTTTTATTAGCATTAGTAAGCATATACAATCAATATAATGCGAAAGCGAGCTCCAAATGTGAAGCATACGCCATCCGCACATACAATCACTCAACAACCAATGAGAATGTATATAGAAAGTAATATCAATATATAGCATAGACTATACAACAACCATATGCAAATGTAGCAAATGTAACCAGATAAACCATTAAACAAATAATATCCATCAATTAATTCGTAGCCATATCAATTTACATTTTCCAATGTCAACATTTAATCTATTAAAGCTCTTAAGATGTACATGTATCATTTAAGTGCAATATCAAATCCGATCGCTCGCCCGATCACACAATTTCACTTTCAAACCAGTATCGTTCACGCGACCACTCTAGTGCGGACTTGGATCCGGTTCCTTGAATAGAAACCGTTCCTTGCATAGCCATATACTATAATAAGGAACTCCAGAATCAATCAAAAATACGTATTTAGTGTTTACTATCGAGAATCGAGCGAAAAGTTCTACTCATACTGATTAAATCATCACAAAATCATGTACTCGAATCTGGATAAAATAATTATGCGAATAAAATAATATACATATAACTTACGTATTTATTTCAATTGGTTTCTTATTATTTGGATTCTTTTATTTACATTCATTTATTTATAATCATTATTCACATTACTTTATTCATATTCATTTATTACTCAATATATTCCTTTCAATACTAATGTCACTTAAGAGTCATTCCATCAAATTTTACTTAAGTTTTTTACAAACATTTTATACAACATTTCTCATGTTTATTATTACTTCATAACTTAAGTTCATATTCATTTTAAATCAACTTCAATTTCATTTAACTTTACTTAAGTTAAATTTCATATCATTTCAATTTCGAATTTTGTTTGCTTAATCAAAATGTTTAACCATTTTAAAATTTGATTTTACTTTTCAATTTTCTCAAATTCTATAAGTTATACAAACTTATCCACTTAAAATTCCATAAATATTTACTTAAGTTTATTCACATACTATAACTACAACTTATAGTATATAATCATTTTACAACTTAAGTTTAAATTACACTTTTCTATATATAAGAGTATGTAAATTTCCAATTACATTTATTTTATCAGAATATTTAACAGGTTTTACATTGGTTTTAACTTATTATTCCGCAATTTATAAGTTACGAAAACCGATTTCTTATAATTTGAAAAAAATACTTAGATAAAAATTTCAGAATTTAAACACTCTTTTTTATTTCAACTCTATTTTGAAATAATACATAATATAATGTATATCTCTTTTTGTATAACAAATCATATTTGGAATTTAGATCAAAACTTATTTTACCAAATAAATCTCCTATGGCAGCGATTCCTCTCTTGGAAACCCAAAAATGAATGTCGATGATGTAGCAATCATCATTGAAATTATTTTTCAGTGACTAAAGTGAGTTCGGTGCTTTCTTAACACTTTCAAATTCCATTTTAAAGTATTTTGATTCAAAAATATTTTCCAAATAATATTATTATTATTTTGCAAAATGTTGAAAGCAATTTTCAATATCAACGGGATTTGAATTCTCAAATTCTCAGCTTTTAACCCTTTTTATTTACAAATCATATTTATACATTTTTCCTTATATATAGTTTCACCTTGGTTATATAAAACCATTTCTTAATTGTTTATCTTTGTTTACATTATAATAACAACAACTTTTATTAGAACAAAATAACAAACAATAAATGATAATAATCAAATAGTATCACTCTGTAACAACCAAACACACCCTATACTCTAATAATTTTTGAAAAATTATCCCTTTATATAAAATATAATCACGGTAAAATTATTTCATTTACCCAATTCAAAACAATACTATGCTGAATTGCTTTGTTCAAGTGTTTAGAGATTCTTATCAATAATGTTAATTACTCGTATTGACCAGAATACATAAGCTACTCAACATATCAACCAACATGATATAAAATATTTTTATATCACTGATAAATAAACGCTTATACACACACACACACACTCAAACTTGTTTTAGGGTGCCACTTACCCTATCTATAATGAGTACCCCACCGAAGCCAAGGTTCTCACTTAACCTTGTGCTCTGATACCAAGTGTAACAACATAGCATTTTCAACTCTCGAAAATCGACATTAATACGTCCATTATATTGCATGTAGAGCAATCGAATGCTAGAAAAACCGATTGTTATGGGGAAAGAAGTAGGATGAAAGAAGAGAAAAGAGGAAGAAGAATGGAAAAACTAACAACAATACAGAATCTCGCTGCGAAACGAATAATTTATAATACACAACAAATCTTTATGCAAAGAAAAATGTATTATACATGCACCAATCAGTGTATACCAACTTATTTTAAATCGGACAGTTATAACAGCCTAT
Organism: Allium cepa; assembly: GCA_030765085.1. NCBI lineage: Eukaryota > Viridiplantae > Streptophyta > Magnoliopsida > Asparagales > Amaryllidaceae > Allium > Allium cepa. The sequence goes on along the minus strand of CM060945.1, from coordinate 133,826,722 downwards.
CCTTACAATTGCTGATAAATACAACCAACAGACAACACAATGGAACACAAAGAAGTTATTAGATATTTCTTGGACCTTCAGCTCATATCCTGAGCTCCAATGCATCCAAAGGAATTTGTGAATATGCTCGGTTTGACCCGACCATTATAATAAAATAACATCCAAGTCGGTCTGGTAAACCAGTGCGAGAAAAACACGTCCAACTGGATTTTAAAGTTATAAAAACAATTGAAATCAAAAGTATCTCGTAAGACCATGCCGCACATAAACACGAACGAGTTTTTATCTTACGATAACCAAACCATTGCATATGAAATTTTCTAATATTATAATAGTGTCTAAGATACAAATACTTATTAATCATAGTTGAAATTGCTGCACTGATTAAATTCCAGCATAATAGGTATACAATTAAAACCGTAAAGGCACGTAACGAAAAATGGATTCTATACAAAGACTTGACTACTGGGGTACCGCCCGCACGGTGCTTCTCTAGATAAGATAACACCAAGGTCGAACTTATCGACTCCTTCCAACACAGGACAGACCTACCCTTTACTTGATAGTAACGAATATGATCATCCCATGTTTAATGGACCCTGAAGGATACAAATATGAGATAATATTGACTCTGGATAGGGATGATCATACCCTAATTGGAAGCGGCCCAATCAGCCATGCTGCATCTCTCCTGTTTTAGTCATTTCTGGTTGATGAGACTACATTTTTCCTTTTACGTAGAACTTCTCACTTGGAATGCTAACACTGCACTTCATGCTATAATGCAATGCTAGCATTCATCCATACAAGGTATCCAGGAGATGGACAAACCGAAGGCACTACTTCTACTACATCTATTTTGGAATCACCCTCGGGATTAGTAGCAAGCAGCCTTGCACTTCAAAGAGTTCCATCTTTAAATCCATTGCCTTCAAGATGTCTTCACTTCGAAATGCTTGAGTTGGATCGAAGTGGTTTTCGAATAACATATCCGGTCCCGGTCTCGGTTTCAGTCTTTTGCACATTCGGTAGTTTTCGATATACTCAACCCCAGTTATTTAGAAAATAATTAGTCAAAGATAAGAGCGGAGATCACCTCCTAACCGTTAGTGGATGGATTTTCTTATCGTTTTTCTAGGAGAATGAAACGAGATTTATACACACGGTACATCATCATCGGAGATGACTATGCCATATATCTCACGTGTTTCTTCTAGATATTTCCAAAGTTACGTTTTGGGTCATATTTGATAATCAGATGTTTAGCTATCCACAAACACACATCCAAATTAGGGATTTAATTCCATAGGGAAAACCAACATTGGTTAATCACATAAGCAACCACTAACCTCTTTAATTAATCTTTTCATTAATTAAAATCACTTTGTAAATACTTGTATAAAGCTACTTTTACAAACATATATCCCTAAATCTTTATATTTTCAATAGTTAAAAAAATATCCATATATTTATCTCAACGATATAAGTATATTCACAAATATTACACTTCACAACTTAGAAAGTGTACTCATATACTTATCTCAATGGTATAAGTATATTTACAAAACTGAGAAAAATTTTCTTTTTATTCAATTCTAAAATCATTTATAAACTCCTTATAAATACCTAAAACCAATTTATAACCCATTTTATAAATCTCTGAAAATCATTTATAACCTCTTTTATAAATTTCAATCCCTTATAAATTCTTTCACACATTACTAAAAATCCTTTACAACCCATTGCAAATCCGTAAAACTATCTATAGAACCCCTTTTTATAGATCTATAAACCCCTTTATAAATTCCTTCATAAATATCTAAGAACAAGTATTAACTCTTTTATAAATCTGTAAAAAAACATTTATAAAACTATTTTATAAATCCTTAAAACCATTTATAAAACTCTATTTATAAATCTCAGACAATTTCATAAATAAATAATCATTTACTTCAAAAACACTATTATATGATAATAATTATTAGTAGTTAACATTATAAATAAATAACAACTATTAACTTTAAAACATCTTAAAAATAATAATTAATCATTTTGAAACACTATTAAACTATTTAATTTAAAAATATTAAAATATTGGTAAATAACTTTAAAACAACATTACTATAAATAAATTATCTTTAAAACAATATTAAATGTAAATAATCTTAAAATAATGTCAAATATAAATAATCTTAAAACAATATTAAATATAAATAATTAACTTAGAAAAGACAGATAAAAAGGTTGGAGTAAAATAGAAGTTAAATCCTTTAAAACAAAATATTTTCAAAACCTAATTTTAGATTTAAATAATTTCTTGTCTCAAAAACCAACTCCAACCCAAACAGCGATTTATAGTATTTTAAAAAATTGAGGCCAATAACTACCCAATTTTTAACCAATATTGATATTAATTTTCTATCATCATGGTGTTTAAGTTTTGAACATATAAAAATATCATAATCAATAGAGCCAATAATCAGGTTTGATATCCGATAATTAATATGACAGGAATATTATTGAAATTAAAACCAACAATGACGATGAATCCCATTAGATCCCTCCAATATGTCCCCCGCATCACAACTTATATATATCAGCACGTATATATAAATAAAATTCAACAGTGGTGAGGAATTTAGTTGGATCCTTCCAATCTATCCTTCTTCAATACAAACAGTATATAATCATATAATATGCGTCATCCGCTACTAGGTGGTATATATAAAAGACCATCTACTCCAAGGGCAGGAATAAATCCAAACCAACTGATAAAGAAGTAAATCATCCAAATATCCAATCAATAATTTTTATCCACTATATAACATACTGGTTAACCATTAAGAGTGAGTTTAACTCACCAATATTTCTGTTGTCCCCTAGGCGTTCCAGTTTGGAACTAAAATCGAACGACGTCCGATTTTAGTCCAAATTTCAACTGTCCCCAAATTCGTCCAAACAAGTTCCATTGCGAAGCATACGTCATCACGAGCGTAATGCAAAAATCTGTGCATCGATTGTAATTCGTATGAGAGCTATATAATTTTTAATTACACGATTTTTAAATTATCATTAACTTAATTAGTTTAGTACTTAGACTAATTACCCACTCTAATCTTCCCTCCCCCTAATCCTCTCCCTCGCTCCTAGGCAAATGAAAACATAACTGCGTTTTCGTCGATCGCCGTTGCTACCGTCGCTCGTGCGCCCCTTCGAGCTCTTCGCCAACCGCGCCTATCCCTTCAGGTCCAATGCCCTATCGGGTCACCCATCGCCAAAAAGACAACCCCATGCGCGCCACGTTCATCTCAAAATTGTCGTCGCCATTGTTGACCGTTGGCTACGAAACTTCGCCGACGCCTCGCTCTCACCTTCCTCGACATGTTCCCTTCAGACCCCATCACCTAAAAGTGCCTAAAATCGTCGAAATCCTCAAAAGTAGATTTGACATTCAACTATGAACTGGGGCCACCATGCAACTATTGAAAAAGACCCAACCGTTGAATGAATTAATCTCGATGTCGTGGACATATTCCTAGTTGAAGGCATTGCCTAAAAAAGCATGGATTAGTTCCGATCGATGTGGATCGTCAGATTTGGCTATGTTTTGATTTGAAAATTTTAAAAACATCCTCTCTGGTTTGGTGCGATTTAAATAGAGGAAAAGGAGTAGGGGTTAGAACGTTGGCGGTATGGGTTGAATAGTGAAGGGAAAAGATGTGGGTATGGGCTTATATACATATACATATACACATACATATACATACATACATATATATATATATATATTATTTATATTATAATTTCCCGTTCTAAGCGCTTGAAAATTTCGAACTCTAAACAACGCGTGCCGCCCAACGTTTTGTATATAATACCCCTATTCCAAACACAAAGAAATTGGTCTCGAGATCTAGTTCGATCATATACACAAGATGACTTTTCCAACCTAGTTACATTATATTAATTTACGTAATTAGTTCTACACGTTTCAAGCTCGCACGACCACACGGTACGTCTAATCATTACGAAATTCGATAGTATATAACAGTTCATTATTATGAATGCAATAAAACTGGCTTCGTCAAAATCCGAGATAGTGCTCCGAAAAACTATTTTCACATGTTAATTAAAACGAATTATTACTAAAACGACTTCAACCACCTTTAACTACCATTTAAATCATCATTCTTATTTATATTGAATTCAACTAAGATTTCAAAAATCATTTTCATTAACATCAAATTCCAGATTCAATTATTTAAATTTATTATTCAAATAAATCTCTATTTTTGAAATTTAAGCTATTTGACTTATGAAACTAATATCTCAATATCTAAAATCAATTAATATTCCAAATTCGAATGATTGAAATTTTGGATCGTTACATTTTCTTCTACAGAACTCCCAAATAAAACTCTCTTCTTCTTGCCATTAATTTCAATTGGTTCAATAAAGCATAGGTTTATCTTCTCATGTCAAGACCACCTTACCCTTCTAACCACATCGCTATATGAAACTTTCTTCACGTTTGGGGAAATAAGAAATTTTGCTGAGTTAACATCTCTCTTGGGCAATTGGCGATGTGAATTATTTGTCATTGCTACAAAAGTTCTCCGTTGTCTCCTATTTTCCACCGTCTGCCAGCCACTGCCGTCCTTCCTCGCCACGTCCATTTGGATCTCCTCCAAAACCTCCACCACTCCTTTGCCTCTTTTTTGTCCACTGAACCGCCGATACTTCTCTCAGCCATTGACAACGATTGAGCATAAGTAGAACAAGATTATTTGAGATCTAAAATGAGTGATTTGAGAAAAAAGAGAGAGAGAGAGAGAGATGAAGAAAGAAAAGAATGATTGAGAGGAAGAATAAACCCTAGCTGCCTTTAGGGTTTCCACCATTGTTGTGTATGTTTTTAAATTGTAGTGTTACCAAACTTATATGTGATTCAATAATTATCATTAGAACATGTTTATCATCATTTTATACATAAATACAATCAAAATTTGAATCTAAATAGATTAGGATAAAAAAGAGAGGTAATATAAGTCACCTTAATGAAAAGCTTGATTAGAATTTTCTCCTTTACCTTTAGAAATGAAGCTTGGTTGTCCTTATTTAATTTCCCTTCCCTTCCTCTTGTCAATGGTGGCATAACTTTAGTATTTCTACTTTGTTTTAGTGAGATGAGAAAATGAAGAGAATAATGTTTCTTAGGGGTATAAGAATTAATAATTTGGGCTTGGATGAAAAACATTCTTGCATAATCTTATTAATTCATTTGTCCCTTCCTCCTTTTAATTCATGGCCAAAACTAACTCATGGCCAAAACTAACTGCAATAATCACCCTTGGTTCACTCAATTAGTCAGCGTCCCACGCTTGATTTAAATGTATCCTTTTAATGGAATGTATCGTTATTCATTTCCGCAATGCGCATTTTTTTTGCATTTATATGTAATTTATAATTTAATATCAATTATAAAAACATACTTAAAACAATTTTGAATAAATAAAAATACAAATTCGTAAAAACAACCATTCCCGTTTCGTTGCTTAAAAACTCATTTCCTTTTCGTTGAACTTACTCTGTTCATGTCTATTTAGAATACCCATTCGGGTTCCCCTTTAGCTTCACAACTATAACACTTCTTAATTATATGAAAAGCATATGAATTCTACACCTTATAGTTAATTTTGCAACCATACATAATTTGGAGTTTAATTCCACATTTTACATGCGGTTTTGAAAAATGTTTCATATATGCATTTAAAGGGTGGCACTAAATACACGCACCAAAACTATCAATAACGTCACTTAAAAAGCTTTTACAATTAACTCGTCAAAGTCATTACAAAAACTCATTCTGGACAATTTTGAAACAAAAAGGGGAAAATAACCACTCGATTAAGTATAACCCGACGAAGCTTGATAAATAAATAAAACCTTGATTGCCATACGTAATTACCTTTTCCTATATCGTCTGTTAATAGCAGATGAAAAAGAGATGACATCATCAATAAAACACATCTTATTGGTTTGAGATTCGTATGTTATAGTTTGAGAAATTTTTATTAATATTTAGACTATACATGTTAATTATTATTCTTATAATCTCATTGTTTTTAAGTAAAAATTTATAGTAGTAATCAATGATGTTTAGGATAATGGTAGCATTTAATTTTATTAATATATTTGGGTGAAATAACAATAGAAATATTAAATGATATTTTATTTTCAATAATGCAATTAATGTGCTGTCAGAATATAATGGTTTTGTAAAACCAAAATTCGTTATAGTTGATTGTACTTTGTAAAACCGTGTTTTCGTTTTGCTATTATTATTTTTAGATTTCTTACAGATTAGCCTTTCACTTAGCCTTTTAGATTAACAAATCTACATACATTTCGACGAATTAACAAATGGTTATGAATAATTCGGAAGAAATTCGAACAAGACTAAGATTCCATAGAAAAATGAGAAATGATTTTTGAAGAAGAGAGAGTGGTTTAAAGGTTTGGAAAGAGAACTGGTTTGGAGAATTTTTTATGGAAGAGAAGGACGATTCATTTGACGCGGTCAAAAAAATAAGATACAAAGTGGATGTGAGTGTATGAGTTAACTGTTTGTATGAGTGAGTGAAGGGAGATGGTTGAATATATGCAAATAGCAGCATCCTTTTTAGATTAAGATTTTTTTTCTAGCACTTTAGATTATGGTATATTAATTATGCAACCTGTATTTGCATTCCAAGCTTTTATGGGAAATTTGCACATTTTCATAGTTGTTTATATGTATTTTCATAAAAAGAGAATAGTATACGCACTTATAAAAGTCAAGTGAAATATGTTTGTTTTGCATAAAAGTCTTTGGAAGGGTTAATTACGTGTTTAACATTTATTCTGTACTTTGGATCAAACTTTTAACTTTTTCGAAAAATGCAACATATGCTTTTTCCAAAGCAGGCCTTCTTAGCATATTTAAGTTTCTAAAACGTAGATTATGCAACATTTAGTTATATTTTAGGTTCTTATAGATAATTTGCAATTAATTTTTTATTCTTTATATCATCGTATGAAATTACAGGCATTTAAAAATATGTTTTTCTACCGTTTTATGTTTTCTACACATAGGGTAGAAACTTTTAGTTATATTCCCATATACCACAGATAATCTACACTTTTGCATATTTTATTTTGTTTTCAAAAAATATACAAAGGTTGAACTTCTTAAAAAGATGTTAAATTATTTATTTATTGGAAAATGTTAGGTATATATGATTTAGAGTCATTTATTTATGCGATTTTTCGATCGTCGTTTTCAATCCGCATTTTTATTACATTTTACATGTATGTTTTAAATGATTGCAATTTTTTTATATTTTCTTAAAATATTTTTTTTTCATACGTTTCATATTATAATTTTTAACTAAAGAAGACTTTTTAAGCTATAACTTCGGTTTCAATTTGAAACCAACAATATTTCTTTTCAAAGAGGATTGTTAAAAGCACTTTGCTTTTTACGTCAAGCGAGAAAGAAAAAAGCCAATTGAGAAACGTTTCAAAATTTAAATTATCCCAAAACTCGGACAATCCGGGGTCTTAACTAACAACGTTCAAGTTCATGTACCCTTTCTGAGACCATGCTTCTTTAGATTCATATTTATTCGTTCTAGAACGCTCAAATTAGGGTTTTAGTGTCGCCCCCAAAATATTTATTCAGGGTTTAATACTCTTGGCTCTTCATATTCAAAAACTCCGTCTTCTCTCTCGCACTGACGGCACAGTACAATTCCTAGCAATCGATATGGCTTTTTGGGGTAAAACGTTTTTCCCAGTTTCATGAATATACACTGATAACTTCCTTTTTTCCCTTTCTAACACGCTCCCCCTTTCTTTCAAATCCTTTTCTCAGGTGTTGAGATCAAACCAGGAAAACCTTACACTCATACATATGATAGTGAACATGGAAGACTTCGTATTTCTCAGGTTACAATTTTCACTGTTTTTATATAAGTAATACCTTCAATTATTGCCTCAAAACACTTCTCGTCGGTTTAGCATTTTTTTAAGTTTGATGGTATCTCATTATCATTTGTTATGGTATTTAGTTCTAAAAGCGTTTTAAGTTTATGTTTGGAAAACAGTATGTAATTTGGCGCTAGTTTGTAGCATATATTTGATAAATAAACACAATAAATTCATGGTAAGGATAATAAGTTTGAGGTACGTTTGTTTATCATTAGAATTTTACTTATTGGGTTAAAATTAGGATAAGCATAAAATGCCGAATACTTCCTACGTAAAAAGCATTACAATACATAATGGTTTCACAGGCTTTATATTTCAAAACAAACAGCTCTGACTTTGGATGTAAGTTGTTTATAATTCTCTAGTGGTTAAACTTGGTGGTTATTAGCTGCTTGAGCAGACTATGTTCCTCCTCACCAAATATTATGATCTTGAGAATACTGCAGGCTACCTTGGGAATTGGAAAGTCTACTAACAAGAGCAGCTTGCAGTGCAAAGTTGGCAATAAACGCCCAATATTGCTTTGTAATTTGATTCCTAATGTCTCCGAGACATGCAGTTTAGAACTCGAGTTCGAGGAGGATGAGAAAGTTGTATTTTCAGTCATTGGGCAAACAGGTGTCCATCTCTCTGGTTACTATTTTGGTGGTGTAATGGATGGAGACGACTCGTATCCTCTTTATTATGGTTAACCATCTATAACCTGTTTATACAAGTTAAACGAACACAGTAGTATATTATAAGTGGAATAGGTTTAGCGAAAGAGTGTTGATGATTTCTTTAGTTTTACAATATTTGATAGCTAGAGCTAACAGAAAGAGTTTTCGTATTTATTTTCATTTTTCATTTGACTAACAATTAAAGTTAGAAAAGTTATCTTGCAATTATGTGCTTTTCAAATCCTTTCCTTAATTACGTGTAAGCGATTCTTATGGTGAAGATATAACTGCCTATGACTCTTCAGAAAGTTCAGGCAGCTATGATGAAGAAGACGAAGAGGACGAATATGATGCTGAATTTATTGATGATGGTGATGATGATATGGAAATGTTCCCACCTTCACCACGCAAAAGTAGCGGTAAGTTTCAGTTCTCTCTTTACTTTTTGGAATTTGATACCAAGCTTTTGGCTGAGCTAACGTTCCTAATGGACTGGAGTCATTCTCTAATATTTCACTGTTTCACATTTATTATGTTCTGATGATTTGAACTGTCCATGTCGACTACAAATTAATTTTCTTGTTATGTTCTTATTTTATTGCTGGATTATGTGTTGATATTATTATTAACTTGAGTTGTCGTAGTATAACTTGATTACAGTATTTTGTTATAATTATGTACTATTTTGATATGTTTTCTTAGTTTTGATTGGATTGAACATTTTTTGAAACATGGTTTTCCCACGAAAATAAGATTTGGCCGTATTTTCCTAGTTATGAGTAGCTCATTTACATGTTTTCCCACAAAAATGTTATTCCATCGGGATGCTTGGGAAACAAATAAATTTTAGAGTTGTTAATATTTGGCCAGCTGGCCATAAGAAATAATCGTGAATTTTCCTTGAAGTCCATTATTGAGCTACTCATTTGTAATGGATGAGAAAAGCGACCAGGCATTATACCTTGCTGATGTTTTATGTTGATCTGCATGTTAACTGTCAAAGTTTGTTATGCTACTACAGTTAATACTTTTAGATGTTAATACTTTGTGACCATTTTTATGCATCTAAATTTACCTGTTCAGTGGTTATGGAAGTTTGATGTAATATAAAGAGCTTCAGTTGAAATTAAGGAGCTTTCATTTTTTTCCTTTTTCTTTTAAAGCTGTATTTACCAATTCATTATTATGTTAACCTATACATTGAAAATGCAAGTTGTTTCACTGTACTAACTAAATCCTTTGAATACTGTTTTTTAGGATGAAATGACTAGTTCAGTTTCTCCCCAATGCTTCTTCCCCATCTCCTAACATTAATTACCCAAGTTGCACTTCTTCATCCTTCTTGTGTATAAAAAATTTATCTTGAAATCAAATATTTAGCTTTCAAGCTTTCCATTGAAACATATAACTAACGTAGATGTGCTTGTGAATATATATTAAATAATATCAATTAGAACAACATACAAAAAATGCGTAAGTTGCCAGAGAAATATTGATCATGTTATACTGTCCTTGGATTTTCTTGAAATGCACTTCATATTTCTTTCTGCTGCAACACCATTGAGTAATAACTATATTTGGTAACGTTCATGTCAGTTATAATCGAGGAGATAGAAGAAGGTGAAAATTTATCTAATGAGAAGGCAAAGAAGAAGAAGAAGAAGGAGAAGGAGGAGGAGGAGGAGGAGGAGGAGAAAAAGAAGAATCAGCAAAGCATTTCTGAAAATGCTAATGAAAAGCAACTTGTGGTATCTAATGGCAATGCAGTGCCCGAAAGTGAAGATGAAGATGGTTTCCCAGTATCTTCACTTACCACTAAAAAGGAGCAGGAAGAGTCACCGAAGGCTGAAAAATCCTGTGAAAAAAGCTCAGAAAAGATATCTGTAGAATCTAACAAGGGTGAAAAGGAGAATGATGTAACAGAAAAATCCACCACTGATGGTTCTGGCGAGAAGGATAAAAGGAGGAAGAAGAAAAGGAAGAATAAGAAGGCCACGGTGGCTGAAGTAGCTGCGAATGAATCAGTGGAGACAGTGAAAGAAGCAAATGATGCCAAAGATATCAAAGAAGCAGATGATGCTATGGGTCAAGACCAAACGTAAGGAACACTTCTCCATAACTTGTCCATTGTTCAAATATGTAATGAGCTGATCTACTGACTGGTTATGCTATTGTATTATAGTAAAGTTACTGATCCTACACCTGCTGAGGAGGCTAGTGCCAAAAAAAAGAAGAAAAATAAGAAGAAACGAGTTAAAGAAAACAAGTAAACATACTAGTTCATAGAGCTATTTTGATTAATCAACTATTTGCGTTTAAGTTATCTGTTTTCATTTGATTTGAAGGGATTCCAATGAAGATGATGCCAAGGTTGAAGTTCACGAGAGCGATGCAAAAAAAATTAAAAAAGAAGACACAAACACTGGTAAAGATATAACTCCAAATGCAGAAAAAGGAATAGATACTAAAGTGTCAAAAAGCGGGTTGAAAACTAGGACTTACGCAAATGGTTTAATCATAGAGGAAATTGCTATGGGTAAGCCTGACGGCAAAAGAGCTGTTCCTGGAAAAAAGGTAATGAAGTGGATACTTTTGAAGTATATTTTTCAATCTAGAGTACTTGCTTTTGCTATTATCAGAAATAGCATTTGATTCTAGGAAGCCAGTAAGTATAAATATTAAGTTGTTAACATACCAGAAGTAACATCTGTTGTGAGTTCGATGCATACTTTTTTAGAGTTTATAGGCAAAGCTTGGTTCTTTGGGGTATTCAAGAAAAAAAAAAATATGTTAAAATAATCATTGGTTTACCAGAAAACGAACTTTTCTTTTGAAAAGTAAAAATAACCACCTTTTGAAAGCAATCCAAAGGGAGGCTAAATTGCAAATTAGTCTACTATCATTTAATAAAAAAGAAAAAGAAAAAGAAAAAACCAGTAATCAATATACGATTATTTTGAGCCAAAGAGTCTAGATCTTCGGTCTACATTTTTACTGTTAGACCAGTGGTCCTGAACAAGTGTACGCTATCTTGTCTCAGTAAATTTTTACGATCGAGTCGGACCAAATTGCTTGTCCACTGCTATATTTATTTGAAGTAATGTTCAGACATCAATATAATTTTTATTCAGGTTTCAGTTAATTACGTAGGCAAGCTTCTGAAGACTGGGAATGTATTCGACTCGAATGTTGGGAAAAAGCCCTTCCAATTCCGTCTCGGTAACTAAAACATTATTGCTTTCAATTTAATTGAGCATCTTCAACAGCGAGTATACAAATTATAAATCTATAATTAAAACTTAAAATTGCTTCCAACAGTCGATTATAGGATATAATACACTACAAAAATCGAAGCCAAAAGAATACAGATATGCAATCGTTTTTGAGTGCATGTTGAAAAGGCACTCGACTCAATTTTTAGTTAGGCGTCTTTTCAACATTTAGAAGTTTGTTGAACATGCATTAATTTAAAAGTTGACGTGGACACTTGACTGGGAGCCTGTTGAACGGACGTTGATATTATAATAATTTGTAGTAATATTATAAAATTTGTAATTGTAATCGACGAGATACTTTTACACTGGTTTGTTCCTTGGAAATTGATGCGAATGATAATCTCCATTTTTTTTTATAATAATTTCTTCTCCAAGGCATTGGGCAAGTCATCAAAGGGTGGGATGTTGGTGTGAATGGTATGAGGGTTGGCGATAAGAGGAAGCTCACAATTCCACCGTCTTACGCGTTAGTACCACCTTATTTTTTTTCTCCTTGTTTTTATTATTTATTATTTCAAACAGTAAATATGCTTTTTTTTTTATTTGGTGCAGTTATGGGGACGAAAATACGGGACCGATACCTGCTAATTCTTGGCTAACGTTTGATGTAGAGTTGGTTTCGGTGCAGTGAAGACTGTAGTTATTTTTTTGTCTGATTCAATACAACATGAATCGAAAATTTTGCTTATCGTGTCATCTTTTTGTTGCTCTTATTTCTTGTTCAAATGTATTTTAATTTTATCCATCTTTGCAGACTCCAGCGAACGTTGAGCATTAAGCTGATACAGATTATAACTCAAATTTAGTGGGATTAAAGTAGTCTCTTTTCCAAATTGTTAATTCTTTAAAATCTTTGTTTGTGTTAATTCCATATTGTTTTGGAATCTTGTTTCTTCAATTATTGATTCTATGGATAAGCATTGACATTATCATGATTTGATTTTTCAACTTCATTTTTTGATTCAATTGTCAATAAGCATGAAAAATACTTACGGTTTTTAATATATTGTGATTGATTTAGGATTATGAAATTGTTGCAGTTCTGTAATATTCCAGATCGGTTTTAAGATTTATCTATCCCTTTTGCAATCAGTATAATATTACTTCAGTCTTTTAAATTGTAATTTATATTATTATTATTTTGTCATATTAAATAACGATCATATTGTTAGGCTATTTCTTCCTTTTTTTTCTTTTTTTTTCTTTTTTTTTGCAAATTTTAGTGTTTGGGAGGTCTTTTGGTGAATTTCGATCTGTAAATATTATTTAATTCAAACCTATATGTTTTTGTTGCATTTTGCGTTTTTTATAGTTACATTAGGTATGATATGTTTGTTTGTTTACCTTTTGATGGTTCTTTTGTCAGATTTTTAGATTGTTGCAGTTATGTGAGGTTTTTTGCAATATATTAAGTTTACAAATGAACCTACGTGCAAGATAGCTGTCTCCACACGCTCAATCTCCAAAGGTATATAACCCACAAACAAGTGATCGAACAAGAGCTCTTACGAACCCGCGTACAAGAAAAAATAGCCATCAAGTAATGCATAACAATAACAGATAAATGTGGCGAGCTATGGACTTGTAACAGACGGTAGACGTAGCTGAGTTTGCGAAGCCTGATATAGAAATATGCCTGTGCATTCTACACGGGAACTGATATCTGTACCCAAGCAGCCAGCGAATGTTCTAGTGTGGTTATGCAGGTCAGTGCATCTTTCATATTTCGTAGTCACAGAAGGCAGGTGGATTTTAGCATGACTACGAAAAAGAGAGAGAAAAGATTGAGAATATTGCTTTGTGTATTAAAATAATCTCATTACTTTACATACTGGGTATGCACATTCCTTTATTTAGCAGTTACAGTTGAATATATGAGATAATGAACTTTTGGGCTTGTGTTATGCCCTGTACCCAAACTTAAATATTTCTGCTTTCTGCTTAAATATCATAATGCTTCGACTTTCTTTACTTCATAACTCTATTACCCACTTTCAACTTTATCTATGGTTTTCTTGTCCCTTTTTTCTTCGTCGCTATCAACAACTTTTAAATCTGTTTTTAATTTTGAGAAATTCTTTTCTGAAAGAGCTTTGGTTAGAATGTCCGTTCATTGATATCCAGCTGGAACATGATTCACTTCAAATTTCCCTTTAATAATCTGCTCCCGAACAAAGTGTAGATTAATTTCAATATGCTTTGTTCGAGAGTGGAGGATTGGATTAACAGAAAGAGATATAGTGTTGAGATTGTCGCATCAAATAATCGGTTTTTTGGTTGATTTGATTCCAATTTCATGGAAGTTGCGATTCAATCCATATTATCTCAGCAGTTGTACCGCGACACATCTATATTCTGCCTCTGTGCTGGATCGAGAAACCGTTGCTTCTTTGAGCACCAAGATATAGGGTTGTTGTCAAGATAGATACAATATCCAAATGTCGATCTTTTGTCGTCTAAGTCGGTGGTACAGTCGGTATCAGCGTAAGCTTGTACATTTAACTCCTTGCATGATTTTAACAACGGTCCATGATCAAGCATGTCTCTAAGATAGCATAATATATGATTTATTGCTTTCCAATGTCTGTCTAGAGGTTTTTGCATAAACTGACAGCTTTGTCTTTGGAGAGATGTAGATTAACAATCACAGGAGTGGTCGGCAACTTGGTTAAATTCTTTTTTTGCTTTAACGAAAATTTCTGATATATATTTCTTCTGCCTTAAGATTAACTTTGATGTACTTCTCCTTGTAACTTCTATTCCCAAGAAGTAACTTAAGTCACCAAGATCTTTGATTGAAAATGCTTGATTTAGATGCTAAATAATATTGTTCATCTCCTCGTCGTTATTTCCTGTAATCATGGTATCATCTACATACATAAGTGTGTATATTGTTCTGTCTCCACTTAACTTTGTATATAGTGAGTTGTCTGACTTAGTTGACTTGACCCTAACTTGATCAATGATAGCTTGAGTTTTTCATACCACACTCTTGGTGCTTGTTTATGCCCCGTAGATAGCTTTATGTAGTTTACATACGAGATTTGCATTGTTGTCTTGAATATATCCTTTTGGCTGCTATATGTATACCTCCTCTTGTAGATCTCCGTTCAAGGATGCATTATTTACATCCAGTTGCCTGATTTTTCAATAATTATGTAATGTCGTGGTTAGTATAATTCTTATGGCAGTTGACTTCACCATTACGGGGAAAGTCTCACTGAAGTCAAATCCAAACTGCTGTGTGTATCCCTTTGCAACGAGCCTTGCTATATATTTTGATATAGTGCCATTAGTACTCCCTTTCATTTTGTAAGTCCACGTGCTTCCAGTAACATTTTTGCGACTAGGTAGATGCACTAAGCTCCATGTTTTGCTCTTTGTGAGAGCACTGTACTCCTCATCCATGACCAATTTCCATTTATCACTCTTGATAGCCTCCTCACATGTAGTAGGTTCTTTAAACCTTAATTTTGTTGCCTATATCTTGGGTTTAAATATTCCACTTTTAGCTCTTGGAATCATATGATGTTCTGCTCTTGTATTGACTCTCTCTTAGCTGCTAGCATTATCATTGCATTGTTCATAACATGGTGAATGACATTCATCATGTTCCGAACTTCTTTCAGGATTGGAGTTACTTTGAGGTGGTTGGTTGACGTGACCAATGGAATTAGTTGGACTATGACCTGACCTGATGTTGGATAATGTGTTGTGATCCCGAGGTCTCTTGAGTTCCTTCATTCTTCTGCTTAGTACTCCAACCAGAGAATACATGTATTAATGGAATTGAGACTTTGACATTGTATATTTTTTGAGTGGTTTTGACTTCTTTATCCGCAAAAGGAAAAATAGTTTCATTAAACACAACATGCCTAGAAATGTAAATTTTACTGGTATTATTGAGACGTTTATAGCCTTTCTAATTATTAGCATAGCCTAAGAAAGCGCAAGGAGCAGACATGAGACTTAGTTTGTGAGTGTTGTATGGCCTAAGACATGGAAAACATAAACAACCAAAGGTTTCAGACTTAAATAATCTGGTTTTATATAAAGTAGAACCTCCGTTGGGCTTTTAAATCTCAGATCATTGGTTGGTAGTTTGTTAATTAAATATATTGAAGTAGCAGATGCACCAGGCCAGAATTTCATGGGTAAGGAACCCTGTGCTAGAAGTGTTAAACCACTCTCCACCATGTGTCTATGTTTTCTCTTTACAAGACCATGTTTCTTAGATATGCGAGGGCATGCAAGCGATCCCGTGGATGATTCCCTTCCTTTGAAAATATCCTTTAAGGGCCTGAATTCTGCATCTCCATCGGTTTACATAAATTTTAGCTCACTATTGCACTGTTTCTCTGCTTGAGTGATGAATTGTATTACTGCTCTATATGATTTTGATTTTGTTTTGAGAAAATATATCCATGTACATCTTGAATAGGCATCGAAAAATGAGATTTAATATCCGAACCCATAATCTAAGCTTACTGGAGATGGTCCCTAAATATTTGTAGCTATAAGCTCAAGTGGTTTGTTAAACAGCAGAAGAATCTGTAAATAGTAATTTATGACTCTTGTCTAGCCGACGACATGTGCAAATGCAAGGAGTAGATATACTTTCGAAAAAGATATTATTGTCTTTCAATACTTGTTCTACAATTTTAACATTAGGGTGTCCCAGTTTACAATGCCACTAGTCAAATATATTCTTGCCGCTACTAGTATTAGATTCCACATTGTTTGCGTCATGTTCTCCTATTAGTAAAATTTATTGAATTTCCAAAGTTGAACTTGTATAATCCCTTGTGCAACCTATCCTGTAATAGTATATCTTGATTCAGTAAATATCTTACTAACCAGGATTTAGGGTGAAACTCGATGTACACATTGTTGTCATTGGCAAATTGTGAAACATTTATAAAATTCTTTTTTATTTGGGAAAATCTCAACAAATTGTTAAGATAAAGTTATCTTTTGCCTCTTATGCTACCACTTCCAACATGTGTTATACTTATAGCTTCACCATTACTCATATGTAAAGTTTGTGTACCTTTGTAGTCCTTGTTGTCAAGATTAAGGTTCTGAATGTTGCTTGTGAGATCGTTGGTGGCGCCCGAATCAGGATACCACTCTTCACTGTGTATGTCTTCTGGTCTGGTGAGATTATCTGAATTTATCTGTTGATTTCTTGGGTTCAGTTGAGCGACATTTACATTTGGATTGTAGTTTCTTTGCACACATTGATTTTGTTGATTTCCACTAAAATCTACATTGAATCTAAAGCGGCACTTACTTGCAATATGACCAAATTTCTCACAAATTTGACGCTTAACTCTATTATTGTTATCCCATTTTCCACTTCTTCCTCCACCTCTCTGAATCTGACCCCCTCCCTGACTTTGGTCGGTTCTTTTGTATGAGCTTCTTTCTTGATTCTTGTTTCTGCAATTAGAAACATAGTTAATCGAATTCTCTATTTAAGTTGTTTTTCTCTGTCATGCTCTTCCTTCATGAGCAAGTTATCGAAACTGGACCAGCCCGCAGCGGAAGTTATGAGTGAATTTCAAAATTTTACCCTATTGGATCTTTATTGGACCCATGAAGTCTAACTGAATTAGAGCATTTCTAAATTTCATTAAAATAAAATCATTTATTTTATTTAAATTCAAATACATTAAGATATGAAATTAGTTCTATTTGATTTAGTCTATACATAAATGTATCACACACATATATGTGTGTGTGCGTAACATAATAATTCGTGAAAGGTATAACATGCACATATTTAAATGTTGAGATTTACATTGCAACGGACGTATTAACTCATTTTGTATGTCATGTATGTTGTCCAAATATGCGTGTGTATGTGTTACAAAACACACACACACATGTATGTGTAAATATGTTATATATAATATATGAACATAAAACACACACACACACACGCGTATTTATATATATATATACAGAAAGAGAGAGAAAAATTATTGAAAATTATTTATAATTCAAAATTAACTTAGTTTTGCAAACATAATGATTTTACTATTTTAATTTAGAATAAAATAATGTTTTCATTCATAAATAATCAACATAATCTATTGATGAAAATTCAAATTTTACAATTTTAGAAAATCTAGGATCATAAAATAGAGCTTAGAAAAATCCGAAAATTTTTCAAAGTTGAAATATTTTTTTTAAAAATATACACATTGATTTCTGCATTAATTATTTAATATAAAATAATATATTATTAAAAATACAAATTCTAAAATTTTAGAAATTCTCGAGTCATGAATTAAAGGTAAAAAAAAAAAATTGAAGGATGTTAAAATCATTTAATTTAACCAATCCGGTGCCCATATATAATTTTCTACCAGTGTCAAGTGATACAGATATTTATTATTTTTATCCGCAATTTAAATTGTTACGGCTATATATCATATCAAACCGCAATCTCGAATAAATATAAAAATTCATAAAATCGTTTGAGCTTATCATTTCAACCCATAACGATCTTCAAATAATAATAATTAAAGGAATTTGCAGAGTGATAACAATATATATATATATATATATATATATATATATATATACATACATACATATATACACATAAATTAACATAACATCCAATTACCAATGCTAACAATCAAACATCCATCGTAATTATCATCTAAATCAGCTAAATAAACATCAGCAGTTAACTAACTAAAAATAACAGGTATTCAAATGGCAATTTAATTTCAATAATAAATTAAATTCGAACGAAAACAATTCAACAGGAATAGCAATTTAATTATATTAAACAACCATAAATAAATTCCTAATCACATCATACATTAATTTAACAAACACAATAAAATTTTGAAGTTACGAGTGAGTTAAAACACTCACCTTTGAATTTTAGCCCATTAAAATACAAACAGAAGCGCAAAACTAAATAGTCTTCAAATTCAACTAAATCAATTTTATGTTGTACGGAATTTAATATGAATCCAACAGAAGAAATCGCGCGTGAATCAAAGTTTATGCAAAAGAAATTCGTGTTATAAGAAATTTATTGAAATAATAATTAGTACACAAAAAATAAACAAATTTTTAATACTTACATTTTTCTCAAGATGAGGCTTCAGGAAAAGATTGTAGAACAACTAGGACGAGGACATGACATGTGCAGAAAAATGAAAAAAAATCATATTTCATAAAAGTAAGCCTTTGGATTTACAAAAATAATAGCTTTGAATACGAGGTGTCGGGAGAAAGAAAACGCAAATGAAGAAATAAGCTGAAAGTTATTTATAATTAGAAAATGAAGGTGGAAGGACAAAAATAAATGTACACATTTAGGTTTTTATTTACGCAAAAAAAAAGTTACCTTAAAAACGAAAGCATTCAGTTTGGTTTTTCCAAGATCTTTTATTTCTATTAAAACATCTTTTTTGTTTAACACAAAACTTGCATTTCTTTTATTGAATATATTAATTGCAATTAATGTTTTCTTTCCTTATAATTGAAATATTTGAGTTACATTAATTGCCAAGCTATAACGTTTACAGTATTTCAATCAGCTGGAATTTCATAGGAATTGTTAAAATTTAACTCACATCAATATTGTTACAATTTATTCTAGTTATTATTTCCATAAACAAATCATAATTTTTTTATTTCTTTCAATATTAAATCACAAGATTTAAATTAAATTAACAATTTGAATTATCGAAAATTTACGGGTTGCTATACCACAAAGTAAAATTATCGAAATTTCAAATTCCAAGCAGGCTTTTACTTTTTTGAAGAAGGTTTGCTAAGCAAACCTTTTACCTTTTAAAAACTTTCAAATTTGAAGAAAAGTCTAATTATAAAATATAAAATTTGATTGTCATGTTTTGTTGTTTCAAATTCAGATCATCGGTTATTATTATTTAATTCAAATTTAAAATTCAAAATTCAAAATAAAATTCTAACCCAAAATTCTAAAATGAAAATTTCAACTTGTTATAATTTAATGTTCAGTTGAAAATCAAATATAAATGTTGAGTTTTTTTTTTTGAAATTATGCCACCGAATAGTCGATTTTCACCGTTGTACGGTTTTACCAGTTAACCAATTTATTCATTTTCCTAAAGAACTACCAAAATACAAAAGAATTATTCGATTATTATTTAATAATCATAGCGGAATCAATGTCGTAGAGTCAAAATAGGATTTCGACTTAAAACTATAGATGAACCTAATCAATTCAATGAATGCATTTGCAACAAGTTTCAATATTTTAAGATTTCTGGTAGAATAAGAAATTATTAAATATAAGATGATACACACGCCTTTTCTATACACAACTATATATCACATACATCTATTTTCTTTTTAATCTAAGCTCACTGCTTTTCTACGAAAGAATCAGCAGAACTCACTGCCACAATTACTACGTACATTTTTTTATTTTTTATTTTGTTTTTTGTCGATTTTCGTAACCGAAGGAGCAAAACCAATGGCTCTTCTATTGTCCGCTTAATACCGCACATGTTTGTTTTGGGCATTCTCCTATACTCCGAATACAGCAACAAACCTCAAGAGATTACTCTGTTATCATTGGTCGAAACCTAAAGCCGCGGACCACTAAAATAAACAAAATCCACCACATTCATTGGAATGCGATCTAACGGCCAAAACTAGCGATCCGCGTCATTCCCCAACTTCAGTTTCCAAACCCTCTTATAAAATCCCTTCCCCGCTCCACTTCAATTTCCATCATCAAATATCAAATTCTCTCAATTCTAAGCCCTAATTCAAAACAATGGATGCCACCGGAAAATCAAAGAAGGGAGCTGGAGGCAGGAAGGGACCAAGCGGACCCAAGAAGAAGTCAGTCACCCGATCAATCAAAGCCGGACTACAATTCCCCGTCGGTCGTATCGGCCGATACTTGAAGAAAGGCCGATACGCTCAACGAGTTGGATCTGGCGCCCCCGTCTATCTCGCCGCCGTACTGGAATACCTCGCTGCTGAGGTTTGTACTATTTTCACGCAAACCCTAGTTTTCTTACATTTTTTATTATTTAGAAGGGTTATGTGGTAAGAATACAGTCTTTGCTAATAAAGGGTTAATTTTGGATAGGTTTTGGAGTTGGCTGGAAATGCAGCAAAAGATAACAAGAAGAACAGAATCATTCCGAGACATGTATTGCTTGCAATAAGGAACGATGAGGAGTTGGGTAAATTGCTGGGTGGAGTCACAATTGCTCATGGTGGAGTTTTGCCAAACATCAATCCCGTGCTTCTACCGAAGAAGAGTGCTGCTGTTGAAACTGAAGGTAAAAAGTCCCCAAAGAAAGCAGCCAAATCTCCTAGAAAGGCTGCTTGATTTTTATGCTTTTGGCAAATTCCTGTGTCCATGTAACGCTGTTTGGCTGGCGTTTTGGTTTGCTTTTGCAAGTTTACTGTTGATTTTAGCTCTGGATGGAATTTGTACTTCAGTTAACATTTTGTTAATGAAAAGTGTAGTTTAATTTATTCAAAGTTGTCGTACTGTTATGTTGTTTTCCAATTAAACACAACAATTAGACATAAAAGTAATCATCACAGTACGAAACAAAACATAACAATCACGCAAATTACTCTTAATCAAGAAATTCTGTTTGTCGTGGTTATTTCTTACTGTTTGGTTTTGTTAATGGTAAGAGTAACTTCTTAATTATGGTTTACTCATGTTATTTTTATGGAGGAGTTTACAAATTTCAGTTAATAATCAGAGTTAAGCATAAAAACCAACGCAAACTTAATAATCGCATGTTGCTATGCACTTACCAATAATAATGGTGCTAGTTTGATAAGTGCTTAAAGATCAGACGCTTATATTAAATAAAGATTTGAAGTCAGATTTTAAATAAATAAGATTCTGGATTAATAATACTTTGACCTTGTACTCACTTAGTGAGTGTTTGATGCTTAAAAGTGCTTGACGCTTAGGTGTTAATAAGCACCAAACCATTGGACAATTGTAATGAATGTCTGATTCTGCTTATGTATCTATTCAACATCGTAATTGGATGTTGCTAGAATCTTGATTTCTTAATTTGGTGCTCTGCCGTAGATAGGGTTGGTTATGTTATAAAGGAGGAAAATGGAGTTGATTAAAAATGTGTAGAAGTGTGCTTGTATTTTTAATTACATTTTATTTCTTTTTCTAATAGAAAAGAAATAAAATAATACTTAGAACCTTCTAGTTCTAACTAACAGCTATTTTATGTCGAATATTAACTTATCTGCCTTCTAGTTCTAACTAATCTTGTGGAGGTAAATAAATATAAGTTGGTGAAAAATTTGCATATTCTATATATAGAAAAGTTCCTTTTCTAATCCTGTGATTGTGGTATTAGGAAGTGTAAAATTAGATGCTTTTAGTTTCATATGGTGATGTGATGCTAATTGTGTTCAGTTTTGTGCCTTTAGCTACCGCATCATGGTATATGGTATCAGAAAGCTAGGTTTTGTTTGGTTTAAAAACGAATTTTGTGTTTTTGATTTTCAATATGTATGTCAAACATAAGAAGAATGGAGAGACGACAGATATGATGAATAAAAAACGGATGGAAGGACGAAGTGGATAGAGGGATGACAGATGAATGTATTATTTCAAGCGCTTGTGTTATTTTTCAAAACACGGAAAACAACAAAAGTTGTTTTCTATTTTGTATGCTAAATTTATTTTCTAAATTGGTCGCTTTCGACAATATACGTGCGTCGTGTTCATTTTATATGGACGAAATCCTAAAACTAAAAACAACAAACCAAACACTAACTAAAGTTTTGGTGGTTTTAGCAATACCCGTGTAAAAAATTAGAACATCACAGCTAATGAGTTTAGTTGTTCCTATACAAGATATAAATTATTTGTTTTTACTAATTTCGTAGTGGTAAGTTAACATTTGGAAGAGACGTTGCAAATTAATACTAGTTAATCTAGGAATAATACTTGTATACTTAATTTATGCGGCAAATTATTAATTGTTTATTCTAAAGTAGTACACGAACCTCCCAGTATAGTTGTAAATATTATATTTAGTGACATTGCACTTCTATATTACTTCAAAACGGTTACAGATTTTCATCTCAGAGATATACACGGATGGATAAATTTTGTCTATACTAAGAGCATCTCCAACAGTTCGGAGCGTGGAAATTCGATTTTCCACACTTCGAAATGTTGGCGCCTGTTGAACAGGCGCCTGGGCATCAAACGCCTGTTCAACAGGCACCCGTGTTTATAAAACATCGGGCGCCTGGGCATCAAACGCCTGTTCAACAGGCGTCCGTGTTTATAAAACATCGGGCGCCTGTTGAACATGCGCCTGATGCCCAAGCGCCTGTCCACCAGACGCCTGGTGAAGATGCCTATATCAGGCGCTTTCCCCCTTCCTCCTCATTTCTATCTTCTCCATTCTCTTTTCAGTTAATTTTTTTAGTTTAACTTTGCATCCAAATGCCTCTCCGTCCAGTCAAAATTGGTAGACGCACCATTCGATATACGACCGATGCCAATATCGGACCTGCTCATGTCCTTTCTGATGCTACCGTGGCTCCAGACGATCTTCGATCCTTGCACGACTTGCCCCCTATTGTTTCGCATCGACTTACTGCAGCTATAGCGACGCCACATATATACGTTTATTTCTTTATTGCTTGATGAACAATCATGTAACTATATATGTATAATAAATCTTTGTTTATTTTAACATTAAATAATCATATATTTAGGTTCGTCACGTAGCAATGCGAGGTAGTTGGTATATGTGTATGTCTGAGTATTTTGATCAGTTACCGTAGCCGATTTTGGATAGGCTACATGCGTCACCTTTTGGTGAATTTCTAGCTTTACCTAGATTTGCACATGTAGATCGTTGCCTAGTGGTGGCCTACTACTCACACATTTCATTTCCTTGATTTTGAGCTAGGAATGACTTCTCTAGATTTTTGTATGCTCACTGGCATAGAGGTTGGTCGATCGGACCGTCTTCCTGTTCCATTTGATAGTTCATTTGAGGAGTCCGAGTCATATTCAGCTTATTTACCGATTTTGGCCGATGAGGAGGTTAGAGGAGAAGCCGTACTCTCCCTTATTTGCAACGATATATAGTAGAGTACACAGCCGTTGAGGATATGCACACTCCGGTTATCCGTGCCTTCATATTATACCTTTTTGGGTCTACATTTTTTAGTAACAATAAGGGAACAATTAGGCTTGGTTTTTTGGCTGGATTAGTGGATGCGGATGGACTATATATATATGATTACGGTACAACTACTATTGGTTATTTGTACGTAACATTAGATACATATGCGCTACAGCAGTCTAGACAGATGTATGGATTTTGGTACATTCTTCCATTTTGGTACTACGAGTATACTGTTAATATGCACCCCCGACTTATTGTAGAGGCGAATGCCACACCTTATATTTACTTTCCTAGATTGCGTCGTTGGGGTCCTCCTATGCATTTGTCCCGTGTTGCACAAGGGGTGCACAATGAGCTGATGGAGGCTAGACAACAAATGGATATGAGACGGCGTGGTAACATTATCATTCGTCCATAGGTTCAGTATTTACAGTTCCTAGAGTCCGGTCCTGATCATACGCTCACTTTTCAGTTTTTCATGTCGCGACGCAGGATTTGCTTTCAGGTTACTACATGTCCATTCATATGGTATTTAGGGTAGCGGTGTTGGCTACAGTTGTATGATATAGTTCGCATTCCATCAGATCCGCTACCATGGGATGATATGTATGATGATATTAGGGTTGGACCAGCTTATATTCTTGCGATGAGGGATGTAGAATGGGTGGATGGCGAGCCTTTTACAGTTCTTGGAGACTTTGATTCATATTGGGCTCGAGTAGCCACACGTGCTTCCGCGTTGCCTGATTATATTCGGGGTTTGAACTCCGATCATATTGATCCGCGTACCTCTTCCGGCAGAGTTCCACTAACGCCTGCCACCTTTGAGCCTACATCATCTCAGTACACGCAACCTCCTACTTTCGACCCCCTCCTCATTCGTTTAGAGCGTATGATGTACATGGTCAGATGTTGGAGTATCCCTTGTAGTATCCTACAGATGACGGTATTACGGGTGTTCCATCCGCTAGATTGTATCAGCCTCATCAGGTTTGTACGAGTTTTAACTGTTCTTTAAATTACTTGTCATTATATTCTCCACCTATGTATAATTTTTCTTGTGCGCATATCAGTATTCTCAGTACATGAATTATGATAGGCGGATGATTGCTGCATTTGAGCGTAGGATGCTCGATTATACACAGATGATGTATCAGAGTTACCAGACTGCGGTCCAGCAGCAGCAGACTCAGTATGATGCGCAGATACAGAGATTACAGACCCAGATTCAGCAGCTTCAGGAGCAGCTCCATGCCGGACCTGAGCCTCACGACTTTGATGACGTCAACGATGACAGTGACGACGATAATGGAGACGATAAGGAGATTTGATAGCGATTCCGATCACATAGACTGATGTGCTGCATTTAGATCTTTTAGACCGTGTTATTATTTTTCACACCTTACATTAGTTGTTTGCATATTATGTTGGTGATGATCCTACTGTTATATGTGATTGTCTATATGTTATGGCATTGTGTCGATTATATTTTATGTTGAGTATTGTATTGTGTTGATTTTAATTTACGCTCGCTTATTATTAAGCGTATATGAAGTCAAAATGTTGAAGTAACAAACACATGTGTGTTTGTTTGTCAAATTTTTTATGCATGTTTGACACGTGGACGTTAATCTCATGCTTCATTTTTTTAATGCGGATCACGACTTCTTTATTTAAGATAAAGTATTATATTCTAATGTCACAACATTTAAAAGTTCGGTAAATACAATCAACGTGTAACATAATATTTTCGGCTACAGAATTGAAACTGTTAGTAATTTTTTTATACAAACTGATCAGATGTGCGATGATGAAGAG
The DNA here is from genome assembly GCA_030765085.1 of Allium cepa. Classification (NCBI taxonomy): domain Eukaryota; kingdom Viridiplantae; phylum Streptophyta; class Magnoliopsida; order Asparagales; family Amaryllidaceae; genus Allium; species Allium cepa. The sequence goes on along the minus strand of CM060945.1, from coordinate 133,800,766 downwards.
ATAACGACAACTCAGTTTTGGGACACTATTGCTGAACTTTACAACAGTAATGTTGAGTGTAGAAGTAGACGTACGAAGGTAGAGTTGAGGACTGGCTATGGGAACTTCTGCAACGCCTGTAAGCGGTACAATACAGTTATTAATGAGATTATATTTGAAAATTTGTTTGAACCAACCCGTTCCACATTTGAAGGTCGTTACTTTCTCAAATATCACAGCACATTCACTGGACATGAGGCTAATATCATACGTCAAAATTGGCTAGAACGATTTGCATATATATAATTTGAGTGTATTATTGTTGAATGTATTATTGTTTCCGTGTATGCATATTTATTATTGTCTTGTTTATGAGTAATTTAACTTTCTACTGCATTGCCAAATCAAAACACAGTGCTAATATTTAACATAAATAATTTATAACATTCACACGATTCAATATATATGTAAGAGCTTTTCATCTCAAACACACAGTTAAGTTCTCCGCTCCTTCAATCTTCTAATCATTATATCAATGCCTTCTTGGTCATCATCTATTGACTCTGATGCCAGGTACGTTCCAATGGAAAGCGAACACACCGATGAAGATTGCAATATCAATTACCAAGACCAGCATTACGAGGACGTTGCTCGTGAATTCCCAAATCTTGACCAACTCACAGTTCAAGAAGATGTTCAACCTGTACACGAACAATTGGTTTATCAACAACCACAGGAGGTTGAACAAGTACCAAATTTGCAACATTCGGTTGAATAAGAGGTTGACTCTTACACAGTATTTTGCCCCTGTGGTTATAAGGTTGAAGTTGTGGTTAGAGACGATGGCGAAGATATTGGTTGTTAAATCCAGTTGTGTCTTTTCTGGCCTGAATGGTGCAATTATGCAGAATGAGTTGATGGACGGCTGTGCCCAAGGGCCATAACATATGCCAACGAGCTGGAATGAGAAATAAGACGCCTCCGAAATGTCGTGCACAGCTTACAATTTGACCGTAACAGGTAGTTTCTTAGTGGAGTGTATTATTATTATGGAGTGTATTATTATGGAGTATATTATTATTATGGTTGTATTATTGTAGAGTGTATTATTGTTTGTGTATGTATTGTCGTTGACTGTATTAATGTTTGGGTGTTTCAGTAACATTGTCTTGTTTCTTTCTGTATTATTGCATTAAGGTCAATAGTGTATGGAGGGGACAAGACAGTGTAGACGTGACACTATAGACAAGACACTGCATCAACATTAATAGTGTATGTTAAGAACATGGCTACAGTTGTATGATAGGACAAGACACTGCATCACCAGTCAATAATGTTTAGATGGGGCGAGACACTGCAGCCGTGACATAAATAGAATCTACTGTATAGATAATGGTTGAATTTAATGCTACCCGCATGTGATTGTTTGTTTTGTTATGAAAGCCAACATGTGGTTTAATCTATAAAAGGCTTGTTAGATGCTGAGAAGTGTTATTACTCATTCTTATTTCATTCAATTTCAAATATAACAAATGGCGGCAGAAGTTTTTTTCTTGATGATAGCGACGACGAATTCCTAGCCTACATACGATCATGGATATTATCTTGGCGATGGTATATATCCTAAATGGAGTACCATTGTCAAGACAATTCCTAACCCAAAAACAATAAACAATCAAAGTTTGCAGCGATGCAAGAAGGCCAGAGGAAGGATGTTGAAAGAGCATTTGGGGTTCTTCAGCCTAGATTTGCCATAGTCAGTAATCCATGCAGACTTTGGTCACAAGTTAGAATGACCAAAATAACATACACTTGTATTATTTTACGTAATATGATTATAGAGGATGAATGAGACATGGAAGAAGATTATTTTTACGAGGGTGCTCTAACACCACCGCCTGTTTGGCGTAACGATATGATTGGAAGCGCACTAGAACTCGAGTTTCATGTAGAAAGCCAAATGTTCTACCGTAGTGTTCAACTGCATCGAAGACTGCAAAATGATCTCATAGATCATCTGTGGAGGTTTTCTGAAAATCAGTGAAACTATATTTCTGTTCTTACTTTTCATACTGTTGTTTATGTTGTTGTTACTTATTATTGTTATTGTAATCTGTTTATGTTTAATTAACGTAATGCTGTTATAATCTTTTTTCAATGTAATGCAATTTCAATGAAAATACTTATATTAATAATTGCTTGCATTCAGAACACAATACAAATAACGGTAATTAAAAGATACAAAGGTTGTAGAAACGGTAATTCATTTAATGATCCTCTTGAAGTCTACGCCTTATAATTTCTTTCCTTCTTTGCTCCATATACTGCAGTTGTTCTGCAGACATGTGTGACGTATCCATAAACATTATTGCATCTTCATCTCTTTTCCGGTTTCCAGCAAGAAGTTGATCCATTCTTGATAAATTTTCTTGGTGTTGAATTGCTCGAGTTTCCATTGCCCGGTTAAATCTATCTTCGGATTCAAGTAGGAATTTTTAATTTCTACTCGATCCGCTCCAACATTCTGCTTCTTTTTAGCCGCTATTGCTCCTTATGGCCTAATAAAATGACCTTCGATTGGGGTTGGGTCTTCTTCTGATTTCAAACCGTAGCTTCCTAGCGATTCCCTATGACTAGAGCTTTCTCCAACTCTAGGCGTTTTACCCCGACTACTGTTTGATTGAATTTGTTGAACGGTTTTCTGAAGCGATGATTTCCATTTAACGTGCTCGACCAACATGTAATAAACATGCATGAACTGATAAAAATGTGGTGCTTATTTACTATCAGATTTATAGATTTGTTTGAACAACTTGTTTGCGGCCATTCTCTGTCAAAAAATAACTAGTATAATTAGAGAACTATGATAAAAAGTAGAACAATGAAATTATATTAAAGCTTATCAAATGCGTTTCATTTCAAATCACTAGAATTCGTTTGCTTTAGCTTGAACATTTGAGAATCGAACGTTTACGTTTGACGATTTATTTTTCCATAACGACCTTTGACTGAAGATAGCGTTCTTTTTCGATCGATGTTTTTCCGATTGTAGCAATTAGTTATTTTGCCCCAAAAAGACTCACCACTTTGATCGGGCCCTCGAATAGGATCGACTGAGAGTGCACAGTAAATGTAGCAAAGATCGTGGTCTTCCGCAGCGTTCCAACTTGCATTAGTTCCTTCTTCCCCAATCGGAACCGTAACGTCTTGTAAGTCGTAGTCTTCAAAATTGAACCTTGCAGCATCGACGTCGAAATCGAAGTACATTTTCTATCGAGATTAGTGACAGTAAAAGATTGTAATGGAGGAAGGAAATTGGTTGTGAACGGAAGAAGATGGGGAGTTGTACTTGAAGGGAAAATATGGCCGCTGGAACTGACCGTTGCGGGGGATTTAAGATGGCGCCTGTTAAACAGGCGCCTCATCGAATCACACATCCCCGCGTCAAAGCTCCACCTTTCTGCACTGTCGGGGATTCTCGTGCTCTATTGGAGGGATTCGAGAATTTGTAACCTGTTGGAGATGCTCTAATAACCAAAACAACACCTCAAAAGCTTTAAAACACGGCAGAAACAACTTTTTTTTTTCGACATTTGTTCTTTAACAATCAATTGCACTCCTCGTTGTGTGTGCAGCTACTATCTCTGCAACGAATAACTATTGGCTAAAAGCAGTTAAATTTATCTCATCTTATATATTACCATAAACACTCAAAAAGTTTACGCACGCAGTACTAACAAAAAAAAACATGCCAACCATAACCATCTTTAAAGATTCATGGAACAAAAAAAAAAAAAAAATGAAATTATTCATTCAAATGTCCGCGTGTATGGCACATTGAAGGAAGGGTAACCTGTATTTGACTTGCACATACTTTGCGTAAAAAGTAGGATCTGAAGATTATATGTGTCATAAATCATAGCGAAGAAGCACAATTTAATTTTCCTCGAAAGTTTACCGGTTCGCATGGTTCTTTTAAGTATATTTTAAAAAAATAAAAAACTTCCGCAAACCAAAACATCTAATGATAAACGACTTTACTGCACCATCTTTCAAGATGGAATTTTTTCATCAAAATCCATAACCACCTTGCAGCAATTTTTTACCCAACATGTAAGTCACCATGATGATTTTTAGGTCGTTATTTCATTGAAATGTATTAAAACTTTCTCTACTAATGATATATAGTCTAACTGACTATTCCAAGTAATCTCCAAGCAGAACAATCAATACAGGCAGAGTAGATGATCCAATGTGCTTGCGTCCAGCAAAATATGATAAAGTTGCTGTAAAACCAACGGTTCTTATTACTTTATCATTTGGGGGGCATTAACAGAATATGACAAACAGATATCATGTTGACAAAAACAATGAGTTTCAAATTTCTGTCTAAAGTTAAGAAATCACATAACAAAACTCTTAGCTTATTTAGAAAAAAAGAGCTTCGTCATCCTTTCTGACCTTTTTTTATTACTCTATTTAATTTACCAAAATACTAAAATCAGATGCAAATTTAATTGCTACTGCCAGAGATTCACACACAATATCATAAAGACGAACTAAACAACGCACGCGCACCCATATATATAGACACACTCACACACACACATATATATTTATTTCCTTATCATATTTATCAATAGAGTTAGAGGTATGTTCGATAGGCAATTCCGTAATTTACTGTAAAGTTCTAACCTTCTAATAAAATGTCGTTCAAAACAAAAGGTTTTTGTTTTCTATTCTATATTTGTTATATTATGATATAGTAATTAAATATTTAATTTCAACATATTTAATAGAATTTTTTAAATAATATGATACATTGTGGTAACTACAAAATACTATAATCATGAGAAATTTATCACATTAAATAATAACATCTTGTTTTAAATAATCATAATCAAGATGTTTTAAGAAAAGATGTCGATACATCCGTTGAGACAAGAGTACGTAGCGCTCTTCAAATGTTGGAGAGTGTATTACTCATGGCCACTGGAGGCACCAAGAAGTTACGTACTAGTACTTATTGAATAATCATGGAATGACTCGTCCGAGATTTTCATATTGGCTAATAACAAATAGGTCAAATGGGAAATCTTGAGGTGACGATATTACACAATTCTCTTGACTTGAGAATACTATTGAACTGTAATGTGGAAACTCCACTTTGATTATTATTAAATCGTGGTTTGACATCCATCGAATGAGTATAGTTGTATCTGAGATGAAACATTTGAAGTGAAACATTATTCAATAGAAAAATTATCTTCTCGGTTGCATGAGGTTAGTATCGCGGTCAATTGTAGCAAACTCGAAGTCAAAATCTCTACGCGGAATAGTACGATTAATAAATATTATTATTTGTCCATGAGTGCAGCGCAGTGGAAAGGAGGCTTGGGTTCTGCTAAAAAGACCCAAGTTTGATTCCTACCATGCGCTTCCCCATCCTATATAAATTTATCTAGGGTATGAGGGCTTGGATCAGCGGATGGCTTTACTATACCCTCCTCAGGAGTTTACCGGTCTGCCATGTTCTCTTGGGTTTTCAAAAATAATTAAATAAATATTATTATTTAACCGAGGATTTTTTTATGGACTAACCAAGTTAAATGTAGACAATACTGAAATTTTGACCAAAAACCAAATTCCATAAGTCCTAAAGTTATATAATGTTAATGAAGTGAATATGCATAAATAGTCGTTAGCAAAAGGTGCCGCCTGAACTTGTAAAATTGGATTTTACCGATGAGATTTATAAGTGATGAATCAAGTCAAAACATCACATCGTTAGCTAATGACATACAACTATTAGTATTTAAAATTGTTTAAACATTAATTGTTGGCTAAATCCACACCGTCGGTCACATAATTGATTGTATTCAGCCTTCGAAACACCACTCGATTTAATTGGTTTACAGTAGTTATAAATTAATTAATATTTTTAAAATATTAATTATTGTCATATTTTTTGTATGGAATGTATTAAGCAAAATGGAGTTGCCTCTATAAATGTTTGGGTGTTATTTGTAATTTATTGAGTGCGAATATATAAGTTATAGACGTGTGTATTGATATGACATCGACAATGATTTAAATTGGATTTAAAATGAATAAATTGTTAGTGGGTGGAGTGGATATTTTGGTCCATTAAGAACCCTAATCCTTGTGGCAAGAAGAGAGGGCCAAAGGTGGTTTGGTGTTTGAATTGGTAAAAGAGAATGATGCTGACTATTTCTCTCTAGACCGTGCTATAAATCCAAACTTAAGCAACCAATTTTCGGTTAGACTTTTTGCTCCCTTCGCTTTCCATTTGACTGCAAGCTCCCACCCCCTTTCTCCATTATTATTGCCTTAAATACATCCATTTCGATCATATATAATTAAATTCGATATTGTTTGCCTATCTATTGCAAAGAAGAGTGCAAATCTGAGAGATCTAAGAAATTTGTTTGAATCAACATGTGTTTCTACCACCTTATGTCCTAAGATATAATTCACTTATTCAATTGTAGTAATCATTGTATATCATATCTATTACACACATATATCACCTCTTTTCGTATATGTTAATATCTCTTGATTTTATATCAGTCACATTTAATGATTGATTTATATGTATTGTATCTTCATTATAATACGTAGTAAAAAAATTATATATGTTAGTATATATTTAATATGCTTTCGGCCAATAATAAAGAACTATTTTCTTAATATATATATATATTGTTTACAAAAATTTAAAATATTGTTTATAAAGTTACCTTTAGAAAAAATTAAATAAATGTTTTATTAGAAAAAAGTCTTCTTTTTCTTGGAATTAAAAAAATAAATTAAAAGGCCCTCGTCAACATACGTGCGAATTACATATTGTGCAAACTATAAAATTTAATTTTGGTTTAATTTTTTTTAGAAATATATATATATATATATATATTTCCAAATTTTAATTTTAATATATATATATAACTTAATATATTGCTAAGTCAAATTAAGGTATTTAAAAATTGAATTTTTAAATATTTTATCCTGCTTTTAATTTGAATTTTTTTACTAAGTTTAATTTAGATAATTTAAATTTGAATTTTTAAATTTAAAATTAGTCAAATTTTATGTTGAAATATTTTTTAGCGACATTATTTCCTATTTTGGATACACACATATGTATATGTATGTATGTATGTATGTGTGTATGTATGTATAAATATTTAAAAACAATTTTTCTTTATCTAAGCAATTAACATATATGTAAAAGCCAAGTACATACATGGTGATGTAAATCCTAACATCCACCGGTTGTATATATTTAACTATGCGAACCTTATGTCTTGTTGCATGTGCACAGTATACAGACGTGAGTGTGTGTGCACACACAAATATAGACATACATATATACATAAATATACATATACACATACATACATACATATACATATATAATAAAATATCTTCAAATAAATTTATTAATTGAATAAGAAAATTCAATAAAATATGATTTTATTTAAATTAGCTTGATTGGATCTAATAGACTTCATAGGCTCAACAGATCCAATTTTTTTTAAACCTACCTATTTCATTGATTCCAACAATGGTACTAAAGTCTTAATGGTTCTATGCGGTTTAAATTAACAACTTTAGTGCCAACTAATAAAGCTTACCCATCATTTAGTGTTTAAATAGTAGTGTTTAGACTTGGGGTTGGATAATCAAGTATATTCCCCTTCTTGACTAGTATCCCGACTAAATGATGGATTTAGTCCAAATGGTTGGCCCCACCATAAAGGCCTAAATCGATTTTGGCTTTGGGCTGATTTTCAAAATTCAGTTTGAAAATTTAAAAAATTTATATGTTTTTTAAAATATAAAATGAATTTTAAATGGTTATAAAATATTGTTCAAAAATTATTTGTGATGTTCAATTATAATTTTCAAAATTATTTAATAATTCAATTAATTGGATTAAATAAACAAATAGTTATGAAAATAAAACATACATACACATACATACATACATACATACATATGCACATATATATATTGATGTGTGTGTGCGTATCTACAAAGAGGAGCATTCAACAACACCACAAATAGCGCAACACCCCAAATGCCCACGATTTCCACCATAAGCTTTGATTCACATAGTAGTAGCAGTGGAAAGATAGAAAAGTAACTATTATTTAAATCAGAGCTTGTGGTCGAAGACAGAGGGCATTTGGGGTACTAGACTATTTGGGGTGCAATTGAATGCTCCTTTATAAATTAATTAAATGTTAATCAATAAAATAAAAAATATATGCGTGTATATATAAAACTATAAATGTTATAGTTAATACTCATCTTAAATTGTTTAGGATGAATAAAATAAAATTTTGATTTTTAAAACAATTTAATCAGTAGGTAATTAAATAATATATTAAAAGTAATTAAATATGATTTAATTAATAATGAATATAAGAATATTACATAATTTAATTAAATTATAAATAGATATAAATGAATTAAACTTACATAATATGAATGTATAAAATATAAATGGAATTGTAAGAAATTCAACTTAAGTTTAAGGATGAGTACATACATATCATGTGTATACCATGATTTCAGAAGCGTTTGACACTTGAATCACGAGGGTATTTCATAAGAAATACATCGTCACCTAAATCGATATCACTTATTGTTTATTTATATTAAAGATTTCGGATCCTAAATATATAAGTTGTTCTCTGTTATTTATATATTGATAGATTAATTGCATACTCTCTAGTTGTTGAGCTTCCTCAAGCCAGAGCTGTTATGAGTAGTACTATTAATGTGTTGATTGGTAGGTAAGATACATGCATGTATTTTTTGATCTTTCCTCAAGGTACGTGTGTTATACTTGGACTGTCGTAAAATGGTAGGTAGAAGTGGATAAGCTATTTTGACTTGTTGAGTTTCCTTAAGGTCGAGATGAGATTAGGAAACACACGATAGGTTAGGAGTTGTTTATGATAAAATCAATAATTATTATCCATCACTTGTGGCCCTATGATTTTTTAAGCTTCTTCATGGTCAGAATTACAAGTCAAACAATCATAATACCCACTAGAGAAATCGAGAGTCTATGTTTTCTCTGTGAGTTTTGAGAAACATAAAAGTCTAGTGGGAGCATATTAGATAAATCAAATGTAACATTTAACTTGTCTAATAAATAAGAACATATTCTATGTATAAATTGTTCTAATATACTTAAATTAATTTTGCAGCAAAATGATCAACCCAAGACTATTTTCATAAATGATGAGCTCATCGGACAAAAATATACTAACTAGCTAAGAGAAATTAAGATAACACTCACATATGAATGCTTGTGGTCATCTATAATCGAGCCTTTAAGTCAGAAACTCGTTGAGGGATCTACCCGTAGGTAGTAAAAGCTTATAAAATTTGGATAATAGATTTGTAAAATTGCTTAAGTTACGAATATATGTCTGTCCACAAAATCTTCGAATGCGTCAAAGCTATATTTGGGGAGCAATATCGTTCTGCATGGTATGAAGTTACAAAGAAGCCGTTCAATACAGAGATGGGTAAGGAAAAACATGATTAGAATTTCGTATTAGAAATGAAAGGCTATATTGATGACTTTCTCAGCTTGATGTGAAAATAAGAGTTGAACTGCAGGTGGATTTGATTGAGGCTCGCTGATTCTGTAGTTCGAGTCGTTTATATTGAACTACAGTATGAACTAGTAAAACGTAAATCTCATCGAGTTGCTCAATATGTTGAGGTCAGCCGAGGGATCGTTTAAGGATCAAAACACATTATTAGCTATAAAGGGTAAGGCCATGTCTTTGAAAGGTTAGAAGAAAAAAAGACAGGCCTTCAAGAAAGTTAAGATAGATGCTCCTACCGAGAAAGGTAAATTTCAACACTGTTATAAGAAGGGGCCCTGGAAAAGAAAATTTTCAGACTATTTAAGATGACCAAAGAAAAGAAGGAAATTATTTCTTCTAATCCTAGAGGTTAGTTTATGATTCAAAATTATTTTTCAATCAATAAATTATCTTGGGTTTTAGATACTGGATTTAGGACTTATATATGTAATTCGTTATAGGGACCTAAGAGTCGACGACATGTGGCGAAGGGTGAAATGAGGTTTCAAGTTGCTGATGGATCTTTAGTAGATTCAACCGCAGTTGGCAACTATCACTTGATTTTTTCAGATGGATTTGATCTTGAATAATTGCTATGATATTTGGAACTTTATTTATGGAATAATATCAACGTCTAGATTGTCTGAGGCTGGTTATAATTTTCATTGTGATTACAGTTTTATGAACATTTTTTTTGATGGAAATAAAATTTTCAATAGTGTCATAAACAATGACATTTATGTAATTAATTTTAATCATATCTATGTTAATAAATCTTCCGTTCACATTAATAATTATTATTTATGACACTGTAGGCTAGGACATATTAGTGAAAAATGACCGCTGAAACTGAAAATTGATGGTTTTCCACTGTCATTTCATTATGACTCATTTGACACTTGTGATTCATGTTTCAAAGGAAAAAAATGAACAAGCACCCTTTTAGTGGGTGCAACAAAGAGTTAATGAACTCTTGGGTCTTGTACATACTGATGCATGTGACCCAATGCCTGTAGCGACAAAGAATACTTCAAGTTAATTTATAACTTCTACCGATGATTTCTCGAGAATATGATATGTATACCATATGAAGAATAAATCCGTTGTCTGTGAGAAATTTAAAAAGGTTTGAGAACGAGGTAGAAAATCAGACGAACTATAACATTAAAAATATTTTGATTGGATCGAGGAGGGAGTATTTTGTATAAGAACTCCAAAGACACATAAAAGATAATAGGATTATCTCTTAGGTTACTCCACCCTGAAAGTATATATGAGTGGATCGTATAGACTATATATGCAAATATATGTAACTAACTATATAATATAATTTGATAGATGATAGTAGCAAAGTAATTAAAATAATCACACCAGGATTTTATACTGGTTCGGACCTCCCGTCCTACGTCCAGTCCCGAAGCTCCTCTTCGGAATTTCCTTTTTACTACCCCTCACTTGACCCGGAGGAACAGGTTTACAATAGCAGAGTTTCTTTGTCAAGAATGTGTTCTATAACACGAATGTTGACTATTGAGTACAAATGCTTCCAATATATATCTATCTAGAGAATATTGAATGAGGAGTTCTGAATATATGGAAGAGTTAAGTACAGGTATTTGATTGCTAGAGATCAGGTATAGATCAGAGTATAAGAGTTAAGAGCGTAAGTAAGTAAGGTGAAAACCTTCTCTTGAATTTCTGATTCTATTTATAGTGGTGAGAGATCATTTGTGTAGTTGCAACTGTTAGTAAGTGCTCTAAGGTTGCTTGTCATAGTGATGAAGAGTTGCAGTGAAAAGAAGCGGACGTGTCCTTTCGAATGTGGCAGTTGTTCTTTGAGTTTACATAGCCGAGTTCAAAATCAGACGTCTGGAAAATATTTCAGACGTCTGGTCTTCATATATTTTTTGTATCTGTTTATATTTCAGACGTCTGTGTTTATTAACCAGACGTCTGGCTTTCATATATTTTTTATATCCGGATACTTTTTAGACGTCTGAGTGTATTAACCAGACATCTGATTCTTTCTGAGTTTCAAACCAGAAGAATCAATCAGACATCTGGCTAGTGTACCCAGACGTCTGAATGTGTTCATGTTGCTTTATCTGTGTCTGTTTCATCCCTCTTCCACTTCTATCGACTTGAAGTCTTTTGATACTTCTTTTGAGTCTTGTTTTTGTCTCTTTGGTGATGTTACTTTATCAACTACCTGTAAATATAGATATATATGTATATTCGATTTCCATTGTATAGTTGTTATCATCAAAACCATATAATTGATTTTCTAACAATCTCCCCCTTTTTGATGATGACAACTATTCAATGTACTTATATATAGATTATAAATCTCCCCCTGAATATGTGCTTATTTTTAATGTTATATGATCCTACCAATATTTCTCCCCTTTTGTCATTATCAAATAGAATTATAACAGTGAAGCCAATCATCAAAAAGGAAAATTTCATTAATAACATGAAGTGATTACAATCATAGATTTGTACAAAAATTATAAAAACTACGATGTCCAAATTCTAGATTTCCTTCGGGGAAGCTTTATTTGGATCATCTTCCTTTGGTTCTTCGTTGTCAGAAGTGCTATCCTTTAAAGGATATGTCAAAGCTTCCTTTGGAGGTTCATCCTCAGTTAGTTTTAATGTTTTACGGGAGGAGAAGGAACAGGGTTGCCCAATCCTCAGAGGGTGGTGTTGGACCACGAATCCATTGTAATACTTCTTTAAAAACCGATAAAACAGTCGAGAGAGATTCTTCAACTGTGGCAAGTCGTGTAGTCAATGAAGTTTCAAAACTATCAATTCGCTTAGCCAAAATTTTCTGATTTTGAGATGGAATTTTTTGGTCCCGAAGAGTGAGATCTCGAACACTTTCATTTGGATTTGTATCCGTTCGAGTCTCCATAATTTAATCCTGTCCCGGATAATCAAATGGTGCGGGAGGAGGAGGAGTGCCTTCTCGATGTTGTACTTCCTCTTGGGATGGATCAATGTTTGGTTGAGGAGGAGGCTCAACTCTTCGAGATTGACGATTTTTGCGTCCAATCTTCGAAGGACATAAACTCTGGAGGGATTTCAGGTAGGTGCATCAGAGAGAAGAATTTGGTGGAAGCATATTTAGGCGAGATTTCTTCGAATGTCGATAGGTAGGAAGGAATAATATGTGCACGAAGAAGTCTCATAACGTAAGTAGGGTAAATGATCGATGGTCGTGATCGAGTCCAAAAGTGCATGAGCTCGTCGAAGATGAATTTGGCCCAATTTACCCGATTTCCACTAAAGAGAGCATATAGAGCTTTGTGCTCCATTTCTGTTATTTGCTCGTGACTCCCCATACGTGGAACAACTGTATTTATTATCATTCTTGTCAAGAGTCGAGCTTTTGGACGTAAATATTTCGAAGCAAATTTTGGCATTTCGTCCTCCCAAATTTGACGAGTAATACTATTCCGTGGCTTGAAGCGCATATCCGGAATGTTGTATAAATCTTCCCCGGTGTCATAGCATTCCAAAGTTCTACCAATTAACCCCGGAGTTAACCTAATCGTATTACCATAAACACTCGACATAGCCAGTTGTCCTCATCTTTAGTATTCTATATTGAAGTACTGCCTAGATTAGCGTACAATAAAAATATAGCTAATTGATCTATTTGAACATCATTTGGAGTAAAAGAGATTAGGGTTTCCAATCCATCATTTTCACAAAGTTCATTTAGATCATACATAGAAAATTTTAGAAGATTATAGAATGGTCCTATATGAAGTTTCTTCTTTTGAATATCTTGATACCTTTTAATGGAATGCGGTGCTTTATGCATCCACCTCTCGATTTGATCGTCGGAGCACACCTGGGGGTTTGAAGATGAAGTGGGCTAGTCTTGTTTGCGTTTTGGAGCCTTGATATTCTTAGTGCGAGGATGCATTTTGATTTAGTTTTGCAGATGACATTGATTGTGAAGAAAAAATCGTCAAGAAGCAGATCGTAAAGTGGAATAATTTTGAGATAGAGAAAAAAAAATGACGTTATCTGGGTGTATTTAAATGGTCGACTGAATTCCAAACGTCTGGATTTGAATGCAGACGTCTGGTTACCCCTAATTTTTTTACAGAAGATACAAACAGACGTCTGGTATTTTGAGTAGACGTCTGTTTTGGTCGAATTTGTGAGTTTGAATAGGCAGAAACTTTAAGCAGACGTCTGGTTATATATGTCAGACGTCTGATTTAGATAAATTTGTGACAGAAGACTTGGTCAGATGTCTGGTTCAATGTGTTAGACGTCTGAAATTATCTGAATTCTATTTTTAGAAGGCAGAACTTAAATTCAGACGTCTGGGGGATATATCAGACGTCTGACATATGCACACTGCTAAATATTTTAATTGTGTCAAACGTCTAGAGAATGTAGACAGACGTCTGAAATTTGCAGTTTGACTAAAAATAGCATAAAGTTTGATGGTTTCACTTATTTATCGAATGTTGATAACAAATATCTTTATTGTTGTAAAGTATAATAACACATAAGTATAGATACATACAATAATTAATACGATTTATTTATTTATATGGCGACGGGGTCTTAGGATTTCCTGACTCGTTATCCTTCCATGGTCTAAGTAGAGACCATATATTTCCATGTTCGTGGGTCCATGGGGAGCCAGAATATCGTCTTGGTGAGGGATCTGAAGGAGTACAATACGAAGAAGATGGATCCAATGAACTACAAGGTTTTGGTAGCGGTTCATGAACATCTTTCTTTCGTGATGAACAAAACTGCATCGCCACTTGCTCTAGAAGGCTTAGCCGTCGTGCTGTAACTTTTTGTTCGAAATAAAGCTCTCGTTGAAGACCTATCTGTTGTTCCTGGTAATGATGAATTCCATCAATTTTCTCCTTTGTGTTAGGAGAAATAAACAAAGATCTTTTAGTTTTCTTATTATCTGGAGTAAAACCCGTATGAAACGAGGACCACCTATTTGTTGGCTCTTGTTTTGGTGTAGGCGTAGGAAGACGCTGTGGTGTGTCAACCGAGCTATCCGTCGATGGTGTTGAGATGGAGATGGATATATAGGAGTTCACAGAAGACATTGTTATATTTCATTTAAAAAATTGATTATTTGTATATAGTTGTTATGTAACTACGTATATATAAGCTGAAAACATTATTTATAGAACAGCTAATTGTCTAAAAATTTAATGGTTCAGAAATTAATAAGTATAATTTGTGGTAATAAAATAGATAACTAAACTTAGTCTTTAATTGAAGTTATTAATTTTTTAAGGAAGAAGATCATGAAGTGAACAAATACCTAAACTTCGTCGGAGTTTAATGAAAGTTTGTTCATTTAATGGTTTTATAAAATTGTCGGCTACTTGATTTTCGGTATTTACGTATTCTAAAGAAATAGTTCCTTTTTCAACATTTTCTCGTAGAAAATGATTTCGTACATCTATATGTTTGGTTCGTGAGTGATTAACAGGGTTTTTTGATAAATTTATAGCACTTGTGTTATAATATATTGGAGATTTTTTGATAATTTTACCGAAATCCGTTAGTGTTTGTTGCATGTATATCACTTGTGCACATGCTAGAGCTGCGGAGATGTATTCGGCTTCGCAAGTAGATAAGGAAACACAATTTTGTTTTTTGCTAAACCATGAAACTAATGATTGTCCGATAAAGAGTGACACGTTCCACTAGTACTCTTACGAACTGTCTACATCCACCGAAATCCGCATCGCTATATGAAACAAGTTCAAAAGATGATCCTTTAGGGTAAAACAAACCATAATCTCTAGTGCTAGATAGATAACATAAAATACGCTTAACAGCTCTTAGATGAGATTCTTTTGGTTTTGCTTGAAATCGAGCACATAGACATACACTCATCATAATATCAGGTCGACTGGCCGTTAAATAAAGTAAAGAACCAATCATGCTTCGATATAACTTTTCGTCAAAATCTTTTCCATTTTCATCTTTTTTTAAGTGAACAGTGGTACTCATTGGTGTTGGTTTGCTTAATGTTTTATCCATTTCAAATCGACGTAATAAATCGTTACAATATTTTTCTTGGCGAATAAAAATTCCATTTTCGAGTTGTTTTATTTGTAGACCTAAGAAGGAATTTAATTCTCCCATGTGTGACATTTCAAATTCATTTTTCATAATATTTGAAAATTGATTACATAGCTTTTCGTTGGTTGAACCAAAAATGATATCATCAATATAAATTTGTACAACTAAAATATCGTTATTTTCTCTTTTAATAAATAAAGTTGTATCTAATTTGCCTATATGAAAACTAGATGTTATTAAGTGATTTTTAAGACGTTCATACCATGCACGAGGGGCTTGTTTTAATCCATATAGTGATTTATGTAATTTAAAAACATGATCGGGATATTTTTTGTGAACAAATAATGGTGGTTGTTTGATGTATAAATTTTCTCTAATAAAACCATTCAAAAAAGCACTTTTGACATCCATTTGGAATAATTTAAAATTGTGATGAGTTGCAAAGGCAAGTAATGTACGAATGGCCTCTAATCTTACTACTGGAGCAAAGGTTTCATCGTAATCTATACCATCTTCTTGATTGTAACCTTGAGCAACTAAACGTGCTTTATTTCTAACGATATTTCCATTCTCGTCTGCTTTATTCTTAAATACCCATTTTGTTCCTATTACCGATTGATCTTCAGGTCTTGGTACTAATTCCCATACGTTATTACGTTCAAATTGATTTAATTCTTCTTGCATAGCTATTATCCAAAAATTATCATTTGAGGCTTCTTTATAATTTTTGGTTCAAAGGTTGACAAAAATGCTATATGGCTTATTTGATTGAGTTGATTTCTAGTTACTCTTGAATTAAGATCTCCAATAATATTATCCACTGGATGATTCTTAAGAATTCTAGGGGATGAAATCAAGGTGTTATTTTGCATATTTGTTTCATTATTAATAGAATTTGTTGAATTGTTAGTGGAATAAATTTCTTCTTCATCATTAATATGACGGTTAAAAAGATTTTGTCGAACGAGACATGTAAGCTCTCTTCAACAGTATTATTTCGTTTATTAAAGATTCTATATGCTTTGCTACGATCCGAATATCCAACAAAAATACCTTCATCGGCCTTTGGGTCAAATTTTTCTAAGTTATCTTTTGTATTTAGTATAAAACATTTTGAACCGAAAGTTTTGAAGTATGATACTTTAGGTTTTTTTACCAAAAAATATTTCAAAACATGTTTGTTTAGTCATGGGACGTATGGTTACTCGATTTAATATATAACAAGATGTCGCAATAGCTTCAGCCCAAAAGTGTTTTGGTAAACCACTACTATTTAGTAATGTTCGTGCACATTCTTGTAATGTGCGATTTTTTCTTTCTACGACACCATTTTGTTGAGAGGTACGAGGAAAAGAAAAATCATGCGTTATTCCTTTCTTATTACAAAAATTTGTAAAGAGGCCATTTTCGAATTCTCCTCGGTGATCACTTCTAATATTTTTAATTTTCAGATTCATTTGAGTTTTAATTCTTTTAGCAAATATTTTAAATATACCAAAAGTACCGCTTTTGTGTTTTAAAAATAAAGTCCATGTATATCTCGAAAAATCATCAACTATTACGAAAACATATTTATTGTGATTTATAGACCTTATTTGTGTTGGACCAAATAAATCTAAATGTAATAATTCTAATGGTTGTTTTGTAGAAATATTTTTCTTAGATTTAAACGAGCTTTTCTTTAGTTTTCCAATTTGACAATCGTCACATAAGTTTTCTACTTTATAATTCATTTTAGGTAATCCTCTTACCAACTCATATTTTGCTAACTTATTAATATTCTTAAAATTGGTATGACAAAATCGTTTATGCCATAACCATGGATCATCATGTTTGACGGTTAAACATAAGTTTGAATTTTTATTTATATTCATGTTTAATACATAAATATTTTTGTTTCTAAATCCTTCAAAAATGAGTTGTTTATTATTATATAAAATATTACATCTATCCTTTTCAAAATTTATTTGAAAACCTTTATCGCATAATTGACTAATGCTTAGTAAGTCGTGTGTTAGATTTTCTACTAATAAAACATTTGTAATAATAGGAGAGTTAGATATACCAGAGTTGATGACTTTTCCAATGCCTATGACATATCCTTTTGAATTATCTCTAAAGGTTACCGTTCCACCATCGATGTATGTTATATTTGATAACATTTTTGAATTTTCGGTCATATATTTGGAGCAACCGCTATCTATTATCCATTTCTCCTTATTTTTTATTTTGGATGCCTGCAAAATAAAGAATGTTTTAATTGGTACCCATATATTTTATTAGGGTCCTAATTGTTAGAGGAAGGTAGCCATACCCAAGATGGTTTGGTACCTTTATAAATATAATTTTTGTTATAGACTACTCCTTCTAAGTAATTATTAATATGCTTTTGTCTAATCAAATTATTATTTGTTTTAGGAATCCAAATTTTCATATTTTTGATATTTATTTTAGACTTAGGAAAACTTCTAGTTTTTATGTAACTAATATTTTTAGCATCATTTCCTTTTTGTTTAGAATAATTTTTAAATCTATTCCATTTCTATTGCCTGATGGTTTTGAAGATTTGATAAGATTATCCAAATCTTGATTTCCTTTATTAAATTTTGACACATTGTTGGTAATTTTATCTAATTTTCTTTTAGTTCTATATTTTCAATGATTCAATACTTTTTTTAAACTCAATATTTTCTTTTAAAATTTTTTCTTTTACTATAGTAATATTCTCACTTTCTATCAATTTATTTTTGATTTTTTCTTGAGATATTTCAAGTTCTTCTTCTAGAATAATTTTTTCATCTTTCAACATTCCTACCTCAAGTTCTAATCTATTTATTTTGACTATATATTCTTTGTTCAATTTTTTTTTATTTGTCTAAATTTATCATCTAATTCCATTCTAAGTTCTAATAATTCATAATAGCTAAGTTCAGGACATACCTCTTCAGTTTGTGCCATAAAACATACATTAGCCTGTTCTTCGTCACTATCGCTATCACTTTCAGAAGAAGAATCCGAGTCATCCCAAGTTACTTTGAAAGCCTTCTTCTTCTTGAATTTTTGAACTTTGTTATTCTTTTTGTCATTATTGAGTTTAGGGCAATCCTTCTTCATATGACCGTATTGATCACATTCATAGCAATTGATTTGAGTTGCTGTGTTGGATTTCCCTTCTTTTTGAAATTTGGTCATCTTTCTAAATTTCTTGAATCTATTATGATTCTTAGCAATGACGACTATTTCTTCTTCATCTAAATCAGAGTCATCATTTTTTGTTGCTGGAAATTCTATATTCTTCTTCTTCGAATTTTGTTCTTTTCGAGCCTGCAAAATAGCTTCATAGGACATTAAATTTCTTATTAACTCTTCAACTTTGAGAGTAGAAAGATCGTTACCTTCTTCAATAGCTAAAACCTTCCTTTCCCAATCTGATGTTAAAGAGTTGAGTATACGAGAGACTAAATCAAAATCAGTAAATTTAACTCCTAATGCCATCAGATCGTGTTGGATAGTTTGAAATCTAGAATACATGTCAATAATAGTTTCATTTTGCTTCATTTTGAAAGAAGAAAATTGGTTTTGTATAATTGAAATCTTAGTTTGTTTGACCTTTGTTGTACCTTCGTGTGTAATTTGTAAGGTATGCCAAATATCGAACGCAGTGGTGCATAACATGACACGTGAAAATTCATTTTTGTCTAAAGAGCAAAATAAAACACTCATAGCTTTAGCATTATTTGATGCTAAGGTCTTTTATGCATCGGTCCAAGTGTTCATAGATGTAGTAGGTGCTTCATATTTATCTTGTGTGGCTGACCAAATTTCAAGACTATTAGCTTCCATAAAATTTCCCATACGTGTTGACCAATATGCATAGTTAGATCCATTAAAGAGTGGGGGTCGTGCTGTGGATTGTCCTTCTTGAAAAATACTTCCCATATTAAAGTGATTCAAAAACGTGTTACTGTTATTTGATCAAAACCTTGCTTTGATACCAATTGAAAGTATATATGAGTGGATCGTATAGACTATATATGCAAGTATATGTAACTAACTATATAATATAACTTGATAGATGATAGTAGCAAAGTAAATTAAAATAATCACACCAGGATTTTATACTGGTTCAGACCTCCCGTCCTACGTCCAGTCCCGAAACCCCTCTTCGGAATTTCCTTTTAACTACCCCTCACTTGACCCAGAGGAACATGTTTACAATAGCAGAGTTTCTTTGTCAAGAATGTGTTCTATAACACGGATATTGACTATTGAGTACAAATGCTTCCAATATATATCTATCTAGAGAATATTGAATGAGGAGTTCTGAATATATGGAAGAGTTAAGTATAGGTATTTGATTGCTAGAGATTAGGTATGGATCAGAGTATAAGAGTTAAGAGCGTAAGTAAGTAAGGTGAAAACCTTCTCTTGAATTTCTGATTCTATTTATAGTGGTGGAGAGATCCTTTGTGTAGTTGCAACTGTTAGTAAGTGCTCTAAGGTTGCTTGTCATGGTGATGAAGAGTTGCAATGAAGAGAAGCGGACGTGTCCTTTCGGATGTGATAGTTTTTCTTTGAGTTTACATAGTCGAGTTCAAAATCGGACGTCTGGAAAATATTTCAGACGTCTGGTCTTCATATATTTTCTGTATCTGTTTATATTTCAGACGTCCGTGTTTATTAACCAGACATATGGCTTTCATATATTTTTTATATCCGGATGCTTTTCAGACGTCTGAGTGTATTAACCAGATGTCTGATTCTTTCTGAGTTTCAAACCAGAAGAATCAATCAGACGTCTGGCTAGTGTACCCAGACGTCTGAATGTGTGCATGTTACTTTATCTGTGTCTGTTTCATCCCTCTTCCACTTCTATCGACTTGAAATCTTTTGATACTTCTTTTGAGTCTTGTTTTTGTCTCTTTGGTGATGTTACTTTATCAACTACCTGTATATATATATATATATATGTATATTCGATTTCCATTGTATAGTTGTTATCATCAAAACCATATAATTGATTTCCTAACACACCCTATACTCCATAACATAACGGTGCTTCAGAAAGGAAGAATCAAACCCTATTAGATATGGTTCATTCGATGATGAGTAAGGATGAATTATCCTATTGGGGATTTGTGCTAGAAAACCATAACACATATGTTGAATATGATGCCTACTAAATCAATGCCTTAGACACTATAAGAGACGTGGCATGGGAAGGAACCCAACCTTAATTATTTGAGGGTATGAGGTTGTCTTGCCTATATTAAGAACGTTTGCACCAATAACCTTGAGGTAAGATCGACTTTGTGTAAATTTATTGAATCCTAAGAATTCAATGGGATATATTTTCTATAATACCTAGAAACAAAAGATTATTGTTTTTCTACAATCTTTATTGAAATTGAATTTCTATCAAAGAAATTAACAGCGAAGTTGTGGACTTGGATGAGATTCGAAAATTAACATAGTGGTTAGGATAATGGGAGAATCAAACTCACTTTATATGAAAACACACAACTTATTAGAAAGTCTAATAGGGAATCTCACCGAGAGACGCTACTATTTTCTCATGAATGGAGAAAAAGATGACTACATAGTGAGGATGGCAC
The DNA here is from genome assembly GCA_030765085.1 of Allium cepa. Classification (NCBI taxonomy): domain Eukaryota; kingdom Viridiplantae; phylum Streptophyta; class Magnoliopsida; order Asparagales; family Amaryllidaceae; genus Allium; species Allium cepa. Next base: position 133,779,447 of record CM060945.1, on the reverse strand, counting down.
TTCTCTCCCATTCCAACAAGCAAAGTATAGTGATGACGTTGCACTTTGGCTAACATACCAAGAAGGATAAAACCATCAGTTGTAAATGGATTTTTAAGAAAAAGCTAAATAAATATAGAGAGATAGAGACCTATAAAGAAAGATTAGTTAAGAAAAGGTTTCTTTAAATTCAAGAAATTGGCTATGATAAAATGTTTTCACCCGTAGCCATGCTTACATCCATACAGATAATGCTTAATATCACCGCATTATATGACTATAAAATATGACATATGGATGAGAAAATGACATTTCTAAATGGTAATTTAGAAGAGACTTTTACATGTCAAAGTCCTTGTTGGATGTTAAATATAACCTTGACGATCTCATCTTCACGGGCACTGAATTACTTCCAAAATTGCCTGTTTTATCTCCCATCATGAAAGGAGTTTCTGTCGGTACTCTAACTCAAATGGAATTTGTATCTCCTAGAGGTTATCATTAACCTCACTTGTATTCGAGATGGCTTACATGACGCCGGTTGACGTCTCCATTCACCACTTTTATGGTTTTCTTGTATTCGAGATGGCTCACTTGTATTCGAGATGGCTTACATGACGCGGTTGCACTACTTGTTATGTTCTAAATCAAGTCTTAATTCGTCCTAAAACTAAGAGTACCCCCTATGAATTTTTTACCTAAGATATCTTACTTTAAAGTCTTTGGATCAAATTTTTTATTTTAAACACTAAATATTATCTAGGTAAGTTTGAGTATTTAGCTGATGAAGGAATTTTTATCGGTTATTCAGAAAAAAGTAGTAAGGCTTACTGCATATTTCATAGAAAGAACTTATACTGAAATAACTAATGTTAATCAACCTTCAACTACTACTCAAAATATAGGACAAGATAAATCTAATGAAGATACTCAAGAAATAAAGAACTCACCAGAATAAAATAAAAACAAAGAAACCCTAAGAATTTTAAAAGATCATCCTATTGAAAATATAGTAGGTGACGTAAGAACTAAAGTATTAACTATTAAACAACTAAATGAAACGAGTCACTCAACATTAATTTCTACAATTGGACCCAAAAACTATAAAGAAGCTGGAAAAGACAAATACTAAATTATAGCTATGCAAGAAGAATTAAATCAATTTGAATGAAATAATGTAAGGGAATTTGTCCCAAGACCTAGCGATCAAGCTGTAATAGGAACTGAATGGGTATGTAAAGACAAAAGTAACGAAATGGTGAAATAATTAGGAATAAAGCTAGACTGGTTGGTCTAGAATACAATTAAGAAGAAGGAATTGACTATGAAGAGACTTTTTTCCTATTACACGACTTATAGTTATAAGAATACTCCTAGCTTTTGCTTGTCACCACAATTTTAAATTGTTTCAAATGGATGTTAAAAACACTTTCATAAATGGTTTTATGAGAGAAAATGTATATGTCGAACAACAACCACTATTTAAACATGAAAAATATCCAGATCATGTTTATAAACTTAAAAAGGCTTTATATGGTTTTAAAAAAGCACCAATTTCTTGATATGACAGACCAAAAAGCTATTTGATAAATTCTAGTTTTGAGATTGGAAAAGTTGATTCAACACTTTTTATAAAACATGCAAATAATAATTTATTAGTTATCAAAATATATTTTGATGACGTTATCTTCAGTTCCATTAATGAAAAACTCTGTACATATGTTTCTGAATTATGAAAATAATAATTTTAAATGTCGTATATGGGCGAATAAAATTATTTTCTTGGGTTACAAATTAAACAGTTAGAAAATGAAAATTTTATTTCATAAGAAAATACTATAAAGATCTAACTAAAAGATTTGGTGTCAATAATAATAATAGTAAACCAATGGCAGTAAGTATAGCTATTCACCTAGATAAAGAAAAAATTGGTAAGGATGTCGATCAGAAACTTTATAGGAGTACGATTGGATCGTTACTATCTAACAATGAGTCACCACAGCAACTTGATGTCATTGTGCCCAATTTCAAGCTAATCTGAAAGAGTCACACCAATGAGATGTAAAAGAATTTTACGATGTCTAATTGGAACAAGAGATTACGGTCTTTTCTATCCAAGAGGATGTTTGTTAGAATCAGTACCATACATTGATACTATTTTGGTTGACGTCATACCAATAAAAAAAGTATTGGTGGTACATGCCACTTTATAAGTCAATCTTTAGTTTCATGGTTTAGTAAGAAACAAAACCACGTATCCTTATTAACATACGAAGCAAAATATATATTAGCTGCTTTAGCTTACGCTCGGATAATTTATACTTAACAAACACCAAAAGATTTTGTTGTAAATTTGACTAAATCGCCAATTTACTACAATAAATCCAGTGCAATTAATTTGGAAAAAATCCAGTAAATCACTGTAGAACCGAGCATATTGATATAAGACACCATTTTTTAAGAGATTATTATGAAAAAGAACACATTACTCTAGAATTCGTAAACATAAAAAATGAGCGATATATTGACAAACCAATAAATGAAAATACATATATTAGATTACATGGAGAACTGGGAATTTGTTCGCTAACCGATGTAATTTAAAAACTCTATTTTTATCTATTGAAAATTTTCAATATTGTATATATTAAGTCATTCACATAACAACTTCTACAAAATTTTCAAAAATAAAGTCATACATTTAATACATATATACTGTAACAACCCAAAAAATTTAATAAATATTTTTAATACAATTTATTTGAAAACTTCGATTTTAATTATTTAAAAATTGAAATTTTGGGATTTTCCAATGTAATTTTGGATTTTGTTTATAAATTATTTTCCAAATACAATAAAATAAATATTTTCTAAATTTTTTATATTTTGGTCAACTGCGGTCAAACTTTAACTTTCAGTTGAAATTTTAAATCTCTAATCTTTTTCTTTGAAACTGTATTTGATTCTAATATTGATTCTGCTTTTCGTTTCGTCAAATTCTGTTTTGTACTTATAAAATTTGATAAATTCCAGTGTTTTACACGCGATTATTTTCCGTATTTTATTTGTTATTTTCTATTATCTATTTCCTATGTTCATTTTTTATATTTTATTTTCTATTTTCTATTTTGTTGGAACTTTTTATTTGATTTTTATTTTAACCTTTGGCTTGGAAATTCAAAGAAACTTTGGTTTCTCTTTCTTTAATTGTGACTTTTCATTTACTGTCCCCGTTATTTCCTTGCCGTGCATTTCATTCTCAAGCTATTCATTGTAATCCTCAAATCATATACAAAAAATCTCATTCTCATTTGTTTCTCATTTTATTTCCTGAAAGAAAAATTTACTGTAAGTTTCTATGGCTTCCTTTATCTTCTTTTATTTTATTTTCTTTTGTTTTCTTCAAGCTATCTCGGCCACACCTCTTCTAGCCGACCACAACTCCTCACCACCACCTTCCACGGCCAGCGCCACTACCTTCCATGGTCAGCAACCCCTCACCATGATCTGATATAACCAATCCGTGACTGCTTCATCAAGCAACACCACAACAAAACCCCTAGCCAAACTCCATTTTGTTCACCATATCCACCTTGTTTGTCTCGGCCTCCACCACCTGCTCCTTCTCCAGCTTCTTGCCATGACCTGACATGACTATAGCCGCACCCCTACAGATGCATCAGGCCTAAATCTTGCCATGCTAGCACCTAGACCGAGCCAATATGCCTTGGCCGAACCCACTTTTAGCCAAAGACCATTCACCTACCTTGCCTCTTTGTATTCATAAACTCCTATCTCTTCACATTCCACAAACCATAGCCATGCCTTGTGACCACCTGACCGAGCCTAGCATGCCTCAAAACATCATGGCCGAGCCATGTGTTGATGTGGTCGAACCAATATGTGTAATGGCCGAGCCCACTTATTGGTTAAACCAACGTTTTCTTCATTTTGATTCATGTTTTGTTCATTGTTTTAATTTATATACTTGTGTTTAATTGTATACTCATGTATGTTCATAATTGTTTGTTTACAAGACTCGAATCTTGGCTCTCCATCCACTCAAATCTAAGTCGTGCTTTGTCGTGCTTTTTGAAGTTTATACGTGTGTCTTGAATCGTTAACTCCGGGCTTTAGAATGTGAGTTATTCACTCTAGAAATTTCGTACTTATATAATTGTGAAACGATGGCATGTGAATTGTAGTGATGATAACAGTAATTTATATATGCCTATGATATGATATTTCATGATGTATAACCTGATATATGTTTATTTACATCACTTGATATGATATGCCATATTATACTGTTTATTCATTTATTTTTTCTAACACTACAAGTTCCCTATAAAATAGAATCACTATGGGTTGAAATGATACATACTCGAACAGACATTAGAATAAGAAAAATCGTTATGAACTGAAATGATAGGCTCAAGCGATTTTTATTTTATTTTATTTGACTTGGAATTGCGGGTTTGAAATGATAGAACCCGGATTTTTATTTTTTAACTTACGGATTGAAATGATACATATCCGTATCACTTGACCTAGGTTAGAAAATTATATACAGACCTGTGGTTAAATTTAGATATTTTCTGAAATTTTTTAAGTATTTTTGAAGTGATTTAAATAAATGTTAAAGTGATTTTCTATAAGTTAAAAATGTATAAGTAAATAAATGGGTTAAAATGTAAATTTAAATATGACTTAACTTGATAATTGAAAATTTAATTTCAAATGGAAATTCTAGGCTTAACCTAGAATGAAAAAAATATTTTATTTATGAAATGAGTATTTTAAATAAAATATTAGGTTATTTCTTAAAATAAAAGTTAAGCAATTTATAATGTATTTGACTTAACAAATGAATTTTAATTTAAATTGGATATTTATCAATAATGTTATTTTATTAAAATTATACGTTAAGTAATATCCAAATAAATAATTTTGAAAAGTGAAATAAGTTTGATAAGTTAAAAATGAGAAAAGTTGAGGATATATTATATTTTTAAAGGATATAGTAAAACTTATAACAATAATTGTAGCATTTCAGAAATGATGTGGTCTAATGTATAGTTTTTCAAATTTCCACTATATCTACTGTAACAGTTTATAAGTGCTACCATTTCTGAAAATGCGTTATTTTGTTGAAATATTAGTACACATACTGTAGCACTTTATAAGTGCTGCTGTTTTTGAAGTTGAGCTGTTTTGAAATACTAATTTTACCTATTGTAGCACTTTATAAGTGCCGCTGTTTTTGAAATCAAACAGTTTTTGAAATATTAATTTTACATACTGTAGCACTTTATAAGTGTTGCTGTTTCTAAAATTGAACTGTTTTTGAAGTACTAATTTTACCTACTGTAGCACGTTATAAGTGCCGTTGTTTCTGAAATTGAACTGTTTTGAAATACTTATATATCTACCGTAGCACTTTATAAGTGCTGCTGTTCCTGAAAATATAATGTTTTGAAATTGTTGTAATTAAACGAATGGACTTGGAAATTGCTAAAATTCTGGGAATTGAATATTGGAATTGAAAGGATAACGACTTCGTATTTAAATGGTTTAAATGAATTATTTCGATTTGGAATATAAACCATTTTTGAAATTTATAACCACGGGTAATAATAACGGTTGGTTGTTAAAGAGACTGAGATCAGATATGGGCATACTTTCTATCGATACCGAAAACCACTTTAACAACCGTGGATGCGGTGGAAATTCCAAAATGAAGCAGGATGGTGGCGACGTCTTTTGAGGTAGGAACGTGGACCCGACTTCCGTGAGTTGGCACAAGGTGGCTAAAACAGGAGCGATTGACGTGCTAATGAGGTAGCTCCTCTTATCGGACACACTCGTCGAAACCATTCTATTACTTTGTGATTGATTGGGGTACCCTTTGATTTTAGGAGTGTGGCTCGAGGTGGGCGGTAGTGGCTGCTATGCATTACCACCGGTCCGGAAGCGTAATTGGTATATCTACCCTGACTTTGCCTAGTTGTGCCATGTCACCTACCCTAGCGCGCCTTATACGATTTTGTTTTGTACCATACCTATGGAGTACCCTCTAAAGACACCTAGTACGGGGAAGATTACGGTACTGTATAGACTATGGAAATATATAAAATGTGTTAAGGGGGATATAAGTTACGCCATAACGCTATTTTTAAATATATTATACTTTACTTTAGCCGCTATTATAATAGCATATATTACTACATAGTAAATAGTTTAACGAATCCTTAAAGGATGGGCGATCCCGAGCATCCTTTAAGTTGCTTGTGCATTTATATTACAGTTCACTTGAGTTGGTTTATATTATATAAGTATGTATGTCCTGACTCGAGTGTTTGCGTTTATTTTCTTACGCTCGGGTCAGCTTGAGTATCAGTTTTGGATTTCACCTTCTGGAGCTAGGATTGCTGGAGATCACCTATCTATCTAGTTGTTTTCTATTTCCATTCAGTATTTTCTATTCAGCTTATGTACTAGAGAACATTTATGTATTGGGATTTCTATTGTATTTACTTTTCAGACTATGGTATTTGTGGTAGCTTCATGAACTACTACTGCTATTTTATTTCCGCTGTGAGTTATTCTGATTTATCTGTTTCTGTGATTTTGTGATTGGTTTTATTTGCTCCAAATTATATTACAGTCTACTGTTTTGAATTATTCAAGTCGGACATGTGCGGTTTTATTGCCTATTTGAATGGTCCAAAGTAGTGGGTCGTTACATTTTGTATCAGAGCAAGGTTTTAGGCAAAACTTAGCCTGCGAAGCAAAAACTGATTGGAGATAGGGTAGAAACACCCTAGAATGAGTAAAATCAACCTTAGAATCCTTTCTTTGTGAGAGAACGTATTTTAAAGTATAAAATGGCTTTCAAAGGATTTTCAAAGAGTATTTTGATATAAAAACTGTTCTTGTTTTGAAACCAAATTTTTCTTAACTTCCTTCTTTTTCTTATCCGCCTTGTTGGAATTTTCCTTTCTCAGGATATTCAATTCTCGTTGCATCTTATCTTATCTAATCTTGTCTTTGTTTTTTTAATTACCTCTGTCCTAAAATTCATTCTTGATTTTTCAGGATGAGTCATAGGAATGCTAGAGGTAGGGGCCGTGGTGTTGCCCCAGCTCCTGAACCTGCTGCACCAGTCAGGTTCACTAAACTCTATAAGGAATACACTGAGCTTGGTGGCACCAATTTCACCGGATCTGAGAGCGCTATTGAGGCTCGACAGTGGTTGAAGGATTCAGAGAGGATTTTCTCCGGTCTTGAGATCATTAATGCCCAGCAGTGTCAGTTGACAGCTTGGCGGCTGATGGGAACAGCGTTGGATCCATCATAGCCCATACTGCTGAGGCTGACATTTTTTAGGAACAGTTTAGGTATCATTTTCTGTTGTCTTGAATATGGTTCAGTTTTCTCTTTTTGAAATCTTCCTTTTGTTTCTTTATCATGCTTTAAGGATGCTTTTGTTGTGAAATGGATGCCCGAGGCAGGAAATCTCAGCATTATCGGGAATTCATGGATCTGAAATAGCGTGATATGTCTTTCGTTGAATATGAGAGGAAGTTCATTAAACTTTCTAAGTTTGGCCCTAATCTGATTGACACACCTCTCAAGAAGAATGAGAAGTTCATTGCTGGTGCCCGTCCGGAGTACTATGACCGTCTCATCGCTCATGTGCATAGCCCTTTCACCACTCTGATGGACATGGCCATTAGATATGAGAATCCTACTTCTAAGGATCCTCCAACTGCTCGTTCTGCTTCATCTCAGTCTTTTGCTGTAATCCTAGGAAGAGGAAGCCCAACTTTCACCATCGGAAGAGGAATCAGAATAAGACTCCATGGTTGTGATCATCTTCTTCGTAGAGGCAGTCTGTAGACCTATCTGCCATTACTTGTTTTGGATGTAATCAGAAGGGACACTATGCTAATGGCTGTCCTACTTTAGTTGGTGTTGCTATTCCTCCCCCCGTTCAGTTGTGCAGGCGTGATCTCTGCCACATTTGTCTACAGCCTAGCAATTTCAAGGACTGCCTTACTCAGCAGAAGGGCAAGTCTTTTGCTATTTTTGCTGTTACATCTGCATCTTCATCAGCTCCACCCCCTGCACCTGTTCCTGCTCCTGATCCTAGTGATAACCAAGTTACACTTCAGGGAACTTTTTCTCTGTTTTATTTTCCTGTTCGTGTTCTCTTTGATACTGGAGCTTTCCATGGCTTTATCTTTGTTGATCTTTGTAATAAATTTGAGCATCTTCTTTCTCTCCAGTTTTCTCCTGAGCTTTTGTGTATTTCAAATCCTATTGGTGGGCCTACGAACCTTAGTAAGATTTATATAAATGTGAAACTCTTCCATTCTAGCTATCAGTTTTCTGGTGATTTTTATGTTCTGGATTTTGATGCTTTTGATCTATTACTTGGGGGTGATTGGCTGAAGAGGCATGATGATGTTATCTCTTGTAATTCCCAAACGATCTCCCTTATTGATGATTTTGGTAATTCTTTGGTGATTCAGTGTTGCATGCCTCAGGATTATGCTGACAGTTTATTTATTCTCTTGACTCTTCTCCGACTGGTCTTGATTCTACTCCTCGTATTGATCTTATTCCTAGAGATCGACCTGTAGTTCTTCCTCCTAGAAGAATGGCACCCCATGAGAAGGTTGTGTTAAGGAAGAAAATTGAGGACTTGTTCTCCAAGGGTCTGATCAGACTTAGCCATTCAGAATGGGGAGCAGCGGCGGTTATTGTCACTAAGTCCGATAGTTCTTTGAGGATGTGTGTTGATTATAGGGAGCTGAACAAGCTCACTATGTGGAACAGATATCCTATGCCTCGCATTAATCATATGTTTGATCAGCTCCATGGAGCTACTGTTTTCTCTCAACTTGATCTTGCCACAGGTTTCCACCAGCTCAGAGTTGCTGAGGAAAGTATTCCCAAGACTGCTTTCCATACTGAGAATGGTTTTTATTAATGGTTAGTTATGCTTTTTGGTTTGACTAACGCTCTTGCTTTTATTGTTGATTTGATGAATCGTGTTTTTCGTGATGTGCTTAATAAATTTGTTCTAGTCTTTGTTGATGATATTCTTGTGTTCTCTAAGTCTGAGGAAGAGCATAAATTCCATTTGAGCTTTGTTCTGGGGACTCTTAGGAGTCATCAATTGAAAGCTAAATTCTCGAAATGCCATTTTTGGAAGGATGAAGTCTGATTTCTCGGGCATATTATTTCTAGTAACGGAGCTTCAGTTGATCCAGTCAAGGTCGCTGCGATCAATGTAACTCATTCCCTTCTTCTCTTTCTGTAATTTGATCATACTGTCTTTTCTGTGGTCCTTATTTCTCCCTATTCTGTTGCAGGATTGGGAAACCCCTATGACTCTATCTGATATTCGCAGTTTTCTAGGCCTTGTCGGTTATTATCGAAGATTCATTGACAATTCTGCTCGGACTTCTTCACCTCCCACTGCTTTAACTCGAAAGAATGCTAAGTTTGTTTGGAATGATAAGTGTAAAGCTGCATTCAATGAGTTGAATCATAAGCTTACTTCCGCACCAGTGCTTACTGTCCCAAATGGAAATGAGGGAATAACGGTATACACTAATGACAGTCGTAAGGGTTTGGGTGTTGTTTTGATGCAAGATGGGAAGGTGATTGCTTATGCCATTTCCAGTTGAAGACCCATGAGGCCAATTATGCAGCTCATGACTAGGAATTGCTTGCTGTAGTCTTTGCTTTAAATCTTTGGAGACATCATCATTTGGGTGCTAAGTTTGAGCTCTTTACTGATCACTAGTCTTTGAAATATATCTTCACCTAGAAGGATTTGAGGCGAGATATCTCCATCTTTGTTAGTAGGTGTGTGACTTGCCAGCAAGTCAAGGCAGATAATCAGAGGACCCCTGGTTTGTTGTAGCCCCTTGGGGTCCCCAATTGGAAATGGGAACAGGTTTCCATGGATTTTATTGATGGTTAACCGAGGATCCGGAGGGGTAATGAGAGTATTTGGATTATTGTGGATAGATTGACCAAATCATCTCATTTCATTCCGTTCAAATCTACCCGTTCTGCTTCCAGTTTGGCTGAGATCTATATGAGGCAGATTGTTCGTCTCCATGGTGTTCCTATCAGCATTATTTATGATGGAGACCCTATCTTCACCAGCCAGTTTTGGAAAGCTTTCTAGGAATTTTTGGGTACTCGTCTGAATCTGAGCACTACTTACCATCCGCAGACCAACGGTCAAACGGAAAGAGTGAATCAGATTCTCGAGGATCTTCTTCGCGCTTGTGTTCTGGATTATGGAGGATCTTGGGAAGATCATCTCTATCTTGTTGAATTCACCTATAAAAAAGGTTATCAGGTATATTTTCGCTCTTTTTTTTAATCTTATCTTAATCTTTTATCTCTCTCATTCCATCTTTAAATTCAGGCTAGTATTGAAATGTCTCCGTTTGTTGCTAGTTACAGAATACCTTGTAGATCTCCATCTTGCTGGATTGAATCTAGTAATCGTTTGGTTCTTGGTCCTGATGTGATTTTGGAGGCTCCTGAGAAGGTTGAGGAGATTAAGAGTAAGATGAGGATTTCTCAGGATAGGCAGAAGAATTATGCTGATCAGCGTAGGATGAGTTTGGAGTTTTGTGTTGGTGATTTGGTTTTCCTTAAGGTCTCTCCCTTAAGGAATGTGACTCGGTTTGGTCGGAAAGGGAAGCTTGCTCCTAGGTTTGTTGGTCCTTTCCATTTCCTGGAGAGGATTGGTTCCCTAGCTTATTGTCTGGATTTGCCTGAGAAGTTTTCTGGGGTACATAATGTATTCCATGTTTCGCATCTTCGTCGATATCTGCATGATCCATCTTTGATTGTCCAGCCTTCTGCACTCGACAGTTTGGATACTGAGCCTAATCTTACTGCCAAGAGGAAGAAACTTCATATTATCGAAAGAGGTACGAAGCATCTAAGAAGGAAATCTGGTATTCTGGTCAAAGTGCAGTGGAGTACGGATGATCGGGATTGTACCTGAGAGACGGAGAAGAGCATGAATGTTTCGAATTCGGAATTGTTTGTTTCAGGTACTATTTGATTTTCTATCTTGTCTTTCCTTGCTTCCGTGTCTCGTTCCTTTTCAAGGACGAAAAGTTTTGAATGGGGGAGAGTGTAACGACCAAAAATTTTTAATAAATATTTTTAGTTCAATTCATTTGAAAATTTTGATTTTAATTATTTGAAAATTGAAATTTTGGGATTTTCCAATGTAATTTTGATTTTGTCTATAAATTATTTTCCAAATACAATAAAATAAATATTTTCTGAAAATTTTATATTTTGGTCAACCGTGGTCAAACTTTGACTTTTAGTTGAAAATTTTAAATTTGAATTTTAAATTTCTAATCTTTTTCTTTGAAACTACATTTGATTCTAATATTGGTTTTGCTTGTCGTTTCGTCAAACTATGTTTTGTACTTATAAATTTTGATAAATTCGCGTGTATTACACGCGATTATTTTATGTATTTTATTTGTTATTTTCTATTGTCTATTTCCTATGTTCATTTCTATTTTCTATTTTGTTGGACCTTTTTATTTGATTTTTATTTGAATTTTTGGCTTGGAAATTCAAAGAGACTTTGGTTTCTCTTTCTTTAATTTGTGACTTTTCATTTTCTATCCCCTTCATTTCCTAGCCGTCTTTTCATTCTCAAGTCGTTCATTTTGCTCCTCAAATCATGTATAAAACATATCATATCTTTCTCATTTTATTTACTTAAAGAAAAATATACAGAAAGTTTCTATGGCTTCTTCTTCTCTTCTTTTGTTTTTTTCCTTTTGTTTTCTTTAAGCTAGCTCGGCCACACCTCTTCTAGCCGACCACAACTCCTCACCACCACCTTTCATGGCCAGCACCACCACCTTCCACGGCCAGCAACCCCTTACCATGATCTGATCAAACCAAGCCGTGACCACTTGATCAAGCAACACCACAACAAAACCCCTAGCCGAACTCCATTTTGTTCACCATCTCCATCTTGTTTGTCTCGGCCTCCATAACCTACTCCTCCTCCAGCCCCTTCCCATGACCTGACATGATCATAACCGCACCCCTACAGATGCATCATGCCTGAACCTTGCCATGCTAGCACCCAGACCGAGCCATTATGCCTTGGCCGAACCCACTTGTAGCCAAATACCATTCACCTACCTTGCCTCTTTGTATTCATAAACTCCTATCTCTTCACATTCCACAAAACATAGCCGTGCCTTGTGACCACCTGACCGAGCATAGCATGCCTCAAAACATCATGGTCGAGCCATGTGTTAATGTGGTCGAACCTATATGTGTAGTGGCCGAGCCCACTTATTTGTTAAACAAATGTTTTCTTCATTTTGATTCATGTTTTGTTCATTGTTTTAATTTATATTCTTGTGTTGAATTGTATACTTATGTATGTTTATAATTATTTGTTTACAAGACTCGAATCTTGGCTCTCCATCCACTCGAATCTAAGTCGTGCTTTGTCGTGCTTTTCGAAGTTTATTCATGTGTCTTGAATCATTAACTCCAGCTTTAGAAGGTGAGTTATTCACTCTAGACATTTCGTACTTATAAAATTATGAAATGATGGCATGTGAATTGTAGTGACGATATGATAGTAATTTATATATACATGTGATATGATATTTCATGATGTATAACCTGACATATATTTATTTACATCATCTGACATGATATGCCATATTATACTGTTTATTCATTTACTGTTTCTCACACTACAAGTTCCATGTAAAATAGAATCACAATGGGTTGAAATGATACATATCCGAATGGATATTAGAATAAGAAAAATCATTATGAGCTGAAATGATAAGCTCAAGCGATTTTTATTTTATTTGACTTGGGATTGCGGGTTTGAAATGATAGAACCCAGATTTTTATTTTTTAAATTACGGATTGAAATGATACATATCTGCATCACTTGACCATTGTTAGAAAATTATATACAGACCCGTGGTTAAATTTAAATATTTTCTGAAAATTTTTAAGTATTCTTGAAGTGTGAATTTTCTATAAGTTAAAAATGTATAAGTAAATAAATGGGTTAAAACGTAAATTAAAATATGACTAGCTTAACAATTGAAAATTTAATTTCAAATGGAAATTCTAGGCTTAACTTAGAAGAAAAATATATTTTATTTATGAAATGGGCATTTAAATAAAGTATTAGGGTATTTGTTAAAATAAAAGTTAAGCAATTTATAATATATTTGACGTAACCAATGAATTTTAATTTAAATTGGATATTTATTAATAAAATGTTATTTTATTAAAATTATAAGTTGAGTAATATCCAAATAAATAATTTTGAAAAGTGAAATAAGTTGATAAGTTAAAAATGAGAAAAGCTGAAGATATGTTGTTTTTTTAAAGGGTACAGTAAAACTTATAGCAGTAATTGTAGCGTTTCAGAAATGTTGTGGTTTAATGTGTTGTTTTTCAAATTTCCATTGTATCTACTGTAACAGTTTATAAGTGCTACCATTTCTGAAAATGCACTGTTTTGCTGAAACATTAATATACCTACTGTAGCACTTTATAAGTGCTGTTATTTCTGAAATTGAACTGTTTTGAAATACTAATTTTACCTACTGTAGCACTTTATAAGTGCTGGTGTTTCTGAAACTGAACTGTTTTTGAAATACTAATTTTACGTACTGTAGCACTTTATAAGTGCTGCTGTTTCTAAAATTGAACTGTTTTTGAAATACTAATTTTACCTACTGTAGCACTTTATAAGTGCTGCTGTTTCTGAAATTGAACTGTTTTGATATACTTATATATCTACCATAGCACTTTATAAGTGCCGCTGTTTCTGAAAATACAATGTTTTGAAATTGTTGTGATTGAATGACTGAACTTGAAATTTTTTAAAATTATGGGAATTGAATATTGGATTTGAAAGGATAATGACTTCATATTTAAATGGTTTAAATGAATTATTTTGATTTGGAATATAAACCATTTTTGAAATTTATAACCACGGGTAATAATAACGGTTGGTTGTTAAAGAGACCGGGATCGGATATGGGCATACTCTATGTCGATACCAAAAACATTTTAACAACCGTGGACGTGGTAGGGATTCCAGAATGAAGCAAGATGGTGGCGACGTCCTTTGAGGTATGAACGTGGACCCGACTCCCGTGAGCTGGCATAAGGTGGCTAAAACAGGAGTGATTGATGGGCTAATGAGGTAGCTCCCCATTTCGGACACACTTCTTCGATACCATTCTATTACTTTGTGATTGATTGGGGTACCCTTTGATTTGGGAGTGTGGCTCGAGGTGGACGGTAGTGGCTGCTACGCATTACCGCCGGTCCGGAAGCGTAATTGGTATATCTACTGTGGCATTGCCTAGTTGTGTCATGTCACCTACCCTAGTGTGTCTTATACGATTTTGTTTTGTACCATACCTATGGAGTGCCCTTTGACACGCCCAGTACGGAGGAGATTACGGTACTGTATAGACTATTTTTAAATATATTTAAATGTGTCAAGGGTGATATGGGTAACGCTTTAACGCTATTTTTAAATATATTATACGTTTCGTTAGACACTATTATAATAGTATATATTGCTACATAGTAAATAGTTTAACGGATCCTTAAAGGATGGGCGGTCCTAAGAATCCTTTAAGTTACTTGTGCATTTATATTACAGTTCACTTGAGTTGGTTTACATTGTATGAGTATATATGTCCTGACTCGAGTGTTTGTGTTTATTTTCTTACGCTCGGGTCAGCTTGAGTATCAGCTTTGGATTTAACCTTCTGGAGCTAGGATTTGTGGAGATCATCTATCTATCTAGTTGTTGTCAATTTCCATTCAGTATTTTCTATCCAGCTTATGTAATAGAGAACATTTATGTATTAGGATTTCTGTTGTATTTACTTTTCAGACTATGGTATTTTGTAATTGTTTTGAGACTGTGTTTGAAACTATATTTGTGGTAGCTTCATGAACTGTTACTGTTATTTTATTTCCGCTGTGAGTTATTCTGATCTGTGTCTGTGATTGGTTTTATTTGCTCCAAATTATATTACAATCTACTGTTTTAAATTATTCAAGTCATACATATGCGGTTTTATTGTCAATTTGATTGGTCCAAAATAGTGGGTCGTTACATATACAAATTAATGTTTAACAAACCTTGTTTTAAATTAAAATTAGATATAATAACAAATTTTAATACCTTAAAAAAATCATAATAATTAATTTAAATAATCAAATTAAAAATTATAAAGCATAATTAGAACTAAAACATAGGATATTTAAAAGTTTATCCCTAATAATAACAATATTGAAAATTTGAATTTTGATTAGTTATATATATATATATAATGTTTTACTTTATAATCAATAATCTCAAAATATTAAATTTCTTAATCAACTAACCATTTATATATAATTCCATTACTTTATATACAAATAAAATTTATAAAACAGGCAGAAATCTTAAAAAGTTTCAGGAATGGGTCCATCAGTGACAGATTTTTTCCTAGATCCCCCATATAACTTCCCACTTTCTTTAACATTTTCAACTTCCATTCGAATTCAAAAACCTGTCCCCATTATTCTGTTTCCATACTTCCCAAATCCATCAAATTTTCAGCAAAAAATCATATTTTTTCAACATGGCAAGTGGGAAAAGAAGCATCTCGTCAACTTCCTTTGGCTCAATCGATGAATTGTTAACCTATGAAGTTAGGAGTTGGTTGAAGAATAAGAGGAAATATATCAAGAAATTCAAGGCTGTAATGGTGAATGAGCATCTTGGCAGTCGTTTGATAAATTTGGATACTCTAAACTTATACGACATTCGAAATTTATCCTCGCATGCTCAGTTGATTAATGTAATTAATATTAATGGTTATGAAATTGGCGTATATCCTTGATGTGTAACACTCTTATACGATAATCTTGAAGTAGGAAATGATGGCAATGTAAAAGATGTTGAATTAGCTTTTAGCGAAAGTGAATTAGGTGAGATTTTAGGAATTTCGTCTTATGGCTTGCAATTAAATGAAATATTTTTGAATGAGGAGCCCATTTTGTGTCAAATAGTTGAAAGAAGTAATGTTAAGTGGACAGCGTCTGGCCTGACTCACCAAGTTCTTTTTATTATTAGAATTCTTCAACATAACTTAGTTCCAAAAATGAGCAGCTTTGATGAGATTTTATTATTTAGTCCGCAAAGCCACATATGCCATTTTAGAAAATATTCAGGTGAATTGGGCAACTGTAATAATGAATAATATGATGGAGAACCGTTCGAGAAAAAGATGAAGGTATAATCTGTATGGGAATTTGATTACAGTGATTCTTCATCACTTTGGTATTGTTTTAGATGACGAAAATCGCATTAGGCACCCATATTCTAGAATTTTTGACGACAACGTTTTGAAGGCGATGAAGATACCACCAACTACGAATGAGATAATGGTTGAGACTCTAGTATATCATCCAGTAGAGGAAGGCATACTGATCCTCCTTCTCCACGTCCTACTTTCCCCATGCATGCCTCCCCACCACCTGAAGAGCACATTATTGCTAGGCTCGATAGGAAAAAATAATCGATTCAGACCATTCGTGATAAGCAGCTACAGTAGAAGAGGGAGCTGGGCTTGATTCGATCTCTTCTTAGATGCCTATTTGAATCAGTTCACACTAGAGTGAGGGAGTTGGGGTGAGAAATTCCTCGTTAGGATCTCAACCCTTAGTACGTGACTTTTAAGCAGGACCACAAGGCTTTGGAGCAGCAAGACTATCTCATCATCGGCATGATGGACCTACTAGAATAGATGCTAGATGGAGGGAGACTAAACCTCATGCCATGGTTACTAGATCTTCAGGATCCCTATTACGTCCTCTGGTATCTGCCGACAACACATGGGATATACATAGTCAAATCCTACTACTCTAAAAGAGTATCACGACTAATCCTGTCCTACATCCACTCTACTATGGTATCACTTTATAGATTTTCAATCTATCATCGGTTTGATTCTGCATTAGTTTTTTTAGTCTTGCATGTTGTTCCATTTGCTATGTGACACTGACATTTGTTTTTAGACCTGCAATTTCTTTTGTATTTGAGACATCTATATTGATCCTTGTTATGTTCTGTGTTTTCATCTATGTTATGTTTTATGTTCTATGTTTGTTAATATTCATTCAGTGATATCTCATATATTGTACAATGTTATATTTTCTCCATTTTGAAATGACAAAGGGGAAAAATAACTGATAATATACAACATTCAGGAGAAGTACCAAAATAAAAATGTAATAAAACATTTTTGTATATATAATTAGGGGGAGTATTGCATTCGTAACAATCAGAGTAAACATCCTTCATGCATGCATGTATGAGCTATCATCATCAAAAAGAGGGAGAATGTTAAAGCACGAATTCTAATTTTTGATGATGACAACTCCATACGAACTTTAGAATACACTATTCAAAGAAATTTGATTACAAAGGTTCAAAAAGATAGAAGGAATCGGGCTAAAGCTACGGAAGATCGTCTATTGGAAGAATGTTTGAAGATTGCATATTTGTGAGTCATTTTTTCTTAGATATATATTGTTAAGACTCGCAAAAATCACACATCAGCATTCCAAAGGTTATAGTCCACAAAAATAATTTTTAGGATTTTTTACAAAAAATTTAGGGCTTTTTTAGTTTTTAGAATTTGTGAATTTGAACACTGATGGACCAGTGGTAAGCGATCGCTGCATGAATCTTTTCAAAAAATTTAAAACAAATTAATTTGTTCTTTTTATCCCAATGGTCATGTTTATTCTCCTTCTTTAGATGCGACCTTCTCCAATGATTAGCAAACGTATCCCTTCGTCGAAACCTTTCAAATTTATAAATTGCTTTGATTTCAACAAGTTTAATCATCTTACATGCTTTCTAATTCTCTTTTATACTAATTGAAACCTTGGTCTATCTCATATTCCCATAACAGTGATCATTCACTAACTATCAATAATATTTTGATTTCTAACCTCCTAAACTCCTGCACATTCATTTACGAACTGGTTCTTGTGAATTATAGGAGATTGTACTATATTGGGCATATTTGTGTATTGAATATGCGTCTACTGCCAAATATTTTTACCAAGTCATTGTAAAGACCTATTCAATGGATTAGGCAATTGAATATACCTACTCCTCTGGATGATCGATGGCATTGATTAGCAAAATCTAGAATAAGAGATTCTAGGACTGAACGTAGGACGATGGTCTGAACCAGTTTAAAAAGTCTATTGTGTAAATTCTTTACTTTATCTTAATTTATCTGCGGTTAACTTTGAATATTATTTATATACTTTAGCCATAAATACATTATCCAACATACATTTTGATACATCTAAGTGTAATAGAGTCATAGATATTCACTGTTCCATACACTCGAAAGTAGGATTCCATCAATAGTTGCTAACTTGAATGTTCCACCTCCAAGCTTATGTTCAATAGCGTAAAGATCTTCCTAGCTTGGGCCCTTATTCACTTTACCAGGGGAGATTCTTTTAAGTATGAGATCACCAATCTCAAAGGTCCAGCTATGAACCTTTGCATTATAATATCGAGCTACCTATTTTTGGTGAGCAACAGCCCTTAAATCAGTTTTGTAGCGCTTCTCGTCAACCATATCGTGGGAATCGAGCAGGAGCTCCTTATACTCTTTAGGATCATAATGGATTTTCTGATGAGAATGGATTTTTAACTCAATAGGATTGTTGCCTCCTATCTGCAGGCCAAGGCGAATGAAGTATGGTAGGCCTTGGATTTGTGTGTCATTCGATAAGCCCTAAGTGATAGAGGAAATTCATCAACCCACTTGCCCTTGGCCTTCGTTAGTCGCTCCTTCATAATGGATCTGATGATTTTCTTCATCACCTCCACCTAGCCATTCTCCTATGGAAGTGTTACTACCACAAATCACTTTATTAGTACAGTTGTTTAATTTATTAAGCTTCCCTAACTCAATTACGTCCAAGTAGCTATGCCTTTCTAAATAACATATATATGTTCTTCGTTTAGCATCTAAACAAGGTGCCTACTATTGAAGGGATCCATTACATATATGGCTTCAAGCGTCAAAGGGGGACCCCTTTTAGTGTAGTCAACTGCATCTCGATTGATGGTTGGCTAAAAATATACAAAGCGAAGAATCTTTATTACCAACTTTTCCTCCAAACCGTTATAATCACCACAGGCTCCTTCATATACATCCACAATGATCTTTTTGCTTCTTTATTGGCGACACATTATAGCAGATGGCCGAGAACCCTCTCCTATATAATAATACTTCCTTATAATAAATCAAGGAGCTTTGTGAAAGAGTTTTCTTCGTTCATTTCTTTCGTTCGAAAGAGTTCCTCTCAGTAGGTAATCCTTGATCAGAGTTGTCCATGACTCCTTTTGAACTTTAGCTTCCAAGATCCAATCGCATCCATCTTGTCGATGCTCAGAGCTGTTAATACCTCCATTGAAACTAAACTCATGATTTATGAATCCCTAAAGCTAACTGGCCTGGCTAGATAACCATCCTTGGTATTTTCTTCCCTAGTAATATGTATGATTTTATAGTATTCGATGTCATCGAGTAGTCCAAAACCTTGGTCAAATAAGGGGCTAGTCTCGCTCCTTTACTTGGAACTATTTCCTTACCTGGCAGACTACCAATTGAGAGTTTCTATACACACACACACACACACACATACATACACACACATGCAAGATTTTGACTCCAAGCTTCTTTTCTACCTTGAGCCCCACGATTAGTGCTTCATATTCTTCTATGTTGTTTGTTATGAGAAACTCAATTTTTAGGGCATAGCAGATTGATCGTTCCTTAAGGGTCACCAAAACCAATCTTACCCCTGAGCAACGTTTATTGGATGCTCCGTCCGTGTATAACTTCCACTAAGCACTTTTCTCCACGCCCTCTACTTTCTCCTAATCTTGGGAGGTGAATACAATGATGAAATCAGCCAATACCTATCCTCGGATCGCTCTTCTAGGATGATAGTATATATCTACTGACTTATATCAATATTCCACTTCAACAAACTTCCCAAGGTCTCTAGTCGGTGCAGTACATGTCTTAGAGGTTGGTTAGTCAGTACTTCGATTGATGTGCTTGAATGTATGCAATCAGCAATCGGTAGGCTAGTTTTTCTAGCTTCGGGTAATTACTTTCTACTCCAGTTAATTGCTTTCTTGTAATATACAAGCCTTTGTATCCTGGATTCTTCGCATACTAGGGTGGCACTTAAAGCATGAATATTTACTGCCAAATAAACAAATAAATATTCACCTTCCAAAGGCTTTGACAAAATGGGGGTCTTTTTAGATGATCAAGCAAGGCCTGAAAGGCGTCCTTACATTCCTGGATCTGGGAAAATTTTCTTTTTCCCCTCTTGAGGGTATTGAAGAACGGTGCAGATTTGTCTATAGCCCTTGAAATAAATCGACTTAACACAGCCACTTCTCCGTTCAAGCTTTGCACCTGGTTTATTATTTTCGGGGATTCAACATACCTCAAGGCCTCAATTTTCTTTGGATTGGCTTTTATGCCTCTTGAGTTCACCAAGAAACTTATAAATTTCCTTGATGAGACTCCAAATCAACACTTTAGTGGGTTGAGCTTCATCACGTATCTTCGGAGCTTGCAAATCATTTCTAGTAAGTTTTCCAAATGGTTCGCTGATTGCCACAGTTTCACTAGCATGTCATCCATATAGACCTCCATTGTATGTCCAATGTGACTACTGAATATTGAATTTACCAATCTTCGGTAGGTTGCTTCTCCATTCTTCGTACTGAAGGGCATAAAAGGTAACAATACAGTTCAAGGTCAGTGATGAAGATGGTTTGTTCATGATTTGGGACATGCATTGGAATTTAGTTGTAGCTGGAATAAGCATCCATGAATGATAGGAATTCATGGTCTGCTGTTGAGTCCACTAGCTGGTTAGTCTTCGGTAGTGGGAAGTTATCTTTTGAGAAAGCCTTATTCAAGTCTAAATAGTAGATGCATGTCCGCCATTTTCTATTAGGCTTCTTGACCGACACTAGATATGATACCCATTTAGGGTACCGAGCATCGTGGATGAAACCATTGGCTTTTAGCTTATCCACTTCTTCCTTTTGTGCAGTGGATCACTCCGGACCCATGTTGCACGGCTTCTGCATCATAGGAGAACGTCTGAGGTTCACAATCAATGTGACGTGCTATCTCCAATGATCCTCTACACATATCAGAAAGAGTCTAAGCAAACACATCCAGGTTTGCTCGGAGGAATCCTACCAACTCCCTTTTCGTCTTTATATTGATTTGAAATCCGTTCTTCAGGACCCAAGTAGGATCATCCTAATCGACCAGGACGTTGATCATCAACTCAACTGAGGCCATCATTGCATCCTCCAACACTTTCCCTAGATCCATAGATTTATGGAATTTGCAATACCGATCGAGCCAGGGATTAGGTAATGGTTGTTATGCATCAGTTGATTTGACGTAGAGAGTCTTCTCCATGTCCTTCCTTTTTTCACATCGCTTCGCTTCTCTTGGTTCCATAGCGTAGAATTCATGCCTTACATTCTAGTCACTTTGGATGACTCCTACCCCATTCTCCATAAGAAATTTCATCATTAGATATGACAAATCTAGGGCCACCCAGAAGCCGGTAAGGGCCGGTCATAACAAAAGGTGTTATACAATGAAAACATGTCTATAACAACGAAGGTCACAACCCACACTCTTTTGCGGTTACCTTCACCTAAACCCACTGGCAACTCAAAAACACCCAATATGCTCTGCAACCTCTCCTGTAAATCCCTGTATATGGGACCTACATGGCTTTAAATCTTGATCATCCATCGTCATCTGGTCATATGCTTTCTTGAACAAAATATTTAATTCGGACCACAAGAATTTCAATTTCAAATATTAATACAAAATTTCTTTGTGAGAAATAAAATATCTTTATAATAAAATACTTTTATAATAAAATACCTTTATATCGAAACAAATTTTCCTTTCGAAAATACTTGTATAACTCGATGTTTCAACAAGTTTATCCTCGTTCTTGCAGACTCTGGCCATGCGTTGATCAGGCGTAAAGCTAGAATTCTCTAAGTGCTTAGTAGACCTGTTTCAACACCCAGTGAAAATACCTGAAAAACCTTCAAAACTGATATGGAAAGTACAATCCAAAAAAAATCACCTGGATCGCAGATACACAATGGTTACGCCTGGATCCCCCAGGTAACATCCGTATCTTTAAGCATTCACTACCTTGCGAATTACGCCATGATAACCAAAACTGTGAACCGCAGGATACATAACAATGGTTACGCCTGGATCCCTAGGAAACATCCGTACCCTTTAAGCAATCTCTTCCTTGCGGATTACGCCATGACAACAAACTGGTAGACTGCAGTATACATAACAAAGGTTACGCCTAGATCCCCTAGGAAACATCCATACCCTTTAAGCAATCTCTGCCTTACGGATTACGCTACCCAAAAAAAGGGCCGTGGGTTACGCCACGGTAGGACACTCGAGTATCACATCCGGAAAACCAAAATCAGAGAGAAAATATCGATAGAGTGAATCCACAATGTGGCCACAAAGTGGATGTCAAGCAGAAGGCACTTTCCATATTCTTACTTGGAAAATATGTATCATATAGTACCTTTTCAAATCACTTTCAAATATCATACTTATATAAAGTCTATTATATATAGGATTTCATTTTCAAATCGAATACTTTCCAAAATCAATAGTATATCAAATCACACTTATATAGACTTCGATAATATAAGATTTCACTTTTCAAATTAAGTACCTTTCCAAATCAATAGTTTTCAAATCAACTTCATCCTTATACAAATCCATTTTATATAAGTTCGACAACTCCCAAATCAAGTACTTAATAATACAAGGTTCCTAATTTCAAATCATTTCAATAACGTTTTAGTTTCAAAATCATATGTGATTTCACCAAATCATTTCTTCCAAATTACACATATTCAGTTTCAAAGTTTCTAAAAAACAATAAGTTTAGAAAATAATCATGGTTTCCAAATCAACAAAAATTTTGGTCAAACAACTTCATTTCCAAAACCATCATATAAATACTGGGTTCTACATTCCAATCTATTTTCAAAACCAAATATTTCTCAAAATCAATTATACTCAAAATGGTTTTCAAATTTATAATTATCCCTTTAAAACCTTTAAACTATTTATTTATATTCGAAGATCAAATTTTCTTTTTTTGAAAATTACTTAAAACTAAATTTTATTCAAAACATTCCAAAACTAAATTCCATATTAGTATAATCCAAAATAATCCTATTCATTTACTTAACAAAAGGTTTCAAACTTAAACATCAAAACTAAACTTATATACTTTATCAAATATTTTATATTCTTCGAAATTCCTTAGCTTTGAAAATTTAACCTCGATTTGGAAGTGTCCGAACATTCAAAATAGTCAGAGAAATCAAATATCCAATTCAAGAGTTGGAAACCAACAACAAATTAGCAAAGCAATTTCAATAGATAGGATTATACCAAATCAAATTTGAATCTTAAAACCAATTTCGAAACACCGGAATTCAATCTCTTGAATTTCAAATTTAAAACCCTTCAGTTATAAATTATTTTTATATAAATCCATTTCTTATATAAAAAAATTCAAAACCTTTCAAAACTTCAAATTCTCGTTTTTAAATGGTTCATAATCCTTATCGAAAACAATTTCACTTTTATATATAGGATATAGTCATACTTATCAAAATAATAATTTCGAAATATATACAAACAAACCTGATTTTTCAAAGGATGATTCAAGAATGGATTCCAAAACAAAGATAGAGTTTCAAATTAGGGGGACTCTAACCAAATAGAATTCTGACTCGAAGATAGGCTCGAATCAAATAGAAGATGGATATACTTACATAAATCATGGGCGACCTTAACCGGTCAACCGTGATTTCAAAATAAGATCGATGCAGAATTCTGGGGAAAATTGACACTCGATCGCCAGAGACAGAATTCGGCATAATAAGAGATAGTAGCATCTAAACCGGGGGATACATAAATCTCCGGTGAATCAATGCCAATTGTAAAGGAGTTTCACCCCCTTTACACATCATTCAGTGGAGTCATTGGATACTCCAGAATCAAAAGAATATAAATAAAGAGACAAGAATGAATTTTGGAACCACAGGAAACGTTCCAAAGTACAAAGGAAATCGAGTCAAAAGGAAGAGATTCAACTCGAACGAAAGTGATTCTATAAATAAATTTACCACATATGCTAAGTTTTGCCTAAAGCCAAAACACTGATACCAACTGTAACGACCGCGCGAGTGGGATAATGCCCACCGTAGCATACATTGGTACATGTGTTCTGCCTTTACGGCCATCCTCTTGACTGACCACCAACCCCCGTAGGGACGTGTAGGAGTAAGAGTCAACCGTTCACTACCAAACCAGGAAGCGAGAACCCCCCTATCATGCTAAGTGCAACGGCAGAAACACATATCGGACTTGAATTTCTCAAAATATCATATTGTTAATTTAAATTTGGCAAACTCAGCATATACAGTAAATAAATCAATCACAGAATCACAGACACGGAGTAATAATAAGCAGCGGAATAAATAAATAGTATTTCATGAAGCTACTATATAAACATCAGAGTTAGAAATAAAATACAAAAAATATCTCAAATACAGTGAAGTCTCCAGTACGAACAGATGACTTCTCTGAACCAATCAACTGGAAATGCTGAAAGCTGAATCGATAGTTGGATCTCCAAGCTTTTGCTCCAAACTCCAAAGGTGAGTCTCAAATGCTGAATTACTCAGTTTGACCCAAGCATAAAGCAAACACAAAACACTCGAGTTGGGATTCACATTCCTATTATTAATAAATCCAATCAAGTGAAATATCAACTGAAATACAAGTAACTTAAAGGAGGTTGGGATAACCATCCTCTAAGGATCTGAGGAACTATCTATAATATACACTATAACACCGTGGTCATTTCAAATTAATTTATACTTCAAAACCAAAATATCATTTCCCTTTCAAATATATCTATTTTCCAAAATAGTGTGTGTGTGTGTATTAAATAATTTATAAAGTGAAGTATTTGAAATTTCCTCAACTGCACAAATTGATTCCAATCAACTCAAATTCCAAATTCCCATTTATTCAAAGCTCAATTCATTAATTCAATTCAATTCTCAATAACCATTTAAACTTTCGATATATTCAAAGCTTTAATATTCAACATTTTCAAAGTTAAATCTAACAGTTTCATATAGATCTTGATTTAGCTTCATTATTATTTATTCAGGAAATATCCACTTAACAAGATCAATATCATTTCAATAGCCTTAGATTACATTTTACAGAATATTTCTTTAAATTTATTTAAACTTAAAATATCCATTTAATCCCTTTTACCGAAATCAAGTTATAAAATCATATCTTAAATCCCGAATTCAATAGTTCAAATCGATTTAATTGAATATAATTCTTAATTAAATACCATTTCCAATTAATTCAACTTTATCTTCTCAACCTTAACTTATTCAAAATTTTACCAAATCTATTTTGAAATATAAATTTAAACGAATCCTTAAACATATTATATGTACTAAATCAATAACAATTAGATTAAATATTATTATTAGGTCTATACATACAATTTTCATTTTATAATATTCTAAGAATCAGTCTTTATTAAAACTATATATTTCTTTCCAAAACCATAGAAATTATTTTCAAAACATTTATATTGGACCATCGTTGCCTGTATATAATTTCCTATCCTATGGTCAAGTGACACAGATATTTATTATTTCACTCCGTAATTTAAATATATACGGGTAGATATCATTTCGACCGCAATCCCAAATTCAATTCAAATGAAAATCGCTTGGGTCTATCATTTCAACCCATAACGATTTTCTCCTATTCTAAAGTCCGTTCGGGTATGTATCATTTCAACCCATAGTGAATTCTATACTAATAGGCAACTTGCAGAGTAATAACAGATAATATAATAATATAACAGACATATATCATCAATAACAATATAATATAAACAACAGGATATGGTGTCATATCCCACAGGTGAACAGATACAGATAATAACATATATAGCAATTTAAATAACTAACAACAACATATTCAATTGTAGTTTCAATTGAAATCAAATTTAATAAATATAAGAACGTTAATTGTGAGTGATTGCTCACCTTTCGAGGCTAGAGGTATTTGACGCTGAAATGAGTTACGAATCCAGGCACAAAATCATAATAAGGCACGATTTGAACTCGAATCGACAAACGAAGTTGGTAAGTAGAAATCGATGAAAATGAATCAGAATCATCCTGATATAACAAAAACAAAATGAATATTATATCCATACGTCTATTTTTCTAAAATTAGACTCATATTTAAAATAATATATATATATTTATTTCGAAAGAAAGAAAGAAAAAAATTGATTATCAATTTTTTTATAAAGATCAATACAAACAATTTATTATAATATACCAATAACTTATACTCTTTTAAACAACCTAAAACAATATATACCAACATTATAAAATAATCAAAAATTGAAATAAAAAGGAGGACAGTTCCAAACAAAGTTTAGAAATATAAATATAACACACTAATCGATTACATATACAACTTATAGTACATTAATGTTTTTAACAATTTACAACTTATATAATATAAACTGACTCCTATTTGTTGTGTACTGTTTATACATATAACCGGTTTCCAATTCTATATTATATATATGACAAAATCTGTCACCACGTATAGCCTCATCCTGTATATAATTATATACAATATACATCCAAACCGAGAACATAAAACAAAATTGTTTTCAAACCATGTAAAAGCATAAAAAAACAAGAACGGCTCTCTGTATAAACAAGAACAGCCATGCATATATATATATATATATATATATATATAGCTTTCAAAAAAAATCAAAATACTACTATACAACCTTTGAACTAATATGTATTATTGCCGAAACTGCCTATATAAATTACAATATAACGTATGAATGTATAATAACTTGTATAATATACTAAATAGTAAATCGCATAGACTCGATGATAAAACCTAAAAACTAAAATAAAATAAAATAAATAAACTGTAGAACGTAAAACTCATGGCATATCACGAATCGGTATAAAGATCAAATATAGAACATACAAATACAAAAACAACTCACGTAAACTCATACAGTAAGAAACTAATATCCCCTTTTATAACATACACAACAACCCAACAGGCTCAAATCTTATAATAGAATATATATCAAAAAGTAAGTATGCTTATGTACCTAAATATATGAATAAACTGTATATTATACACCACAAACAAACTTATACTCAAGACTATATATATACAGGGCCCGCCCAGGGGCAAGCCCACCAAGCCCCTGGGATGGGGCAGCCCACCGAGCCGAGCAACAGGAAAAATATGTTTTACTTCAAAGTTACAGCTCAATAGCAATCTCCATGTTGGCGATGCTTGAACCCAAAAAAACTAGGGCTTAAAAAATCAACGCCTTCTAAATAATCATCGCTGCATACTCGGCTATTCCATCAGCCATCGTCGGCTCATCCTTGCCTCCTACGTGATATTTTCTACTGCTGATTTGAAGTCCTGCTACAGTCTCTTTATGCTGCCACTGCTAATTAAGTATGCGAATTTCTTGTTTTGAGTTGTCTAATTTTCTAAAATTGAGTCGCCCTTTTACTGCTTTAGATTTCATTAACATTGAAAACGCCTGAAGCTAATAACTTATTAGTATTTAGTTATTAACAACTAGTTTCTGTAAATAATTGCTTAGGAATTGAAATTTGAAAGCCGAAGCTAAAGAACTAATAATTATTTAGGAACTGATACTTACATTGATGTACTATTTTTCCTGCAGTGTGTGTATGTCTACCCGTAAACATTTAGGCAGAACCCAATATGATTTGCCTGTACACTTAACTAGATACACTAGTTTGTAAACTTGATACATTTAGTTAAAAATTAAATACACTGTTTTGTAAACTATTTGATACTATAAGTATTGTAGCCCACTTAATGTGGCAACTTTTGTATAAAAAGTTGGTGCTTTGTTATGTTATAGTTTTATATGTGATATTATGCTTATATATAAAAAAAAAATTAAAAAATTGACATGTTATATAGTAAGGGGCAAAAAAATTCACAGTGGGCTTGGGCAACCGATTCTTTGGGCCGCCCCTGTATACATATACCTTAGCAAACAATTGTTTGGCTCAGAGAAAAGAAGGGAAGAAGGAGGCGGCTTCTCGGTTGACTGAGTTTCGGTTGCACGGGTCAAGGAAGGTCGAGGCTGGATGTGGATTTGTTCGGTTGATGGCACGGTTGTTTTCAAAGTGGGTGGACAAGGTTGCAGAGGCCGAAGGGGAAATGGGGCATGGTGCGGAGAGCGTAACGGCCCGCAAATCCATACCCCTCGAGTCAACACTATTCTACAACAATTAACTCAAATTGCACAGAAATACGAACCATTTGGGTTAAAGAAGAAGAGGTAGAAGAAGAGAAAACAAAATCAACATCAGAATCTAACCATCGCAGCGGATAAAATATAATAGATAATATTGATCTTTACCAAAATCAAATATATCAGTTTATATATATTACATCATCAGATTACATCAATCACAACTCAACATCAATAACATACAAATGGATACACAACAACTCAACACAGCGGAACTATATATATATACAAGTACGTGAGTACGTATCGTCATCCAGCTCGTCTCCTGAGCTCCACAGCATTAAAACCTGTAGTCTATAATACTCGGTCTGACCCGAGCATTACAGTTAAATAACACCCGAGTCAGTCTGGATTACCAGCGTGAGAAAATCACACCCAATTGATTATTAAAGTTTCAAAATCCTTTGAAAACAAAAGCATCTCGTAAGACCACGCCACAAATAAACATGTCGGATTTTTACCACAAATAAACATGTCGGCACCATCCCTTTCGAAAGCTTCAAATCATTTAAACAAAACACTGAATGATAGCGTCAAAAATCCCTTTCGAAACCATTGCCAGCGGAACCCTTGGACCCTTTCGAAAGCATTTAGGAGTGGCTTAAAATATCTTTTTAAAAACTACCCTTTTAAGGCATTGATAACTTTAATATACTCGAAAGGAAAAAGAACGACAACATGGCTTCGACTAGGTTGGAGCACCTTCTTTCGAAAGCATTATTTTATAAGTAAAGATACCCATTCGAAAGCTTATTCTTTAAAACGTAAATATCAAACCCTTTGAAATATTTTGGAAAACCTCTTTCAAAAAACATATTCTTCGACTCCTTCGAAGTCTTTAATAAAACAAAGGCAGGCGCTTTACTTTTAAAACGAAAAAAGGTATCGACCCCATCGGAAGCAATGCTTTCGGCACCATGCCTTCTGCCTTTCCTCCAATCCACTACGTACCATCTAAGTGATACCTTGTATATTGGTTTCGGTTTAGTTGGGGTTTTGACTTGATTAAAGGCAGAAGTTCTGAGTCAAAAGGTACTTCTATTAGTGGCGGAACCTACTTTTCTGAGTAAAAAGTGAATAATGCCACTTAAAGCAAATTTTATCTAACTACCTACCACTTGTAAACCTGTACTTGGTTGCCTTAAGTTTTCAATTTTTTTTACCAAAATAACTACCGCTTAGTTCCAGATCTAAAATAAGGATAATTTAGCAAATAAGCCCTTCCATTAAACAAAATCAATATTGCAAATAAGTCTTTCTTCTAAAATAGTTTAATTTTCATAGCAAATCATTTAGAAAAAATCCCCAAAAATTCTACAAATTCACTATAATCATGTTATCTAACATATCAAAACTTAAGTCCCAAATTCTCAATATAATTTTTGGAATAAATATATAAACTCAATTAACCATATTTTCCTTCGAAAATTCATAGTAATCTTTCCATAGCTTGAAAAATTATCAAAATTAAAACCCAACTACAAAATCATGTTTTACATAACATAAATTTTTTCCATGGCATTCAAACTCAAATATAATCGGTTTCGCCCTTAAAACTGGGAGAAATCATATTTAAACAAGCTTGTTTAAATCTAGCATATTTTCGATCTGAGCATATCATCATTCAGTTCATCATAAAAACGAATTAAATCCTAAAAAACTTATCTTCATAAAACAAACTAGAGATGGTATAAGCTATTGTTCACGTTTCAAAGGAGATTGTATCGAGATTGAGATTTATTCCCCTAGCTTTAATCTTTAGCTTTTCTTTGATTATGGGCCGCTCCTCTTATTTTGCAATTTTGTTTTCAAATGACATGAATGGGAAAAGAAATGGTAAGGAACGGGAATACATAAGGGTAAGGGGTTATGTGCGACAAATTCCCATTACACCCTTATGTAGATTAATTAACATAAAGACCATTCTTTAGCCCATTTATTAATTGAGCATGGCCCCTTAATCATTATTTCAAATCTCAATCTCCTAATAACTTAACATTTACATTACTATTTAATTTATCTAATTAAATCCCTTGAATAATGTTATTAAAAATTAGGGGTGTTACATCACCCAATCGGAGCTATAGTAAGATGTTGTACTTAGCTTGCAGTAGTTCGTACATTCGTTCCTATTCTTAGGTTAGCAAAATTAGGTCGTGGACAATCGAATTCCATCCATATTGAGTTTATATTCGTCCTGTCGAGTTCAGGTTGGAGTTTATGGAATATTAAGTGGCCGAACCATACTTATCTATTTATTTATACTCATATCCGCACTCTGGGGACAAGAGTTTTTTTGGCTACTAGTCGAACTGCACCTAATTTGTGTTTATACTCCAGTACGCATAGAGAGTCCAGAGTTATTTGCTGGACGGGCAAACCGCATCCATGTCTTGGTTTGATTTTGGGCTTGCCGATGTCTGAGGAAGGATTGATAATTCACCATACCTCAAGCGCAAACAAGCTCATGGATGGACGTATCACATCCTCTTTGGATTACGGCTGAACCACGTCCAATTTAGGCTTGGGATCTCAAGCTGTCTCTTGCATTTAGGGTAGGAGTCGATGTGTGGATAGTCATGCCACATCCACGTTTTTGGCGTTTATACTCCAGTCCGTACTCCGGGGATCATATTACTCCAGTCCGTACTCCGGGGATCAATTAATATTCACAAACATCCATCACACAATAAATAATTTCCCAAATTATTCATTTATCTCAATATCTTCAGAAGATATATTTCTATTTTCAATCCTTTGAAAACAGTTTTCAAAACCATCCTTCCTTTCAGAGTAAACTTTCCCAAATATTTTCTATCTCCTCTGAAATCACCAAGCACAAAACTAGATTTTAAAAATAATTTAAAACACTTTACTTTGAAATATTCTTAAAAAAATATATTTATTTTAAAACTACTTCATTGAAAAAAATATACATACTATATGAATATTTGAAAATAAGGTTACTAAATAAAATACAAAACTAGATTTTTACTTTTGATAACAAAATACTAAGTCACTCTTTAAATTATTACTAGTATAATAGATTTGAGAAAATACTTAATTTAGAACTTAAATATTAGCCAAAACTTGCTTTTTGCAACAACTTTAAAACCTTTAAATTTATTTAAAAATTTACTTTAAAAAAATGTACTTGGTTATCCAGAGAAAATCCCAACTTAAATCAATTTCCCAAATTGATTTCCAATTTATTCCCTTTTTAATTCAGAATGTATTAATTTCAGATTTCCTTTCTTGATTATGATTTAAAAATACTTTAACTAAAAATTCCAATTTTTAGATTTCTCAATTACTTCTTTATTCTTTAAATAAATTTAAACTTTGGATTTTATATAATTCTTTATTTCTTTAATTGATATAACTTAAGTTTACAATTCATCGATTTCATTTTATTCAAAATTCTATTTCTCTTCATACTCGAAGTTATTTATTATCATTTTCATATTACTTCTATTTCCTTTCAATTCATTCTTAATTTATTCAAACTTTCTAGAATTATTTCGCTCACAAATTTACTTTTTTTTTTAATTTCTTTTCAACAATCCAATTCATATATTTTGGTAATTCATTATACCCAAATATCCAATCAAACCATAACATTCAATATTCCAATATAACTCATCATAGAATATCAAATAATCACAATAGAGAATATTGAATAATTTAAATAAATGTGAGGGGTCCAGTTGGATCCCTCCAACCTGTTTTCCCTGCATCCACAAATGTTAGCACAATATAATATGCCAATTCCAAAATATCATACCATATCGCATCAATCAATTCAACTATTCAAACAATTATTTAAATTTGATCATTTAAATTTAACTGAGTGAGATTAACTCACCTTTGATTTTGCTGTTTGCAATCCAAACTGTCTTGTTTTTTTGATTTCAAACCTTATATAACAATTATATAATTGTATTAATATTCGAAACCATCGAATACTCAATTTCCATTTGATAATTATAAATTTTCCATTTTGTTAACATTCGAACACATCTGCCTAATTAATTTGCATTTGATAAATTTTATTTAATCTAATAACTGCAAATTTGAATCCGATCTCTTTTTTTTTATAAAATCTTTTAGTATCGAAAATAATCTAAGTACGCAAATTATTCTCCAAATCTATCATTTTAAAATAACTCGTACACTAAAAATGTGTATATAAGTATATCATAAATATTTCTATTTTAAACATTTCCAACTTCAAAAATCGTATCTCCACATATATATATTACTGTAGGAATTAAATCGTAAACCAAAGGCAGAAATACCTATAGAGATCGAAGATCATCACGAAACAAACTGTCGACCCTCTCTCCTCGATCTGCAGTGGTTTATGCGAGCTTCTCAAGACGTCGGAGATTCCATAGCCTCATCATCAAACCCCAGTTCGGCCTCTTCAAGCTTCGGTTACGAAGCTAAACCCTCGACGAACGAAGTATATGATTCGATTTTGTCTCCTCGCATGCGTATAGCACAGCCGCCGCATTTCCCCCTTTCGCGAACACGAATCGCTAAATTTCTCGAATGAATGAATCAATTTATGAAAGAGGAACTAGGGATTTTAGATGAGGAGTCGGCTTCGGCCGTGGATTCGAATTTGATTGATATTTTTTTTGAATTGATTTTAAAATGAAAGGAGGGAGCTTGGCTTCAATATGGCACTCGCGTTTCTCTTTTCTTATAATTTTTTCTTCGTCTAAAAAAACAAGATAAGGCTGAATGAATTAATGGGGAGGGGAGTGGCGTATAAGGGAAGGAACGGTAGGTGGCTGATAGGAAGGAAAGTATGCAGATGTGAAAGGTATGGTCACATCAAATCGATATATAAAATTTAAAATTTCAAACCGTCTCGATGAAATTTCCACCGCGTTTTTATAACGTACGCTCACACAACAACTCTAATTACTACGAAATTTGAAATCTGATAATAAAACAATATTACGGATCCAATGAAACTGGTTTCGTCGAATTCTGAGACTGTGCCTCGGAAGGCTATTTTTAAATTCAAATTTAAACTAGAATATTTTTAAACTTAACAAACCATTTTTAAATTTGATTTCAACACTTCTATTCTCTTTATATTATCAATATAAATTTTATAAGCCTTCAAATTATTTTTAATAGGCTTAAAATCTCTGATTTAATATTTTATTCAATTTCAAATTATTTAATTTAATAATTTGATTATCAAATAAATCGTGATATTCGTAATTCAAGTTAAAATTACTCTATTGAATATTTAAAATCAATTAAATATTCCAATTTTAAATGCTTGAAAATCCTGGGTCGTCACATATTCACTACTAGATCAACCTAGCTGGTTATTCTACCGTTTACCAAAATATAGTTATGGTTCCATTACAATGTGAATATATATACATATATGAAAAAGCAAACAAGTAACTTGGTTAATCCCTTTAACCCTTTAAATCAAAGAAAACTTCTTTCAAAAACGCCTTATCAAAAAACTTTATTTATTTATGCCATGGTTCTCTTTTAAAATGAGATTGGGTTATTTATTTTTAAAACTAAGGCTTTTGAAACTTTCAAAACCTTGCTTTCGACCTCACTGGATAATCTCCTTCGAAAGACTATAAATCTCTTTCAAAACATTAGGCCCCTGCCTTTCGAAACACTTTAGAACTTCTCTTTCAAATCCTTTCGAATGCAATAAAGTATAACTTATTATCTTTTAGAAGCATAACTTCGAAACCACTAAAAGTACCCCTTTTGAAACCTTTGAAAGTACCCCTTTCGAAACATTTGGAAGTATCCCTTCTGGAACCGTTAAAAGTCCCTCTTTTGAAACCATTGGAAGTATCCCTTCCGAAACCATTAACGGTCCCTCTTTCGAAACCATTGGGTTATACTTAAAATATCATTTGGGTCAAAGTGAATATAAACAAAAATATCTCTTTCGAAATCCTTTATCATGTAAAAATATTGGGGAACACTTGATGGCGTCGGCACCATCCCTTTCGAAAGCTTCAAATCATTTAAACAAAACACTGAATGATAGCGTCAAAAATCCCTTTCGAAACCATTGCCAGCGGAACCCTTGGACCCTTTCGAAAGCATTTAGGAGTGGCTTATAATATCTTTTTAAAAACTACCCTTTGAAGGCATTGATAACTTTAATATACTCGAAAGGAAAAAGAACGACAACATGGCTTCGACTAGGTTGGAGCACCTTCTTTCGAAAGCATTATTTTATAAGTAAAGATACCCATTCGAAAGCTTATTCTTTAAAACGTAAATATCAAACCCTTTGAAATCTTTTGGAAAACCTCTTTCAAAAAACATATTCTTCGACTCCTTCGAAGTCTTTAATAAAACAAAGGCAGGCGCTTTACTTTTAAAACGAAAAAAGGTATCGACCCCATCGGAAGCAATGCTTTCGGCACCATGCCTTCTGCCTTTCCTCCAATCCACTACGTACCATCTAAGTGATACCTTGTATATTGGTTTCGGTTTAGTTGGGGTTTTGACTTGATTAAAGGCAGAAGTTCTGAGTCAAAAGGTACTTCTATTAGTGGCGGAACCTACTTTTCTGAGTAAAAAGTGAATAATGCCACTTAAAGCAAATTTTATCTAACTACCTACCACTTGTAAACCTGTACTTGGTTGCCTTAAGTTTTCAATTTTTTTTACCAAAATAACTACCGCTTAGTTCCAGATCTAAAATAAGGATAATTTAGCAAATAAGCCCTTCCATTAAACAAAATCAATATTGCAAATAAGTCTTTCTTCTAAAATAGTTTAATTTTCATAGCAAATCATTTAGAAAAAATCCCCAAAAATTCTACAAATTCACTATAATCATGTTATCTAACATATCAAAACTTAAGTCCCAAATTCTCAATATAATTTTTGGAATAAATATATAAACTCAATTAACCATATTTTCCTTCGAAAATTCATAGTAATCTTTCCATAGCTTGAAAAATTATCAAAATTAAAACCCAACTCCAAAATCATGTTTTACATAACATAAATTTTTTCCATGGCATTCAAACTCAAATATAATCGGTTTCGCCCTTAAAACTGGGAGAAATCATATTTAAACAAGCTTGTTTAAATCTAGCATATTTTCGATCTGAGCATATCATCATTCAGTTCATCATAAAAACGAATTAAATCCTAAAAAACTTATCTTCATAAAACAAACTAGAGATGGTATAAGCTATTGTTCACGTTTCAAAGGAGATTGTATCGAGATTGAGATTTATTCCCCTAGCTTTAATCTTTAGCTTTTCTTTGATTTCTCTTTTCTCTTTGATTATGGGCCGCTCCTCTTATTTTACAATTTTGTTTTCAAATGACATGAATGGGAAAAGAAATGGTAAGGAATGGGAATACATAAGGGTAAGGGGTTATGTGCGACAAATTCCCATTACACCCTTATGTA
Organism: Allium cepa; assembly: GCA_030765085.1. Lineage (NCBI taxonomy): Eukaryota > Viridiplantae > Streptophyta > Magnoliopsida > Asparagales > Amaryllidaceae > Allium > Allium cepa. The sequence continues at coordinate 133,743,338 of CM060945.1, read as the reverse complement.
GATTAATTAACTTAAAGACCATTCTTTAGCCCATTTATTAATTGAGCATGGCCCCTTAATCATTATTTCAAATCTCAATCCCCTTATAACTTAACATTTACATTACTATTTAATTTATCTAATTAAATCCCTTGAATAATGTTAATAAAATTAGGGGTGTTACATCACCCAACCGGAGCTATAGTAAGATGTTGTACTTAGCTTGCAGTAGTTCGTACATTCGTTCCTATTCTTAGGTTAGCAAAATTAGGTCGTGGACAATCGAATTCCATCCATATTGAGTTTATATTCGTCCTGTCGAGTTCAGGTTGGAGTTTATGGAATATTAAGTGGCCGAACCATACTTATCTATTTATTTATACTCATATCCGCACTCTAGGGACAAGAGTTTTTTTGGCTACTAGTCGAACTGCACCTAATTTGTGTTTATACTCCAGTACGCATAGAGAGTCCAGAGTTATTTGCTGGACGGGCAAACCGCATCCATGTCTTGGTTTGATTTTGGGCTTGCCGGTGTCTGAGGAAGGATTGATAGTTCACCATACCTCAAGCGCAAACAAGCTCATGGATGGACATATCACATCCTCTTTGGATTACGGCCGAACCACGTCCAATTTAGGCTTGGGATCTCAAGCTGTCTCTTGCATTTAGGGTAGGAGTCGATGTGTGGATAGTCATACCACATCCACGTTTTTGGCGTTTATACTCCAGTCCGTACTCCGGGGATCATAGTTAGTTGATGGGTGGCCAGTCACATCCATTTGGTGTTTATACTCTAGTCCGCGCTCTGGGTACCAGAGTTGGTTGATGGGTGGTCAATCACACTCATTTGATGTTTATACTCCAGTCCACGCTCTGGGGACCAGAGTTGGTCAATGGACGGTCGTACCACATTTAATTTTTTTGTGTTTATACTACTGCTCGCACTTTGAGGACCAGGGTTAGTTGATGGGTGGTCAGTCACATGCATATGGTGTTTATACTCCAGTCTGTGCTTTGGGAACCAAAGTTTGTCAATGGGTGGTCAGTTACACCCATCTGGTGTTTATACTCCAGTCTGCGTTCTAGGGACCAGAGTTGGTCGATGGATGATCGTACCATATCCAAATTTTTGGTGTTTATACTCCAGTCCACACTTTAGTCGACAGGTGATCAATCACACCCATCTTGTGTTTATACTCTAGTCCGAGATCTCGGGACCAAAGTTGGCCGATGGACGGTCATACCACATCAAATATTTTGGTGTTTATACTCCAGTCTGCACTCTATTGACCAGAGTTTGTCAACGGGTGGTCAATCACACCCATTTTTGATTTAAATTTCAGTTTTCAAGTCGAGGTAAGAGTTGTCGAATGAACGGTTAAACCACGTTCATCATTGGAATGGAATTCTGCCCCAACATTAAGGGAAAAACTTAACAAATGGAATTCACGTCCACTTGGTGATTGTAGCTCCTCTAATCGAGTCGAGGAAGGGAGTAAGTGATGGATGGCTAGATCACATTCATGCCTCTGTTGGATGGTCAGGTCTCATCCAATTTGCTTAGTATTCCTCCTAGCAGGTTGATGGAGAGAGTTTTCGGGTGGACGATCAAATCACATCCACCTTAAGCTACAATTGTGTCCACATGTTGAGGGCGATGGTTGATGAGTAGGTAGTTAGTCATGCCTACTTTAAGTCGAGCTTCCAGACTGTTTCCTGTTTCCAAGGCTAGAGTTAATGTGTTGACAGTCAAAACACGTCCACTTTAGTTGGATCTCGGTCGTGCTGAGCTTCGGGAGAGGCATAAGTATTTTGGCGAACTCAAGTATGAGCTGGGAGTGGATGGTCGGGTTACATCCATTCCAAGTGTTTCTTCAGCCTTTAAGTCAAGCGTGTAGGTTTATAAGTGGACGGTCAGTTATGTCCGCTTTGTATTAGATTCTGACCTTATCGGGCTCTGAGTAAGGCATAGATGTTTTTCCGAAATTAAAGCATGGAGTAAGAAGTGGATGGTTGAGTCACACCCACTTTCCATTTCGAGTCCCTGGCCCCAAGTCAGGGGCATGTGGTAGCCGATGAGCAGTTGAATCATGCTCGTCTTGATGAACCCCAAAGGTCCAATCAAGGTCCATGAAGGTTGGTTGGCACCCAAATCTAATTACTTGGTCACTTGCATTGTTTGGAAGTAGTTTAGTTCAAGTTGGTCATAGATTGCAACATAATTGAATGAAATAAATCTTATTGACAAGTGAAGAAGAGTTGAATGCTAGCTATTCCACTTTTCCCCGGCCTTCCTCAGCTAGAAGTCGACTGTAGGTGGTCCAATTGATAATCAAAGGTTATTATTGGGAAGGGTCGGATGTTCCCTGCCTGCCATTCTACGGGGCTTGCACATATTATTGAAACTTTACTTTCCGGATCCGCTTTTCGATCACATCTCGAAGGTGTCTGCAAGCACTGATGTTATGATCATGTGTACCTTGAAATATACAACACTTTACGGATTTCATCTGGGTTTCGATGGACTCTCTCGAGGATGATTTCTAGTAATGCTTCGAGTTGTGAGTCTCCAAGTAGATGTTCTTGATTGAATCGTTCAAAGGAGTATATGAGTTGGATTTTGGGATTCTGGTTCGTCTCATAATAACCGATTCCTCATTTAAGGCCTCAATGCTGCCCTCGCTTTTACTTCCATCATCCATAGGGCCTATATCATTCTTTCTCTTAATCCGATCTTCCTCCTCCTTGCTTAGGTTCTGATTAATTTTGTAACATAAATGATTCAAAGTCATATGAGGCTCTTCAGGTAACCAATCGCCAAAGCGTGTCTCCGGTCGATTCCCTTTATCAACATCATCAATATGATATTCTCGTTGGGATTGCTTATTTTAGTGACAGTGGTGTTAAATATTTTGCCAAAAGTCTTTGACCGGTTTGCCTATCACTTAGGATAAGTAAGGTATAACAACATCGCATTCTTAGAGTGAGTTGCATGCATTTTGAATTACTTTATGAACTCCTTAGCGAGCTGATTAAACGAGGAAATGGACCTAGATGGTGATTGTGTAAATGACATGATCGATTTCTACTCCCTCGAGGAATATGGGAAAGAATCAGCATTTACTTGCGTTCGTCTCTTTAGTAGAATTCATGTGCCCTTCATATTTCATGAGATGCACTTGGGGGTCTAGTTTCCAGAATACACTGGCATAGTTGGCTTATTAAATCTCTTAGGATATTCTACATATTGAATGGCTTTAGTGAATGGGCTTTGATTGAGGGAAATGCTCAAGTCGTCTTAGTCCAGTCCCTTTACAAGTTATGGTTGTTAGTAATGCTTGTGAATGTTGTATGCATCATTGTCCAACGTGTGATGAATTTGTGATAATTTAATTGAAGCCCGACCCAAGAAAATTTGCTATTTTCTTAGAGTCGCCCCTTGGTTCACTTAGAGTCGCTGAATTTGAAGTGTTGGGTTGGTGAAAAATGGTGCTTTGAGTCATATTGGTGCTTGCTTGGAGAAAATCTTGGTTTACCCGAGTTTGACCATAGGCCAGAACTTCCTGGGTTTGCTTCAAGTCGAATGGGTGACTACTTTAGGTTCGAATTTGATGATGGATAGCTATACTGTGAGATGGCATAATAAGCGGCATAGGGTGGTCGTCACATAAGCCATCGTATTATAGCTAGCAAGTTAGGAATTTAGAAGATGATTAGTTGAGAGCAGTTGTAATCTACCCTAGAAGCCTGATCCATTAACCTATCCCATTTCATGTCATATCATCTTGGTTCTCCAGCCTTTGGGTGTACCATTCGAGTAATAGTTGCGTGCCCATTCCTTAGCTACACTTCAGCAGTTGCCGCTTGATTCCCTATGCCCTAGTCAGTCACAGGATATAAGGGAAGTGGATAGAATGCGCCGTCTTTAAGTTGAGTTCCGAATCTAGAATGCAAGCCATATTTTTTATGTACGACAAAAAGGAGGGATCGGTCCTGATCCCTATTTCCCCCTAGGAAGGAGGGTTCGATTACGTTCCCTTTTTGAATGCAAAAGGGATCGTTTGAACAAGGGTTTTGTTCTGGATGAATGTGACATAAGGATCAATATTGAATGTTTTATGAGAGCGATTGATCATACGGAGTATAGAGGGATCCGCAGTGAATGTAGGGATCGACTATAAGTAATTGGCGGGTGGGGTCGGTCATGAAGGCAATTGTTGGCATGCAATCGGTCACAGTCCTAAGAAGGGATCGACGACTAAGGGATCAGTATAGAGACCTTGTAGAGGGATCGATATATACACCTTGTAGAGGGATCGGTATATAAACCTTGCAGAGGGATCGACACACACACACACACACACACAGATATATATATGCATGTATGTATACACACACACACACATACACACACATCTTGCAGAGGGATCAACATATAAACCTTGTAGAGGGATTTGTATAAATACTTTTGGAGCGATCGGTATATATGCTGGAGGGATCAGTGTACATATATGTTGGAGGGATTGGTATAACTGTTTCATAGGGATCGGTACTGATGTCTTTGGAGGGATCGATATTGATGTCTCAAAGGGATTGATATTGATGTCTATGGAGGGATCGGTATTGAGCATGTATATGTATTTAGGGGTCGGTCATGAAGGGACTAGTGCTAGACCCTAAGAAGGAGGAACCGGTTCATACAGCCTTGATGGGGGGATCGGCCATTCTGGCCATGAGAGAAGGATCAGCCATTTTGTCCTTGAGAGAAGGATCGACCATTTTGGCTTTGAAAGTGGGATCGGCTATTTTGGCCTTGAGAGAGGGATCGACCTTTAGCTAACTTGAGTGCAAACTTCAACATCCGATCCTAAGTACTTGCATACATGAGTGAATCCAATCCCTCCTAAATGGTCATGAACACATGAACAACTCCAGACAAGAACACTAACATCGTCATTTCTTTTAGCTCCACAGGAAGTTAAATTAATTCTTCTAACCATGGCCATCAGCTTCCTTTAGATTTCCTTCAAATCTGTGTAGAATAGGAAGTTTACCGGCAGAACGCTGGATCTATCTCACAAATATTTGAATCCACAAGTAGATGATGAGATCCAATCAAGCTGAGAATTCAATCTCTCAGTGAAAGCACCCAAATGTTGAGGCCAAAAGTGGGCATCAACACCAATAGAATCTCGTAAAGATTAAACGATGAATGAAATTAAAACATAGCAGAAAAGTAAATGAACACAAATATTTTTGCAGTGGTTCAGCAATCTTGGCCTACATCAACTTTACATTTTTATTGATCTTGCACTGGATTATGATTATAAGAATGTTTGGATCAATTAGGATCCATTAGTACAAGAGTACTGAATAAAAATGGCAGGGAGTTATGCCGATCCCTCCAACTTCCTCCAATTAGAATGAGATCCCTAGGGGGTGTTCCGCATATTGTATTAAACTCGTAATCCGATTTTCATGTTGATAGCATGTGTAGATTTTGGGTTATTGATCGATCATTATTGCAAAATTAAGTTGTGGAATCGATACGGTACGATCCATAGTGTTAAATGTGGATCATACCTGATCCATCTTCGGGGAGTAGTGAGCTTTCATGATTTTGCTTCATATTATCATCTATGCTTGATTTTTGGACCCTACAATCATCGCTCTAGGTTACTGGCCTTGATGACAGTCGAGTCTAACTTGTCTAGTCAGTTTGGATATAGTCGGGTTAAAATGCCGGATAACGATGTGTACTTATATTGTCTTAAATATTTCAAGATAACATAACATATATCATTGTATATTATGCAAGAAGTATATATTATTTAATTAACTAGTTTCCTTTATAATCTTATTAATAAAAATTAATTTTGAAATTAACATATGTATATACATGTATTCAAACACTTTAAGAAAATTTATTATATTATAATTTATATATATATATATATATGTTTTATTTCAATTTTAACTTTAAAATTTAAAAAATATGTTTTTAAATTTCGAAGCGTTTTTTAAAATTAGTCCAAGACCCAATTTAAATTGGGCCGCTTTTATTAGGGGTAATGTAACGACCTGTTTTTTTACATATCAAAGGATCATAAAATATTTCTATTTTATTTGCAAGGTCATATGATTCTATAATTTTGGGATATGGCTATTAGGAAAATTTTACAAACTTGTGATTTTTCCTGAATTTCTATATAACCATTTTGACCCTAAAAACTTTGTTTGGGCTATATATTTCAATAAGAGTCGAATTGTTGTCTTAAACCAATTCCATTGCTTCAGGATGATGGCTTCCCTTTACGTAAAGTAGTCATAATAGAAAAGTTGACTTTCATTTAGGAAATTATGCTTGTTTTAAATTTTAAATGCTACTGGCCTGAATTAGTTTATTAACTAAGTCCACTAGTAAGTCCATTAATCTAATTGGAGAACCACTATTAATAGGGGATGTAAGAGTTAAACTAAAACTTTTCCACTCTCTAAACCTTAATTAGCTCTAAATCCATCTTAATTCATCCAAATTTCTCTCTAAATCAAACTAGATTATGGATTAGAGATGAAATCTTTGATTAGAAGCTAAAGATAATAAAATTGGTTGATTAGAAGTGCTTTTCATTACTATCTGAATTGGATCTATATTCAAATTAGTTGAATTTGGTTATTGATGAGTGGTTTATACCTTCTCACTATACTATGCATGTTTGTATAACAGAATTATAGGATTTAACATGCTTTATATTGATTTTTGGCCATAAAACCTTTTCTAACTCTAATTACATGTTAATCCATGCATATGATATAGCTGATCAGAAATCACCTTTATTTATGTTCATATATTCATGCTATATATTTTGATCTGTTTTAGAGATTGACTTGTTTATCTTATTTCTATGAATTGCATGTTTGAATGGATGAAACTACTTGTTGTTCTATTTGTTTGATGTTATTTGATGTTGTTTGTTAGTGCTTTAGATGTTTAGAAAGATAGGTATGAGAATTGGGCATATCGGGGGCAAAGATGATTAGAATTAGGCGAAACTTCGAAAGGAGGCTCTGGAGTATGGAGAGAGTTAGTGGTTCAAGTCATGTGTTTAAATTCATTAAGTAAACATGTCAGCATCAACATGTTCATGTTGGCTCCAACATGTTCGTGTTGGCACAGACATGTTTGGATCGGTCCTATAGTTAGGTGACTTTTGTGGGGCCAAGAGCAAGGCTTTGCCCAAGTTGATGGATTGGTGATTGGCTAAGTGTTAAAGCCTATGAAGACTTGTTTCTAAAATATGGAGTTAACTTATTTGAAGTGAAGACTTGTTCCTATAACAACTTGTTTTGGATTGATAGGCCGGGCAAAAGCATCTAGCCATGGAGTATTGGAAGCGAGGAAGGAGTGGAAGAAAACTCGACCACTAGCTCGCTAGGTAGAGAGATCGACACCGACATGAAGAAGTCAGACCGATTTGTATTGGTGAGTCCAATGGTTGTGAAACTTCTAGGGAATGATGTAGAGGTTCTGTGGATCATATAGGAGGTGTTGGCTCATTTGTATCAGAGTTGGATGACGATGTAACAACATGATGAAAAGCTAGAATCTTAGGATTTTGACTCATATTAGGAGTGGTTCCGAAGATGGCAGCTCGATAATGGATAGAGCCGTAGGATCGAGGAATGTGGAAGAGTTCCTTAAGAATAATGGAAAATAGATTGAGCTAGAAGGGCTTGGTGTCCAAAAGGAGCAACAGAGGGCTCAGATAAGTATGTGCAAAGGAATCGTTGATGCATAGAGTGTTTTCTTATGTACTCAAAGCAGGGGTATTATAAGCGGGGATGCCCATGGATTGGTAGCAAGGATCAGAATATTCTACACCATTGGCTTTGGAACCGATGTCTAGCTTTGGGGCTATGAGACATGTATCGAGCTTTGTTCTACGTGATACGAGAGTAAATAGAGAACCGATATGTCCATTAGTCCCTAGCAGCAAGGAGGCCATACGAGTTATCATATATTCAAAGAACAGGGATGAGTGATAGAGAGTCTTATTTGATGGATGCTATAGTAGCTTTGGTTCCTTTCGTTTAATGGGCTATTACTCATGGATATCATTGGGAGTAGGTATTGGAGATAGGTATATTTGGTCATCCATTATGATATTCTGCATTGTACCTTTATTATATAGTAGAATATCGTACTATACTATTATATCCTAACTCCTTGCTTGCAAGGATATGCCAGGCGGGTTCATGTACTCTTATTCATGACCTTATTTACATGTACAGTATCTTGAGATTTATTTACCGATTACACCAGACTTTTGTCTGATCCAAGATTGTATGCTTTGCTTCTTATTATCTTGGACAAGATAACATGTTTAAGTGATGCAGTAGCTATTCAGAGGAAGAGCTGGATGGAGCTATCTCATATTATGTACTTATACAGAGTCTATGCTTATAACACTATGTAGCGCTGTGGATCCTTAGCATTGACTGTTTACTATTTGTATTTGAGATGTTGAGTTTGTTTTCGTTGTATAACTCTGTGGGTATTATACTGTGGTGATGATTTGTTCACATTGTTGATACTGTCTCTTTATTTGTATATGTGATATTATATTTTTTCCATGCGTTGTGAGATATACGACAGGTTATATGCTATATTTGTTCATTCTAAACCCTGATGATCATCTTACATCGTCGACCATGAGTGCAATGCACTGTTTATACTCTATCGGTGCCGGTGGTATATGGCGGTTGTCACATTTGGTATTTTAGCTTTGGTTATACGATTAACCTAAGTTGATACTGTGTTCCAATAGAGATAAGGAAGGAGTTGTCGCCTTAGACTAGATCTAGAGCGTATATATACAAAAGAATGTGTACTTGTTACAAGTTTGGTTTTCAAAACTGTATAGTAGTATAGTATTAGTCGCATGCATATGAGCATTACAAGCACGGTTTTCTTTATGAAAGAACGATCATTCTTGTTACGGATAAAGATGAGTCATCATACGAGAAATACTATGAGATGGGCTTCAAGAGTGGAGGAAGGAGCGAAATCAGGTGCTGCTATGCCTAATTCCAAGTCATGTTCAATGCTATGATGGCTAATATGATGGGAAATACTCTTGGAGTTATGATGGGAGGAGGTTCTCCAATGCAAGCGCTTAGGGCTGATTTCGTCAAGTTAAGCAAGAAATACTCCATCTTGGGTGAGAATCCATTTAATAGAACGGAATTAGCCATAGAAGTAGAAGACCGATTGGATACTTGTGGGCACATCTTTGGTGATATGGAGGTGGAAGATGCTATGAAAATAAAGTTGGTTTCAAGGCAGCTTCATGGATGAGATAGAATTGGTGGAATATTATCACTATTTCTACTCCATAAGATCAGTTTTCTTGTGACTAGTTTAGGATGAGGTTTGAAGAGAACTTCATTCCGGTTGCTTAAAAGTCGGCGTTGTTAGGAAATTCACTAATGTCAAGTAGAGAGAGCTGATATTTTTTAAATATGTGGTAGAATATGATGCTTTGTCTAAGTATGGGAAGTCATTCTTTGATACCCCCTTGAGGAAGAATGAAAAGTTCATCATAGGATTGGATGACTATCTTAGGGAGAAGCTAATGGACCATATTGATAATCCTTTGAAAAGAAAGTATAGAAGGCACTTCGCTATGAGAACCTATACCCAAAGCTAGGAGTGCTACTGCTAAGAAGGAGGACCTAAAGCCGCAGCTAGGCAATAAAGGCAAAAAGAAGTGGAATGGAAAGCAGCCCCAGGGCAAGGGGTCAAGAAGGTAAATGGAAACCCTTTTGTTATGGGTGTAAAGAGAAAGGTCATTTAATCAGGGATTGCAAAGTAAGTGATAATAAGTAGTGCAACAACTGCGATAAACCAGGAAATTTGAAGAAAGATTGTCAAGAATCGATAAAGAATAAGCAGATAGTGAAGGCATATGCTTTCTATTAGTGATGTTCGTATTTGAGTTTTATTTGGTACGGGTGCTTCACATTCATTCATATGTAGTGACCTAATGGAAAATTTGGTATTGAGACTCGAGATAGTAGACCGGCCCTTGATCGTGACAAACCTTGTTGGTAGCTGATTAGTTTGTGCATGGTTTATAGTGTTTTAGTTTTATCAAGTCATAGATGATCTTTATTTTGTGATTCCTTTATTTTGAATTTCATCGGGTTCAGGATTATCTTAAGAATGGATTGGCTAAAGTATGTGGCCATAGTGGATTGCGAGAAGCTGTTGGTGACAATTGGAGATATGGATGGGAAAACGGTAGTGATTAGCGCCTACCAGAGGATGAGGTGGTGGTTAGCTTTCTACATTCAGTTGAGGTTCGACAGGAGGGGTTGTCACCAGTGTCGATCTCTAGAGAGTATTCGAATGTCATTGAGGAAGTGACTGGATTGTCGTCGTATAGAGAGATCGAGTTTAAGATAGACTTGGTGAAGGAAGCGAGACCTATAGCTATGCCTTTGAGGTGTATGGCACCCAGAGAGCAGAAGGAATTACAGGTGCAAGTAAATGACCTATTGATGAAAGGGTTTATTCGAAGAAGCATGTCTGAGTGGATGCACTTTGTTGTATTTGCAACTACGACGGGTGACTCTTTAAGGTTATGTGTGGATTACCGTGAGCTGAATAAAATGACGAAGAAGAACAAATACCCACTTCCATGTATTAGTGACCTATTAGATCAACTGCATGGTGAGATGGTGTTCTCTCAAATGGATTTGGCAACGAGATTTCACCAGCTTAGCGTAGCGAAGAAGAATGTGCCTATTACTACATTTTGTATGCTGTCGGGTTTTATGAGTCGTCGGTAATGCTATTAGGGTTGACTAACGCTATGTCATACTTTAAGGATCTCATGCATCGAGTTTTCAAAGACCACCTGAATAATTTTGTGCTTGTGTTCGTAGATGATATTATGATCTACACAAGAACTAAAGGGAAGCACAAGATGCACTTGAGGATTATGTTAGAGATATTGAGGAAGCACAAGTTGAGAGCAAAGTTCTCTAATTGTCACTTCTAGAGAGAAAAAGTGAGATTCTTGGGTCATGTTACGTTAGGATAGAGCATAGCAGTGGATCCTGCGAAGGTGGTAGCGGTCCAAGATTGGAATCGACCCAAGAATGCTACGAATGTGAGGAGTTTCGTAGGATTGGCCAGATATTATAGACGCTTCATCAAGACCTTCTCAAAGATAGTAGCATTATTGTCCAATTTGACAAAGACGAATTAGACTTTTGTTTGGGACGCAAAGTGTAAGCAGTGCATTTGTGAGTTTAAAAGAGAGGTTAACAAGTACACCAGCGTTGACCATTTCAAGTGGAAATGAAGAGTTAACAATATACACAAATACCCGTGGCAGTAGATTTGCGGCGTTTTTGATGCAAAAGGAAAAGTTGTTCCTATGCTAGTCGACTGCTAAAACTACACGAAAGGAATTATCCAACTCATGATTTGGAGTTGGCGGTGATTGTTTTTGCTTTGAAGGTGTGGAGGCATTATTTATTGGGAGAGAGGTTTGAGCTATTTGCAGACTATAAATCCTTGAAGTGCCTTTCCACTTAGAAAGATCTCAACCTTCGTTAGGAATGGTGGTTAGAGTTCTTAGCCTCTTATGAATTCGACTTTTCCTATACAATAGGTAAAGGGAATGTAATCACCGATGCATTGAGTAGAAGACATACAAATTTGGTAGCAATGTTCTTGGAATGTAAGCTGATGGAGTATATTATTGGATTTAATTTTAGGCCACACTACGCGCTAGAACCTGAAATGTTAACAAGTTTATCGATCTGACCTACTCTCATAAAAATGATCCATGCTAATCAGAAGCGGGATGTTAGGCTAGCGGATATCATGGCAAAGATAAAGGAAGGAGTATAATATGAAGATACGAAGCAATATAAACTCGACCTAGAAGTTTGGCTTTGTAAAGATGGGAGGTTGTTTGTTCCCAATGTTGATGGATTGCAAGGTGAAGTGCTAGGAGAGAGTCATCATTGCAGATAGATTATTCATCCCGATGGTAAAAAGATGGACGGAAATATAAAGCGAAGCTATTACTAGGAAGGCATGAAAAGGTATGTTGGGGCATTTATCTCAAAGTGTATGAACTGCTAGTTGGTAAGGGCAGAGTAGAAAAACCTTAGTGGACTGTTGCAACCACTAGGAATTATTGATTGAAAATGTGAGCAACTATCGATGGATTTTGTAGATGGATTGTCGAGGACTCAAGCAGGGTATGTTGACATTTGCGTTATAGTAGATCGATTGACCTAGAGTGTGAGGTTTATACCATACAAGTCAACTAGAACGACATCCAAGCCGACAGAGTTATATATAAAGTGGATGGTACAATTTTATGGTGTACTGAAGAGCATTGTGAGCGACCAAGACCAATTGTTCAATAGTGGATTTTAGAAGATTACGAGAGGCGTTTGGAACGGAGCAACATCTTAGTATAGCTTATCACCCGCAAATGGATGGGCAGACCAAGAGAGTAAATCATATATTGGAAGATCTCTTCGAGCATGCATTATAGACTTTGGTGGATCATGGGATGATCATTTGCATTTGGTGGAATTTTCATACAACAACAATTATTAGTCGAGTATTTGAATGGCTCTGTATGAAGCATTGTATGGAAGGCCGTGTAATGCTTTTTTATATTGGTGGGAGGTGGGCAAGAAATTGACACTTGGACCAGATATGATTAGAGAGACATTGGAGAAGATTGAAATCATTCGACAATGAATAAAAGCTGCTTAGGATCGACAAAAAAGATATGGATAAGAGACGAATGGATTTAAAGTTTTTATCAGAGACATGGTGTTCGTGAAAATTTCTCCTCGAAAGAATATAGTTCGGTTTGATATAAAGGGGAAGTTGGCACCGAAGTTCGTAGGTTCTTTTTCGATAATCAAGAGGATTGGGAAGCAAGCACATAGGATCGACTTACCTTAGAAGATCGCAGGCTGCACAATGTTTTCATATCTCTTATCTATGAAAGTTTATGCATGACCCATGCATGATGATTACACCGGATCAACTAGAAGATGAAGAACCATAAGTTTTTATATCTCGTAAGCCGATTCGTATTGTTGGGTACAATACGAAATAGCTTAGGAGAAATACGATGAAACTAGTTAATGTATAATGGAGCGAAAGTGATGGCGATTGTACATGGAAGACAAAGGAGAGCATGAAGACTAGGTGTCCAGAGCTCTTTGGATGGTAAGACCCAACATCTATCCTATCTACTTTCACCATTGTATATTATATTGGATAGATTAGTATTCTGAATGCTAGGATAGATCACTTATACTATTGATTGCATGGTTGCTTGTTTAGCATATGTAATGGTTGTTTATGATTGGTAGGGATGCAAGATAACTATGACTGCTTATACTTTGGCCTGTTTGGGGATTTCAGGGTGAAATTCCTAAAGGGGAGAAAATGTAATGCGTGTATTTTATGTATCAAGGATCGTAAAATGTTTCTATTTTTTTCGTATGAGGTCGTATGTTTCTATAATTTTAAGATATGACCCTTGAGGACATTCTACATACTTGTGATTTTTCCTGAATTACTATATGACCATTTTGTCCCTAAAAACTTTGTTTGGGCTATAAGTTTAGATAAAAGTCGAATTATGGTCTCAAACTAGTTTCATTACTTCAGGATGATAGTTTCCTTTTCTGTAGAGCAATCATAATAAAAAAAGGGACTGACAGTAAGGAAGCCATGCCTGTTTTAAGTTTTAAAAGCTGCTGGTCAAAATTATTGTGTAATTAATTAAGCCTATTAGTCTAGTTGGAGAACCACTATAAATAAGGGCTGTAGGAGTTAAACTAAAACTTTTCCTCTCTTTCCAAATCAGGTATAAATCCTAATTAGCCCTAAACTCATCCAAATTTCTCTCTAAATCAAACAAAATTGTGGGTTAGAGATAAGATCTTTGATTAGAAGCTAAAGATAATCAAATTGGCCGGTTAGAAGTGCTTTTCATTGCTGTCAGGATTGGATGTATATTCAAATTGGTATATTTTGGCGATTGGTGAGTAGTTTATACTTTCTCACGATACTATGCATGTTTATATAGTAGAATTATAGGATTTGACATGTTTAAATTGGTTTCTGGCTATAAAACCTTTTTTAACTCTAATTACATGTTAATCATGCATATGATACATACTGATTAGAAATCACCTCTTTTTATGTTCATATATTCATACTATATGTAGACTTATGTCAGAGATTGACTTGTTTATCATGGATGAAATTTCTTATTGTTCTATTTTTTGTGTGTTATGAATGTTTAGAAAGATAGGTAGGAGAATTGAGCATATTAAAGGCAAAGATGATCGAAATTGGATGAAACTTGGAAGGAAGGATGTAGAGTATGGAGAGAGTTGGTGGTTCAAATCGCATCTTCAAATTCTTTAAGTAAACATTTCGGCACTGACATGTTCATGTTGGCACTGATATGTTTAGGTCGGTCCTATGGGTTGACAACTTTGGTGTGGCCAAGAGCAAGGCTAGTGGAGGTTGCCTAAGGCGATGGATTGGTGATTAGCTAATTGTTGGAGGCCATGATGACTTGTTTCTAAAACGTGGAGTTGAGTGCTTTGAGGAAAAGATTTTTTTCCTATGACGACTTGTTTTAGGTTGACAGATCAGAGTCAAAGCATCTACGCATGGACTATTAGAAGCAAGAAAGGAGTGAAATAAAACTCGACCACTAGTCGGTTAAGTAGAGAGACCGGCACCAACATAAAGAGGTCAGTACCGACTTGTAATGGTGAGTCCAACGGTAGTGGAACTTTTGGGGATGATGTGTAGGTTTTGTGGATTGTGCTGGAGGTGTTCGCTCGTTTGCATCCGGGTTGGATGGCGATGTAACAGTATGATGAAAAGCTAGACTCTCCGAATATTGGCTCGTAGTGGGAGTAGGTTTCGAAGATGGCGGCTTGGTAATGGATGGAGCTGTAGGATAGGGGAATGTGGAAGGGCTCCTCGTGAATAATGGAAACTGGATTGAGCAAGAAGGGCTTGGTGTTCCAAAGAAGCAAAGAAGGGCTCGAATAAGTATATGTTAAGGAATCGTTGATGCTTGGAGTGTTTTCTTATGTACTCAAAGCAGGGGTATTCTAAGTGGGAACACTCATGGATTGGTAGCGAGGATCTAAATACCCTAGGCCAGTGGCTTTAGATCTAGCATTTAGCATCTGGCTTTGGGCTATGAGACCCGTATCGAGCTTTACGCTGAGTGATACGAGAGTACACAAAGAATCGAGATTTCCATTAGTCCTTGGTAGTAAGGAGGCCATACGAGTTATCATATATTCAAAGCGCATGGATGAGTGATAGCGAGTCTTGTTTGATGGATGCTATGGTTGCTTTCATTTAGTGGGCTATCATTCGAGGATATCATTAGGAGTAGGAACTGGAGATAGGGATATTTGGACATCCACTATGGTATTCTATTTGTACCTTTATGACATAGTAGAGTAGCATATTATACTGTTATGTGCAATCTCTTTGTTTGGAGGGATATGTTAGGTATGGTTCGTGTACTCTTATTAATTACCATATTTACCTGTATAGTTTATTGAGATTTATTTACCACTCACATCAGACTGTTATCTAACCCAACGTTTTATGTTTTCCTTCATATTATCTTGGGTACTCTTAAATGAGTAGACTAGATAATAGGTCTAGGTGATGCAATAGCTGTTCGAAGGATGAGCTGGATGGAGTTATCTCCTATTATATACTAATATGGAGTCTACGCTTATCTCGCCGTGCAGCACGGGGGAGCCTTAGCAGTGACTGCTTACTATTTGTATTTGAGAATAGTTGTTGAGTTTGTTTCCGTTATATAAACTCTACAATTGATGTATAACTCTGTGGATATTATACTCTGGTGATTATTTGTTCACATTGTTATTACTGTCCCTTAAGTTTTATATGTCATATTATATTTTTTCCACGCATTGTGAGACATGCAACATGTTATATGCTGTATTTGTTTGGGCTATGCTGACATCCAGGGAGGGCAAAGTACTTGATTACCTAAACTCATCCTTCGATACTGCCTTCATAGACACCCTACTATCTAGGTTGTAAGCTTAATTATTCAACCATAACATAACTAATTTAGACCACATAGGTTATTAGGCTCTAATACCATTGTTGGAACTGGGCCAGCCCATAGAGGGGTACTTGGGGTAAATTTGCTTTTTTGGATCTTTATCAGGCCTATGTTATCTAAATTCATTTAGAATTATTCTAATTTTTTTTAAATAAAATCAATATTATATTTTAATTCATAAATAAATTTTTAGTTATGTAATTTATATTATATAGTATATCAGTGTATCATATACACATATGTATGTACGTGTGCATGCAACATGATAATAGTTACATGGTTTGACACACCCGTGTGTATACACACAATTGCTTATAGATATATATAATAATAAATATGTCTATATATATATTTTCAGAATTTCTCTCGGCCCGGATTTTTTTTGGTTTATATATATCTTTAAATAATTAATAATTAATTAATTAATTTAAAACCACATGGAAATATTAAAAAAATTCTGAAAAAATAGATAACATAGTTTGCACTAAAACTTTATGCTAAAATTTTATATTAACTATAAATATGTATGCATATATATTATTTTCATAATCAATTATATATATATATATATATCTAAAATAAAATAATTGTTTTTGCCAAAAACCTTATACATATGAATAAATATTTTATAAAATGAAATATACATAATATAATGTTATTATTTTGAATTTAAATTTAAGTTAAATAAAATCTTTTGTTAATATAATTTTTATTTTCGAATTTGATTTTTTAGGCCATGGGCACTTGAGCCTATATACACGTACAAAATAATTATTTTAATACATATATATATGCAAAAATTTATATAACCATCCAATATGTGACTAGATAAAAGAATTTATAGCCATCCAATATATATATATATATATATATATATATATATGAAAATATTTATATAACCACCCAATAGGTGGTAACATAAAAGCATACAGATTCATGATATCAATTTCTAACCAAGATAGAATATGACAAAGATGAGCATATTAAATATTACAAACAAGTAATATTACCTTTCACCAAATCCTAGTTGTTTGCACCTTGAAACGAAGAATCTAACTCCTTGAATTGAATCTCATATCTAAAATTTACTAGCTCCCTTAACACAGTTGCCACCACCTATCGAATTAGATATAACATGATGTATTTAGGCTTGAAAATTGTGAACCAATGGAAGAGGGGCGGCCAGCCTAGTATGGAGTAAATGGAATGAGCAAAAAGATCGAATCTAAAGTGGGGGTTAGAGGGAACAAATAAATAGGAGACAAGGGAGTGAAATAAAGATCAAGATTCTTTTTTTTCTCTTACTAATTATTTTCTTTTGAATTCAAAATTCCTCCCTCTCTAGCCGTCTTATGGCTGGCTCTTTATTGTTCCCTGATAGCCACTTAAACCAAGCTCCAATTGAGCGTTAAAACTATTTCAAGCCCGAACAATATTTATTGCATTTAAATCCAATTTAAACGTGAATCGATATCGTATATCGACTATGTCTATATAACTATTATATGCACATTATTTAATATTATTCAATATACATCAAATAAAATTTTATAATTAATATTTCATAAATATTAATTAACTTAATTAATTTATAATAACTATAATTTAATTAAATCAAGTGGCAACATGAGTATTCAATGGTATGGTTATATGACTCTTAAGTGTAAATTTGTTAGCGGTTAATATCGAACACCTTGAATTCTAACCTTCACATTTCACTTAGTAGGTGGTGTGCTATTATGGTCAAATTTATCGCTTACTTGGTATCGATAAAATTCAATTTTACTTTATTAAGCATTATCCGGTAATGATAATTATTTTCACCAATTCTCTTCATTACAACTATATCGCTTAGAACATAAGAAATTTGGTAATGGCCAAAATTCCAATATCGTTCATTTTCAACTATGCAGTTCAAACACAAAGGCCTTAGTTCAATAATAACAACTATTATCAACAGAACTACTCTAGCCAGAGATTTTGCATTTGAGTTAACTTCAGTTGATTGTGACACTAACCTCATATAGCCGAGGAGATGAATCCCCTCTTGAACCCAAATATAGTCGATCGATGGACGATATGCAATGATTAACTATAATCAATGTAGAGCTTTCATATTGAAGACCAACAATATCCTTAAGTCAAGAGAACTGTATAAATTAGCCACATCAATATTTTTGGTTTGAGCTTTGTTATATTTGCTAAAATACTATCGAGTGAGTTATTCCATAGTTATCCAATAATCATCAGTACGTAACCCTTTGATACCCCCCAATAGTCATGAGTAATACACTATCTAATATTTGAAGAGCGTTCATGCTCTAGTATCAGTGGATGCATCGATATCCGGTCTCGATACATCTCAACTAGGAATATTTTAAATGATGTGTCTATTATATTATGATACAGTACTTATGATTATGAGTATTTGTAATTACTATCACAAACACACTATTTATGGATTTTTAATTAAATGTGGTTTAATTAAACATTTAATTATTTATAACATCATAAGTATATAACAAAAAAGAAAACACATTTTATTATGAACGAGAATTGATTACAGAGTTAATAATTTACAATAAATTATAGAATTGCCTGTAGAGCATATCCATAACTCTATCAGTATTAATATTTTAAAACGAATTAAATGTACATATTAGCTTATAATGTTATTGATCGGTAGCATTTTTGAACGAAGTTATTTTATGATTCCACCTTCTAATATCATTTTATTTATTTTAACTGTAGTGATGCTATTTTGTAGTATCATTTTTTGTTTTTTAAATAAATTAATTATGTATATTTCGATCAATAATGCTTTGTTGTAATAGTATTTTATGAATTGTAGTAATAGTTTCTGAATTGTAATAACATATTTTGAATTATACCGTCAATTTATAAATAACTATGGCATCTTTTTATACATGTATAGTAATGCTAACATATAATATCGTTTTTTTTATTTAAATAAATATAATTATGTTGATGTTAATTTATAGTAGAAGTATGAGAATTGTAATAGCATTTTTTGAATTGTGGTAACTTTTAAAAATTGTAGTAGTAGTTTATAAATAACTGTAGCATCTTTTTAGACGATTTATATATTGTATCTCACGATATTATTTTATAATTGATCCATGAATTATAGTATCAGTTTATGAAGTGTATTAACTCTTTTTTATTTTGGAGTTTTTAAGAATTGCAATATCATTTTTGAATTAATTTTTAAATCCACTTTCCAGTATTATTTTATAGTTTTTTGTAAATGTGATATCATTGTTACCTTATTTTTTGAAAATTTGTAATACTGTTTTAAAAAATTAATTTATAATGTTATTGCATAGCTTTGTAAAGGTGACAACATTTCTATTTAATATTTTGAATATTTATCATGCTTGTTTCATAAATTATTTTATAATGCAACTCTATAGTATCGTTTTTATTTATTAAATTAAAAATGAATACATCAATTATATTTCAATTTTAGCGTGAAATCGTTGACCTTACCTTGTGTTTTTTGACTAAATGATACAAATCAGTAGCATATTATACTTGCTATATTTCTTTCTACATCATTATCTCATATAAGGTACTGTAATCATTTTTCTACTTGTTGCTATTTTTGCTGCAATTGATGATTGGCGAGCAAGATGAGGTGATCAACAATGATATGCTTGAGGATGTAGGCAGGATGGTAGACGTCGAGTAGAGGCTTGATTTGGTTTTGAGGAGGTGGCGCCTACGAATGGCGGCAGCAATTATGAGCTGTGGTTGAGCGCATGTGTAGTACGACGTGAGGCGTGCGTTGGCGTAGGAACTTAAAACCGTCCGCCGATCCAAGCTCACATACCTCTGGATAAATTTATATAGGATAGTAAAGCGTACGACAGAAATCAAACTTGGGTATGCTAAATTGTGCTTTTGATCACTCAGAACAATAACAATCTCATGATTGTAGTTTTGACTAATTGAAAATTTTAATATAATACGACCGCACAACAGTGAACACTGCAACAAATCTTGCTTCTTAGTGCATTTCTCTAAATATAGACCCTCTCAATTTCATTGGTTATACTAGTTCCTTACCATCTTAACTCACCAACTCATATTTTAGGTACTCCTAAAGATGACAGCTTTTGATTTCGCTGGTTATTCATTGATCGTTTTTTTTGCTAATATTTGGGCTAAAGATGACAGTTTTGGTTATTTTATTAACATCATATAGATTTTGCACCAAACGTTTGATTCTACTGGGCTGCTACTATTATCAGTCATTTGCTTTTATTCCATTTGTACGTCAAAGATTTTGTTCCATTTAAGATCATACCACGTTTCTGGATGCATTCATGCTCTTCTTTATTGTGTAGTCAATGTCCGTATTGCACAATATTTGTTCAGTTACCATTTTAGAATAAATTTTAGTGTGTGATATTTGTTTATACATGACTTGAATACAATGGAGAACTGACCAGGTATGTTCCATTTGCTTTGAATTTATTATTCCATCAAGAAGCCACAATTCAGCAAATTCATGGATACTTGTTGCTTATTTCTTGTGTTCAGTGATAGATTTTTCTTCTTCTTTTGATCCACTTTCTACTGCGGCTCCAGGCTCTTGCCTGTGTTCATTATGCTTAATTTTAAAGAATGTTGTGTTCTTTGGGTGCAAGTATGGTGCAAGTATATATTTATAATTCTGAAAGTATATTGTGTTCTGTGCTTAATTTCAGAGTTATAAATTTCTGATATATATGTTACAGAGCTTGTATAGATATTAGATTTAAGAAGTACTGTAAAAATTCAAAGGGTGGAGATGAAATTTTTTGAAAGGTTAATTTAAATTTTCTCGTTGGACAGTTGTTAATTTTAAGTATGTTAGAACACGTATAATCTAAATAAGTTGGTCTTTATGTTAATCTTCTCATTGGGCATTTAGTTAGTATCCATGCCGATCCTGAGTTTTACATTATTTTTTTAGATCTCTTTGACCCTTTGTTATTCCGTTCTTACTTCCAAGTTCCATCTTTATCATTGTTTGTACTCTTATTACTTTGTTTACTTTCTACTAATTTTTTTATGAATTATGGAAGCTTAAACTTTGAATTGATTATGATGAAATAATCCATGCATTAATTGACACTTGGTTTAACTTATAAACTAATTTGTATGTGATAAAATTCTTTCAACCTATACTTCTTACTATTTGCAGTTATCAACTTTTATATAGTTTTAGCTTACTTTTACAGATTTTGGATATTGATTTAACACACATACATATATAAGTGTAAACATATCAATGAACGTGGAGCCTTAATTCTCTTATTAATAAGGTTGTCGTTTGTTAACCGAGTTTTTAACCAAGCAGCAAAAGACAATAGAAGTTAGAACGTCAAAACAAAGATGAAATAACTCGGAAACTTAAAAGCACACTCAGACACTTAGAAGGAATAGAGAAACACCTAAGGGAAATTTTAAATGGATTGTAGCTAAGGACATTGCTCGGTACCGAGGTACATAGGTCGTATAAACCTTCTCCATTCCATATCATCAATATTAACCTTGAAGATACACGACATGTGGTATGATCGTGAAGCCGCACCAGTAACCAACGCAGAAGGAATGAAGAACGTCGCATTTCAACAACAAGCAGGTATATGCAACGCCGCATGTTGTTAAGGATATCACACATCATCTACGTTGATTGTTGTCGATATCGTCTATTATCTATGCCGACCTTCATCGATATAGTTGTGGATTATTATCACATGTCACCAATACCGCATGAACCAATGTCACATCTCGTCAAGGAAGTAGTGGTGTCGAATGTGACCAATATAGTAAGCCCTCGATGAATGTCAACATAGCCTACACCGTGTCTCATTGATGTCGTGCCTAATCAATGCCGCCATCCACTTAATAAGTGATTTCGTGGACCATCGTTGATGAAAGATGTTTATGGTCAATGCTGATCCAATAATATTTGCTCGAAGTTGGTAAATTCGTTGCTAATGTCGCCACTGTTCCATACCACTATTTACCTATGATGTAAGTAACAACTCTATGATGTTGCTTCAATTCCAATGTCGTTGCTCCTTAGAGTCATCCTCTATAGAACTATCCATCATTAAGGGCGCCAATGATCAAAACCAACATTCTACAATGTTGATAGCGAACATCATCAATGTTTATTGAGGTTACACATGCGATGTTGATGGTGAACGCTACCAATGTTTACAAGAGCCATCGGTGTCGTAAATCCTTAATGCCACATATCTTCGTCAATGGAGCAAAGCTGAAGCTTCCCCTACACCTAAAGATGCCAAAAGTCACTATGCATCATCGACGATGGCGAAGCCTAGGAATACTAAAGCCGAGTTAGTGTGCCACTTATCTACCCCTATAAGTACATCCTAGAGGGTTGAAAGGGAGCGATTCATTCGTACCTCTCTTCTTACATTTTACATTTTGTAACCCTAGATAAATTTGGGGATTTTTGCCAATTGTAGCACTTGAACCTTGTACACATAACGAATTGAATATTGAACCATTGCATAGCAATCAACGTGAGGATTTATGACTTGTGACTTAGATATTGACTTAACTTGTGACTTGCATATTGACTTTGCTTAAATATGACATTCAACATGATTTTTCCTTGATATTGAATGCATATCGAAATTGCTATGGGCTCGATATCAAACATGCTTCATTCTAACGATTTGGTTTAGTCTTGCCTTAGCCTCCGTTGATCAACTTTATTTTCCACACTTTTGGGGTTGACGAAGAAATTCATTAAAATTTTGGTGCTAGAATAAGGGCTTGAACCTCCAACTCCATTAAAACCCTAAGTGGAACTACCCTAGCTTGCATATTTAGAGCTTTAAAGACTTGCCTCTACCAAGCATATCCCATTCCAAGCTAACCTACCTTTGGTTTTCAACACTTATTATTCACAACAACTATGTTTTGTTTACATGCCAATTAATCAAGTTAAAATCTCCGAACAAGGATCCTCCGAGCCTCAAGTGATTAGGCAAACTTACAAAATTACTAATGATCCCCAGCTTAATGAAGAACAAGTGCTGAGACTTATGGCATTACAAGTTATAGAAGAGAAGAAAAGACAAATGGCTCCATACAATCGTGAGAAATGGAGTTTAAATCCCTTCCATATTGGGCCAACGCCAATCTTTGCTCTGGGTGGACAGGACAAAAAGGATAGCATATTCTTGAAAATGAGAAAAGAGATTCAAATCAAGGCTGAGGGGACCATTTTTGGTTAGGAAATAGAAAGGGCCTTCAATCAATTCATTAGAAAGTAGAGAGGTGTGCTCAATCAATCTATAAAACAAATGAAGCACAAGACTCACTAAAAAGAAAACTAACCATCGAGAGTGAAGGGTCCATCACAAGCAATGAAAGAGTCAAGCATCAATTGAGAGGGTCATTTCCCAGAAAACTCCGACTTCCTAAAACTTTTCCGTTACTATATCTTATGAAAATATATATCTCTTGATTAAAGACAAGCTCAACTACTGGACTTCAGAAAAGAAGTGTCTAATGAATGAAAGGAATCTCAGAGGGCTATATTGTTCCTATCATCGAGACAATGGAGATGACACAAACCTATGTTGAAGCTTGGAGGCTTGATCAATAATTTCCTAGGGCAAGGAAAGCTGAATGAATTTGTACGAAAATGTTAAGTAAGCCACCAATAAAATAAGATCTGTTGAATGAAATAAGTGTATCTACATGGTTGAGTAGTAAAAAGCTCCTAAAAATAATGGAAATCCTAAACCACTGTCTAAGATGGAGGTAAGGGGCTAAGCCTTTGTGTTCGCCAAGTTGGCCTGATCAAAGCACCTTCAAAGGGAGGTCAGAGTATGCCTTAGGTCCCATCTAAAAATGTCTGACCAAAGTATTTACAAGCCATCAACCCCTGCCCATCCAGCCTGGTTGAAGCGCCTCCTAAAGGGAGGATGGGTAAGCCTTTGGTCTGTCCAAAGCGCCGAACCAGCCTTTAGTGCTATCGTCAAAGACCTCACTGAAGCGCCTCCTAGAGGGAAGTTGAGTAAGTTTTTGGTTCAGCTTAAAGAAAGCTAGCTAAATGCAGCAGACGGGCCTTTAATACCGTCTCCACGACCTTACTAAAGTGCCTCCTAGAGAGAGATTAGGTATATTTATGGTTCAGCTAAAAGAAAGCTAGCCAAATGCACCGGACAATAGACCTAAATCATCATCTAAGATGGTGATAAGGGGCCTAATCCAAGTAGCGCTCCAAATCAATTAATCTTCTAGAGGAAGATTTATTAAAAATCTAAGCTAAGTAGCACTCTAACTCAATCAATCTTCTAGAGGAAGATTTATCAAAAATTCGAGCTAAGTAGCGCTCTAAATCAATCATTCTTTTAGAGGTAGACCTATCAAAAGTCAGAGATAGTTAGCGGTTCAAGTCAACAAATCTTCGAATCTTCTAGAGGAAGATCCATCGAACATGAGCTATTTATGCTCCTAAAAAAATGTAATTTTCAGTTGCCAAATGAGTTCTCTGGTTTTCTATCTGTTGCCAGATAAGGTTTTCTAATATTCTAGCAAGTGCCAGATTGATTCTCTACTGGATTGGTTTTCTGGTCTTCTGTTTATGGCTAGATTGGTTTTCTGGTCTTTGTCTATTGTCGGATTGGTTTTCTAGACTCCAATCTATTGCCAGATTGGTTTTTTTGTCTTCTATCTATTGCTAGATTAGTTTTCTGGTCTTCTACCTATTGCTGAATTGGTTTTTTGGTCTTCTGTCTATTGCTAGATTGGTTTTCTGCTCCTTCATCTTTTGCCAAATTGGTTTTCTGGTCTTCTATCTATTGTCGGATTGGTTTTCTTGTCTTCAATTAATTATTTCCAAAGGGTTTTTCAATTTATCAACCAATATACATATTGCTTTAAGGAATTATTTAAAGAAGCTATTACTTTAACGACAATTGTCAGCGGATCAACTTTTAATTTAAATTCATTTAACAAGAATCTCCGTCACTAAACAAGCTGTTGGATACTCATTAATGAAAGGAAAAACCTTATGTCAAGTTCTAAAAGGCTCAATTAGCAAGGTTCTTAGTTCTTTTGACAAGCAAAATATTAATTTATACACCAAAAGCTCAAAATATAGGAAATCATGATATTAATCATTAAGCAGTTTCAAGTGAGAACCGGTATCCAATTCGAAGCTACATCCAGGGTACATTTGCTCGATTACAAATTGATTTACAATCTAATATATCATGTTCAAAGTTGTAGGTATAGAAATTAGATAAAAGAAAAATCTATTTAAAGAAAATCTTTGCCAAAGCTTAAAGCTCTGTGCTATCTTCTCCAAATCCTTGGCAATCAAAGGATCAGTAGTGTGGTGAATAGCCTTGTCCAGAAGTTCTTTGAATTTCT
The DNA here is from genome assembly GCA_030765085.1 of Allium cepa. Taxonomy (NCBI): domain Eukaryota; kingdom Viridiplantae; phylum Streptophyta; class Magnoliopsida; order Asparagales; family Amaryllidaceae; genus Allium; species Allium cepa. The sequence continues at coordinate 133,717,725 of CM060945.1, read as the reverse complement.
TTGCTTTTTCTGAATAGTATCTGCATCATTAATTGAGCCAATTAGAATTTTCGAAGCGTGCTGGAAAGTATTACTGGCTCCTCATAAAGTTTGATCCATGCTCTTTAACTCTTCGATCTCTTGCTTAAAAGTATATTACTTGTGTCAAGCTTTCGAACTTTGCTTTCAGATTCATTAAGATGTTGAGTTACATTTTCATTTCATTTATTACTAAAATACTACATGCATTCTAATTTAGCTCGTCTAATCTATTTTGAGATCGTTTCATCGCTTACGCTCGAAGGTGGGTTTAATAAAGTTGGAAATTCTTGACTAGCCAAAGATCGAGTTCTGGTCATCCTACCAAGATTAGGGGTAGGAAGATCAGATTCGCCTTTGCTCGCAATAAGCTCTAACGACTGGCAGTAGGCTTGACTTTTCATTATCTGCACTTTGAGATCATTTACTCGTTGATGTAATTTTGTTATTTCAACGTCATTCTCCACTGAAGGCTAGGATTCTAGGGCTGAGTTTATCAGTTCTTTCGATTGTGGAGTTCCTTTATCCTTCTCCTTAATCTCTTTATCTAAGCTTAAAATTCATTCCTATAGACCTTTAAAGATCAATTTCTGTCAAAAATACTTCTTATGCCATTATTGCGCCTTTGGATTATTTGGAAATCGTAAGGCTGAAGCATCTTGAGAGGACTTATTGTTTTCAATATCTGCTAGTAATCTATCCTTAATCTCAATCACTCATGAGAAAACATCTAATGGATTAGATGCACACACTAATTTGGTTTCCTGTTTAGAATAAGTAAAACATGGATTAATACATGAAAAACCAACTTTTTCATTAATAACAGCAAAGTCTACCAACAATAAAGAAAGTCAAATTACATTACAATTCCATTTCCTAAACATTCAACTAACTTAAAGAGTTTCAAAATAGCAGTTTTGGCCTTTTCAAATGACCTAAAAAACAGGGTGAGAGTGGAATAGAAAGAAGTTTAAATCCCTTCTAATGTGTTAAATGGAGTGAATCAATGATAATCCCATTCGTCGACTGAAGGACTAGCGCGTTTGCGTATTAGTTTGGCATCATAGGTTCGAATTTCACTAAGCAACTTATCCTTTTCATCATCCAAGAAGTCAAAATAGGAATGAGGAAACCACATGTAAACTTCTTGTAGATCTCTGAGAAAGCAGTGTCTCGCTAATTGTGATGTCTTTAGGATTAAATATTTTTCTTTAAAAATTATTTTCTTGACAAATTTACTCAAGAGTTCCATTGGAATTGCTTGAGATGTCTTTGGTCTATATAATATGATAAAATTAGACTAATGGAAGAAGAATAAAATGTGACAAAGTTCATAAACTACTAGTATATAATTATACAATCACTCGGGTTCATACGAAAATGATTTCTTCTACAGTTGGGAAATTAATCCTTTCTGATTATATTTGAGTCTTTTGGGGGAAAGATAACAAAAATAAAGAGGAATATAGGCAACTTTTGGAAGATTCCAACATACCCCGGGATGAGGATCAGACCCATGCTCATCCAAGTATCTACGATGAAAAAGCACCTAAACAAACCCTCGCAGTTGTCGCCTAAATAGGAGAAGTCAATAAACTTACTACTAAAGTAAGCTCTATATTGAAACTCTTGCAACCCATTTCTATCATTGATTAACATCCAAAAAAAGGGTCATTAGCTCTATGTTTTCTGTTAAGAATTTATCCCGATAGAGGCAGGCTTTCTTCATTTATGGAGATACTTCCTTTTCTTTGAAAAATCATAATTTTGATGCACTTGCAGCAAGGTTCTTAGCAAGGTTCTTATATTTCTCACATAACTCGTCATACTCTTTTAGTTTCCTATCCAACTCTTTGTTCAATTGGTCTATATCCATTAGCTTATTTTCAAGCATAACTTATAATGGTATTTTAATTTTCTCCTTGACTAAAATAACCAACATATTAACTAAGAGCTGTTTGGTAATTTATGACATTTAAGCAGAGAAATCCTTACCCAAGAGAGTGGAATGGAAGGCGAAGGGGTCTGCTCCTTCCCTTGGGATTTGATGCTTTGAGGAATGTTGTCTTTCTAGGAAGAATATTTAGTAGAAGAATCAGGAATTTCAGTAGCATCTATACCAGAAGCTGCTAAATCTGGGTAAGCATCTCCCGATCCATCCTTATCATCTGGCGGCCCAGTAAGACCCTTTCCATCCCCTCCACTGTTACCATCATCATTATATTTACTACCATCATCATCATCATCACCATGGCTATCATTGTCTTTGTTCTCATTGACATCTTCCTCTTCCTTATCCGACTCCTTCTCCTTGCCGGTTAGAGGATCATCGAAAGTCAATAGGTTCTTAGCATCAATCTCCTCCTCTTCCTCAGAGGGTCCCTCTCCAACTGCTTGAGTCTATTTTGCATTGCTTCAATTTTCTTCATAAACTACCAATTCCAAACCGGAGGAAGAGAAGGAAAGCCAAAATTTGGTTATTTATAAGTGTTGTCAACATAAGGGCCTTCTCATAGGATCTCTTAACAATGATATTGAGAGCTGAGTTAAGGAAATGGGATGCCTTCTACTTTGCATCTATAATCATGCCAGTTGATTTTTGCAGGAGGATTCTTTTCCTTCGCAACTTTCTCTTGAGAGATGCATTCTCCTCCATAAGCTTGGCCTCCTTTATCCCGGCCTCGTCAAGTGCTATTTCCAAAGCTTTTGCCTTATGATTTGAAATCTATTTGGCATTTCTTTCTTTTTAAAGTAAAGTTTTTGTTTCCTTAAGTATGGTAACGACCTTTTCCTTTTTTTATAGCGTCATCCCTTGCCGCTAAGATATGAATTATGTGATCGTTAAGTGAACAAACCTACTCTTTAAGCTTGATCAATTTACTAGAAGATCCCGAGGCATCCTCTTGAAGCATAAACATATGTTTATAAGCCTGAAATTAGTAAGAAACATGAAAGAGGATGTTATACATGAATGTTTAAGAACCTGAAACGGTTAAAAGGAAAATTACATAATGACAGAAATGGTTTAAGAATAGCAAATCGATGATCTCAAGTAAAAGAGGAAGGTTGTGGTGCCTTAAGGGTAGTGAAAGACGAGGATTGAATGAATAATTGGAGAAGGTCATCAAAGTTAGTAATAGGAGTTAGAGATTGAGATTTGGAAGGAAGCGGTTCCTCTAAAGAAATACAAAGTCCAAGATCTACACAAAGATGATTTAAAGCCCTAGGAGTGCTCGGAAAGGTAATACGAAGAAGAGGATCTTGAGGTTGCTCCACTTTAGTCAATTGTGGGGGGGGGGGGGGGGTGGGGGGGTTCCTGAGATATGTTAAGGTTTGAAGCCTCAGGGCTTGGGTTGACATCCATGAAAGTGTGCACTCCCCCAACTTTAGGTTTCTTGCTAGGGAATATTGCGGCAGCAGTGGAACCATTGCTAAGCTTCCTTTTTGTAGATATGAATGAGCCAGCGATGGCATCCTTGAGAGATTGATAATCAGGGGCTTGAGCTGAGGTAGAAGCGCCATCTTTACTTTCCTTTTCTTTATAAGCGTCACTTGTGATCTCCATCCTTACGAAGATAGCCGATAAGGTAGACGAGCCTGATTCAGGAAAACAAACTTTTGACATAACGTTATAAGAGATTACATATAAAAGGCAATGATGTCTTACCAATCGTCTCAGACTGAACTGGTGAATTAGAAGTAAAGGAGATTGACTTCCCTATTACTAATGAGCATTTTCCTCGGGTGTTGTACTTGACCATCGAAGAC